>JAUPFV010000004.1:10849930-12049930 GCA_036936605.1 Limnanthes douglasii subsp. nivea | reverse complement strand
TTTCTTCACAGTGATCGATGTTACGGGAATAACAAGTTCTACCACAGTAAAGTCTTTAATATTTTAGTCAAGAAAGAGATAAGCCGAAAAAAGATCCATTTATTCATAGATAAGTCCTCCCTATTTATAATGTACAAATTAGTGGGCAGTTACATATGTCCGCGCTTTATGCGCCACTAACCCACTAACCTCGCTATCCCTATAATTGTGGAACAAATAACTAAAATGGTTTGACTTAAGACTCAAAACGTGTGTTACATAACAAGTAAGAAAACACTCAGTCTAATCCACACTTTAGGCCGAGCTAGGCCACTCCAATTATGCAGAGCTCGAGCTCAATGATCATATGTTCAGCTTATCCTCTTTAATTCCGCACTCAATCTTGATCATATGTTCATCGCGGGTCTGATGTGGTCGATTGACTCTTCCCCTGATGTCTTCAAGCTCACTCTGTCTTTGAGCTCATCAACGTTGCGCTTGTCTTCGAACTCGATCTGTCTTTGAGCTCGATCTGCCTTTGAGCTCGACCTGCCTTCAAGCTTGTCAACGTTGTATTTTTCTTCAAGCTCACTTCGCTTTAGAGCTTGTCCTTTTCTTCATTTCTTGTCCTAATCCAGATTTGCGATCCTCCTGATCGTGCTTGTACTTATTTAGGGGAATCCCCCCCTTATCGGCTTCCCCTAGTTTATAGGTTTATTAAAAATATTAATAAGCCTGTAAATTAAAATATTAATTAAATTCCTCACTTATCCGCGTGGTGATTCGAACCGTCTCGCGACTGCTTTCTTCTGACACATGTCGGTGATACAACTGTGATGGTTTCTAACATCGTCGCTTCTTGGAGAAACCATTTGGAGATTCAGTTTTTTGGCACAACTTTCAAAAAATTAATGACATCACACGCCTAGTTGGAAAAATGTATAGTCACTCAAAGACTTATTGTATTCCTTTGTTAGAAAAAAAATCATCAAATTCAAAAATTCTTTGTTTTTCAACTTTGCTGGAAAACTCTCTCCATCTTTAACCAAGGCGCTTGCTATTATCTTCTTCAACATTACGCAGGTAACTTATTTCTTATATTTGTCGTTGAACATTTGAGAGAACCCTAGATTTAAGGTTTCAAACTTCTATCATTAGGCGTTTCCCAAAATCGAATCGCTTGCCCTCACCAGCTTTAATCATTCTGATTCATATCCTTACCTAATTACAGTGTGTAGAAAAACCATGGAACCAAATAGGGCAACGAAGACTAAAGTCTAAAAAATTACGGAGCCCTTATATGAAGACATCAACGATTTAGAAAACTATTTCTCTCAAATATCCTATAAGTACACTAATTTAGATGACGATGGAATTTCTGTCCTCAGGGACAGATGTAGCATCCCTAAGGATGTGACTATTAGGGCTCCCAGTATAGGCAAACATCCCTATCATACACAATAAACGGAGACCTACCTTTTTACTACCTTATTTGACTGGGGTTGAGGTTGCCCCTGCCCGAACTCATTCGCGATTATTTTAGTGTGCTTGGAATCTGCGGTACTCAAATGTCTGCGAATGGTTGGAGGCTATTGCTTAGCATGGTGCTCAGCTCACGCTTACTTAATACTGAAATATGCTTGGCAGACCTACTATCCGGTACTGATGTAACCAAATTGGCCAAGACCCCTTTCTTTTACACCCACTTTAAAGGGGTTAAGAAAATTGTTGAACTCCCTTTCTCTGATAGGAACTGGAAAAAATTCCCGTCTTTGTGTCGGGTAACTGGGAATATAACACCCCCACCTTAAACCTCCACCTAGAAAGAAAATGGAAGAAAAATTGTAAGTACTGTTAGCTTGCAGGAGATAAAAATTTGCACGATCTCTTGTATAATATTATATATCTATCTTTCTTTAAGGTGAAATGTCCAATCAGAGCTGGTGGAAAGAAGAGAGACCGCTAAACTACGTAAACCCTTTGATCAGAGTCAGTAGCTTAGCTTTTGAAGCTTGGCAACAAGATCCTAAGCGACTGTTCACACGGTACAATTACTTGAAATCAGGTTTGTGGTCGATTCCAGAGCTCAGAATCACAGAGGAAGGAGAAGTGAGAATGGCAGACGGTTCAGAAGCCACTATGGATTGTATCAGATCGATTTTAGAGCAAAATCTCCGAGAGAAGAACAACGCCGGCATCTGGCTGACAGTACCTCAAGTAACCCGAAAAGTTGGTGAAGTTTTGGATTCGTCTTCTGCTCCTGCTCTCTCTTGTGAGCAAGGGAATGATACCACAAAAAACAAAGGAAAGACTGTCGAGCAAACTGAAAAAGAAGCACCGAAGGTGCCTGAAGCTGCTCAGCCCAATAAGGTCCGAGCAAAAAGAGAGGAGGATGACGAGGAGACACTCTCTGGTGCACTGGATACATGGAGGAACAAAAATAAAAAGGTGATTATGGATGTTGTTCCCTTAAGCACGAGGAGACTACACCTTAGAGATGAAGATGATGATGGTGATGACGTTATTTCCAAGGAAAGATCACGTCCTCCCAACCCAACAACACAAGTTGGCGAGGAACAAAATCCACATGATTTTGAGGAGGTACCGATCTAGTGGAGGAAGGAGCAGAAAATGAGGATGATGCTCAGAAAAAGAAAACTGCGCCCTCAGCTCGCATTGAGAAAACGAACCAGCTGGTGCTTAGTTCTTTATTGGAAAATCTAGCACCCTCAGTAGAAGCTACCGAGAAGAGCAAGGAAGGCGACAGAGGAGCTGAGTCCAGCCAGCAAAGGACGCCTGTAGAGGAGCATCCAAATGTCAACATTCCTCGTCCCTCTTCCTACATGTTCAAGTAACTTCGCAGGATCACTGATTTGTCGTACTACTACAAAATTTCGATTCTGGATATCTTGCAAAGGCAAGTAAAGGTGTCGATCGAGGTAAGAACCCTAAGATCTGAACATGTTAAGTTAAAGATTTAAGGATTAAATTTAACTTTCTTATTTATATATAGCTGCACATTTGTGTTGGGTTATTAAAATATGTCCCCTGCTGAAGTGACCACCATGGAAAAATGGAAAGCAGAAGGAATGGTTTTTGGCTCAGCTAAACACAGCACTCCTGAGGTTATTCGCTTAAGGCATGCTTATACCTCGTCCAAGAACTTCAAACATGAGGCCATTAAAGCAAAACCCAAACTGGAGAAAGTAGTTGCCTCGTTTCAAGAGACTGTGAAATGCAGCGGCCAGAGGCTAGCGACTGTATCCGAGAGCCACAAGTTGGTGCTGAACCAAAACGAAAATCTATTGAAGATGAATGATGAGATGCACGCGCAACACACAAACTTGTTGGATAGAACCATCAGTCAGGCCAAGAGGGTGGAGGAACAGGCATACCGAATTGCAGCTTTAACTGTTGAGGTGAGTAAGTTGAGCAAATAAGTAGAGGAGGATCGTGCACAGCTCGAACAAGAGCGGCAACAGTGGCAGGAAAAAGTAAAAGCAACTGCTGAAGAAATTGAAATGCATGTGTTTACAGTTGCTATAGAAATGATAGCCAAGGAAAACAAGAATGCTATGTAAAGTTAATAGTCTTGAATCCTCGCATGAACCTGGGATCCTTTGCCAATCTAGTCGAATCTTCTGCACCGAGCTCGAGCTTAGCCCCTCAGGCGAACACAGAAGCTAATACTTTTGTTGATCCTTCCAATCTATTGCCATCCCGTAGTGCTAACTAATGAATAATTGATTTTGTTGTTCTGTTGGACCAATTTCCTTGTTGTTGTTGTTTAAAGTTGAAACACCTCGTACTGCTTACAACACTTGGGTTTATTTAAAGAATGTGTTCGAATTGATGTATGATTTTCCTTCTATGAATTAGTTATTGCTATAAACGTTTGTTGTCAATCGTGGAATTTGTGTTTGCTGAGCTTTCTTGTGATCCTTACAACCACGAGCTCAGTAGGGCTCATTGCGTAGCTTAGACAGCTTGTGTCATAATAGCATTTTCGCGGTGAGGTCTCATGGACCCTATTGCGTAGTCTGTTCAGACTTGGTCTTTGACCAGTTCGCTAATATACCCTGTACAAAGTATAGGCAGAGTATGTCCGTTACGTAGCCCGTAGGCGTGGTCAATCAGCCCATTCGTGTTTATAGACACTTAGTCTCGACTCAGTATGGTCCATTGCGTAGCCAAAGATGGCGTGGTCATTGGCCCATTCGCTGGTTATAAGGATGAAACTTGCACAAACACACTTTGGCGAAAGCATAACTTATATTGGAAAAAAATGAAAGAGCTGTTCTTAGATGCCTCATTAAAAAACCTTCCAGCGCCATCAGGAAGGAAAAAGAGCGCATCATTACATCTTAAATATTATGGAGATACAAGTTTAGATGATTAACATTCCAATGAATCTTGAGTGCTTGACCATCTTGATCTGCTAGTCTGTACGCGCCATGGTGCCCTACTGAAATAACTGAGTATGGGCTTTCCCAATTTGGTCCTAATTTGCCACCTGTTCCACTACCGGAGCCCTAAAACACCTTCTTCAAGACTAAATTTCCCACTCTAAAATATCACAGCTTCAGGCGAGCATTAAAGCGTCCCCTCATAAGACTTCGATAGTGTTCTGCTCGGACTCTTTCTTGATCTTGTCGCTCGTCTAATATATCCTGGGATGTTGATCTAGCTACAAGATTTGCCTCCTCTTTGTAGTGCTCAATTCTATGGCTTGGTACTACGACCTCTGCTGGAATAACTGCCTCTACATTGTATACCAAAGCAAATGGTATATCGCCTGTTATGGAACAAGGGGTTGTTCTGTACACCCATAAGACTTCTGCCAATTTGTCCGGCCATTTACCTTTAGCTCCTTCCAACTTTTTCTTAAGCCCTTCTAGTAGTGTTCTGTTGGTTACTTCGACCTGTCTGTTTGCTTGAGGATAGTAGAGGATGGAAAAGTGTTGGAGAATCCCGTATCGTTTGCAGAAGTTGGTAAGGATTGAATTTTGGAATTGTGGGCGTTATCTGTTATTATAATCCGTTTAATTCCATATCGGGTTAGAGTTTGATTATGGATGAAATCACATAACTCCTGAGCGCACGTTCTGAACAGGGCTTTAGCCTCAACCCATTTTGAAAAGTAATCCATTGCGACGATAAGGAACTGTCGTTTGCCTATGACCATTGGCAAAGGACCCACTAGGTCTATTCCCCATTTATCAAATGGACATGGGACGGGGATATTCTACATGAGCTCGCTGGGTCTATGATGCGTATTTGAATACTCTTGACACTTGTGACATTGCAATACAAGATTCTCAGCATCACTCGCTAGTTTAGGCCAATAGTACCCAACAAGGAGAAAACGCGAATCAGAGTTCGGTGTCCACAACGAGCCCCTGCTTCACCCGAATGCAAACCAGCCAGTACCAAACTAGCTTATGCGCGGTCAAGGCATCAAAGAAGAGGTCAGGTTGAACTTTTCCTATACATGGTATTATCGAGTACACAATATTTGGATGCTCTGATCTGCAATGTGCGAGCTTTAGTGATTGAGTTGACGGTCATGGCTGCTGATATGAGCTCTATCGTGGGGAGTTGCTGGATTAAGATTGTGGGATACTCTCTTGAAGATGCGACTTTAGCTAAAGTATCGGCTGCCAAATTATCCATTTGTGGGACAAGATACTCCTTAATCCCATCTTGTCTGACATTATAAATACATTGTGCCTGATTTACCACCAACTGAGAGTCAAATCTGATTTTGATGCTTCGAGCTCCACATATCAGAGCCAGCTTCATGCCAAAAAGGGAAACCTCATATTCTGCGGTGTTATTTGTTACCGGAAAATTAAAACGTACAACTTGTTTGACCTCCTCCCTGCTTGGAGTTCGGAGTATAATACATGTGCCCCCTCCCGACGTAGAAGATGCACCATCGACCTCAATGATCCACTGGTCGAGCTCAATCGCTTGTCTGTCGTTTATCTCAATATGTTCTTCTCTAGATGAGCTGAACTCTGCTAAGAAATCTGCAACTGCTTGCCCCTTTATAGCTAAGTGCAGCTCGAAATGGATGTCATACTAGCCAAGCTCGATACTCCATTTGGTTAACCTGCCAGAAACATCGGGCTTCTGCAACACTGTTCGTAGAGGAAATGTTGTTTTCACTGTAATTAGATGCCCTTGGAAATATGGCCTTATTTATCGGCTGCAACAACCAAACTCAAAGCGAGTTTTTCGAGGTTTAGATATCTCGTCTCCGCATCTGTTAGCGTTTTGCTTGTGTAATATATCGGGCGTTGTTTCCCTTTCTGGTCGTGCACGAGAACCGAGCTGACGGAAAAGGATGATACTTCCAGATAAATAAATAGGGGGTCTTTAGGAGCAGGAGTAGACAAAATCTTAGGAGATGTGAGGTACTGCTTCAGCTCGACGAAAGCTTTGTCACACTATTCTGTCCAGGCGAACTTCTTAGCACCCCGCAATACTTCGAAAAGTGATGACTCTTGTCTGATGCGCGGGAGATAAACCTCGAAAGGGCTGTTAACCTTCCTGTTAGACACTGCACTTCTCTAACATTTTTTGGTGGTTCCATCTGTAAAATCACGTTTAGTTGGACAAGATCTGCCTCAATACCTTGTTGACTTACCACATAGCCGAAAAACTTGCCTTTAGCAACACCAAACGAACACTTATCCGGGTTAAGCTTAAGATTAAATTGACGTAATAAATCGAAAACGACCTGTAAAGTGTCGAGGTGCTGCGCTTCTTAATGGGTTTTAATGATCATATCGTCAATGTACGCCTCTAAATGTTGTCCTAAATGATCTTGGAAGATGTGATTTATCAGTCGTTGATATGTTGATCCTATATTCTTCAACCCAAAAGGCATAATTGTATAACAATAGAGACCCCGCTCGGTTTGAAAGGTTGTATGCTCCTGATCGGATGGTTGCATACGGATCTGATTGTACCCCAAGTATGAATCCATAATGGATAAAAATTTGCACCCCGAGGCCGAATCGACCAACTGATCTATCCTTGGTAACCGGAAAGTATCGTTGGGGTATGCTTGGTTCAAATCGGTAAAGTCCACGCACATTCTCGATTGTTCTCTCTTCTTTTTTACCAAAACCGGGTTGGCTATCCAGACCGGGTACCTTGCTTTTCGAATATGCCCCAACCGGCTTAGTTTGTTTACCTCAGCCAATATAGCAGCCTGCTTTTCAGCTGAAACAACCCTGCGTTTCTGTCGCACCGGTTTGGCACAAGGGTTGATAGCTAATTCATAGCTTATGATCGAAGGGCTTACTCCTGAAACATCAACTACCTCCCAAGAAAACACATTTAAATTATTTTCTAATAAAACTATGAAAAGTACCTTTGAGCCCTCAGACAGATCCTTTCATAATCCAAGCATTCTACTATTAGCTATGATCGTATCCATTGTTGTAGTATCTGTAGTAGTTGAATCCTCATTTTTACATGGATCATCCACTGGGTCTGGCGAGGTGAGATCTAAAGTTGCTAGTGTAACGTCCCCCTCGCCATTTAATTGCTATTGGAGAGGTTTGGACGGGTCTGACGCGATTGCATAGCATGTTCGCGCAGTCCTTTGGCTGCCCCATATTGTTCCTACTTAGCTGCCTACCGGATATTTGATGCACCGTCAAAATGTACACGGCGTCGCTTCTATCCTATGCAGTCGTGGTCGTCCAATGATGGCATGGTAAGGGCTCGACACATTGGAAATTAAGAACATCGTTTTTAGTTCCTTCTTCGTAGCTTCGTGACCAACCTTTACTAACAGATCCACCTCCGCAACACATTGAGAGGTTTTTCCTTCGTAGCCGACCAATGTTCGCTGAGTAGGTCGGTATGGTGGCACATTTTGTATACAATCAAATCTGCTTTTGAAAATAATATTTGTCGAGCTTCCTCTATCAACCAGTACTCGGGTTATCATTACCCCTCCAATATCTGAGTGAATAGTCAAAGTGTCTTCATATGGTAAACTAACTCCTCTGAGGTCATCGTCATTGAATGTGAGGTCGGTTAGTGGGTCCCTGTAGTTTTGATAAGAATTTGTATCTATTTCGTACACGTCGAACTCATTTTTAGCTCGTTTGTTTTGAGTAAAACCTTGACTTGCAATCGAATTCCCCCTGATATGCTCAGTAGCCATTGTTGCTTGTTTGCCTCTGGTTCTTCTGCAGTGGCCGGTTTGTCAATGTTTTGATATATTGGATTAGCTCATCGTTGTCTATCAGGCGCTGAATCTCTTCCCTTAATGTCCAACATTTATCCGTTGAATTTTCATGATCATGATGATATGCGCAGTAATACCGATTGGATCTTTTAAACCCTGGCGCGCTCGTTGTGCGCGGAGCTTGGTACCTCGTACGCTCATTTGTTCGATCATAAATCACTGAGATGACCTCAATCAACGGGGTGAAACGCCTATTCGGTTGATCGAGCTGCTGGGGTCTTCGGTTATAATCCCTCATTGGTTGCTCCTCAATCTTTTTTCGTTATGTTCCACCATCTTTGAAATCTGACTCGCGTCGTTCATGTGACCCTCCTCTTCTGGTGTCATCGACCCTGATAAAGGTATATGCTCTAGCGAGCAGGTCTCCCATGTCCTCAGTTGGGAACTTGATGAGATCTGCATACAACTCCCCTTTTCGGTCGAGCCCCCGTTTCAAAGAGGCCACCGCCATGTTTTCCGCCAAATCTGGCAAAGATTTCATAGTATGAACAAATCTTCTAACATAACTTTTAAGAGACTCACCTCGTCGCTGATAAAGGTCCATGATTGAGTCCCGCTCACGCTTAAGCTCCTTGTTGCCAACAAACCTTTCCCTGAATGCTTTCCACAGTCCTGTGAAATCATAGATGGATCCTTTTGGCAAGCTACTGAACCAGTCCATGACGTTACCTTTGAGAGTCATAGATAGTGCTCGGCATAACATTGCATCATCAGGGTTGAATGCCATCATCATGTTTCTGAACTGCTCCAAATGCCTCTCTGGATCCCCTATTCCATCATATGCTTCCATTTTGAATGGGTCGAACTTCCTCGGGAGCTGAGCTTCTAGGATTTTCTCAGAGAATGATGATTCATTCAGTATGTAGCCAACTTTGGGCGGATCTGATTGTAACGGAGGTTCTCATTCTCCCGATCTCGCTTGGTTGACATCTGCTTCACCTCGTCGTGCAGTTTTCTGCTACAATTCTTACCCCCGCTCTCGTCTTCACCTTCCTGTTTATCATCTCGTTTGGACGAACGATCCATTCTGTTAACTTTGCTCACCTCTGGTCCAGATGGTTGATGAGTCTTGCTTGTTCCCTTGATCTTAGCGGTTAGAGCATGAATAGCATCGTTCATTCCTGCCATCGTGGCGTGCATGGCTTGTTCCCTTGTGTCTCGTTCAAACGCTATTTTCAATTGTTCCTCCTGGAGGTTCTGGATTCTTTGTTCTAGTTGGAGAACCACTGAATCATCTGTCGGTATGGCTTTCGTAGTTCTGCGAGCCCCTGATGCATTCACCGGCTGGTGGAGATGCACATCTTCCCTTAGAAAAGACCGCAGGCCGAACTGGTGGTCCCTCTGTCACCACCGCCGTTTGGGGTATCATGGGATTGCCCTCTTGAGGAGCTATGGGACCGGAATGTAGGACGCCTCGACCTGCTGGTTGACTTACAGTTCTTCTCCGATGTGTTGTTGTTTTGCTAGTTTCCTGGTGGTCTCTCTCGATTCCTGACCTTGTGACTACCATGGTCATTGTTTAAGAAGTTCCCACATACGGCGCCAAATTTGTTAAGGGAATAACAAGTTCTACCATAGTAAAGTCTTTCATATTTTAGTCAAGAAAGAGATAAGCCGAAAAAAGATCCATTTATTCATAGATAGGTCCTCCTTATTTATAATGTACAAATTAGTGGGCAGTTACATATGTCCGCGCTTTAAGAGCCACTAACCCACTAACCTCACTATCCCTATAATTATGGAACAAATAACTAAAACGGTTTGACTTAAGAGTCAAAATGTGTGTTACATAACAAGTAAAAAAATGCTTAGTCTAATCCACACTTTAGGCCGAGCTGGGCCACTCCAATTATGCAGAGCTCGAGCTCAATGATCACATGTTCAGCTTATCCTCTTTAAGTCCACACTCAATATTGATCATATGTTCATCGCGTCCATGATGTGGTCGATCGACTCTTCCCCTAATGTTTTTGAGCTCACTCTGCCTTTGAGCTCATCAACGCTGCACTTGTTTTCGAACTCGATCTGCCTTTAAGCTCGATCTGCCTTTGAACTCAACCTGCCTTTGAGCTTGTCAACGCTGTATTTTTCTTCGAGCTCACTCCGCTTTTGAGCTCGTTAATGCTGTAGAGCTTGTCCTTTTCTTCATTGCTTGTCCTAATCCAGATTTGCGATCCTCCTGCTCATGCTCGTACTTATTTGGGGGAATCCCCCCTTATCAATCGAGATCAGTTTTGGCATCTACAAAACCCCAGATATAGTCTCTCCAACTCTCTCCCACTTTTTGCTGACATTTTACATCGTGTCTCAATTAGCTCAGAAATTCTTACTTCTGACGAATTACTGTCTAAACATTACCCAAAACATATTGAAATTCTTTATACCACCTTGGGGCAGTCGGTTGTGCCATTTTGAGGTCTGATTTTTAAAAGCCATTGAAAAATCCCGACAAATCAGTTTGTCATCATTATCAAATCTCAACATAAAGTTATTGAATTCCTCTAAATGATTATCTGGGTCTTTCTTTCCATCATATTTGTCCAACTTTGATATATCAAATCGCTTCGGGAGATGACCTAACACGAATTTCTTCAGATAGTGGGGATGATCTCCAATTATGCCCAAAACCAAAGCGTCAATCGCCAGACCTTCTGTATGAATCTCATATAATTCTACCTCATTTGGATTGACAAAATTACTCCCAATCTTGTAACCATAAGTTTGAATTCCCGACGGGAGTTGCACCTGTGGTACACCAACTTTCTCTCCTTTGCTAACCGTGATCACGCATTCATTTTCAATCGAGTTCGAGGTCCTCTTATCAATACAATTCACGTTACGTCTCGACATCCTGGCAATGCAAGATTTAAGGTGTCGGGCTTCGGGTTTTTTAGTAAGCCTCTGAACCTTCATTCGACATTGGACTTCTCGTTCTGGAGACAATGACTCATCAGAAGTACAATCAGTAAAGTCACTGTAATCTTGTCTGGAGCGACGTTTGATTTTTATCTCGGCCTCATTCCTCTGCTTTTGCGATCGGTGCTTATCCCTGCGAACATCCTTCTTACTTCGCTCTTCATCAGAAGAATCCTCCCTATCGTCATCAAGCAACCGCTCCCTAAAATTTCATTCTCTACTATCTTTTTTGGCCAATGCCACTTCCTTCTCGGCATTGAGCTTAACTATATCATCTAAATACTGCTTCCTAGTCATGATGAGGGTCGAACGTTTGATTTTTTCCTCGACCATAATGGTCGTGGTCGGGATACCTTTCCTCAGAGCGTCGGTCTTCAGAAGACGAATGACCCTGCCTGGATCTTTACCTACTACCCTCTCCTCATCCGTTTCGAGATTCATCTCTTGTTGGATCGGGATTTTGGAAGAAAAGAATACTATCGGATATCAATTCGGTTTCCCACAGACGGTGCCAATGATGGTTCCAAAAATATTTGGAACCCAATTTGGTTTGTTAGTAAATTGAGAGTCAGACACATGGAAACGTAGAGAGAGAAAGTAAAGAGAAAAAGTAGAAAGATACTTAACGCATTAGCTACCGCATTGCATGGGTCGATATACATATCGTCCAATTTGGTTTCCCACAAACGTGCAAGCCCCGGTCATACCTTTAAGTTTCACTCATACAAACATACTCCCCAAGCTGGATACTTAACGCATTAGCTACGATACACATATCGTCTAATATCCATCGTTTAACGCTAGGACTACTGAGGCATCTAATCACATTCATTCCCATAGATTTCGTCTCTCAGTGTTAGTGTCAACCCACCAGAGTGCTTTCGTTGTTGGTGTTCTTTTCGATATTTACCCATTTCACCGCTCCACTGAAAATTCCCTCTGCCCCTACCGTACTCTAGTTTGGTAGTTTCCACCGCATGTCCAATATTAAGCCCTGAGATTTGACGGCATACTTAAAAACCACATATAGATCCTTTACTCCCAATCATTTCGCTAGCACATAGTTAGCCGGTGCTTATTTCCCTGATACCGTCATTGCTTTTTCTTCAGGAAAATAAGTTCACGATCCGTAGATCTTCAACCACGTACGAAAAGAAAATGAGAATATGAAATAACCATAATAAACATCGAATAATTGATATTGTACCCCAAAAACCATAACTTATTATTTTATAAAGCGAATCCATCAAACTCGAGCAACCATTCACAAGTAATCTTAATGGAGGTGGTTTTGACCAAAATTATATAAAAATAAGACTCCAAATGTATTACGGATCCAAATCTTTTTGTTCTTTTTGTTATATGTTATTTTGGCACATACATATTAATAATTAAATAAAAAATACAATTATGTACGAGAACAATTTTTTTCATGTTTAATATGTTAACTTTCATTTGTATATGTTTTAATTCTTCCAATAGTTTTTTATTTGCCAAATTGCTCTTGGTCTACGCTTTTCTTGACTCCAATTTTAGATTTTATTATGCTCGTAAACCCTTTTTTTTTTTATTAGCCTTTGTTTGGTAAACTAATGTATGCCTCAACTCAAGAATAGACTCGGTGGTGAAAAAGTGGTTGGGTCATTGGGTCGGTAGAAAAAGTCATTGGTCTCTTAGACAGATGAATTCATAGGGACGGATACCAACTCAAGTACATTTCTGTATTTGCACACGTGAAACGCATTTGCAACTTTATTACTCACAGTCACTGACATGACTCCGCCAGCTAACCTGACCCTCCCTCGGTTTACTTATGCTTGTTAGGTACTCGTGGTTTACGCGTAAACTCTTGACTTTTTAGTGTATATTTTATGCATCCAGAACCACAATTTTTTTCTCTCTCTCTTTACTTTATGTTTCTAACTTTTTCGTATTGTTTTTATTGTTTTTATTCTTTTCAGAATTATTTTATAATAAATATCCTAGACTAAGATTCGAAAGTATATAATTTTGATTCGAATCCATCCAACGTATTTTGCAAAATACAATTTAAATATATAATAATAATAATAATAATAATAATAATAAACAACGATTCAATCAATAATTTTTAAAAAAGATAAATTATTTTTATTTTATGTTAAATATTATTCACACTTTTCATCAAATATCCACCGTTTCTTTAAAGTATTTTTAGTTATTTTAAAAAAATGTGTTTTGTTATTTTTATAGCACGTAGCGTTTTCACCATAATTTTTTTGTCTAGACTTTGGTTAAATTCAGTTCTAATATGATAACCAACCTCATTTTTAAGTGTCTCTTACCAATTTTAACTATTGTCAAAACTATACCCAAAATATCTCCGACAAAATTACAAATCATAACTCTAAACTCTAACCATACCCAAAACAAAAAAAAACAGCCCTAACTCTACCATTTCCCTCTCCTCTCCTTCCTTAAACTTTCAAAACCCAAAATCACAAAATCAACAACTTCGAAAGACTCTAATTCAACAAACAACAACAATGGGCAAGAGGAAAAAGTAAGAATTTTTTTGATTACTTGTTTTTGTTATAGTTAGTTGTTTATGTTTTTGTAGATTTATGCTAATAGGAAAAAACATGCTTATTTAGGTGTTTGAAGTGATGTATTGATGGTAGAAGTCTTAATTTGTGGTTGAATAAATGTTTAGGGTTGGATTGAAGTTGGTTTGGAGTTGTTTTAATGGAGTTTATATTCTGCGTTCGTGTTCCCCCGTCGGGCTAGAGCTAGTCCATCCGGCGGGGTAGCTTATTGTTTTTGCAGGTAGATTGTAAACCCCGCCGGTTGAGGCTAGGTAGCCCCGGCGGGATGGATGTTTTTTTTTATGGTCTTCGCTAGGTAATCCATCCTCACCTGACGGGGACCCAATTGTTTTGAAGGTTGAGTTTGGTTTGATTTCTTTTCGCAGGCACGAGGTACCTAGACCCAAGAAGGTAAGAGGAAATAAAGTGGCAAGGCGTGAACGGGAAGAAGTCTGTCCGTCCCGAAAAAGGTGATGGTCGTAGTCGGCTAAAAGGCGATCGGGCCGATCGGGCCGAACGTAAGGATCACCCGGTGCATACGAACCGCTCCGTGAGGCATAAAAAATATGATGCCACACGGGAGCGTGAAGTATAACCATCTCCTCCACGAGAGGTCATTAGGCAACACCGTGCGCCTATAGACTCCAAGGAGGAGGAGGAGACAGGGGTCCCCGAGCCATCACCTCCACGAGAGGTCCGTACCCAAAGTCGTCCAACTGATATGGAGGGATGGATAAACCTTTTCTTAGAGCAGGAAAATATCATTCTGTACCCGGACTATACGCAGCACAAGACCTACTTCACATTCATGGATGACATAAGTTTTTGAACGCTTCAGACTTAATTATTTATGTTAATACTTGAACTATTTTTTATGGTATATTTTATTATTTGCTTCAGTCCCGATCTGGCATCACGGTCTAATCAAAATACAGGCTACTCAGTCAATGGAACCTTAGAAAATAGCTAGGGGTCAAGGCTATATTGGAAGAGACTCCGTTCTACCGAAGTTCAACTCGCACCCACAGTTGGACGAGGTGTTCATTGAGAGGTTGTACCAGCAGACGAACACCTTCCAGTTCTCATTCGGCGAGATGACTATCAGGTTAGATGACACGCAAGTGATTACCGGTCTCCCGGTCGAGGGGAGAATTATCGACGCCTTTAGGACGGATTCAATAGATCAGACATATGCACGCTATGCATCGTTGTTGGGAGTTTTAGCTGAAGCCATGCAGGAGGATATGAAGGCGCATGACGGGAATGGGTTTGGTCTCCGATGGATAAGGGAGATATTTTCTGGGGCCGTATATTTGGATTCCAGTGCCGCGCTCACTAGGAGATGAAGAAACAAACTGATAGGGCGTACATCATGTTCTTCCTCGGGTGTACGATCTTCACGAACACTAGCTAGAAGAACATCCAATGAAAGTTTTTCCATCATCTCGAGCACTTTGACAAACTTAATTAGTATGAATGGAGTGCTGCCGCATTATTATGGTTGTACAAGAGTTTGTGAGGCATTTTGAAGCACTCATTGAAGATCTTAGTTGGTTTTTTGGCGTTGTTTGAGTATTGGGTGTATGACCCTTTCCCCGTTTTCCGGCCGGCGCTGAATGTCGATTATAGCCCGACCAATCCAAAGATACTAGCGTGGATGCCGAGAAAGATGACCAGAGCCTTTATTCATGGGAAGCCATACTAACATGACATCCTCATGGCGCAATCAGAGAGAGATGTAAGTTCGTTTCTTTACGTTCATTAGTATGTATGTTTATTTATTACATGCTTACATGTGTAAAGTTTTATTTGCAGGTGTTTTTCCGAACTTACGAGGACGCTCGTGCATTGTTTAAACTTTATCTAGATATAATCGAACATTTTCTTACTTGTATTGTTTAAACTTTATCTACTTGCTATTGTTTCTTCTTCTAAGGGTGTTACAAATATTCATACAATGGACTACCGTATATCAACATTTGCAAAGAGTCCCTATTGTAAGATTCAAAAGTTTGAGGTATATTACACAAATGGTTACCTCTTCGACACCAAACGTGGAAGAGAGAATAAAAAAATAATAATGATGTTATGGTTGAGGGGACATAAAATAATGATGCTGATAAGTTGGACTACTATGGTCAAATATCAAAACTTTAGGAGGTGTTGTATGGTAGCGTAATGGAATCAACTGTGTTTTTTTAAATTTGATTGGTTTAGTAATGATAAGAAAATATGCGAGTTTATCCTAAAAATGGTTTAATAGAAATTCGTTGAAGAAGCTGAATGTCACAATATGATTCATTCATCTTGGCTGTAGAGGCTCGACAAATCTATTTTTTAGATTATGTATCGGAAAAATTATCTCATAAAAAATGGATATTTTTATGCAAGATGAGGTCCCGAATAGAATTGACATGACATATGTTCTTCCAACCGAGGATGAAGTGTTAACGAGAAACCCTAACAAATATTTTCCCAAAGTAGTAACTTTTTATTGATTCAAGAAGAATATACAATCATGTGTTTAAAATCCAATATTTATACTACTCATAGCAGTTTCAGCATGATCATTTATTACGTGGCCCTATTAGTCTAGCACGTAGACAATTACTGGTGTTAATGGTCCTAAATTGGCGGCCATTAATTTGAGAGTTACGGTCGACAAGGGTTGACTCATAAATATGTTTGACTCCATTAATATTCTTATTTTCCGTTGTTCGTGGTGCGTAAATGAGATGACCGCGCCATTCTAATTTAGAATACTCTTCCAAATTATTTTCGAGCCCAACCTTGCTCAGCTCTGGCTCAACTCTGCTCAGCTCAACCTCATTTGCTTTATCCGTTAGGGATCTCATTGGTCCGGGTCGGCTTTGTTCGGTTCATCATTTCCTCTTGTCCATTCCCTTTTCCGAGCGTGATTTAGTTTATGCCTAAGCATCCATCCTTGTTTATGACTTCTCGACTTTATACTTGGTCGGATTGTCCTGTACATTGTTATCGGATGAGTCCGACCTTAATCTTTTTCGTGATATTTCTATGGATATTTCCTACCATATCAGGGCTCCCCTTAGTCTAATGAGCAACCGGGTAATAGTTTCTAGATGGAATAATTTTATTGACTTTTGGTAGATGTGAACAAGATATGTTTGGATGACGTGGCAAGTTGTTTGATGTGATAGCGTGTGTCGCAAAGCATTTATGAGAGGATTTGAAATGTGGATCATTGCGTTTAGTCTCTCGATAAGGGATGCGTCATTAATCAAGTATGGTGTGGATTATTTCTGATCAATGGGTATATTTGGAAAGAGTTTTATCTTTTTCAAGCATATATTGTTGGAGTGAAGGGTAGAGAGATAAAAGAGGTGTGTTCTAGCTATTCAGTTTTTCTCTCCCTCTTAAATGAGGGTGGTTGGGGTATTTATACTTGTTTTATGACCCATGGGCCGTTCGAGTCGGATTATGGATTCGGGTTGATCTTCAAAGCAAAATACCTAAATGATTTAGCATAGGTCAGCACATAGCTGAGTCATAATTTTCTTAGTCGTATTGTTCATCATATGTTTGGTGCAAAACATGCCCGAATTACCCCTTCGGTTTAAGCAGGAGTGCCCTTCCAAAAATATCTGACCTATCACTAACCCCAAAAAAATATATTGGAAGAGCTAAATTATCAATAAAAAGACTTGGATCATATTCAAAATGCTTTTCGAAAAGTTAGCTACCGAGGAGAAAACCCTGACCGGATCCGAAGTGTTTTCTTCTTGTAAATGGAAGAACCGAAGGTCAAAATTTTAAGAAACAACACGTGTCCTATTCTGATTCCACCTCTCAACCGTTTTTCTCCCTTGGTACTTACACCTATCTTTCAAAAAGTAATTAGGGTGTACTTAATATCCCATATTCATTACTTAAATCGATTTATTTTCCCTAAGTGAAACACTCAAGTGGTTTTTTACCTCTATATAAGCCAGTTTCACTATTTTTTTTCATAAGCAAGAAAAATATTTCTAGAGAGAGAAATTTTGAGTTTGCGATTTTATTTTATACCTGGGAAATTATATATTCACAGCCATAACTGCTCTGAGCAAAGGGTATTGGTTAAATATATATGATTTGTAAAATGCAAGAAATGAGGCAATAAAGGAGGCAATAATCGCAGCAGGACTCTTTGCTTCTCTTGTTGGAGTATATGGCCAAACGTTACCAGAAACGGACAAGAGTACATCATCTTCTAGAACATAGGTAAACCAAAAACCTTCTTTTATCCGACTTTATCTACCGTAGAATCTGAACCTTCACTTCAAGTATCCCTAGATTCTTTTTCTAAGGACAAAGCGGTTTCTAGTGTTAAGAAACCCTCACAATTTCTCGTCATGTGATCAGACACTGAAAATGTCATACCCGGAGAGTCACTCAACTCTCCAAGGCCAAGAGCACTCCTCTATTTTTAAAAAATGTTAGTTCAGAGACATTAAACCCTCTTGCCCAAATTCTCGTGGGCCCGAATTAATTGTCTCCCCTTAATGAGGCCACCCAAATTGAAAAAGAAGCCACAAGTGCTAAATTGGTTGAACAACGGTCGCCTATAATGGAAGAAAATATGGAAGATAGTGGGGAAGATACCCCATTGGAGACATCCTGACACACTGGGAATACCAGATCGGATCGTACAAGAAGAGGAAAAGTGGGACAACCAAATACTAAGTCACTTCTAGAGTGCCTGGAATGGAAAGTTGGGCCCAATTTTTGTAAGGTTAGTGTGAAATACTTATTGGCCCTTCAAAAAAAATTCCTATGTGTATACACATACTTCAGAATTAGATCGGATAATAACAAAATGAGTCTTTCTAAAGTCTATTAAGACGAGGCTTCCTATTACTCCAGAAAATACTATGGATTGTAAAGCTAATGAAATGATGGTATACACCAAGGTGCTGAACTGGGGACTTCATTTCCCCTTAGACCCAAAAATAGTCAGATACTTTCATCCAATCAAGCTTTACCCAAGTCAGCTAAGTCTGAATGCCTGGTATACTATGCTAGCCACCATTATTGCTTATAGGTTGTAAAAAATTCCAATGTCTATGGACCATTTGATGTTGTGGCTAGTTTGTGTAGAAATCACCAAATCATTTTTTATCATTACAACATGGGTAACGACTATAAAGTAGTGAATGATGTGTTGGAGACTGAGAAACTATAGAGGACTCAGTTTTCTTTCATAAGTGGAGCTTAGGAGAATATGAAAAATATCAAATACAAAGAAAACCCAAGCCTATTATTTTTATTAGTATTTAGACTTTATGCTGATATACTGAACTGATTATTGTGTCTCTTTGCAGTATTTTCGAAAATGTTCCCAAAACATCTAGAGGCGGGAAGGGCTATATTTGCCAAGTTAAATAAATGAGCATTAGAGAATTGGGGGCTTTCCCTTTCACAATTGTTTCACTTTTGGACACATGTTGAGGGCTCACTTGTGGAATACTACTGGAAGCAGAGATCTTTCTTGGGAACAACTGACCACTCCTCATCTATAGGTTATCATCCTTAAAAAGACTGAGGAAAAGGATGGAAAACTCTACTTACCAACCCGGATTAAAGCTCCTAGCCATCTGGACAAGATAAAGAATAAGAATAAGCTGAAAGCTGAAGTTGACCCATCTCATCAGGTTCCCGAAGTAGCTAGTTCGGAGAATCCTGAAGGAATCAAGGTCGTTTTGTTAGATGCAGTTGCTGCAACAATTGGGGAATCTAGGGGATCAGATCAGTTGCCCCGAACTAAGAATAAATATCACAAGAGGGGCAATGAGGGTATTGACGGAAGGGCCGGAAAAAAGAAGAAGAGTAACTTAGGGTCAGAGATAATCCTCTGTCCTCTGGTTGTTACTCCTACTCTTCCAAATGATATTCCTCCACAAGAAGAGGTACCATCTAATCCTCTTTCTCCAGTGTTTCCCACAACCGATCAGCCAACTATTGAGAGGTTAACCTGGATGACCTTTGTAATATGTACTTTAGTGACCTTGATAAGGATGGATCTGATCAGACCTTTCCTCAGACCACAATAACCAATGTTGTAACTTATAATGGTGAATCTTTCGAGGTATCGAGTGAGCAAGGTATCTTTGGACCATACAGTTTTGGGCTTCATCAGGCCAATAGTCGATCTGGAAAGACATGTGACAGATCAGGATAAGGATATAACTTCTCTTACCACAGAAAATCAAAACTTGAAAAATCCTCTTTCATCTGCAAAACAAAAAGTGGAGGCTTTAAATAAAGAGAAAGAGGAACTGAGCACCGAACTGCGCCAATACAAGACTTCCCAAGGGGACATCCAGACTAAGTATTTAGAACTGGAAACTATCACCGCTAATGAGATCAAGTCTTTGAAGGAACAACAAACCAATAATGCAAGCATTATCATCACCTTAATCGGAGACAAAAATAAGTTAGAGATGGTTTGGTTTATTTTGGGTTGGGAGTAGTTTGGTAAAGTGTTTTGTGAAGTTTAAAGTATTTAGTGTTTAGTGTAAGGAGTTGTGAGATAATTACGCAGCCTGGTTGTATTACATGTTGATCACCCTCAATAATGAGAGTGATTGGGGTATTTATACTCTTAATTAATAACCCATGGGCTTACGGGTCAAGTTATGAAATCGGGTCAAGTTTAAGGACTCATTGGTCTTTTAAGTAGATTAGCAAATAACTTAGTCAAAAGGTGTTTTACTTTTGTCTTGTCCGGATTATTTAGTGGCGTGTCATTGTCCGAATTACCCCTGTCCGGATTATGCAGTGGGATGTGTCTGAAGTTTCCGAACTCATCAGTAACCCCTTTTTTAGGCCCTGCCAAATATCTTTGGTAGGGCTTAAAAAATCCACTAGGCGAGTATCAATTTTATCCGATCTGCCCGTGCGGTCCATACCAAGAAGTTTACTTTCAACCTCAACTAAGTTCAGAGTTTGTCAGAACTGATTTCTCTTTCCAGAATTCTAAGAGTTTTCTTCTTGGATCATAGGACACGTGTCAATATCTGGTTCGACCTACCAGCCGTTATTTTTCCTAAACCGGCGCACCCACTAAGTCTAGAAAGTTACCTAGGCATTTGATTCTTTGCACGTTTGCGCAACCTTTAATCATTGAAAAACCCTCTTTAACTTCTCCTAGGTAACTGCTACTTTTTTACTATTATATAAATTCTCTTTCACTATGTCATTGTATTCCACACTCAAAGTTTTTTTAGAGAGATTTCCATCCTTACCTTCAACTTGTTCTTGAGAGGCTTTATGTTCACAGCCAGAAACACACTAGTTAAAGACGGCTGGTTAAATTTGTCAGAGTTAGAAAGAGCGAAGAAGGTAGAAAGAGAGAATCGCATTGCTGCCCGCCTTTCAGTTTCTCCAAGTGAAAAATCTAGTGAACCGAATCAAAACACCGATCAAGGGTCATCCTCATCCAAAACCCTAGGCCCAGACAGCTTTCATTCAAACCAAGCCTTTCACCCCTTCCCTCAGGTTCTTCTGCTCAAGAGTCCCAACCTTGTGTGCCTAAAGAAAAAGCTGTTTCAAGTATCAGAAAACCCTATCCCTTTATTGTTATGGGTATAGATACTGAGAAGTATCCGGAGAAGATAACCCCTCGCCGGAAATCAAGCCAAACTAAAACCCAATCTACACATTCATTGACAAAACCCTCTGGATCAGAGGTATCTAAAACAGCCCCAAAGGCCAAGCCCTCTAGATCCCAGCCTCAACCAGATACCAGGCCTTCAGAGGCAACCAGCGCTCAACCATCCAAGTAGCCTTCTGTGCAAGAAACTGACCCCCTTCTTCCAAGGCAGCTGATAAACTTTCCATAGTGATGGAATACAGTATTGAGGAGGCCCTCTTTGAGACCGAGGTATCTGGTCAAACAGGAGATGCTGCTTTTGATAAGAAGGGTAAAAGTAAGGTGAAAGTCTGCATAACTCATCCAGACTCACTTTTGGAGTGCTTAGTGGGCAAAGTAGGCCCTTGCTTCAAGCATGTTAGTGTCAAATACTTGTTGGCTCTACAAAACATAAATTACATCTACACCTATACTGCTGAGTTAGGCCGAATCCTGAAAAAATGGGGGATTCTAGAGTCAGTAAAGGTAAGGATAACTATCACTCCGGTGAGTTCCATGGACTGCAAGCTTAACGAGGTAATAATTTTCACCGAATAACTGAATTGGGTACTCCGGTTCCAAGTGGACCCAGAAATCGTCATGTACTTTCACTTAGTTAAACTCTGCCCTAGCCAGCTAAGCCCTAATGCCTGGTACTCTCTCCTTGCTTACATCATGGCATCGAAGTTGTCAAAAATTCCACTTCCGATGGAGCAGTTTGCTGTTGTGGCAAGCTTGTGCAAGAATCACCAGATTCCATTCTACCATCACAATATAGGGAACAACTTCAAAGTTGTGGATGACTCGCTGGAGTCCAAAAAGAACTGGAGGACACAATTTCTGTTTGTCAGTGGGACATGGGAGAACGACAGGAAGGCCAACACCAATCCTAGCATGCTGACTAGCAGGTGGAAAAGTACTGGTAAGTTCCTTTCCTCTCTTTATCTTCATGTTTTCCTTTTAAATTATAAGTGTTCCCATTCTGATTGACTTTAAACTCCTTTTTAGTGTTACCGAAGGAGTTCACTGGACACCTAGAGAAGGGGCAAAAAACCTGTGCAAAACTCAATGCATGGGCTGCGGAGCATTAGGGGAATGCCTTCCATAACTGCTTTACATCGGGCAATCTTATGAGGTCCCATCTGTAAAATATCACAGGTTGGAGAGACCTCACATGGGAAGAGCTAACTACCCTTCCTCCTCCTGGTGTAATTCTCCAAAGGACAGAGGCCAAGAATGACAAATTGTTCTACCTTCCAGAGAAAAGGCTCCCAACAAGATGAAGAACAAGAAGAAGAAAGCTGCAACAGAGTTGGTTCAAGCAGCCACAGAAGGGACTGGTTTGGGGAACGAAGAGGGAATTGATGATGCCCTGCTCAAAGTAGTAGAGGCTGAAATAATAAGGGAGGCTGTAGAGTTGCAGAACCCACAAAAGCCTCCTAAGAAGAAGAAAAGGAGGGCCAACAGTGATGAGAAAGCTGCTAAGAAAAAGAAGGTCACCATGGGAGAAGAAATAATTCTTCATCCTTCGGAAACCCAACCTTCACCAGCCCCTGTTGATCCCACCTTACAGGAGAAAATCCTAACAGATCCGTAGTCCGGAGAGATTGATGGAGGAGGGAATAAAGTAGTGGACGATAATGCCCTTCAAGACGCTGATTTATACATCAATGATTCTGAGAAGGATGATTTTGTAGGTCCCTACCGCCCCTCCAGTTCTGCCAATATGGTGACTTTCAATTGTAAATCTTTCTCTGTCTCCGGAGAGCAAGATGTTCTGAGCCACTCCCTTCTTGGTCACATCTGGCCAATATTCGACTTGGAAATACAGTTGAAAAATCAGACCACCCTTATCAATTCCCTTACCTCTGACAAGGAATACTTGTCAAACAATCTCTTAAACGCTCAGCAGAGTATAAAGGAACTGGAGAAGGAGATGAAGGCACTGAAAAAGGATAAGGAGGATTCAGAAACTAAGTTAGCGTCATCGGAAATAGCCAGAACTGAGCTCTAGACTAAGTATTCTAACTTAGAAAAATACTTCACAATGCTAAAAGAGGAAGTGCAGACCAAGGATGGTGTCATTCAAACCTTATTCGATGAGAAGGCTAAGCTGGAGACTCTGTTTCAGAGATGATCAAGGAGAAAGAGGACTTAAGAAGCCAGCAGGAGCAAGATATCCAAGCAGGTATTGATAAATATACCAATGAAGTGATAGACTCCTTAGAGAAAAGAGATGATCAAGTCAAGTCTGACATGGTGTTGCTCTTCCATGAGAATTTTTCGAAGAGAACCCTTGGTCCCTTATGGAAATATGTGGAATATGAAGACATCCCATTTCACACCATGGCAGATGGTAACAAGCACAACTACGCCAGTGGAATAGATTCCACTACTGATGATGAAGAGGATACTGGTTAGAGTTCGAATGCCGAAATCAAAAGTCCTACAAAAGGTGATGGTGATGAAGGAACGTCCGAAGGGAACAAGCCCTAAGGTCTTATATTATTTTTTGTCTTTCTGAACACTTAAAGTCCTTGGATGGCCAATGCACATTTTGTAATGTTATTCGGTTAGAGTCCGAATAAGTTTTTTTAAACACCTAAAGTCCTTGGATGACCAAGACATGTTTTGTTTTCCTGTTCGGTTCAAGTCCGAATAGGTTTAATTTATCAAACCTTCTTTTATTTAATACTTTCTTTCCTTTAAATTTTTTATGGGTAATGTTTAAGTAGCCCTTAGCATTTTAGAATTATTATAGTGATAGTATTTAATATCTCCAATGACATTAATTTAATAGTCATCACTTAACCAGGTTTGTCCGATCTGCTAAAGATCCAAAGTGTTGAACAAGTGATTTGTACTTGAATTGAATTGTAGTAAAATCACTCTAAATGTTTTAAGAATGCATCACATATTATTATATAAAAAACTGGACACCTCATTAAAACCTCCCCGCACCACCAGGGTAGGAAAGAGCATGCCCTCTAATATTTACATTGATATCTGACAAGTAAATATTTACACACAAATTTTATTCCACGGGTTCTTCAAAACTCTCCATTCTTTGTCCTGAAGCCTATATGTCTCAGGCTTAAGTTTTTCGGAGACCTCATAGGGTCCTTCCCAGTTCGGAGCCAGTTTACCGAACTGCTTCTCCTTGGTGTGTAAGAAACATTTTTTTAACACCTTGTCTCCCGGTTGAAAATCTCTTCTCTTGACCTTGGAATAAAATTTGCTCCTTATCAAGCCTTGGTAGTGAGTTGTTCTTAAGTGAGCTTTAACCCTTTTTTCTTCTATTAAGTCCAACTCATTCCTAATTGTTATCTCATTAGCTTGTTTGGAATAGTTATGGACCCTGTATGATGGTAGGGTAGCTTCTATGGGGGTAATGGCATCCATTCCATACACTAAAGCAAAATGAGACTCTTGTGTAGCAGGCCGATGAGTAGTTCAGTATGCCCACAACATTTCTTGCAGATAGCTTGGCCACTACCCTACAACTCATTCTAGATTCTTTTTTAATCCGGACAAAATATTCCTGTTGGAAACTTCAACCTGGCCATTTTCTTGTGGGTGGAAAGGAGAATAAAAACAATGTTGAATGCCTCTAGAATCACAAAAACTCTAGATAACCTTGTTATCAAACTGTGGCCCATTGTTTGTGGTAATCTTTTAAGGAATCCTAAATCTGCAACATATATTGGATATGATAAATTTAATGACAGCCTTCGAAGTGGTTCCTGCCAAAGTAGCTGCCTCTATCCATTTTGAGAAGTAATCAATAGCAACTATAATAGTTCTGCACCCCCGGACGCCATAGGCAGAGGCCGAACTAAATTCAATCCCCAACGAGCAAAATGTACTGGCTCCGAAATAGACTCTATAGGTACTGATGGCACATGAATTTCATCGCCATACCTTTGACATGGATAACATTTCTTTACCATTTTTTTAGCATCTGCATTATGGATGGCCAATAGTACCCAACCAACAACACTCTCTCGATTAGTGCCATATACCCACAATGTGCTGATCCTTCTCCATCGTGTAATTCAGATAAAACGACTTGAGATTCTTCAACCCCCAAACAACGCAGAAGAGGTCTATTGAAAGATATTTTTATAGAGAACTCCCCTTATGATAAAACAAACCACGAGCCTTGTGCTTAATTTTTCTTGCCAAAGCTTTATCTGAAGGTAAAACCCCATCAGAGATATATTGAAGAAGGGAAAACCTCCAATCTTTAGGTTGAATCACCTGTATGCTCAAGCTTTCCTCATCTTCCTTGTTTTGTCTTGGTTGTATGGATGGGAATTCTTGTATGTGAATCCAAGGGTAAGATTCAGAATATGATATGGTTGCCAGAGAATCTGCCAGTGTATTCTCTGACCTAGGAATATGCTCATAACAAACACTTTTGAAGTTGGCTGCCACCTCTTTTAGGATGAGTAAGTATTTGATCAGTTGCTCCTTCTTCGCCTCAGACTGACCTTGAGCATAATGAATAAGAAGCTGAGGGTCACTCATCAACCGAACTCTCTTTGCCCCACATAGGAAAGCCAATTCGAGACCAACTATACTTGCTTCATATTCAGACTCATTGTTAGAGGCCCTGAATCCAAAGCATATAGCCTGGTACATTTTATCACCATATGGAGAGGTTGGGAAAATTCTAGCTCCACACCCCATGGTGCTTGAACCACCATCAGTTCGGACTACCCACTATTTCTTAGTTTTCTCTTCTGAAGTTTCTTTGAAGTTCATGTTCGAATGGAATTCTACCAGGAAATTAGCCACTGATTGAGCTTTTATAGCCGTTCGTGAGGAAAAATAAATGTCGTAATCACCCAACTCTACTGACCACTTGGTCATCCTGCTTGATATGTCTGCTTTCTGAAGATCATTTTTCAATGGGAAAGATGTTCAGACAACGATGGAATGAGATTGAAAATACGACCTCATCTTTCTTGCCGCAATTAATAAGGCTAGAGCCAAATTTTCAAGTTTTAAGTACCTTTCCTCAGCATCTATCAAACTTTTGCTGATGTAGTACACCGGACGAGGGCAGTTGTCCACTTCTCTTACCAATACTGCACTTATAGAACATTCTGACACAACCAAGTATACGTAGAGTGTTTCTCCTTGAATGGGTTTAAAAAGAGTCTTTGGTCAGGATAAATGTTTCTTTATTTCAAAAAAATCTTGGCCGCACTGTGGAGACTAATTAAATTCTTTAGCATTCTTCAAGGTTTGGAAAAACGGAGCACACTTGTCCGAAGACCTTGAAATAAAACGATTCAAGGCAGCTAACCTCCTAGTGAGCCTCTGGACTTCTTTAATATTCCGTGGATGATCCATTTCTAATAGGGCATTAAGCTGATCCGGATACTCTGTATCCCTTTCTCACTTATTACATAACCCAAAAAATTTCCGGATCGAACCCCAAAGACATATTTTTCTGGATTCAGTTTCAAATTCACAACTGTCAGATTATTAAATGTTTCTTAAAGGTCAATTATGTGCAAATCCTCCTCCAACCTTTTAACCATCATGTCATCTATGTATACTTCCATATTTCTGCCAATCTGATTAGCAAATGTCTTGTTCACCAACCTCTGATAAGTAGCCCCAACATTTTTTAATCCAAAAGGCATCACTGTGTAGCAATAGAGACCTTTTTCTGTTATGAAGGTAGTATGATCTTGGTCCTTCGGATCCACCTGTATCCGGTTGTACCCAGAGAAAGCATCCATGAAGGACAGCAACTTGTTTCCAGACGTTGAGTCCACTAACTGATATATCCAGGGGACTGGATAAAGATCTTTTGGGCAAGCTCTGTTAAGGTTAGTAAAATCAATACACATATGCCATTTCCCGTTCTTTTTCTTGAACAACACCGGATTGGCAGTCCATAAAGGATATCGGGATTCCTTTATGTATCCCATCTTGGTAAGCCGATCAACTTTGTGGACTACTACATCAGCTTTCTCCTTAGAGAAATTTCTCCTTTTATATACAACAGGTGCAACATCACTCTGGATTGACAACTTGTGTGAGATAACGCTTGCAGATACTCCGGTTACATCACTATTGCACCAAGAAAATACATGATGATTGTTCAATAAAAAGGACAACAATTTATTTTTCAACTCTGGTGCCATCTTGGAACCAATCTTGATACTTCTACCTTCTGCAAGGGAGTGGGTTTCAATCGCTTAAACTGATATTAAAATACTAGGAGACTCTTTGGGGTCATCAATCGCACCCTCTCCCTCAGAAGGCTCCAGTAACTACTAATCTTCATTGATCCAAACCGCTCCCAAAGTTCTAGGAGCAAGAGCAGTGTCATAACACTCCCTGGCTATCTTCTAACTACTTCGAACAATACCTACTTGCCCTTGAACTGCATACTTTAAACATTGATGGACTATTGAGGCCACATCATGCATTTTGGAAAGCCAGAACCTCCCAAAAATTTCATTGTAGGATGTGGGGAAATCTACCACAACGAATAGCACCCTCACCATCTTTTTAAAGTGCCCCTTACCCAAAAGCACTTCTTCCTCAAATTCATAAATTACATCCGCAGAGCTTCCTATAAAGCCCACAATGGTTCTGTTTGAGTGTTTAATAACGATCGGATTCTTCATCTTCTTATAGGATCTTAGGAAGATGATGTTTGTCGAATTGCCCGTGTCTATCAAAATTCGGCGAATATTATTGCCCCCAATAGATGCGCCTATCACCACCGCATCTTCATGAGGCCCAGCAATATTTCTCAAATCATCATCATCAAAAACTATGAATGGAAAAGGGGTTCGGTACTGATGAGAAGACATTCCCCTTCCAACTGAGTGGCCAGACTATGCTTCTTTCTTGATAAATGAGTGGGTGCTGTCACAGTATCCCCTCCAAAAATGATGAGCGACTCAAAGAAATTAATGAGTCCGGACACCGTCCTAGTTGTTCTGTTATGACCCTCACTTTATTCCGAGTTGGATAAGGATCCAGGTACTCTGAATCAACATCAAATCTTTCAAGGATTACCATTGCCCCTTCTTGAGCAGATGTTACCACATTGTTTGTAGGGCCCGTCCGACAAGCATTGTCAGGCCTGTTTCCACTTCTCTTTTTTATGTAAGCTCCCAGCTTGACCCTTTCAATAAGGTTATGCATTTCCTGCTTGAATGCTATGCATTCTTGAGTGTTATGGCCTATATCATTATGATACTAGCAAAAACAAGTATTTCGACTTTCTCTGGGAGACTATAGTGCTGCTGGTTTCCGGATTTGGACTTCTTCCTTGGTCTTGTCATATATTATGGCCACATTCTCTTTCAACTCTGCAAACCACTCCGGTTGAACCTAAGGGCATCTTTTATTTCTTGACTGCTGGCTCTGAGACTGATTCTGGTTGGACTAAGTTTGTATAGCCCAGTTGGACCCTTGTCCGGTCTCTTTAGCCTTATATCCAGACTGGTTCTCAGCTGTCGTGGTAGACCTCACTTGACGGTGCACCCTAGTTTTCTTGGTTTCTTCCACATTAATTTGTTTTCCCACCTGATTCAATAGGCCTCCCTAGGTCATGGCTTTCTTCCTGGTCACCGAATATGCCAGGATCTTAGGTTTCAACCGTTGTCTCAAATAAGCAATTGCCACCTGTTCGAAGCAATCTGCTAAACCGTTCTTTGTATTCACGAACCGACTTATGTAGTCCTTTAAGGACTCGTTTGGTTCTTGGTCACAATGGATAATGGTATCTACATTTCCCTTCACCTCCTTACTTCCAACAAACTACCTTTGGAAGGCAACCTGGAATGTATCAAAGTTTTTGATACACCCCTGGGGTAAGCTGTTGTACCACTAAAGAGCACTTCCCATAAAAGTTTGGGAGAAGGCTCTACACACAAGTTTGTCATCATCATCAAAATTCATCATGAAGTTTTTGAAATGCTCCAGATGGTTGTCCCGATCCTTACTTCCATCACATTTCTCCATTTTAAAGCTGTCAAACCTTTTGGGTAGGTTTCCAGATAGTATTTTAGCAGACAAAGGTGATTGTCTCCAATTCTTATTACGACTGAAGACTGTGTCTTCATTAGGTGTTGCAAAGATACCTGGTTCGGTCTGAAAAATAAAATAATCTATCAGCAACTGATCAACATGCATGTGGCTGTGAGATGACCCTTTGCCCATATGCCTTTTAAGCCTTCCATGCCTATCCGTCTTTCTTGAATATTTTTAATTAGTTTTATTTTTTTTCCTGGACCTCTCTTCATCACTACTTGATGACAAAGATTCCTCAAGCTCGGCCTCTTTCGAAGAGCTGTTGGAGGACTCAGAATCTGAACTTTCAACATGCTTAGACCCATGAGTCTTTTTAAAGCTCACATGGGTCTTTTTCGAACTCAGATGAGTCTTTATTGATGGATCATTCTCCCTAGGGTTTTTAGTATGATGAATAGATGACGCCCCTGACTTCTCCCTTATACAATTTTCTGCTTGTTTTATGGCCCTTAACGCCTCTATTTCTGCTCTCAACTTGTCTCGTTCTTCAATGGTGTATTTCTTATTTTCCCCAACCGTTTCCACCACAAGTGGTAGAGTTCCCTGCTCGTTCGGATCCATCCGAACTGATTCTTTTTAATAGTTTTGACTATAAAATTCAGACACCTTCGTACTCCCACTGTGGTCGCCAATTTGGTTTGGTTTATTTTGGGCTGAGGGTAGTTTGGTATAGTATTTTGTGAAGTTTAAAGTATGTAGTGTTTAATATAAAGAGTAGTGTGATAATTGATCAGCCTGCTTGTATTAAATGTTGATCACCCTCATTAATTAAAGTGGTTGGGGTAGTTCTACTCTTAATTAATGACCCATGGGCTTATGGGTCAAGTTATGAAACTAGGTCAAGTTTAAGGACTCATTACTCTTTTAAGTAGATTAACAAATAACTTAGTCAAAAAGTGTTTTACTTTTGTCCTGTCCGGATAATTTAGTGGCGTATCATTGTCCGAATTACCCCTGTCTAGATTATGCAGTGGGCTATGTCTGAAGTTTCCGAACTCATCAAGAGAAACTTCTTTAAGAGAAAGAAGAAGAAAATATTTCTGTAAAGAAGAATCAAACTCAAGAGATAGCTGCAGCAGTAGAGAAGTATGCTGCTGGTGTTGTGGATTCTTTGGAGAAGAGGGACGAAGGTATCAATGATATATGGTTTTGTTATTTCATGAGACCTTTCCAAAGAAGAACCTTGGACCTTTGTGAAAATTTGTACCATATGAAGAGACACCTTTTCATACCATGCCATATGGTGATAAACATGGTTTTGCTTCACTAAGTGAGAGTGACTATGAATAGGGAACCCATGAAAGCTCAAGCACCGATGCCAAGAGTCCCAAGATATATGATGGTAAGGGAAAAACTGAAGGGAACAAGCCCTAAGGTTATTGTATTTACTTTTTATGTTTAAGACTAAAGTCCTTGGAGGGCCAATATATCTTGTTATTTTCTTTCAAATATTTTTTTGTGAACCAAAGTCCTTGGATGACCAAGGCATTTTTTGTGATGGTGGATAAGACATATTCATATCAATGTTTAATGTTAAGTGTTCCCTTTATATGTATTTTTTTCTCTTCTTATTTTTATTTTTTAGACAGTATTTAATTCTTATGACGTGTTAAATAAGCGCTTAATTCATTAAATCACTTCAAAGATATTTCATTTGAAGGATGAAAATGTTTAATAGGTTCGATCACTTCAAAGATACTTCATTTGAAGTTCGGAGGTGTTTAATAGATATTTAATTTATCTAATCTCCTCGCACTCACCACAACCTTTGAAAATGCATAAGATAACATTGATTGAAAACCGCACACCTCATTAAAACCTCCCCGCACTACTAGGGTAGGAAAGAGTATGCCCCTGAATATTTTCATTGAAGTATGACAAAGTAAATATTTACAAGATAATTTTATTCTAAGTACAACATGAGATGCTCAATGTTCTATGAGTGCTTTAGCATATTGCCTTCTTTGTCTTGAAGTCTATATGCTCATTGCGTGATTCTTTCACACACCATGTAAGGGCCTTCCCAATTCGGAGCCAATTTCCCAAATTATTTGTCTTTGGTATGCAAAAAGACTTTTCTTAATACTTTGTCCCCCAACTTGAAATCTCTTCTTTTTAATCTAGAAGCAAATATACTTCTCATTAAACCCTGATAGCGTGATGTTCTTAAATATTCCTTCACTTTTCTTTCTTTAATCAGATCCAACTGATTCTTTATTACTATCTCATTAGCATGTTCAGAGTAATTTGTATCATGAATAATGACAAAGTAGCCTCTATAGGAGTCATTGCATTTATCCCATAAACAAGGGCAAAATGAGACTCTTAGGTGGTCGTTCATGGAGTAGTTCGGTAGGCCCACAATACTTCTTGTAAATAACTTGGCCAATTCTATGCAGCTCATTCCAGATTCTTTTTCAACCCGTTAAAATTGTCTGATTAGCAGCTTCAACCTGCCCATTAGCCTGAGGGTGGAAAAGAGAAGAGAAGCAATGTTGAATTCATCTGGAAGTGCAAAACATCTCCATGTCTTTGTTGTCAAACTGTGGGCCATTGCCTGTAATAATTCGTTGGGGAATTCCAAATCAGCAACAAATATTCGATATGATAAATTTTATGACTGCCTTTGAAGTGGTTCCACCTAGTGGTCCAGATTCAATCCATTTAGAGAAATAATCTATTACCACGATTATTGTTCAAAGACCTCCAGATGCCATGGGAAGAGGTCCAACTAAGTCCAAACCCCATCAATCAAAAGGTATGGGTTCAGATATTGACTCCATAGGAACTGTTGGTGCATGGATTTCATTCCCTTATTTTTAGCGAGGATCACATCTTCTAACCATATCTTTGGCATCTGTCATTATAGTAGGCCAATAAAATCCTGCTAACAAAACTCTCGTGGCTAAGGCCTTATAACCATAATGTGCGGATCCCTCTCCATCGTGCAATTTGGATAGTACACTTTGGAATTCTTCAAATCCTAAGTAACGTAGGAGAGGTCTACTGAAAGATTTTTTATAAAGAATTTCTCTTAACACGAGGTAACCACGAGTCGTGTACTTGATCTTTTTAGCCAGGACTTTATCTGAATGTAACACTCTAGGAAATAAATGGATGTATTTCATACCTCAAATCTTAAGATTTTATGGCAGATATATTCATACTTTTTTCAGATTCACCATTTGCCCTTGAACCGAGCTTATGAAGGGGAATTCTTGCATATGAATTTATGGATATACTTCAGAATAGGCTATGGTAGCTAAAGAATTTGCCATAAAATTCTTTGATCTAGGGACATGTTCATTCTGGATGCTTTTAAAACTTGTGGTAACTTCCCTCAGTACTTGCAGATACTTTATTAACTGATCTTTTTTAGTTTCAGATTATCCTTAAGCTTGAGGAATAAGCAACTGCAAATTACTCACTAAGCGGACCCTCTTTGCTCCACCTATTTGAGCTAGTCTTAACCCAACAATGGCCGCCTCATACTCTGATTCATTATTAGATGCCCTGAAGCTAAAACATACAGCTTGATACATAGTATCAACATACAGGGAAGTTAAACAAATTCCAGCCCCACATCCCATCGTACTAGACCCACCGTCTGTTCGGATTAACCACTTAGGCTTTTTTGCATGCTCTTGTTTGTAATGTCTTTTAGTATGAAATTCTATCAAGAAGTCAACTATAGTTTGAGCCTTCATCGCACTCTGAGGCATAAAATCAATATCACAGTCTCCAAGCTCAACTAACCACTTAGTCATTCTTCCTGATATGTCAGCTTTTTGTAGAACATTCTTTAAGAGGAATGATGTTCGAACTGTAATCGAATGTGCTTGAAAGTATGACCTTATTGTTTTACTGCTATCACCAACGGTAAGGCTAATTTTTCTAACTTTAAATACATTTTTTCTGCTTCCAGCAAACTCTTTCTTATGTAATAACGGCATACTCAAACACAGCTAAGTACATATAAAGTTTCTCCATTTGGATAGGTTAGTAAAATGTCTTGGGTAAAGAAAAATGTTTTTTTATTTCAAGAAAAGCTTGATCACGCTGCGGGGACCAATTGAAGTCTTTAGCATTCCTCAAAACTTAAAAAACTTTAGCACACTTGTCTGATGATCTTCAAATAAACCTATTCAATGTAGCCAACCACCCAGTTAGTCTATGTACTTCTTTAGTACTTCGAGGAGGATCCATAGCTAATAGAGTGTTTAATTGATCAGGATCGGCCTGTATCCCTTTTTCACTTATGACATATCCTACAAACTTGCCAGATCATACCCCAAAAATACATTTCACCGGGTTTAACTTCAAGTTGAGGGCTTTTAAGTTAGAAAAAGTCTCTTGAAGATAGGATATGTGATCGTCCTCCTCGAGGCTCTTCACCATCATATCATCTATATATACTTCCATATTTCTGCAAATCTGGCTAACAAATGTTTTATTTACCAATCGCTGATAATTAGATCCATCGTTCTTCAACCCAAATGGAATCACCTTATAGCAATGAATCCCTCTGTCCGTGATAAAGGTAGCATGATCTTTCAGATCCACATGTATCTGATTATACCTTGAAAAGACATCCATGAAGGAAAAAACATTGTTCCCCGATGTGGAATCTACCAACTGATCTATCCGAGGTAGTGGAAACAGATCTTTAGAATATGATCTGTTAAGATCAGTGAAATCAATACACATGCACCATTTCCCATTCTTTTTCTTGACTAAAACGGGGTTAGCTATTCACAAAAGGTATTAAGATTCTTTAATATGACCCATCTTGGTTAACCAATCAAATTCTTGTACTATCACATCGACTTTTTCTTTGGAAAAGGTCCTTCTTTTCTGTACTACCGGTCCAACATTAGATCGGACTGAAAATTTGTGGCAGATTACTTCGGCGGGTACCCCAGTTACATCATCATTGCACCATGCAAACACATGTAGATTGCTAGACAAGAAAGACAATAACTTTTGTTTCAAACTTAATGGAAATTTAGTGCCAATCTTAACACTTTCACCTTCTACTAGGCAATGGATTTCAACTTCTTCTATGGGTATTATAACACTAGGAGCCTCCATTGGATCATCTATTTCATTCTCATCGGTGGAAGACTCCAATAGTTGTTATTCATTGTTAGCCTTGATTGCCTCCAATGACTTTGAGACCAGAGCTATTACATAACATTCTCTAGCCACTTTCTGACTGCTTTAGGCAACACCCACCTGTGCATCCACAATATATTTTAAACATTGATGGACGGTAGAGGCCACATTATGCATCCTAGAAAGCTCATATCTTCCAAAGATATCATTATAAGATGTTGGACAGTCAACCACAACAAATAATACCTTTACCATTTTCTTAAAAGGTCATTTACCCAACAGTACTTCCTCTTCAAACTCACCAATGGCATCTACCAAACTCCCAGTAAATCTCACAATAGTTCTGTTTGATCGTTGTATAACCGAGGTATTTTTCATCTGCCTATAAGTATTCAGAAATAAAATATTTGCCGAGCTACCAGTGTCAATCAAGATTCGATGTATGTCATTACCCCCAATTGATGCCCATATCACCACAACATCTTCGTATGGCCTGCAATATCTCTTAAGTCGTCCTCATCAAAGACTATGAAAGGAGCTGGGGTTTGGTATAGATGCGTGGACATTTTTCCTTCCAACCGAGTAGTCAAGCATTGACATGCCTTTTTGTTGAATAATTTGAGGGTGCTGTCACGGTGTCTCCCCTAAATATGGTTAATGATTCAAAAAAAATCACCAGATAAAAAACTGTAGCAGATTTATCCACTATCACCCCCACCTGATTCCGAAATGGGTCAGGATCAAGGTATTCAGAGTCCACATCAAATCGTTTAGCAATAACCATGGTATTTTCTTGTCTGGATGTCCATGAGACTGTTGCAGAAGTCGTTCGAGGAGTATTGACATTGGATTGTGTATTATCTGGTCTGTTGTGCCCTTGTTTTTTTAACAAAAGCGCCTAATTTTCCTCTTTCAATGAGATTTTGCACTTCTTGCTTCAATTCTATACAATCACGTGTGTCATATGACCCACATAATTATGATATTTGCAAAAACGGGTACTTTGGGTCTCTTTAGAGGACTGCATTGAGGCTGGCCTTCTAAAGTGCACATCATTTCTAGTCTTTTCATAAATTGTTGCCACACTTTCTCCCAACTCAGCAAACCATTCTATCTAAACTCATAGACCTCATTTACTTTTAATTTGTTGGTTTTGATTGGATTGATTCTTCTTGGGCCGACGTGATCCCTGTCTGGTTTCCTTTGATTTGTAACCGGATTGAGTTGTTGCTTGTAGAACTGGCAATGTAGTGATGGATCTGTTCTGACGAGGCACTCTAAAGTTCTTAGTTTCTTCAACAATAATCTGCTTTCCAACTTGATTTAATAACCCCCTAAAATTCATTATTTTTTTTGGGTTACTAAGTCGGCCAAATTACTCAAATTCAAGCATTGTCTTAAAGACGCGATTGCTACATGTTTAAAAAATCAGCTAGCCCATTCTTTGTGTTTACAAACCTACTACTGTATTCCTCAAAGATTCGTTTTCCTATTGGGAACAATGAATAATCGTATCACCATTCCATTTAATCTCCTTGTTTCCAACAGATTGCCTCCAGAATGCTACCCAGAATATGTCAAAATTCTTTATAGACCCTTGGGGGAGAGTGTTGTACCATTTAAGGGCACTTCTTTTAAGGGTTTGTGAGAAAGCATGTCATAGAAGCTTATCGCCATCATCAAAATTCATCATATTTTTTTTTAAATTGCTCGAGATTATTGTCTGGATCTTTGCTTCCATCATATTTCTCCGTGTTGGAACTGTCAAATCACTTAGGAAGATGTCTAGAGAGTATTTTCGAAGATAAGGGTGTTTGTCTCTAATTTTGGTTACAGCTAAATACTGTATCCTCATTGGGAGTAACAAAAATACCCGGTTCGGATTGAAAAGCAAATAGATCGATCATCAAACGATCAATATGGTGATCAGCTGAACCTTTTATTTTTCCTTGATACTTTTTAATTCCACCCTGTCTATCCCTTTTTCTTGAATATTTCTTGGTTAGCCTCAATTTCTTCTTTAGATGGCCTTCATCACCGCTGGATGATAATGATTCTTCAAGGTCTGAATCATTGGATGAACTGTTTAAAGACTGATGTACTGCTCACAACTCGTTTAGACCGATGTGTTTTCTTAGAGCTGGCATTAGTCTTCATAGACTGCTCATTTTCACCAGGCTCATCAGTAGGGTGGAGCGCGGATGCACCAAACTTCTCTTTTATTCATTTTTTCAGTTTTTTTCTGAGCCCTTAAAGCTTCAATATCATCCCTTAGGATTCTCTCTCACACCTTTAACCTTTGGAGGTGGAAATTATTGTACATTAGGATTCATCTGTTTTAATGACATCTGAACTGCTTTATTTCCAGTTTTTGAATCTGAATTTCAGGCACCTTTGCCTCCCACCATGGTCGCCAATTTGGTGTGAATTATTTCTGATCAAAGGGTATATTTGGAAAGAGATTTATCTTTTTCAAGCATTTATTATTAGAGTGAAGGACAGAGAGATAAAAGAGGTGTGTTCTAGCTATTCAGTTTTTCTCTCCCTCTTAAATGAGGGTGGTTAGGGTATTTATACTTATTTTATGACCCATGGGCCATTCGGGTCCGACTCTGGATTTGGGTCGATCTTCAAACCCAATACCTAAATGGGTTAGCATAAGTTAACACATAGATGAGTCATGATTTTCTTAGTCTTACTGTTCGTCACATGTTTGGTGTAAAACATGTCTGAATTGCCCCTTCGGTTTAAGGAGTAGTTGATGACGCGGCGGAAATAGAAGAAGAAGCAACGATAGATGAAACCATAATTCAAGGGTAACATGATCAAACCCTAATCTAAGGGTAACACAAATTTAATTTTTCAGAGATAAAAAATATATTATTCCAAAAACTTCAAATAACTTAAGGCATATGAGGCTTTACATAATAGCTGCTCAAAACCTTAAATTATAATACATGGAAATAAAATAAATCTTTCAAAATAAAATAAAATAAAATCTCTATATAATTAGATTTTATTTAAATAACATAAGATATATGAATAAAATAAAATAAAATTGGTTTCTTTTTAGACTTTCTGGGCTACATCATCCTCTCCTGGTTGATAAGAATTCGTCCTCGAATTCACATCACCATTACCATCAACAACTAAAATTATTTATTTTTATTTTTTTTCAATTGTTACATTGGGAATTATAATTGTAGACCTTATTGGAATAAGATAAATGCTTCTCAAGTGTTCCTTATTTAAAGTCACATTGACGCCATCCAGTTGATGAAAAAAAATTGGTTCCGAAAACCTTTCCATAGCCTGAAGACAACACCCCCATGTCCAGTTGATGAAAAAAATGGGTTTGAAAACCTCTTCATAGCCTGAGACAGCATCTTGATAAGCAACTTTACCTTGATTCAACGATTGGTAGCCAATTTAAACTACTTCAGTAACCGGTCAATATGATCGTCATTGAAACGTCTGGTATGTCCCCTCATACTCAAACGATCTTCCCGATCTTCATGACCATGCGTGTTGTTCTCTTCTTTAAACCTTGAATCAGAATAATCAGGCTTTAGAAACATGCTTCCCCATAGCATGAAGTGAGGCTCTAATACCATACTGATGACGCATAAAAAATAGTAGAAGAAGCAACGATAGATGAAACCTTAATTCAAGGGTAACATGATGAAACCCTAATCTACGGGTAACAAAATTTGAAATTTTTATAGATAAAAAATATATTATTCCAAAAACTTCAAATAACTTAAGGCATATGAGGCTCTATATAATAGCTGCTCTAAACCCTAAATTATAATACAATGAAATAAAATAAATCTTTCAAAATAAAATAAAATAAAATCTTTATATAGTTAGATTTGATTTAAATAACATAAGATATTTGAATAAAATTAAATAAAATAAAAAAGGTTTCTTTTTGGACTTTCTGGGCTACATCAGTAGTGCTCTTCCAAAAATATCTAAACCTATCAAAATTTATTTTGACGGTTGAATTGCTGGTCCACGTGGCTTTAAAGTAAAAGGAGATAAAAAGGTATTTCACAAGTCATTTCGAACCGTTTTCTTCAAAAACTTGGTATTTTTTTGTCTGCAAAGGAAATCCAAAATATTTTCATTTTTGCAGGTACATTACTGAGTGTTTCTTCTTTTAAGAGAATCCAGAGAACTTCCACTTTGCAGGTATATTACTGTTTTTTTAATTCTCTATCTTTTACGTCGTTCTTCGTGTATAAATAATGTTCAATCTGTAGTTCTAGGGTGCAATAGACCTTTGTGCGTTGCTATGTGAATTCTATTTTAGATGTCGTGCTATAGGAGGGCTACCTTGAGAATGAGTCTGAATTATTATAGGATAGGATAGGATAATATCTAATTCTTACGACTGTTGTTGGGTCATTGCAGTCTGTTAAACCATAGCGCCCAAGACAAATATGGGTAACACGGCTGCGGAAATTGGGGAATCAGAATATGAGAGCACCCAATTTTTAGAGGAGTATTTTGCAAAAATAGCACCTAAATAGGGGTATTTGACCGATGAGTCTCTTGCTGAGTTTAGAGTTAGGTATGGGAAGCCTGGTGATGTGACCATTAGGGCGCCTCGTGTGGGAGATCAGCCTTACACGACCGAATAAGGTGAGGCATATCTTTATACAACTTCCTTTGACTAGGGTCTGCGCCTCCACTGATCAGGGACTTCTTCAGTTTTATTGTGATAGGCCCTATACAACTTACAACAAACGGCTGGAGGATGTTGTTGAGTATAATGCTTAGTTCCCAATTTTTTAATGTACATGTTTGCCTAGCTGAACTTTTAGCGGTGGTAGATGTTTCCAAGTTAGCGTGGTCGCCCTTCTTTTACTTGCAGCTAACCGGGGCCAGGCTTATACTAGAACTGCATACCTCTGACAAGAATTGGAAGCATAGTTTCATATACATTTCTGGGAATTGGGAGCATGAAAGTGCTTCCATGAATTTTCAATTAGAGAGACATTGGAAGGTGAAGTATAAGATGCTTAGTAATTGCGTAGATTTTAAAAGTGTTGGACTCATATTTTGTTTTAATCATGTCACTGGTTTTTTGTAGGATAAGGTCAGTACCAAGAATGGTGTAAATAAGGGAGGCCCAAGGGTTCCATGAATCCTCTAATGAAGCTAGGCACGACTACCAACAATGCTTGGGGACTAGAGCCGACACAAGTGTTATGTCCTATAAATTATCTGAAATCGGGACTTTGGCAACTCCATGAGTTAAAAATTCACAAGACGACAAGGTAGTTATGGCTGGGAGCGGAGATGTAGCAACATTGGAGAGGTTGCGTGCTCTTATAGAAAAGAGGTATGAAGAACAAGCGGGTCATCCTTGAACCCTGAGGGAGGTGATAATACTGAAAAAGATGGTAGGTTAAGGACCAATAGGAGCGTTGGTCGAGGCTGCGGAGGGGGATGAGCAGAGAGAAGGGAGTGTGTGTCCCCATGAAGAAGATGCAGAAGATATTGATGATTGTCTTTTAACAAAGAAGTGCAGAGTAGTGATCAATGCGGTGCCGTTCTCACAATAAAATATGATATTGGTGGATCAAGAGGAAATTAATGGTACGATGGGGGATAATGTAGATGTAAAGCCCTTGGTACTAGAGCAACTGAAACGCGTGGTAAAAGAGCCTGAGGTAAAGGCGGTTGAACAAGATACAAATATCCAAGAGCCGAAAAGACCCTTCCTTAATGAGAGGGGAAGGAAAATAAAAAGGTGATCCCTGAGGGAGTGGATAGTGGATGAAGGACTTTGTGAATAGGGCGGGGTCAGGGTCCTCATTTGTAAATATTATTTGGCTTGACAATCTGCCTCAGAAGGGTAAAAGTAGTGGAGTTGAAGGAGCTGGAAGAATGACTGAAGAGGTTCATTCTCTGAAGTTGGTGATGCTAAGGGCTTCACACATCATGATGGATCAGCTTAATAACAACGGTGACTTATCCTTCTATGATATAATGTCGATAACCGAAATTCTACAACGCCAATTGGAATTGGCTAATGAGATTTTTTTTGTGTTTATATCTCGTTGTAGTCGTTAAATTTATGATTGTCCATACTATATATTGGGAACAGGTTCAGTATAACTCACACACTCTTTTTATCGTCGGATTGCACAGGCCGATTGTTCTTTGATGAAGAAGTGGAAGCTAGACCCACTATTTTTTGGTTCGGTTCAAGGTTTGACGACCAAGCTGGCTCGATTCAAGAATGCATACGGCTCGATGAAGTAACGATTATATAAGGTTGTGAAAGAGAATGATGATCTTTATTGGTAGCTACTTGGGACTTATGATCAGAGGGACGTCATTTGTAAGCGGAGCTTAAAAGATGTTAGTAGAAATGCTTTGTTATCAGCTCAGAATAATGATCTGGTGAAGAAGAACGACACACTGATAGTCCAGAATTTGAAACCGCTAGATCCGAATGTAAGTCTGGCTGGAAGGGTGCAAAAGCAGGTTAAGAAGATGTCGAGCTTGAAAGTGGAGGTGGTGGATTTAAAGGTACAGCTGGCTAGTACTCAGAATGAAAAGGAGAACGAGTGGGCTGTATTGAGGAAGCAGGCTGAGGTGGACTTGGAAGAGCGGGAACGTTAGGTAATCAAGGTGTCCATGGGTATGATTCAAAAAGACAAGATAAAGCTTGTGGCGTTGAATTCACATATTAATCTAGGATCGCACCAAAAATTGTTGGCTGCACAAGATAAAGAAAAGATCGGCACGACAGGTACAGTCGATGTCGCCGTCGTGAAGGCACCAGGAACACCGACGAGTGCGAGTCCTGCTTAGAAAGGGGATGATCTGGATTTGATTATGGATCATGTGGATCGATAGTTTATTTTGTATTATGATAAAGACTTTTGTAAACGATAACGTTTATCATAATATGCAGCTCGACATGGTTGATTCATTGGTACTAAGTTAATTGATGTTTGGTTGAAATGCATGTGTTTATACTTATGGTTGTATGAGTAAAATTTCCTTACAAGATCGAGCTCAGTATGGCTCATTGCGTGGCCAAGGAAAGTTAATGCATGCCTCAGCAAAATTCGCGGAATGATCGGTTCAGCTTATTTCTTAACCTAATGGGCTTGGAGTAGTTCACATAAATAATACATTAGTGTGGTATTGAGCACAGTATGGCCCCTTACATAGCCTTAAAAAAGCGTGGCCAATTAGCCTGTTCGTCATAATTTTTTAGATCATGTCTAAATATGGAAAAGCATGGCCTCTATTGCGTAGCCTGTAAGCGTGGTCAGTGACCCTTTCGCGGAGTTACAAGGAAAAAAATATAAAAAGACACATTCGAATGTAAAAAAAAATAAAACTTTATTAACTGGAGAAAACAAGTAGATGCTTCGTTAAAAAATCCCTTTGCGCCATCAAAATGGAAAAAGAGTGTATCAGTTCTTTACATAGTTTGATGATATAGCTTAAAGTGACTATTATTCCAATGATGCTTGAGTGCGTGGCCATCTTGATCTATGAAATGCACCTTGATGGCCCTTAGAGATGACAGTGTAGGGTCCTTCCCAGGTGTGTCCTAGTTTTCCAGTCGTTTAATCTCCTGCTCCTTGAAATATATTTTTCATAACGAGGTCCTCAATTTGTAATACGCAAGATCGAAGTTTAGAATTAAAACGCCCTCGCATTAATCTTTTGTAATGCTCTACTCGTATGTGCACTTGATCTTGTTTTTACTCTATTAGGTCGACATCAACCGCTCGATCAATGTCATTGGATTCTTGTGAATAATTTACAATTTTGTGGATTGTGATAATGATTTCTGCAGGTACCGTGGTCTCAGACCCGTAAACAAGGGCGAATGGTGTTTCTCCTGTTGTGACACGAGGGTGGTGCGATATGCCAACAATACTTTTGCTAGTTTGCCAGCCATTTACCTCTTTCCCCATCGAGCTTCTTCTTAATTTTGTCGAGGATATTACGATTAATGACCTCCGCTTTCCCATTTGCTAGCGGGTAGTACGGCATGGAGAAATGTTGGGTGATGCTGAAACGTTTGCAAAAGGTGAAGAGTATTGAATTTTGAGGCCCATTGTTTGTCATCAGAATATGGAGGATTCTAGAACAAGTTATAATCTGGTGATGTATCAAGTCGCATATCTTCTGAAATCTGGTCCTAAATAGTGCATTGGCTTCTACCCAATTGGTGAAATAATTGATCGCCATCACAAGGAACTGTCTTTTCCTTGTAGCATCGACAGAGGTCCTACGAGGTCAATGCCCTAAATGTCGAACATGGAATAGGGTTGGCGACCATTGGATCACTTTGGAGATATCTAGTGATAGAAAATTGTTGGTAAGCATGAACTGTTGTACGATTTTATCTCCATCTGCAACCAATTCAGGCCAGTAGTACCCGGCCAGTAAAAATCTACGGATGAGGCTTCGGTGAACGCAGTGTGTTCCGGCGTCGCTTGAGTGTAGATTATGGAGAACCGTGGTAGCTTCTTTATGATCCAAACAATGCAACAATGGTCAGGTCGTGCTTTTCCGGTAGAGAATATTATCTAGCATGCAGTACTTGGCTTATCGCAATTATAAGGCCCGAGCGAGCATTTTGTTCGACGGTAATGTTTCATGGTTAAGGTAGAGCAAATAAGGAGTTCTCCAATCAGTGGTATTGCTGACCGAACAAACTGTAGGTTGGAGACAGGTTGCAGTGCTGGGGTGTTCTTTCAAAATTACTTGTGGATGCTCGATTGACGCTGTTGATTTAGCCAAAGAGTCTGTTGTGGAATTCGCAAGAAGAGGTACTTGTTCGTATTGAACATCGTGGAATTTAGCCTCACATTCCTTTATAATTGTTGAATAGGTGTGCGTACCCTCCTGCTTTACATCATACACACTCGTAGCTTGGTTAATAACTAATTTGAATCAGATTATACCTAAAGTGTAGTGACTCTGCAAATGCAGGCTAATCGCATACCGCCTACGACCTCATCATACTCCGCAATATTATTGGCTTTTGGAATCGAATCCATTGCATGTTTTGTCCTCCTATCGCTGATTTTAGAACAATTCTAGCTCCTCCCCCGGAGCCGCTCGAAGCCCCATCAGCCTCCAATGTCCACTTTTGTTCATCTCCTGCAGTGTTGGTGTCTCCATTGTACGGGTGTTGTACGGAAAATTTGGTTAAGAAATTTGTGATAGCCTATCATTTGATCGTCATGTGTCGTGCGTAGTTTGAACTTGATGTCACATTGCCCGAGTTCGACTGACCACTTGTTGAAAGGTCCCGAAACGTCCGACTTTTGCAACACATTGCGCAGGGGGAAGGAAGTTCAAACAACGATGGTGTGACCTTGAAAGTACGATCGCATTTTCTGAGCAGGAACCACCAATCCCATGGCGAGTTTTTCCAAGTTCAAATATCTAGTTTTAACATCTACTAAAGTTTTACTATTGTAGTAAATGGGGCGTTGTACACTTTCAACTTCCCTAACGAGGACTACACTGACAGTAAAGTTGAAGATCTATAGGTAAAGGTAGAGTGGTTCACTTGTTATTTGTGTAGATAAGATTTCAGGTGATGTGAGGTACGTCTTTAACGCTGCAAAGACTGTGTCACAATATACGCTTCATTCAAATTTTTACCCCTCTCAAAACCTCGAAGAAAGCATTGAATTTCCTTTATATTCTTAGGAGGCTCCATATGGATTAGCATTTGTAGCTGAGCGGGGTCCACTTTTACTTCCTCTTTACTCACCACATAACCTAAAAAATTTCATGTTCAGACACCAAATGAACACTTTAACGGATTTAATTTTAAGTTATACTTACGTATGACTGTGAAGACGTTGTTCAGTACTTCCAGGTTTTGCGTTGGGACATTAGTTTTGACGACCATGCCATCCATGTAGGCCTCCATACAATGCTCTAATTGATCTTTGAAGATCTGATTGATCATGTGTTGGTAAATTAAACCTACATTTTTCAAACCGGAGAGCATGACGGTATAGTAGTACAGCCCGCGCTCTGTTTGAAAAGCTGTATGCTCATCGTCATTCTAATGCATGCGAATTTGAATATAATTGAAGTAGGCATCAATGAAGGACATATATTCACAACCCAAGGCGGAGTTCACTAATTGGTCGATTTGAGGCAGGGGGAATGCGTCTTTAGGGCAAGCCTCGTTCAAATCAGCGAATTCAACGCACATGCGCCACTATCCTCATTTCTTCTTGACAAGAACGGGGTTTGCTATCCACAACGGATATTGAGCTCGACGAACATGCCAAAGATAAAAAAAAATCGTTACCTCATTGTTTATTGCTTCCTGTTTTCAACAAAAAAAAATCTATGCTTTTGCTGAACAGGTTTGGCATACCTGTCGATTCCTAACTCATGACAAATCACTAATGAGTCGACCCCTAGTACATCATTGAATACCCATGCAAAAATATCAATTTTGTTTTTGTAATAGTTCAACTAGAGAAGTTTTGAAACATGGATCCAAAAAAAAGTTGATGCGAAGGGTGCGCCCTACTGTTATCGTTTCTTCCAAGGCGTCCTCTGGATTGTTACCCTGCAGCACATCTTCCCGATGATCATCCATCGGTTCAGGCGAGGGTGGAATTTTAAGTTTCTCGTTCAGTTCCCCCATCTTCTTTTAATTGTTATCGTACGGGTTTGTTGGGATCCACAATGATAGAGTATCAGGTTCGTGTAGCGCGCTCACTTCCTCGTATGATCTCCACAATATTACAGACGGGGTACTTGATGCATTGGCGGAATGTGCACAGGGTTGGTTCCATCCGGTGCAACCATGGTCTCCTGATGATGGCGTGGTAGGAGTTGGGTGCGTCTGAGATCATAAAGAAGGTCTTAATTTACTTTTACGTAGCGTCATGTCACATCTTAACCATGAGTTCAACTTCGCCTACACACTGAGATGTCTTTCCTTCATAACCTGTTATAGTACGCTGTGTCAGTTTATATGAGGGTACCTCCAGCATTTGGTCGTAGCTTGCTTTGAAAATAATATTGGCAGAGTTGCCCCCATCTACCAATACTTTGGGTATCATCACACCTCCGATATCAAGGTTGACCGTGCGTGCATCTTCATAGGGAGTGACAATTCCTCTCAGATCGTCATCGTTGAAAATAAGGCCGGCCACCGGCTCTCTGTAAGCGTTATATAAAGAACCATCCACTGAATGTACTTGCTGGTATGAACTTGCCCGTTTTCTCGATTATTGATCGACCTCAGTTAATGTAACCCCTCCAGATATTGTGAACAACCATTATTGCTTTCCCGTGTCGACTCTTTTGTCCTTCCATTGAGGCCCATGTTCATTATGGCGGGAATCTTCCCTTTTGTAGCTCTAGTGGTGCGCTTGTGTTGCCATACGAATTGGATCAACTCACTATTGTCTACTAACCTTTGAATTTCCTATTTCAGTTACCAACAATCGTCAGTTGCATGGCTAGGGTTGTTATGGTAAGTGCAAAAATACAGGTCGATCTTTGGTTCAGTCATAAATGGCAGAGATCTTCTCCGTGAGTGGCGTGAACTCCCGAGCAGAATTTTCATAAACCACAAGGTGTTGGTTTCTTGTACCCCTCTGGGTTTCCCTGCGGGGCCCTTCGTCGATCTTTTTTCTATCGTACGTTGACGTCTTGAGTTCCGACACGATTTTGTTGGGAAAGCTGATTTTCGTTGCGCCGTCTAATTTAATAAACTCATCGGCTCGTGCAAGGAGATCTCCCATTGTTTTACATAGGAACCTTACCAGGTCGATGTACAGCTTACCTTGCCTGTCGAGTCCCATTTTCAAAGATTCCACCGCCATGTTTTCTGCTAAATCCGGAAGTTTGTTCATAGTGTGGATGAATCGCTTGACATAGCCTTTCAAGGACTCCCCCTTCTATATTAAAGGTCCATAATAGAGTCTGCATCCAATCATAAAATCTTGGATAAAGTCTTTAGGAAAGCTATTGGACCTGTTTCTAAACACACAAACATGTTTCTAAACGCACTCCATAGCCCTGCAAAATCGTGGATAGAACCTTTAAGCAAACTACTAAACCAATCCATGGCATTACCTTTTAGGGTCATAGATAGAGCCCGACACAGAATGACGTCGTCCGGGTTGAATCCCATCATCATATTTTGGAATTACTCCAGGTGTTTTTCTAGGGTCACCTGTACCATCGTACGCCGATAAACAGAAAGGGTTAAATTTCATTGGGAGCTCTGCGACTAAATGTTTTTCTATGAGTAGTCATTGCTTGAGCACGTATGACGCTATTGTTGGGCGCAGTTGATCCTATTCCTCAGCTACACCTCCCTTGTTAGCCTTTGGGGATGCTTGTTTTTCCTCATGACAGTGGTCTTTCCCCTTCTGGCGTTTCTGCCCGATGTGTTCCCCTGTTCCTTCGCCATACTTGTCGCGTTTGAATGACCCTTCTCGTCTGGCTGCTCAATTTGACTCGATAGTAAACCTTGGTCGTGTGTGAGCACCATCGCGTAGTTTTCTCGTTAGTGCGTTGATCGAATCATTCATTTCTGCTATAGCCGCTTTCAAAGCTTGGTCCTTCACCTCCTGATCCCGATCTGCCTTATATTAAGCCTGTTGCAGTACCTGGATTTTTTGTTCGAGCCGCCTAACTTCTGTTTCCTCATCCACATTATTGGCTATGGTGGGCGGGTCCGTTAGAATGGCTATGAATTCTGCGATGGTTGGCGCTAATGGTGGATCAACAGTTTTTAGGGAGATCTCTGGTGGTACTTCTACCCCCCCCCCCCTCCCCCTATAGGGATCAACTTCTTAGATGTTAGCAACCTGTGAAAAGATTATGTTTGGCCCAACGACCTGATCTACCATTTGAGTTGGGTTGGTCATAGTGATACATCTCTCCATAGGCTCTATTTCAATCCTAGATCTAGTTACTACCATTGGTTCTTGAACACAAATGAGTATTTTTTATTTCTGATTTCCCACACACAACGTCAAAAATGTTAACAAAAAATCCTAATAGATATTTTTCCAAATTAGTTACTTTTTATTGATTCGAGAAGAAGATAAAATTATATGTTTAAGATCCAATATATATACTACTCATAGCAGTTACATCATGATCATTCATTACGTGACCCTATTAGTCTTGCACGTAGACCATTACTGGTGTTAATGGTCAAAGATTGGCAACCATTACTTCGGAGTTATGGTCAACGATTGTTGATTCATAAATATGTTTGACTCCATTAATATTCTTCTTTTCCGTTGTTCCTACTGCGTAAATAAGATGAGCGCGCCATTCTAATTTAGAATACTATGGTCGGATTTTCTCGGGCTCAACCCTGCTCTGCCCGTCTCTGCTCTAGCTCTGGCTCAACTCTGCTCGGCTCGACCTCATTTGCTTTATCCGTTCGGGATTTCCTTGGTTCGTGTCGGTTTTGTTCGTTTTGTCCTTGCCTCTTATCCATTCTCTTTTGAGCGTGATTTAGTTGATCCCTAAGTCTCATCCTTGTTTATGACTCCTTGGCTTTATATTTGGTCGGATTATCCGGTACATTCTTATTGGATGAGTCTGACCTTAATACTTGTTCACATCTTTTGCATGATATTTATATGGATATTTCCTACCTTGTCATGAAGAACAAGTATTAGTTGTTGAAAGAACACAACAAAGAGTCTTTCAAGAAGTCAAAATGCCTCCACCGGTGCCGCTACAACCGATATGACCTCGAGTTATTTTAATGATCTTGTTGATCCATGACGTTTTAAGATTGTTGAAATGGGAGAGTTTAATGAAAATGCAGATGATTTTATAAATGATGATAACGGCGTAGATCATGTTTCCGATGATCAAAATGAGACCGACTTTAAAGAACAACATTGATATTGGATTTAATGTTGAAATTGTTAAATTTAATCTTTTTGTTGAATTGATTAAACGTTGAATTGGATATTGTCAAATTAAATATTGTTGATTTGATAATGTTGAATTTGAGTTTGAAGTTGAATTTGATGTTTTGATGGTTCAATTGTTTTTTCGAACCTGAATTGTTAGGTTTGCGTGTTGTGAATTGATATTTTTCCAGATTTTTACTATATACAACGGATTAGAGACATTTTTGTAAAACGAGTTGTCATCTATTAGATTATTATTATTATGGTATGCATTGGTTATATGATCTTCATTATAGTAATAGTAGGTCGTTGATATAATAGCATGAAGGGATATATGTTTGCAATATATAGTACACACTATACTATGTTGATATAATGACAGGTACTATGTGTGGAGGTCAATACGTGCCAGCATAATTTGTTTGGACGTTAATACGTGACGTGCTTTTGTTTATACATAAAATTTGATACCCCGAATTACTTGCATACATATAGAAACTTATAACATAGAGTCTGCATCTATTAAATGTCTTATGATACACACTAGACACAATAGAACATGGATCATGGTAAAAACGAAGGTAACAAAAGGAAAAAGTACAGTGACATCACCAAGGACAATCTAGTTGAAGAGTTAGGAAGGGAAAGTTCGGAGGAAAAGTTGATAAACATGTTGAAAATTCCAAAAACGAAAAAAAGAAAATAAAAGGGAAAGATATTGATCCATTTCAGAAATCGAAAGTACTTAATGAGGAAAATCAATGCGTGAAGATGTCGTTGAGACAGTCCCATCAGATCACAATGTATCATCTCCTCCTCTAGCATCCCCTACTCATAAAGCTTCTTCAAATATTTCGGCTCTGGTTCAAGACAAGGAATTTGAGACCGATGGTGTTGGTCAAAAGTCTAGCTCTAGCTCACCTGGCTATTTGCTAGCAAAGGTATCTTTGTCCAGGTCATTTCAAATCCAGACACTACTAATTCAGATTCCAACCCGAATATTAACGATCAACAGGAGGATGTCTTGGATAAACAGGCTTTAACATTTATCTTTACTGAAAAATTGATATAATAAACAACTAAAATTAATGGTCACCCAGTATGAAGCGGTCATGGACCAGTATTAGGTGACGATGATCAGTTACTTGACAAGTTCATAAGTAGCCGATTGACATGCCCACGCTAGTTGCTCGTAAGGCTCTGCACAAACGTTTGGTGAAACATTTGTGATATATGTTTCTGAATTGCCTAATATTATTGAAAAATTTGATCGGAAGAAATCTGCTTCTCTTGGACTAAAACAGGGTAAAAAGTATGGTGCCTTTCAATCTGGAAATATATAGTGGTGGAATAGTTACTGACTGGTAGGTGCTAACAAGTTCAGAGGCCGAAGATGAATAACTTTTCAATAACAAGCACATAAATTAATTTGAGCATTCACCAGCATGCAATTCTCAATCAATTTTTTCAGCTTTAGATGAGGAAGAGTGCTCAATACTATGGAACATGTAGAATATAAAGAATATATGAAGAGAGATAGAAGGTGAAGAAATTTTTATTAAGGCTTTTGATGATGTTGTTGTGTTGTATTTGATACATTGTATATCTTCTATATTTATATTAATAAATTATTCTGTTTTAATGACGTTTGACTAATATAATATTTTATATTAAATACAAAATCAAATCTCTAAGAGAATATGAATAAAGTTTTACATCAAGAATATATTATTAATTAATCAACTTAATTAATTAATTAATATATCGAGCTTAACTTAATTTGGTTCCAACAATGTCTCTCTTAAGTTAAGCTTGCTCATAACTCTCAAACTTTTCACATTTTTTATTTTTTATGGAGACATCATTCTTTCTTTAAGACTTGTGTAGTGCATAGGTTTGTGAAGATATGATCCACTTGATCAAATATTTTTTTCTCCCTCTTCCGGTCGCCTCCGATCTTCTACGGTCTTTTCTGGCCTGTTCCAGTCATTTCCAATCATCTACGATCTTTTCTGGTCACCTCTGATCTTCTATGATCTTTTCCAGTCTTTCCTAATCACCTTTAATCATCTACGATCCTATTCCGGCCACCTCCGATCTTCTACGGTCTTTTCTGGTTGGTTCCGGTCACCTCCAATCATCTACTGTCTTTTCCCGGTAACTTCTGATCCTTGATGGCTATTTTCATATTATTCTTCACCCATAATTTCTTCGTCTTTCTCGTGTTTTTTTTCTTATGTCTTCTTTTCCGTTTTTTATTTTTTTTATTTTCTTCTTTCATCTTTACATATCAAAATTATAGCACCAACAGATTTCATGTATATTTTAACTCGAATTGAAAATCTTTTTTCTTTTTCTTTTCTCATTTTCCTTATTTTTATAATTTTCTTGGTTTTTCTTCTTCTCATTTTTCTTCTTCTTCTCCTTCTTCTTTTTTTATTTTTTTCTTGCTTTCTCTTTATCTTTTTTTATCTTTTTTTTTCTCTTTCTTCTTCACCTTTTTTTTCCTTTTTTTTCTTTCTTCTTCTTCTTCTTCTTTTTCTCTTTTTTTTCTTCTCATTCTTCTTCTTTCTCCGCTCCTTTTTTGTTTTTTTTCATCTTATTCTTTTCACTTTTTTTCTCTATCGGACAACTTTTTTTTTTCTTTTTTCTCCGGCGAACAGCAAAAGCGTTGTTTTTATTACAGCGGAAAACACTCTTATTCTTTTTTTCTTCGGCGAAAAAACATTTCCCTACTTTTTTCCCTGGCGGACGACGCTCTTTTACTCTTTTTTTTTTTCTACTCATTCTTATTCTTTCTCCTCTACTTTTATTTTATCTTTCTTTTTCATCTCCTTTTTTCTTTTTTTTATTCTCCTTCTGCTTCTTTATCCTATCTTTTTTTTCCATTTTTTCATCTAATTATTCTCAGTTTTTTCTCTGACGGAATATGTTTCTTGTGCTTTTTTCAGATGCTCTGATTCTTTTGTTTTTTTTTCATCTTATTTTTTCACTTTTTTTCACTAGAAAACTTAGAAAAACATAGAGACTTAGGACATGTTTCACACCTCTTTGAACTTAAAAACCCTGAAAACAGAGAAATTCTTCCTCATTGAACATAACATTCATGGAGACGTATAGTCTTCCATTTGGACTGCGACATTTATAACCTTTATGAACATCAATGTACCAAAAAAGACACACTTAACAGCATAAAATTGAAATTTATTAGACTGATAGGGTCTTAGGCAAGGAAAACAAGAACATCCAAAGGTTCTTAGGAATAGATAGTTAGGTTTGTAGCCAACAATTTCTCAAAAGGTGACAAGTCATGTTGAAGAGTACTATGTAGTCTATTTATTAAAAAAAATTGGAAGGTTTCATGCCAAAACCATAGGGTAGATTGGACTGAGCTAGAAGAGTCAGGGCTGTCTCAACAACATGCATGTACTTTCTTTCTGCTCTTACATGCTGAGCAGAAGTGTAAGGACATGATATTCTGAGCTATATATCTGACTCTTTAGCTAATGACACAAGACCCTGAACTCACCCCCCCCTAATCAGACTGAAACTTCTTGATTTTCCTATCAAATCAATTTTTAATCAAAATTTTGAAGTTTTTAAACACATTTAAAGAGTAACTTTTATTTTTAAGGGATACAACCAGGTGTACCTGGTGTGTTCACTAAGAACAGAATATAATATACGTAGCATGACTAAGATTGTAAGGGGGCTAGTCTTCATAGGTCTGAGTGTATAAGATCTAACACATTAGTTGAGTGAGAACGAAAGTTAGGATAGGAAAAAAAATTGTGATTTGCCCAACTGGCAGTCATCACATAAAACTTTTTTTATTAACAATCAACATAGGAAGATTATATTTTTGTAAAATAAGAGATAAGATTCTATTGTAAGGATAGCTCAGTTTCTTGTGCCACCCTTTCTTTAGGGAGTCTGAACTGTTAGGCAATATAGAAACATTGAAAGTATTAGGTAAACAACTAAGATTTTTGTCTTTTGGAGAATTGGAAATTGATGGTTCTTCTAGTTTGTACAACCCATTCTCAGTTCTCCATGTAAGTAGGATCGTTCATGTTGCCTTGTTCTTCACAAAACACCCAAAACTATGAAACTCAAGGAAGACATCATTATGTAGGGTTAGTTGATAAACAAATATAAGGTTCTTATTAATATGTGGTACATGTAGAACACCATTTAGGTTTATTTGTTTGTTTGTTTTGGAATAAAATATTAATTTGCTCAACTGTTTCATACTCAATCTATTACCATTTCCTACTGTGATAGATCTATTACATGTGTTTTCTACTCACTGAGTCATCATTTCAGACGTGTCAGTGACATGGTGGCTAACACCGCTATTAATGTACCAACTGTTGTCACCACCTCTAAAGTCTTGTGAGGCCATTAGGGAAGTCTGATCCTGAGAGCTTCTATGTTGGTCATTAGGAATTTGTCCCATCACTCTAGGGTCATCTCTAAAATATAAGTATGCACCATTGTGGCCATATTTGCCACAAATCTGGCAAGTAGGTTTATTGTTACCGAACATACCGCATTTACCTTTATAGCTTCTTTTGCCCCTTTAGTAGTTATGATAGTTTTTAGAGCTTACATCCCTGTAGTTTTCTCTACTTGGTCTTTTGTTCTGACCTCTTATTGCATTATTGTAGTTAGATGATCGTGAATCTGACTTCTTAACTGAATTCAGCTTCAAGTTCGCCATAGAGACATGATTTTTCTCTAGTTGATCTAGCATGCTTTCAAAGGTCAACAAATTGGCTTGAAGATCCAACCAGTTCTTTAATTATTTATCATCCATATGCACCTATATGGGTGTATAATCACTGTATAAACCAGCTAAGACCTGAGACACCAAATCATCAAGAGTAACAGTAGATCCAGCTATCGTTAGGCTATCTGTAATATGTTTTATATAAGCTAAGTATTTCTTCATTGTGGAGGTTCCCTTCCTAGTTATCTGAAATTATGCCTTAAAAAGTAATCATAGACTGAGTCTGAGAGCCAAATAACCTAACAGTGGCATCCCACAAACCTTTGGGGGTTTTCTTCCTCTATTAACTAGACTACCACTTCAGGGGTCATAATACTGTAAAGCCACCCCATAAGAAGTTGATCCTTAGTAGTCCAGTTGTAATATCCAATACTTTCAATAATGGATCCATCTGGTCCATTGATAAACTTGGGAAGACATGTTTTTTCACCATTGATGAAGCTTTCCAGCTTGTTCCTCTTATAATAGGTAACACCATAGTTTTCCAAAGTAAGAAATTATTTCAATCTAACCTTAAGATATTGAAGGTGTTTATTTGATTTATTTGTAGGGTCTTATTGGTCATAAGACTATCACTTAGAGAGCAACCATGGTCAACAAATTCTAAACTAAACGTTGTTTAATTTGCATTTTCCATTGAAGTTATCCCGCTCTAATACCGAGTTAGAAAAACAAGAAGTAGATAAAAAGTATTTAATTTATAAAAAAACCTTCTTATTATTTATTGTATTACATTTATGTTATATGTATACATTTCATTTTCTTGAGAAAATAACTACAGTAAATAACAACTTATAAGTTGTTGAAATGTTTGTAACATGGTGTAACAAAATATTGTTTTATGGCCTGTGACATAAAGGCTCTAGTTATTGGGTTGATATAGTGAAAAATCTTGACCCACTTCTAGCTCGGCTCGCAATCAGACACATGCTCCAAACAACACTTTGGTAATACTCATCCCTAAATCTTACACCCAATAGTTCCTTCACCATGGCGAGCAGCTTCTTTACCACGGCTACACTCTTCCAGCTTTAACTCTTCTCTTCGTTTTCTTCACTTATAACAAGATTCTAACATTGGACAAGTAAGATGGTAATTTTTATTTAGCAAAAGAAGAAGTCGGCTAGTGACTACTTGGTTTTCTTCTCTGGTTGATACGAAGTATATAACTGATTACTAGATGACATGACTATCGTGTTAAAGACGACATAGTGTTAATAGCCGAAATGTCTTGTCCACCTGATGAAGTTAGTTATTATGCTATCATGGGTTTTCTTTGCAAGGAGAAAAGAATAACCACAGCGAGGGATTAATAGATAAAATGCTGAAAAGTCATAATTTGGTAGGTCACTTACAATACTCTTATTCATATGCTCTAAAAAATAATTAGGAGGATTCTAAAGCGATGAAGCCCTAATAAAAGAAAATGAAGAACATGCAAAGATAACAAAACATAGAGAGATAACACATTTGATTACTCTAAATACTCTTATATTATATAGTGAGGAGTTGCAATGCAGTACAAAGATTGATGAATCATTAACAAACACAAAGAATTACTCCATTTCGAAAGAAATGATTTATAATGTTAGATTTCATATTTTTTGATAATGCTTGGTCTCACATCATTTATTATGTTTAGTCTAATCTTTTTTTTTGACAAAAAATATCATCACATCTAGTTTTGTTTGTCTTAACAAAAATCAGTTGGTAATTTTGGATTTATTTCTGAGTTCCGGTTTAAAATATGTAGACCTTTTAAAAAATAAAATTTTTAAAAAATAAGAATCGTTTTTACGTGGCTTATGATGAATAGTGAGAATGATGTTTTATTGTTTTGTTGAAGATTAAACTTGATCTTTTACTTGAAGGGTTGCCCCACATCTCTTAAATTGAAATAATATATAATATAATAGTGAAACTTATTATTTAATTTTGTTATATTATATATATATATATATATATTATAATCCAAACATTGATTTCAGTAATATTTTTCTATTTAATAATATACAATATAATAGTGAAACTTCTTATTTAATTTTGTTATATTATATATATATATATATATATATATATATATATATATATATATATATATATATATATATATTTCATCAAATCCAAACATTAATTAGATATCGTAATGATTTCGGTAATATTTTTCTATTTCTTATTTAAATATTTAATATCCCATATATCGTTTTTATCAAATCCAAACATTAATCATCTTTAATTGCGTATGCTTTGTTTTGGATGTACTCCCAAAAGACTTCATACTAGTTGAGATATTTCATTCACTAATATATTATATATTATTTTTAATTTAAGCGATGTGGGACAGCTGATCAAGTAAGAGATCAAGTTTATTCTCCAACAAATCTCTCCAAAAATCATTCTCATCTGACAGTATACACTTTCTCACGGCCGTCACAGATGGCACGTGCCTATTCGAAAATCTCTATGGCCATCGTCACCGATTATGGAAGATGATGGTGGACTCCAATGAGTTTATGTATTTTCAGATGTATCCGACAGTTCACATCCCTCTGGCACCATCATGGATGGTTGTATATGTTATTCGTTCCTCTCAACAAAAGAATGTCAAAAAGGCTCCATTTGTTACTGCTTCATTCGTTCTTGAAATATCTTCCACCTTCGTCTTTGCATACCTCACTAAAAGCAAAGTTTACTTCTATGTTTCTTCCCTTATTATTGTCTCTAGTTCTATCAATGTTACTAATTTCCATAAGTCTCGCATCAGAGTTGACTTTGTTGATAGTATCATTCAGGGACCTTTCGATATTCATTCAGCGTCGGAACAAGAGTCGATATGCTTTTTAAGGAAGATTAACTACCTATCTCAGAGTTCTCTCATTGTAAGAGGTCTTTCGTTGGTTATTCATGGCTCCAAGGATCATATGAACTTTCTCTCATCTCCCTTTCTCTTCAATTAAGCTCTATCTTGGGTGGTTTCTTAGTTCAAGGGCTCTGTTATCCTCTCCTACTGTTCATCTTCTTATTTTGTCTCTACGATCTTTAACAAGATTTTTCTCTCAGCTTATCTTGGTCGCAACTTTGTTGCTATGCTTGACGGTGTTGCACTAGAAAACTTGAAGACAAAGAATTTGCTAGTGACGATGGTGGTGGGGAGAAAGACCGAGGTGCATTTAAGTAAACTTCATTATCCGGCGACGTAGGATATGTGTTTGGTGATCGGTAAGGGAAACCCTAAGCCTAAAGTTTTCCATGTTATCTGGTGAATGGGCAAGATTACTTATGGGGTGTTAAGCATATAATTATCGTTATTTCTATTAACTATTAGAATATGTACAATCGTTGATGTTAGAATTATATGTTAGTGGCTGACATGTAGGAGAAAGAAAATACATTTAGGTACATGTTTGCTAACATTAAAAGTTTGACTGCAATCACTAGCTTTTAAAAACAAGTAAAATAGTATATATATATATAGAGAGAGAGAGACAAAATATGAAGAAAAAAATAGTGAAAACAAACAAAAAAATAACTATATCAAATGTTAACTTACTTTAGGTATTTAGCAAGTGAGTTAACAAAAAATAATACCACGTCAGTTAACACGTAAGTTAACATGTTGATTGGAGTATTTTCTTTACACATTCACTAAAACTGATATTAAACATTTGAGTAAACATATATACAATACACTCTCTTATAAGACTTTGGGCTTACTCGAATTATTTAACTCATTTATAATACATTGGTGAGTTATTGTCACCTTTAAGAATTACAAGATATTGGACCTTGAAGTATTTCAGGTGCTTTTATTATATATAGTTTTAAGTTGGACATACATGTATACTTGAAATCTATTAAAAATATATAGATTAGTATTGTATGGGTTGCCCATTGAACTTTATGGGCCTGAATTTTAGTTTAGATAATTATGTTTTTCTTATTTTTAATTTTGTTAGAGTTATATTTTGGTTTACTCTTAATCATAATTATAAGGAATTGATATATTTAACTCTAATAGTTTTAGATCCACCAAAAAGTTGGGATGTTAACAAAAAATATATTTAGATTATACCGGAGGCATCTCATATTGTGAGTTTAAAAAAAACAATTATACTTGTAGTATTTTATTCGACCAAATTTATTGTAAGATTTTAACGTTTATTGCTTCTTGAATGCTCATGTGTTGAACGACCATGTACGATAAAAATATAGTACTAAATTTATCATCATGAATATTATCATGATTATGATCCTTGTGGATACTAAACTCCAAATTATTAATGTTAACTCCATTATTAGAAATATTACTCCTCATTGGATGTATGCTACTAATAACTCCCGTATCACTTGAGTAGAATCTAACTTATTTGGAATCCATGTGTCTTTTCTATTTCTATTCTCTCTTCATGCTCTTAATTTATTCATTGTAAACTTGTAGTCTTAATTCCACTGTTACCTTCTTTCTCACTACTATTTATGCTTTCAACGGGGTGTCCGAGCGTCAACCTCTGTGGGTTGACCTAGAGGTTATTTTGATAGTATACCGTAATTACCCACAGGTTGTTCTCTTTAATGGTCTACATAATCTTGAATCACATAGTAGCTCGTTCTCTCAAGCTGAGATTGATGAGTTCAATCACTATTGCTATCAATGTGAATTGAGTGACCTTCGGTCGTTTGGTTTCCATTTCACCTCAATCAATAAAAATTCTTTAAACCATATTGTTTCAAGAATTGATAGTGTTATTGTTAATAGTATTTCAGATGATTCATTATCCATGTCCATTTCCTATTTTGGATCTGCCTGGTCTTCGGACCACTTCATTGTAAAAATTATTTTGGGGTTCTCATAGGACATGTATTAAAAAACCTTATAAGTTTTTTAAGATATTGCAGACCCATCATTCTTATAATGAGTTGGTTTCCTTTTCCTAAATGTTCTAACCTCTTCCTCATGGTATGGTACTGGTTGCCCTTAAGCTCACAAAACTTCAATTAGCCCTTTGTGACCTCGATTAGAAAGAAGATAGTAAAATTTGTACCATGGATTATAAATATGCTCTTTTGGGCATCAAATAAGTGGTGCATAACATTATGCGTGAATTTGCTACAATATAAAAATAATTGTGTACATTATTTATATAGATACATTTTATTTAAATGTAGATTTTATTTTATGTCGTTACATTATTGGAGAAATTATGTTCATTGGAGATCTCCAAGTGTTGGTTGTAGAACTTGGTATTGAATTTGATAAGAGTGTCCCTCCGTTGAAAAAAAATGTTGATATAGCAAAAAAATAGTAGCTTTTCAACTATATCATATGAGATGCTTCAGCAAAATTTTTAAAAGAAACTCAAAAGCATCAGAGACTATTATGAATGAAGAGCTCATTATTATGAAAAAATGTTATTCGGATCTAAAGAAGACCCAAGAGAATGCATCGATGACCAAAAATAAGGAAATTAAAAAGATATGGAGTAAATTGTAGACCAAAATTATGAACGAGACCCTCACTCTAGCGAATGAGTATTTTAAGAATATTTAGAACAACATCATACTTAACCTCTTTAGGAAAAATTTAGGTATATTGTTGGTCACGTATTGGCACTACATTTTAGTAAATAAATGATCTGACTTGAAATTAGTAGATCAGTAGCCGGTGGATGAAAATGAAGCGGCTGAAAAAGACTATTCTCCTAAGATGTTATTGATGATATTAAAATAAGAACCCTCTTTTGATGATGCCCAATATATCGTGGATGGGAGAGCTTAGAATGCTTAAACATATTTGTCCTTATTTATTTTTTATTATTTTTGTAAACCTATGTTTAAAAAACTATATTAGGGCTCGTGTTGTAATTTTTAATTTTTAAAATATTCTTTTAATTTTTCTAAACTGTTGATATTCGTTCTATCGGGTAATATCTACTTTGCATAATTTTAATTATGATAGTTTGTTTAACAAAACTTGCACGTTATATATTTGCTCATATGTGTTATTATGTGTGTCTTATTTTGGTTTTATCATATCTACTTCCACTAGATAACAATGATAATTGTATATATCACATTATTATGATGTCTTTTGTATTGTGTTGCTTTTAGTCTTTGATCCTCTAAAACATCCATATTTGGTGTCTGTCAATTTTGTCTATATATGATTTAATTTGTGTCATACTGATTATGTTCACATCGTTATGATGAATTAATATATTTTATTATAAAAACAATTCATCATTGTTTTTATGGTCATTTTGTTATATGACCTTTAGTATTGTAGACATGTCAATTAATTTTTAGTCATAATTTAGGTACTGTTATAGCTAAGCCTTTATTATCATGTTTACATGATCTCGAGTCTCATGGACCAATGACGTAACTTATAGTTAAATTTTTGGGGCTCTACTATCCAGTCTTTGTGATTTTGTGTATGTAACATATGATATTTTAGACTTATGTTTTTAGTTATAGTCATAGTTTAATAATCAATATGGCCGAGGTTATGTGGTACATGATCTCGTTGACCGATATCTTGACTTATAGTAAGAGTTTACTGGCTTATATGGCATCGGGAGATGAAGATTCAATCTTAATGCTATTTTTTATGGAATTTGTTTTGTAAACTGACTATGTCAATCAGACGTATATAGTTTATGATTGAGATTATGTGTATTTAAATTTTTGAACCCAAAATTAGTGATGAAATAAAGTTAAATAACAAGAAAAATAAATTTTATTAAATATTGCCAATACATGATGTCTCTTTAAAGAACCTTCTGCGCCACCAAGTGTGGAAAACGAGTACACCTACTAAATCACATTAAAGATTTATAAAATTTTAAATGTTTGATATTCTATGGATGGTTCAAACCCATGTCGTTTATTCGATAATATTTATTGTCTCACTTTACCACAACCTGATAAGGTCCTTTTTAAATTCGGTGCTAACTTTCGTGCATTCATTTTCCTGGTGCTTTCTAATACATTGTTCTAGATGATATCACTCGTATTAAAGCTTCTTATTTTTATCTTAGAATTTTACTTGCTTCTCATTGGTCTTCGGTAATGTTGAGCGTGTACTGAGCCTACTCGTGACGTTCTTCTATCAAATCAATCTCGATTCATTTTTCATTATCGTTTTGTTTTTTATAATAATATTATACTCTATGGCATATGATTATTAATTCGCCCAAGAATAAATCTTACATCTCGTAAATCATTGAGAATGGAGTTATGATCGTGGTTATACTTAAATTTGTCTTGTATACCCATAAAATCTTGTGTAACATTCAAGGTCATTTTCTCTTAAAAGTTTCAAGTTCTTATTTAATGTCATTGAGGAAGAATCACTTCATCCCTTTCTTTTGGTTATTCTTTTATAAATTATATATAATGGAAAGTTATTGTTCGATATTGTCCTTGCAACACAAAATAGTTATCCTATCGTTTCAGAATTGTTTTCCATTGTATGTAGTGATCAATATTGGTGTCTCGTATCCGTTTAAGGTGTTTGTATTGAGAAAATCATAGACTTCTTTAGAGTGACCTCGATAAAATGGATTTTCTTATATATATGTAGTAAAGTAGTCTCTTGTAATTATTAAAACCCGTTGTTGGGTTATAATTACCAAACCTAGTCATATTAAGTCAATTACCCATCTATCATAAAGGAAATCAAAGGCAACCGAACCAAGAAATGCACCGGAGAAAATATATGGTATAAGAAAATTATTAGTAAATGTCACAATATGAATTAAAGTTTTTCCATCAGTTGACAGAGTTAGCTAGTGTTATCATTCTAAGAAGATTATTTGAAATATGATATACTATGTACTCCACGTGTACCTTCAAGTAGATCTTATATATTACAAATCTTCTTTTCATTTCTGAAACATCACAAAAATGGTATTGTCGCACATTTTATCCTCCCAATCCCAATTGGATAAATAATATGAACTCACGTACTAACAAAATTATTTTTCATTGAATTTATATATGCTAGAAAGTTTATATTGTTGAGCCAAATTGTAATCATAAGTTTTTTTACATTTTAAAATATAAAGTTTAAGCAAAATTATGAATTATTTGCTTTTATTTATCATAAATGAATAATAATAATAATAATAATAATAACAAAAAATTGTTTTGTTTAAGGTGATAATTATGGTGAATAGTAAATTTAAATATATATATATATATATATATATATGATGAATATTTTAAGTTTGAAAAAAATTATAAATAACTTTTAATGGTTGAAAATTGTAATTTTTGTAGATATTTCGAACAAATAGAAGTCTTGTTATTAAAAACCTAAAATATGAGTAACAAATAATTTAAATAAACCAAAATATAAATAACTGACATCTAAACATTGATTATATCAAGTTCAAGTTAAAAATATTTAAAAATTAAAACAAACATTTATATTCATGTGGTAAATATGATTATATACACCTGAATTATGAAAAATACGAAAGAATATGAAAGGAGATAATAGTTATTTATAAGAGAGAAAATAAGATATCTATAAAAGAAAATTAGTCGTTACTAGAGAGAGAAACTCTCTCTGGCTCCAGCGAAGAAAATTTTCGATCCCCATCTTCCTCAAGCTTAAGAAATCTCCCCATCACAAGCTTTCAAGCTTGTCGATGGGGACTCTCGACTACATAGAAACAACCGGCCACCCTCCCCTTTTGGCTCCGATCACTCTACCCTTCCTCACAGATACAGCCAGCCACTCTCCTCCTTTGGCCGCGGTTGTTCATCGTTTCTAATGGCTCCAACAGGCGACTCCTCAATACTCTGCATCTTCGACCTCTGCATGAAAACCTGAAATCTCCCCCGAAATCTACTCCATTAATGGCCCTTTGACTGCCATTAATGAAACTCACTTCTTCTACCCTCTCTCCTCCATTAAAGCTCACAGAGTCCCAAACCCACTCTCACTCTCATCATTACTCCGCCCCTCTCTCTGCCACCTCCCTGTCTACACAATCTTCTCCATTAATGGCGAATCTAATTACTCAGGCTATACTTCTGACGAAGCCCTCTCTCCCCTCTGCCTCTCTCTTAAGCCTCCGCAAATCGAGCGAGCCAGAGCCTCCTCTTATTGGTCAGGTTCGAAATTCTCTTTGTCTTCTGACCTTCGCAAATCAAACCAATGCTCTTGCATGGGATGGTGTGCATGCATTAATGCACCTTCTCTCCTCATTAATGCCTCACCCACCCGTGCAAGAAACCTTTCGAGCTTCCCAGAACCACACCTCTTCGTTTCTCTTCCTCCATTAATCCCTCTCTCTCTGACTTCTTCTCTGCCCCTCTTCTTTATAACCAAACACTCGTCTCTCCCCCCTCTAAAAACTCCACTCCATAACTGCCCTCCTCAACTCCCGAAAAACTACCTTCCTCCTAACTGCTCCCCTTCCCCTCAGGCAACCGCCGGAATCTCTCTCTACCTATCGGCATCCACTAAAAGCTTTCCCTTCCTCCTAACCTCCTCTATCACTCCCCTTCGCATCTCTAAAATGGTTGAAACTCGCAGAAGCTCTTCTGCTCGCCGAAACAACAGAAAGATAACCCCTCGTTTCAACGAGAAAATCATCTCTTCCATCACTGATCCCATCTTTATTCCTTCAAGCCCCAGCACAACCCGATCATCACTGATCCCATATTTATTCCATCACTGATCCTCTGGATTGACTGGGCTTCCCCTCTCAGTCCATGGATCGCCTCCTCCCTTCACCAAGAAAAACCAGCCCCACCGCCTTAGCCACTCCCTTGGCTCCCCCATGAGTGAGAGAGAAACCTCCCCCTATCTCTCTCCCCTCCAGGCTCCAGATCTGGCATGCACACTCACTCGGAGGAGGAAAATCTATCCGAAATGGATGATATGCCCACCCCTGCAGACGAACAACAGCTCCAAGCCATCCTTGATGGCAATGAAAAGCTTATCTTTGCCATGTCCTCCCTGGAGGAGCGAAGATCTCCAAACTCGAATCTAAAAACCGCCCTGCATGGAAGTGACTCAGCCTCTATCCCGGGGCTGAATCGGTCTGACCTCCCTGACTCCCCATCCTTTCACCACAACGCCTCCACCAACCCCCCAGAAAATCAAGCCTCCTCAACTCTCCAAAAATATACCGCTGGTTCGGCTGCATGCATGCATGTCAACCAAGACCTCCCTCCCCTGCATGATTTCCCCAACCCTAACCCTAGTGCCATGCAAACCCTTAATGCTCTTCAAAGTCTCTCCCACGCCCAACCAAACCCTCTGTATACCTCGATCTCCAGTCGCTATTTATTCAGCAACACTTTCTCCTCCACTATCCCCACTTCCACCCCCTCCTCTAGTATCCTTTCGACTGCTGTTCTAACCATCCAGCAAGTTATTGAAGCTAGTAATGCCTCTCTGCCCTCAAACAGCCAGCACTACTCCACTGTTATCCACTCAGCCAGCCACCCCTCTGTTCAAACGCCGAAACTCAACCCCATTCCCTCTGCTCGAACTTTCCTAGAATCCTACCCTGGCAGAAACAGCAAAGGCTATGCTTTCTCACGACCCTCTAAAGCCCACATGACCCCTGCAAACCGACACGATCTCATCTCCCTCTCGAAACCCTCCAGCCCTTTCAAAAACTCTCGACCTGTCCAGAATACTGTCCAGTCCCACCTTATAGCCGAATCTGCTTCCATGATAAACCTCCCTCCCCAAGGTCCCCTCCTACCTACCCCCCCCCCCCCCCCTCAACGATCCTGGGCTCAAGTTGTCTCAAACCCAGTCGTGAAAGCGTCAATGAACTTGGAAAAAGTCGATTCCTTAGAGATTGATAACGGTGTCTTAGTATTCCCGGAAGATGCCCTTACTGGTGGTGAGGAAGAATGGGCCAAATGTCTCTCTGGCTACTTCCTCTCCAAGAAAAGAACTGTTTCTCATGTCCAAGCCCTCGCCTCCCAAATTTGGAGCTTCTTTGGCCTTCAAGAATGTAAGCCCACCCCTTATGGCCACTATTTTTTCAAATTCTCTACCGCAGATAGTGCCACGGAGGTCCTTGAAAACACTCCCTGGTTCTTCAATAGTCATCCAGTATTCCTCAAACGATGGGCTCCGATGGAAACACTTACTAAGGAAGCTTTAAAGGCCATTCCTCTGTGGGTAAAATTCCATGGAATGCCTCACGAGCTCTGGTCGGAAAAAGGTCTGGGAATACTAGGAAGCTACTTAGGGACTCCTCTCTATGTGGACTCTCAAACTGCCGATAGATCTCGCCTCAGCTTCGCCCGAATCTGTATTATCATGAAAGCTTCCTCCCACTTCCCGACGATCATATCCATTCGTTGCCTTGGAAAGAATCATACTATCAAGGTCGAGTTCCAAGGACTACCAACAATTTGCAAGCGCTGCACCTCTTTCGGCCACGCAGCTGCTGCTTGCCACCTGCCACCGGATCCTGCTCGCCCAGTCTCGCCTGCTCATCGCCCCGACAAAGAACCCATGTTAGACCCTGCTCCATCCCGTACAATATCAAGCTCCGGTAACAATGAAGCAATGTCTCCAGATACCTTGCGCCGCCTCACTCAAAGCACTTGGACCCAAAGCTTCCTAAAGGAAAGTAACTGCCCCGCCACAGCCCAGATCAATCAAAATATGGGAGACCCTTCTACCTCTGAAATCACTTCGCCAGGACCAAAAACTGCAAACCATGCGGTTACTGTAAATATGTGTGGGGATACCCCTATGTCTATCTAGTGTTTTCCTTTCCCTCTGTTTGCTTTTTGATATCTATGAAATTAGCAAGTTGGGATGTTAGAGGTTTGAATGACCCTACCCACCAGAAGGATGTTAAAGACTTTGTTTTTTCTAATGGTATTAATGTAGTTTGCTTGCTTGAAACAAAAGTCAGATTTGATAATGTATCGATTATAATGTCCTCTATGCTCCCCTATTGGCATTGTGCTTCCAACCACTATAGTCACCCTTTAGGAAGAATTTGGATTGCCTGGAACCCAAGTGTTGTCCAAATTCATATTAAGGATGTCACGGCTTAATCCCTTCATTGTGAACTCTTTTGGATTGCGAAGCACTCCTCTATGAGTCTCACCGCAATCTATGGATATAATGACCCCCCTGACCGTGCTCCCTTGTGGAACTCCATTTGCTCTTATGGTCTTTCCGTCGGCCAGAACCCTTGGATTGTCCTTGGAGACTTTAATGCAATTAGAAGTCCCCATGAACGAACAAACCCCGACCCCCGCTGGACTAATTCCATCGATGTTTTTAATGACTACTGCCGTAGTAGTAACCAAGATGACCTGCGAGCCTCTGGTTTCCAATATTCATGGTTTAACCGCCAAGAAATCAACCCCATTTCCTCTCGTATTGATAGAGCCCTGGTTAATGCTTCTTGGGACGATAATTTCCCTAACTCTTTTGCCCACTATGATCTCCCCACAACCTCGGATCATACTCCTGTCATTGTCCACCTCTTTACCCCTTTTACCTCCTCCCCCAAACCCTTCAAATTTTTCAATATGTGGAAATCTCATCCAAACTACAATCCCATTGTTACTGATAGTTGGTCCCTCCCTTGCCCGTCTAGTCCCATGCAAGCGGTAGTTCTTAAACTATCTAGACTATCTAGTGCCCTCTCCTCCTCAAACAAAACCGCTTTTAGCAATATTGGCCAAAGATTTGTGGATGCTAGAACCACTCTCGTCGCTGCCCAATAGAGTCTCTTCTCGGACCCTTCGAACAGAGCTCTTATTATCGCCAAAAAGGAGGCTGCCTCCTCCTATATATTTTTCAGCCGTGCTGAGGAATCCTTCCTCAAGCAAAAATCGAGAGAATCCTGGCTCAAGCTTGGGGATCGTAACTCCAAATTCTTTCACGACAGTATTAGGACCCGCAGAGCCTGAAATAAAATTCTCTCAATCTCCACCCCCGGAGGTCTATCCTCAAACCCCCTCACCATCTCCAGAACCTTCCAAAAGTTTTTTATCCAGCACCTAGGTACCACCAGCAAAGACAACTACCCCGGTTCGGATAGAATCAAATCCTTAATCCACTCCACTGTTCCCCCTGATCTCAGTATTGAGATGATAAAACCCATCTCTAATGCCGAAATCAAGGATGCCCTCTTCAATATAGACAGCGATAAAGCCCCAGGACCTGACGGCTATAGCGCCGGCTTTTTCAAATCCAGTTGGCCGCTTGTTAGTGATGACATCTGCCTTGGAGTCAAATATTTTTTTGAAAAGGGAAAATGGACCCAGACTGGAACAAAACCCTCATTGCCCTCATCCCAAAAATTGACTCCCCCTCCCTCCCCTCGGACTTCCGACCAATTTCCTATTGTAATGTTATTTACAAAATCATTTCCAAAATCATTGCTAATAGAATCAAGCCGGCCCTCCCGACCCTCATAGACCCCTCTCAATCAGCTTTCGTCCTGGGACGCTCTATTGTTGACAACATCCTCCTCACCCAAAATATTTTGCATGACTACCAAACCAACCGAAAAGGCCCTCAATGTGCCCTTAAAATTGACCTTATGAAAGCTTTTGACAACATCAGATGGGAAGTCATCTTGGACATTCTCTTAGTCATGCGTTTCCCTATGCCTATGATCAATTGGATCATCCAATGCATCACCTCTGTCTCCTATTCCATTTGTATTAACGGGAAGCCGATGAGCCACTTCCCGGGCAAGAAGGGTCTTCGTCAGGGGGACCCCCTCTCCCCGTATCTTTTTGTTATTGTCATGCAGGTGCTCTCAAGAATCCTACAAGAAAAAAGCCAAAACCCCTCCTTCGATTTTCACTGGAAGTGCCATAAGCTCAAGATAATCAACCTCTGTTTTGAGAATGACCTGATGATCCTATGCAGGGCAAACCTCCCGTATATTAATCTTATCTTGGAAGGATTAACTGAATTTGCCGCAATTTCTGGCCTCCATCTTAATCCTTCCAAAAGCATTATCTTCTTCTCAGGCACCTCTCCCTCAGTAAAGCTCATCATCCTCAACCTCCTCAACTTCACGGAAGGCTACCTCCCTGTCAGATATCTAGGTGTACCTCTCATCTCATCGCGCCTTACATACAATGACTGCCGCCCTCTCTTTCTCAACATCACTAACTGCATCAACTCATAGACCTCTAAACACCTCTCCTACGCAGGTCGAATTCAGCTCATCACCTCAGTACTCTTCGCAAGCCAAGTCTACTGGTCTACCATTTTCATCCTCTCGGTTCGCGTCCTCAACGAACTGTCCCAATTGCTCCGTCGCTTCCTCTGGTCTGGACCAGAAATGAAAATCGCTGGAGCAAGGATTGCATGGAATAATCTGACCGTGTCCAAAGAGGAGGGCGGCCTTGGGATCCCAGATCTAAAAATCTGGAATCAGGCGGCCGCCCTCAAACTCCTCTGGTCCATCCTCACTCGAAACAAAAGCTCTATCTGGACGCAATGGATTCTCTCTGAAAAAATTAAATCAAAATGCTTCTGGTCCCTTCCCCTCCCATCCTCCGAGATCTGGAGTTGGAAGAAAATCCTAAATCTAAGAAGCAAAGCAGCAAACCTCTATCGAGTAATGATTGGAAATGGAGCAAACACCTCCATTTGGCATGACCCATGGTTATTCCCTGCGTCTCTTGTCAATAGATTTGGCCCTCTCATCCTTACCCTAACTCGCCTCCGAAACATAAAAACCGTGAAAGACATTTGTTCGGACGGGATTTGGTCATGGCCCTCCCATGCTAGAGCCCTCAACCGCCACCTCCGGGATCATCTCCGAGAAATCACATCTGCTCTCGAAAACCTCCCTCCCGCCTCCTCGGCTCCATATACCTTTATTTGGATCCCAAATAAGTCCAAACCTGAATTCACCATCAGCAGTACCTACGCTGCCCTCAAGCCTCCATCTCCCAAGGTCAGATGGGCAAGCCTCGTCTGGAATAAAGTCTCGATCCCAAGACATTCCTTCATCATTTGGCTAGCTATCCATAACAAACTATCCACTCGTGACAGAATTATCTCTTGGGGGCTCGATTGTCCTGCGACCTGTATCCTCTGCAATACCGCCGCTGAAACTCTAGATCATCTCCTAATCCTCTGCCCTTACTCTTCGACCATATGGGAAACCATTACCCAAAGAATCTCTCTCCCTCAAGTGTCGTCATCTTGGAATCAATGGCACGATACTGCAAGCACCTGGGCTCTCTACTACATCTGGAAAGAGAGGAACAACAGAATCTACAATGATAAACAATCTCGCTCAAGTAGCACCGCTCATTTGATTATCTCCGACCTCCGCTACAGATTCAAAGGATCGAAATACCCTTTCCTGGGTTAATTTTAATGATTTCCCCAAATCTTCAGCTCCTTTGTTTTTTTCTGTATACTTTCCGGATTCTCATAATTATAAAGGGTTTTCTACCCCATGAACCTTTGTAACTTTTAATTCACATCAATATTATACGTTTTTTATACAAAAAAAAATACAATATCAATCCAATAATGAATAATGGAAATTAGTACGTACGTTTGTTTATTTTTACCCGACGTAAACACGAGTTTGTTTATCTCCCACTACATTTGTTCATTAAAGAACTTTACACTCTAGCATGCTGGATACCTTTTAGCAGAAGGATTACGCCTTAAACACACAATAGTATTTTAAATTTGGTATATTGAAACCAATTTAGTTATTTAAAAACAAATTTAAGAGATGTTCTCTTACTAATATATACAACTTATCGTTTATAATAAGTTTGACATTTATTATAATAGTACAATTCGATTTATTAAATAATAGTTATTTAGTACAAAAATATAATTACTAAATATTATTTTGAATCCACGCATCAAAATATATATTATTTTTTAATTTAATATATTATATGAGAAAAAAATTGTGCAATTTAAGAATTTGGTGTTTGGGTCTTTAATTCACTTATTCATTTTTTATGAACTGTTAATTAAGATTTAAATGAAATTGATACTAGGTTGTTCTTTTCTTAGACCTTAATTTTTTTTAGATTAAATAGTTTTATTTATTTAGAGTAATATTGTCTTATTTTTTCTATGATCCTTTAAGAGTTAAGCCACAATAAAAAAATATTAGACTCAGACACTCTATTTTTTATTTTTCAATCTTTTTATACCATTGCGAACATGGTAGAAACTTTCAAAATAGCTTGCAAAAAAAATAAAAATTATCAGAAGGAACTTATAATAATATGAAAAAATGAATTAAAAAAAAATACTTATATCAATTTTAAGCTCAACTTGTTGAGTCGCTAAAATAAAATAAAAAGGTAAAATGGCTCCACAAATCATTCTCAGACCAATGATATTATTTGCAAGATAACATTTCTTAGGAGATTTTAGGATTCGGTGGATGTATTGGATGACTAAGGATAAAAGACTTCGTTCTCTTTATAAATAATCTCAAATAGTATAACGCGATGATCGGTTTGAGAAGTCTCTTCTTTTAAAATAGTCAAATAATTCGAAAAATGAGTTAAGTGAAATGAATGAATAATGAGGTTAGCAATAACTTCCTCTAGGGTATGACTTAGGGTCAATAACAATATGTTTCTTTGTGCAGGTACAGCTGGAGGATCGGTTTCAACTTCAACAGAAGCATGATATTTTTATTATGCTTATGGCAGGGTCCGACAAGCTTTGAACCTTGCTACGATATTTCTTCCTTTTTTTTTTCTAGAGAACCTATTTCTATATTCGAACTACTTCTTCCGTTTCTTAAGTAGTCCCTTATTTTGAACAGAATTCTCATTAATCCATCAATGTAGCTAAGAAACATTAGCTTCATTTCTCCCTCCTTTTTCTTTCTTTCTTAGGGGTTTAATGTCTATGCTTATTAGTATCTTCCTTTTCTCTTATAACTCAACACAACTATTTCAGAAGAACAAATGGAACATAAACCATTATCCTCCTAAGTCTCCCATATAATTCGTACCAAGAGCAACCACCTCATAAGACCCATTCTTCAAATTCCAATACCAAAATAAATAAATTTTGAATATAAAATAGATTATGATACTATTTCCTTTTATGATCCTTGACAACATCATCCAAGTACTTAAACTTCTTCACCGTTGTCTCTTACAAATAAAAAAATGACAGACATGTTTTATTGAAGAAAAAGACAAAGAAAATAATATCTAAGAAATGAGCATATGACAAAAACTAATTAAACGTGAAAATCTTACTTGTAAAGTTCAGTACCTTGTAATGGCAGGATACCAAAGACGATGACATGTCTCATTTGCTAACAAACACAAAACCTTTCTTCTAGTTTTTTTTTAAGATTCAGAAATGTCTGTTACTACTTTATATTGGTTCGGTAGAGACAAGTAGTAATGAGGGCTATTTTTTATAGAATTTATGTTAGTTATAACCAAGAATTTGTGCATTAAGAAGGGGTAGTTAGAAAGTTTGTAGCCATGCTAGACGCCACTAGGAACTACCAATTATTTTGCATTAGCTAGCTTTGACATACATATACTCGAAAGCTGGAAGAACTCTAACAATGCAGGGGTAAAAAAAGGTAAACCTTTAAATTAGATCAACATATGAATAAAATGGTTTAATAGTGGAGGCAACCAGCAAGAGTCTCTTCCGAGGAAGCCTTATCACAATATACTCGGGCATATTCAACTGTTCTTGAAGGGTGTAAAGGACTTATTTCTCATAGAACCGTAGTTTTCACTCACCATCTTATCTGATGGAAGATGTGACAACGTCATATTTAATTTCTTAAGAGTCTGAATTGACAAATTTGGGACATCTAAGTCAGGTGCGATGGTCAGTCACTAGGCCCATAGTATTGAGAATTTCCAACAACTATTGTTCGTGTTGTCATCATCATGATCAAACCAAACACACAAGGGTTACAACTGTGATAATGAACTGAATGGGAAAACATGGTTGGATCTGCATTGATCAATACTAAACCTCGTGATCGACCAAATTTTAAAAGCTTCAGTGCTATAAGGGGCTAATAATAAATTTCTGACAGTCCGAGCCTTCAAAATTTGAATGAGAAACTAGGTTGCGATCCATTTTGAAAGGCTGAAAAAATGAGATGAAAATAAGTTTTTGCAAAAGGGTTTGGAAGCATAGAAAGAGCGTATAATAATATGAAAAATAGAAAAAATAGAATACTTAATTTGGTATTTATAGAAAGGAGTAGGGTTCATCAGAACCGTCTAAACAAATAAGATCTCACGGTTGCAAAAAATACTCAACGGTACAAAGAATGAGAAACCTAAGAAGTTGTATTGGGCACGAGACAAGTGTTTCAACATGTTCTTCCGAACACGTCATTTAAAATTTAAATATTTAAAATTACCTAGATGAAAATATTCCATGCGCAAATTATCGGATAGCCTATGTTTTTTTCACCTCACCTAAAGGTTCGACAAACCTTTCAAATTTACCAATAAGTTTGGTATAAAATAAAATAATTATCGGTATGTGCTTTTTAATTTAATTGAATCATAAATAATAATATTTATTTGATCATTTTAAGTACTAGGGCAACTATCCACCTTAAATAAAAATTATCAAAAGTTACTTTTTTACTTAGGATAAAAGTACACTAATTATACTAGTAGACTACTACGTGTACTTCTATTTCCTTAAAAAGCATTTAAAAAAATTATCATAGGAAAGTTTAGTCGGTGAAGGTTTTATGAGACAAGAAGAGGGGCAATATCAAGTTGAGCTCTCTTGAGTTATATTGATTTGAATAAAAAAAACTAGGTCTAAAAAGATATAAGACTTAAGGACAAAACGAACACAAGGCGCGGTAGTCCACTCAAAAATAAAACCTAAAATTTTGGTTATGTATACTAATATCCAAAATTTGACTTTGTAAATCAAGTAGTAAAATTTTAAAGGCTTGATAGTGTTGTAATTCAAAAGAGGATAGAATCATAGAAGGTGGTCGTCCAACAATCTAGCATATCGATGAACCTATACCAAGTCTTCATCGACAACTTCGACGCTTCTCCCAAACCAAGATAAAGCACATGTCCTCCAATTTATCTCCAATAGTCTACCACCCATGTCCTCAAAAGCCACAAGTGGGTTTTCCTTTGTAGACTTCTGGACGATATTGATAAAAATCATGCAAACGAATAAATACATAAGATACATACGTGAATAATGTACGACCATATCTCTAGCCCTGTTTGGAATTTTTTCCAGATACACAATACTTGTAAAAATTATCCTTTAGCCATTTTATACCGAAATCAACTCCTTTTTTCTTTTATAACTCTTGTTGAACATAATTTTTGAAATTTTTCATAAATAAGCACAATTAGCATACATGTCTGCATGTGTATTGATTTTCTTGTATTCTAATAATTTATCCTCAACCAGGATGTTTGTAATAAGATACTCGTCATCTAGGGTTATAGTCATATCACTGAGGGTGGACTGGAATATATTCATCTATCGGTGCCAATGCTAAAGGAAAACCTCGTTTAACTGAGGGTTTTAGTTGAACTTAGTTGAGTGAGAAATGAGAGGCCCAAAAGAAGTCGGAACCACTAAATATGAACCTTAATATAGTTATTAAGGTACCATTTTTGTAAAACCCCGTATAGATCATGAATGTTTATACCACTACGGAACTGTAAAAAACATAAACAATATAATTTTTATAATCTATTAAATACACTTATAAATCAAGTAATAAAAAATATAAGTATAATTAAAGTTACTCTCTTGATAAAAAAAGTGTTATATAACTCGTGTTCTTCATAGTCCAAAAGCAGTCATATGTTGTTTTGATCTAGGAATATTTTTTTAGTTTCCTCGTTTGCTCCATTTGTAAGGGACACGTGTTCCCTCGACTCTTCTGATAAATCTCCATCGTTAAGATTAGATGGTTCACGATGACTATATGCTTTATCTCTTTTGTGATAGTTGTTTTAGCCTCCTACTTAATTTAGAAAATATATTACTTTGTATGTGTCTCGTCCCGTTGGGGTTAAATTGGCTTAGTGGCAGTAATAGGCGCATGCGTAGTTAAACTGATAACTTAAGATTAATTTTTTTACGACCTAATTTTTCCTCACGAACGACCTTAACCTTGGCAATACTTTACTTAGTGTTAAACTCTCAATGGGTGGCCCTGTTTGTCTGTTTACATAACAAATAGTCGAAGTTAGTTAAATAATCAAAGGAAAAAATAGAAGCGATATAATATATGTACTGCCAATATAGGTAGGATGTGCTGCTAGTTTACTATATAAACATAGTCTTAGTGCATGATGTAGACAATAGACTGTCTAGACCCACTGAGGCATAGGGATATATGATGGTTAAAATCAACCTAACTAAAGCATATGAAAAACTCACATGATATAAGGATATATGTTGATGAATGTGTGCACTGAAATCGATATGATTGTTAGAGATTATGTTTGGGGTTCATCCGAGGAGGGTAGGAAGATGCATTGGGTGACATGAGACAAGATCTGTAGTGATCTTGGGTAGTTCATACCTCACGAATGGGTACTTGTGGTCGGATCGTTTGACAGCGAGTGTAGGGGTATTGTGGGATGTGAATGACTTCTTTCTAGGTGGATTCACGGGCTCAATCTTAATAAGGTCAGTTTTTTAGGCAGAGCTTTGCGTGTTACAATCTAGGTTATATACGATGGACCTTAAGTATGATGTACTTGTTGTAGATATGGATTTGCTGGAGTTATACATGCTAGCGAAGGGCGGTGATAACAATAGAGGTCGTGAGAATGATGCACTTATGGTATGTAGAAAGATTTTCGCGAATAATTCGAACTTTGAATTCAACCATGTTTATAAACAAGTTAACTATTATGATGACTCGATGGGCAAACACCTGAAGATTCTTGGTGTTCTCCTCCTCCACGTTTTTTCTAGCATGCTTCGAACCTTGAGCATGCATATCAGACGATTTGAGTCAAAAAATTAATAAATGTTAGATAAAAAACTGAAATAAATACGAAAAATCAATTATTAGTTACTAAATTATACAAAAAAACATATATTAAAAACTAAATAAGTACGAACAAATAAGGTTAATTGGTTAGAAAATTAAGAAAAAAATCAGAATTTGTTTTAGAAAAACTAAAAAAAATATTGGTTGTGTACCTATGGTGCATTGGCTACACACCAATGGTGCGCAAGTTGGTGTTGTTCATCTTCCTCCCGATTCCAACGAGGAAAATGAACACCATTTCCTAAATTTCTAACTTTAGTTATCCCAAAACCCACCAAATTAAACCCTAATTCATAAACCATAACATCAATCCATCAATTTCACACCAAATTCAACCCAAATAACAACAACATACATATAATCAACTACCTAATAGCTTAATAAATCAAGAAACTAAAAAAAATTAAAAATTTAAAAGTACAAATGCTCACCTTTGTGGAGGAGGAGCATCATCGGATTTCTTCATCATCGAGGAAGAGGAGCACACCGTAGGAGGAATATGTCATCGAAGAGAGAGATAGAGAGAGAAAAAAGATGTTTTTGAATGCATTGTATGAAATAGGAAAAAAAGGGTATGGTTAAATCATTCCCATAAAAGTTATAAGTGGTTAAAAAAAAATATATTTTTTAATTTTATTATTATTTTATCCCTTTGACAAAATGAATATTTTGACATTTTTTAGAGTCTTGAAAGCTTAGGAGTAGGGTATATCGATCCGGGATAGTCTTTTTGGCTGGTTTTTTATTATTGTTTGGCTTGATTCAAGATTTGGTGCTTGAGTTGTGCGAATGGTTGGTGGAGACTGGTTGGTTGGCTTGATTTTGAGAAAAAATTCGGGGATTGAAGGGCTCGAAAGGTTGAAGATGGTGGTTGTTGTGTTTTTAGGGTTTTCATCTTTGTGAATTGGGGATTGCTGAATTAGGGTTGGAGTGGCTGTGATGCTCGATTAGGGTTTCCTATTCTAATCGAGTTTTAGGCGAATCGGGTCTATATTTGGGCCTGTTGTGTTTTTGCCCTGGTTTGTTTTGTTATTTTCGATTTCGGTCCTCTCAATTTGTAAGACTTTCAATTATATTAATATAGTTCTCTTTTGAAAAAAAATAGTATGTGAAATAGGTATTATGAAACATAAATAAAATCTTGATCAAAATAATCCAAAACAAACAATATTCAACCAACTTGTTTTTCAAAATCATAAAAAAATTATGATTTTTTCTTATTTATAAACAAAAAATAACTCTATTTCCGATCTTAAGAATATTGATAAAATTAATAGTCCACAAATATAACATGAAACTCATTAATAACATATTTTAATAGATTTCCTCGTGCATTCAAAAAAAATTCTGGCAGCACCAGCGTTACGAAGCCTTAGCACAGATAATGTTAATATTTGTCATCGACGGTGTAGACTAGGGACATCCGCGGTGTGGAGTCCTTACACTGACCCGTATAAAGTATTAAAGATAATTTATGATTTTACATAATTATTTAATTAATCATACAATATTATAATTAATTTATTTATTTTAGCGGGTCAAAAAGTATTATTAAAATAAATTTAAATCATATTTTATTTTATATAATGATTTAATTTAGTAAAAATATACATTGATTGATTAATCTATTTTTCAAGTGGTTAAAATAATATTATTCAAATAATTTTAACATCATTAATGATTAAACGTGTCAATATAATTCAAGATTGGTTTTGTTTTATAAGTTTGAATTTATAATGGAAATTTCAATAGATTTGATTTTTAGCTATAATATATTATAGATATATATTCAAAATAGATAATTTACATATAATTTATTGATTTGAATTAGTTGTAACATAATAATAAATAATAGTTGATTTTATATAATATTTTAATAAATTTATTCATTTAATTGGTCATAAAATATTTTAAAATTTACTTATTTAGTGAATTAAAAAATTAAATAATATACTTAATTAATCATAAAATATTTTAAAATTTACCTGCAACATAAATTTATATTTATGATTAAAAATAACGTTTTACACCGCTAAGTGTTAAGAGCAATCTTGAATTCTAAAACACCCCAAACGATTGTTTTCCGGAAAAATTCACGAGATTAACAAGTGGTAATATAACTCTAAAATCATTACCAAATCGATTATAATCCTATATTTAACTAATTCCATAATTAATTCAAAAGTAAACGTAAAATAAATTAAAAATAGAAAAATGATGAGTAGTTTTTTAATTTTTTAGAGCTAAAAAATAGTTTTTTGGTTTAAAAATAAATAAATAAATTACGAATCTTCAGTTTTTGAGTTTGGTGTTATTGATAAATGAAAAAGATAAATTTATGTTTTTTAAAATTTGGGTCAACTTAGTATATTTTATGGTGGAACTTAATTTTTATATAAAGATGTTTTGAGATAAAATGGAACTATTTATCCAAAAGATTTTGATTAAATGTAGTCCAAAAAACTATAAACAGCTCAAATGAATGATTTATTTATTTATTTTTATTTTTTCTTTGATTTAAGTAGATATCATTTGATCATACGGTGAAACATCCTCATCTCACCTCACCGGGAAGTATATCTGTCGGATCAAACCTTCTCACCCGTCGATTTATTTAGATTCATCCCGAAAAGACCTTTCGACCGGTGAAAAAATCTGTCTCCCGATCGAGATTATAGATCAAATTTGATTATTTCTTAAATGTTTGCAAAAAAATATTTTTGTTGAAAAAAATGAAGTCATATTATTTTTGGGTGAATTTAAAATTAGGTAGGGTTAGCGATTTTTGAATGTATTTAGGGTGACCCTAATCTTATATTTATTTCGATGACTTAAAATAACGTGAAATGTTTGTTCAAACTTGTGTGGTCAACAAAGGCATTTTCTTTTCATTTTACATTTGCAGTTGAAAAAACATTAAAAATAATTTTGATAGTTCAAAACTTATCTGTCTCCAAACCAAACAGTCTTATTCACCCTCTTCTAATGGAAACCTTTAAACCCTACGCCGAAATCTAGGGTTTTTAAACCGAAATGTTTCCCCTTCTCTTTCTTTCTCCTAACCAATCAGATGCTGCTTAACCACCAATTTTATTCCTCTAACATGCGATGCTCCCTTACTCGCACCAGAAAATCCTCTTTCTTTGTAAAGTTCTCAACTTCATGTGCTCTCACAACTGCAGAGGAAAGCAAGCCGGTGGATTACAAGTACATCGACCTGCAACGCATAATGCAGAGTTACGCCACTTCAGGTAACTTCAAACAAGCCATTTCTACATTGAATTTCATGAGAACCCACTTACCTGAAAAACCCACCGTCAATGATTTCAATTCATTAATCTACTGCTGCCTAAAATCAAGAAGTGTGCCTTTGAAAAATTTAGCTGAGGTTTATATCGGCATGAAGAAGATTGGTCCTATACCGAATGCATCAACCTTTAATACACTTATCAATGGAGCCATTGCTATTGGAGATGTTAAAGCTGCTTGTTTTATTGCTAATGAAATGTATGGAAGTGGGTTTGTTCCATCTTTCACTTCTTTGTCCAAAATCTTTAAGGAGTCACTCAATTCGCAGAGTCTAGATGATGCTGTTGGTGTTCTTGTGTTTATGTTTAAGTTAGAATACCATCCATCCGAGCTTAGTTTCAACGTGTTGGTCTCGAGGCTTGTTAATGCCGGGAGGATTGGTGATGCTTATCTTCTGTTATCCTCCTTTATGGAAAAGCTTACTACTTGCAGTGTACTTTCGTATAATCCGATTTTATGGGGTTTGTGCAAGTGCGGTCAGACCTGCACAGCATTGCGATTTTTTCATTTGATGACGAAGAAGGGTGTTGTTCATAATGTATGTTCATATACAGCTTTAGTTTATGGTTTTAGTAGAGCAGGATTGTGGGAGGAGGTGTTCCGTGTTTTACATGACATGAAAAATAATGGTTGTGAACCTAATGTTGTAACCTACACTATAATCGTTAAATTCCTATTTGATTGTGGGAAGTTTGCCAAAGCTTTAGATATCTTGTGTGAAATGGAAAGGCAAGGTTGTGAACTAGACATGGTTATCTACAATGTTTATCTCCGGGAATTATGTCATCAAGGTGATACAGATAAAATTTGTGAACTTCTTCAAACCATTGATAAGAAAGGGTTTTCTCCTGACCCTTACACATACACTGCTTTGAATGGAGGCCTATTACAACAGAAAAAAGTGGAGATGGCTCTTCAAACGTCGCAATATATGATTTCAGCGGATTGTACTGTGGATATTGTTTTTTGTAATATATACTTTCGGTGTTTATGTCTACTGAATAGGTCAACGGAAGCATTGTCTCAATTGAACAAATTGATCGAAGTAGGCTTCGCACCGACTAATATCACGTATAACACTATCATATATGGTTTTTGTAGAGAAAATAATGTAGAAGAGGCTTTTTGGCTCCTGGACCACTTTAAGTGGGATGGAAATGAGCCTGATGTGGTATCATTCAATACTATATTATCCGCAGCATGTAAACAATGGAACTCTTCGATGAGAGATAAAATTTTGCACCGAATGGAAATTGCAGGTGTGAAGCTTGACGTGTTTGGTTCAACATCTTTGATGGATTATACCTTTACATATGGGGAGGTTTTTCATGGTCTGAAGGAATTCGAAACAATGATCTCATTGGGTCCTACTCCCTCTATAGTCACTTTCAATACGCTGTTGGACAAACTTTGCAAAACGGGGTTTGTTGAGACTTCGTTCAAGAAGTTTGAATATTACAAGAATACTGGATTTCAACCTGATACAACATCATATAATATTCTTATACATGCTTTTGTAAGGAAAAAAAATACTTTACGAGTGAGTCAGTTGAAAAAGGCAATGTATAGTCAGGGAATAAAACCCGATGCAATCACCTTCGGATGCTTGATCTATGGTCTCTGTAAGGAAGGAAATATATCTTTGGCTCTTCAGTTGAAGGATCGTATGGTACAATGTGGAATTGCTCCAACTATTGCAATTTACAACACTATATTGCAGGCACTGTTTCAGAGAGCTAAGTTTTGGGATATCATTATGCTACTCAAAGTCATGTTGATTGAAGGGTGCGAACCAGATGATGTGACAATTGAGATTCTTGAAAAAGCAATAGCAAAAGGTTCATTGAAGGCCTTTCCCAAACTAGGAGAAATATTTGATAATGTGATACGAAACAATAGCAAACATGAATTTCGTTTGAAGCTGTGTAACTAACTGAACAGTTCAGAATGTCGAGATATTTCAATGCCGTTGAGGATGCATGTCTGATCCAAATCCGGCTTTTTATGAGCAAAGAAACAAGATTCTACCCTGAATCAGGTATGAACTTCCCTTGTTTTTGTCGCTATTATTTTCCTTATTGTATATCTTTTGCCTAACAATTGTTTAGGAGCTTATTAACCATCACTTTTCTGGTGTCCCTATTGTATACCTTCATTGATCGTGTTTTGATACTCAAAATGGCACATTAGAGGTTAGAATAGTTTTGCACAGCTTCCGTATAGTCCATATCCTAGAAAGATAAAGGAAACTTATAGTTGTAAAGCAGCTAGGAAGGATAAAAGAATCGTCATATGCCATCCGGAAATCGATCACTGTCTGGTTAGCAGAGTTCGATGATAACGGAGACAAGTGTTAACATAATTGGTAGTCAAAAGGGAAATACGTTACATTGACTAGGTAATGAAATCTCTTCTGCTTTGGATAGATCAACATGTAATAGTTGACAGTGGTATTTTTATATCCTTGTTTGTTGGGAAGGTAGAATTGTCACGAAATGTGAAATCATTGTGAAAAACATCATTTTGTTTGCAACAGCTAATATTATTGCCAATACTTAATTCATTTACAGAAGGATCATCCTTATCTATTGTTGTATACTGATTTTCGTTAATTTGCAGCTCCTGATTCAGCCACTACGCTTGCTGGTTCCCTCCCAACGTACTTCTCAACTATGTTTCAACTGAAATCAGGTAAAAATGTAAAAGTTTGAGAAATTTTGTCTCAAATTTTGAAGCAAAGCTGTTACATCTACGACAAAGATCTTGCTCGGGAAATCTGGCTGTGTAATGAATGTACTACGTATGCAGGTATAACATGAAACAGGCAGGACATAATAAAAATTGACAGTAGGTTTGGCTTCCATGTTTATTTAATTTCAAACTCTAAACGGTTGTTGTCTTGACCAGGCAGGAGGTTCACATTTAGGTGGAGATTTCAACTATCAAATCAGAGGTTCCACTATAACACACCTCGATAACACACCTTCCGAGGCTGCTTGATATGGAGAAAGCTCTATCTACTTGAGCAAGTCATGAACACGACAATTTCCAGAACAAAGAGATCAAGTGTTTCATTCGTAGACCGAACATGTGCAAATTGTGATTGTAAAGAGGCGGTTCTATTGTAATCTCTTTTGAGCTGTTCATTACATTCAGCAACATTTATAGAAATTTAAGTAACTCCAAATATCAGCAGCAGCCCGATAGTTTCGATAGCCAGAACTCATTTTCAGTAACCTCTATTTTACTCAGTAAAACAGTAGACGACGGCAGCAATGGATGAACTAAACACACTTACTACTGCTTTGAACTTGAGAAAACAGGAATCATAGTGTACAAAATCAGAGTGTACAAAGTCTTAAATCCGAAATAAATCTTCATTCATAAATTATCAAGAGAACTGCTACTCCAAGAAAACGTTTCCTACCTAAACCATAAATTAGTGAAATGTAAGTCTAGAAACAATTGATGTACCATGCGAAGCGCGGTAAACATTTTTTTTTTACAGAAGATTAAAGCAAAAAAGTATTAACATACTGCTTAAGAAAAATATATTTTAAAAAACTAAATAATTTGTTTTCCCTAACTGTTAAAGAACAAAGAAAGAAGAAGAAAATTAAAAAAAAAGGTATACACAGTATCAACATTTCCATTCCCGTACTATAGATAGTCTTCGAAGCAATCTCGTCGTTGGATTGAATTTCGCGAAAAGCATGAGACTTGGATTCATGGCGACTCTTCGACCCTTTTTCTTCTTCTTTCACCTACATATCAAATTCAACGTGACAATGCTGTGTGTTAAGTTTTTACTTGTTCTATCCTTCTAACAGCTTCCTTCATGTCTAGTCTTTCATCTGGATTACTTTCGATGCAAGCAATCCCAATTCTGACTACTTCAACCATATGGGGAAGTGAATTTTTATTGCCTTTTATCTCCGGATCTATCAGATCCTCTTCCTTCTGCTCAGAAGCCGCGGACCGCACCCATTCAATTATATCAGTCCCTCCTTTCCCATTGCTTACGTACTGAGACGGAAATTTACCCGTGATTATTTCAAGAACAACGATTCCCATGCAATAAACGTCTGATTTAGGCGTTACTTGTTGTGAATTTACGTATTCTGGTGTCTTGAACCCAAAAAGTGCTTGTGGAGCATTGTTTGGATTTATAAGAGGAAGAAAAGCATAGTCGCTTAGCGCAGTTTCGTAGTTGTCTTTTAGAAGAACATTGCTGGATTTAAGATTTCCATGAGGCAAGTCGTATGCTCCGAATTCCGTGTGTATAAAATCCATTCCTCGTGCCACTCCTTTGATTATATTCAGACGGGTAGGCCAGGTTAGCTCTGAATGGTACATCCCACGATCACCTGAAGAATATGCCTTCGTTGTAAAAAAGATCAAATGATAAAAACATTCAATTTGCAATATATATCAGAAGTGGATACTTGTCACCTAACCTACTCGTAAAAGACCTTTCTAGACAACTTTTTTTTTATCAAGTTTCACATCGGAGTTGAGTAAGATCTTATTTCTTGACCATTCGATAACATTCGGGAGTTGGTTAGGCCGAATATTGGCTTCTAACATGGTATCAAAGTTTCAGGCTGTATTGATGTAGGGATCCAATGTTATGGACTGTAACCAGATCTAATATCAATTTTGATAAACAATACAAAAGTAACTTACCATGCAAGACATATAACAAGCTGCTTTTAGGCATGTACTCGGAAACTAACAACTTCTCCTCTCGTCTGTAATGATAAGCCAACGGTGACAAAACGTTGGGGTGTCTTAATTTCCCAAATCTTCTCATCTCGACGTCAAAGGCATCTCTTCCAACTTTATTCATCTCTCTAATCCTTTTGACCACCACAGATAACCCATTAGACATCACAGCTTTGTAAGCAGACCCTAAGCTACCGTTCCCTAACACTTCCGCTGAAGCCTTCATTAAATCAGGCAAGCCAAATATACCCTTCTCTTCGTCCACCATTATTAAATCTCCCAACGCGCCTTTCCCTGGGATCGCCCCTTTCTTGCTACCTGACTCACTTCCTTCTTTATCTCTTCTCTTGGTCGACCCTGCCACTTTATGAGTCGATTCTGGCACGTGCACTTCGACAACCTCGCTGTCGCTTAGGTGTTCCTTGTCCAGCACCCTAAAGTCAGGACTTCTACGTCGTCTGGCTGCAATCATCGCGATCAAGAGCAAAAAGAGAAGCAATAAGAATATGCATATCACGATGATGATGTTTGACATGCCGCTCGATGGTGATCCTGATTCACCTGCTAGGGGGTCTTCACATTCATTACTCAACGGTTTCCCGCAAAGGTTAGCGTTTCCTTCAAATATTTTCGGATCAAAACTTGCGAAACTCTCGGGAATCTCTCCCTCGAGGTTGTTACGTGAGAAATCAACGTTTTTTAGCTTCGTTCCTTCGCCCGCCGGCGGTATAGGACCGGTAAAGCTGTTACCATCCAAGTGAAGCTCTTCGAGAAAATTTAGTTTCATAACCGAGTCGGGAATAGTTCCAGTGAATTTGTTGTTGTCAAGGAAAAGTCTTCTTAAATTTACCATAGGGGTGAAATAATCTGAGAATATGTCACCTGAGAAGCTATTGTTTGACAACAAGAGACTCCTGAGGTTTACAAGCTGGTTGAAAAGAGGTAGTGGACCCGAAAGCGAGTTGTTATCTAGACGTAGTGTTCTAAGGTCTTTGAGGGAGGCTAAAGCTTGAACATCAGCCGTGCCAGAAAGGCCAAGGCGGGTTATATGGATACCAGTGATGGAAGGTTGCGCGCTGCAAATGACCCCCCACCATTTGTCTTTACAAGGAACGGTGCCTGCCCTCCAAGAATTTAAATCTCCTTTTGTTATGTTGAGAGATTGTTTGAACTTGATAAGAGATTCCGCGTCCGATAAGCATGCTGATGGGTCGACAAGCGAGACGAGGAAGAAGAGGAGAAGAAACAGACGAACAGCGGCCATTGGTTAAACAGGAAAAAGCCGCTGTTCGAAGCATACAATGACAATGACAATATCTGATGATGTTGGTGTTGGTGTTGGTGTTGGGATTTTGGAGTTTGAAAATGTGGTTTGTGAGAAAAGTGTGTCATTGCTGGGGTGACAGGTTTTTGATTGTGTAGGGTTGTTTTGATTGGAGCTGGATTGCTTTACAATTCACAGGCTAAAAATAGGAGACAGAAAGAAAGAAGAAGAAAGAAAGAGAGACGCGGCTTTGACCTTGTCTATGCTTCAATTTTGGACTTTATAAAATCACCATTGCTTTTCTTCATGACCATGTTTCCATTTTCATACATGGTTTAAAATAGATCAAAATTTGTTATGGAACTCCTAAATTTGATGAAACTCCTAAATTTGATGAATTTGTTATTATATAAACTTAAATATCTGATTTTACCTACCTTAAACAACACTTGCAAAACCTGCAAACACTAAAAACTATATGTTTTTGATACCATGGTAGATGATACAAAATCACCATTGTTTTAGTCATTATATAACGATGGAGTTAGTTTTAATTCTTTTTGTCCAAAATAATAAAAAAAATGGAAAAATTATTATTTTCATTTCGGATGTTTTTCTGAAAAAAAAAATTATAATTCATATAAAGTGTCTCGAAATTAGTTGTTATTTTGAAGAAAAAAATCACACCTCATTTCTAGGTTATATCTTGGTATTAGTTGTTATTTTTTTAAAATACATAATTATCCAACTATATTTTGAAATTATGTGCATTATAAATGGTTCTAAATTAGAATCATTCATTTTTTTTTTTGATTTTATTTTCATAAAACATAATTTTCGATAATATACAACTCACCATATATGCAACCCTTTAATGCGTATGTATATTTGAAACTATATTGTCTCATGCACCTACCTATTGAGATTGAATACGATAAAAACGTCATATTTTATAGAAAAATCATCATTCCTCTCATTACATTCCTTCAACTATACATATAACACAATCATAGTTTAAGTAAGATCATAATAGAAGTGAATTAAAATTTACAGATACAATGTTCATTAAATATAAATATATAAGTTTATTAACCTAAAATAAACGACAAAAAGTCTTCCCTTTAGCTTTAAGCCAAGTCCATTTATGTCTTTATCAGTACGACATGAGAAACATGATGTGATAGTCTAAGAAAGATTTCGAACCCGTAGTCATATGTCGCTTGCTTGCTGCATTAAGTTGTTGGCCTTTCTTTCTACCGTAAACCTTGTCATAACTTTCTGCATAAAATTTGTTTGCACTTTTGTCTTCACAAATTGCTCCAAATTATCCATGGGTTTCAAGATATTTTGAAGCTTTCTTGTCATTGATTAAGACAAAAACACAAGCAATAAAATTAATTCAACCCTTACTATGGCATATTCGAACAAGTTATAATTTAATAATTAAACCACACAAATATATTCATTGTATACAAGCATATTCTATACCAAATCTTTGAAAATTTGAAGATAAAGCACATTAGAAGATACAACATATCTTTTACTTGATAACTCGACAGTTTGGTATCACTTAGAATATCCAACCTTCAAGCTAGCTATTGTACTAATAAAAACACTATAATTTTTTAGCCTTGAAGACCTTGCATATCACTGCAACCAACCTTTAAAAACATGTTTTTTAAATGGTATTTAATTATGAGAGAATGTCTCAGAATTAATTGTTATGTTGAAAATAAAAAGTATGTGTTTCCGAGGATCTTTCTTCGAATTAAATGTCATTTATTTTCTTAGAATAAGAGGTAATTTTAAGACAGGACCTCAAAATTAGACGACATTAACAAAAATGGCATGTGACTCTGAGATTGTCCCTCAAGGATCGACCATCAATATCAGCACGTTTCGACACCACCACTAGGATTTCAACACACTCAGTACCACACTACTTCACCCCTGCATCAACTTAAATATAAATATGCACCAATATACCTTAACATGAACCAATGCTACACATAGACCCATACCTTCTTCATAGAGGAAAGCTAGCAAAATTTTGTTTCCCAAGCTTACAGGGTCCAAACGAACCCTTTAGAAAACAACCTTACAACTCAGTTGAACCCATATTATGGTCGGTACTACCAATGTTCCCCAAAAGGATTGAGGCAGTACCTTTGTTATAACATTAACAAGGGTTTAAACACTAACATATTTATATGTTTCTTCAACAAACAAACAGTCGGTACAAAGCTATCTGGAGGACGATGAGGATTTATAAGACGAGAAATCTTCTTCCCCCCTCATCCTCTATAGATATTTATCACTAAACTTGCTCCACCACAAGATGGAAAAATACACTAGTAAGAAAGGTTCAAATCACCATATAAAGAAGTTTAAAACTGAGATAATGCGGTATGGGGAAGATGATAAGATAAAGTCTAGGTCCTTCTCAGTGAATTTATGGGGTAGTATCCTGACGTGGTTCTACAGTCTCTCCCTCATTCTCCAAGATGCATAAAACACTTCAAGACTTTAGAACGAACTTTAGAAGCCAATTTGTTGGCTCATAGGAAAATAAAATAAAGAATATATTATCCATTTCAATCAGCGACCGAATTATAATTTATGAGAATATACCAAGATCTTCGTGCAAAAAATGAGTTGCAAAACTGGCATGATTTGATAGCGGTGAAATTATACAAATAATGAATACTATCAGGCCCTTTATAAGATTTCATCATGAAAAAAAAAGCACTCAATTTTAAAGACTTGCTCAAGTAGGTGGAACGTCTCATCAATGTCAATTATATCTATAAATCACAAACCAAATGAGACACAACAACTCTAACTATATACCCCTCATACCATATTTTCAGTGCAAGTATCCAAATGAACCCAGAGCCTTGAAAACCAATGAAAAATTTGAACAAGGAAAAAACAAATATCTCGATTTGGATCTTAAAGATAAACCATTAGCGTTATTACATGCGAGGATCCCATCTTTAGAATTATTAAAATTCAAAGAACTGACATGTAGACGATCTATATTCCAATACCAATGCCATACTTCCCCACATTTTTATCTTAATATATACTCAATGTTGAGGTTCACCGATGATGATTTGTGAGGAGTATCAAAACCCCACAATAATGTTGTTCTAATCACAATGAAATATTTAGGAGTAACAGTAAAATGAGTCATGAGCGAAAACATAAAATCTGCCAACATTCTTTACAATAGTACATATAATAATATAATGAATGTTATAGTATTGATTCACTTCAAAGGATATTGACTAACTTCATTGGTGTGAATGCCAATGTATCAGGAGAACTCACGTTAGATGTTTCCCTTGGGTGAATAGAGTTTCAAAAAATGGTATGTTATTTGTTTATGAGAGTAAAAGCTTTATCATCATGTATTATAATTTTAGACAAATCATGGTTGAACTATATGTATGTTATAGTCTCTAAAATTCATCAATGTATTTAATACACAATCAACAGGAAAATATAAGCAATCAGAAATCATAAGACTTCTAGGAACTGTTATGCATCATCTCTCCCTCCCAGGAAGTAAAAACTAGTGGCTAACGATATTCTTTGATGATATAGAGGATCCAAGAGAGTCATCCACCTTATCGAGCCATGATAAAAAAAACCGAATGCATCTATATAGAAAGAAACAAGATATTATATATTGGTCGTAACTTACCAACATAACTAAGATGAAAATTACTTAAATTTTTACAATATTTTTTGGAAAAGTTCTCTAGTAATCTTCATTATTTTGCGGTCCCGACTGAGGTGATCTGCTTTAAATTTTTTATCAACAACAAACTTTATCCGATCAAACAAAAACGACAGTCTTAATCTCAACAAAAGATGAAATCCATTATTGAAGAGATGGACAAACGTAGTGTCATAGGTCATGTTCGGGATTATCATTACCGGGGGTTTATAGTCACTAAAATTATCCTTGAAACCGGTCTAATTTATTATCAACCTAGCCACCATGAACCCCACATATAACACAAAAGATGTGCATATATTGGTATAAAAAATTGATGGTGTTGAATCGATTCATTTAAAGATCTTCACACAAATGCCAACCTTTCTTCCAAGTCTTGCGATGAGCAAGGAATTCCCAGTAGAATCCGTCCTATAAGGAAGAATTCTACAAGATCAACTTGATACTTTCATATGAAGAAATTGGTCTTCGAATTGGTTGTCTTTTCTTGAAAGATGAGACCGTAATTCTAAGCTCACATAATTATTATCGGAAATCCTTCATGTTGATTAGAATTTTGCATAAGACATATGTGTCATGCAGACTAACTAGATGGTCAGTGAATTTAGGATATTGGGACATTCAGTTTAAAACACAAACGCAAATCAAGCCCGAGCCTTGGCAGATTTCTTAATCGATTTTCAGTTAGAAAGACTAGTACATATAAAATAGCATGATATATCAACCTGGCAAGTCTGAATAGATGGTAGAAGAAATAACCAAATCTCGAGGGTATTAATATAGCTCATATCCCTTACAAGATAAATCTTGACACATATATCAAGCTTAGTTCCCAACTTCTAATAACGAAGTAGAGTCGAAAGTCACAATTGTAGGACTTTGGTTTTCCAATATATGTAGAGAAATACGGGTACAGCTACTTACAGACTCCCAGATCGTGGTTCATCAAGAACTCAACTAGATCGAAACTAAAATTGATTCAATCATCTAGTACATGAAAATTTTTGATGCAAGGCAACCCTATTCGATGATGTTAATTTTGAGTAAGTCTCACAACCGGAGAATGCAGACGTTAATGCCTTGGTTTCTTTGGCATGTAAGACATTATCACCTTGGTTTATCTTCCAAGATAAACCTTGTACTACCATCCCCAACAACTTTATATTAACAATCTCATCTTTAAGATTTATGGTAATGAAAGAGGATGCAGTATAAGAATATGATTGGTAAACGCACATTATCAAGTATCTGAATAATGGTTGATTCTTAATAGTGAGGCTAACAAAAATTGAAATCGGTACAATCTGCGTAGATATACAAAAATTTCTTCAAGAAAGGCCTCATCAAACCATTGATATGATGCATCTGTCCCGATGAAGCAGTGCTTCATTGCGCAGAAGCTCCATGATGAAGAAAGTAGTGCCCGTTTTAAAGACAAGATGCTTCATTTAATAATATTTCTATAAGGTTATTATTGACCTATTATGATGAAATATAATAATACAAACTCAAGGATTTCAATACATGTCACTATTTTCCCAACTCAATCTAAGTCTCAATCATGTTGCTCGAAATGGTAAATGAAGTTGTTCTTTTTTACAGGTGAGGATTGGACATCGTACGGTCCCTTACAAATGATCCAGGATGCTGGAAATTCTTACTTGTAGCAGTCGACGTTTCCAAATGAGTAGAGGCACAATCATTGGAAAATATCATGACCAAGAAATTTATACATTTCTCACGCTCTAACATTTATTTTCGATACGACCTACCACGAGTCATCATAATAGACAATGGGATGAAATTTCAAAATGACCAGCTCACATGGTTCTACACCACAAAAGGTATTAAACAAAGTTTCTCTTATCATTTCCATCATTAGGAAAATGGGCAAGTGGAGGTAACTAACGGGACCATATCAGAAGGAATAAAAAAGATCTTGGAGTCGTAGACAACTGAACATATTATTTACAAAAATTCATATGATCCTATAGAACCATTTCATGTTCAACGGCAAGTGTAATACATTTTTATTTAGTGTTGTAATTCAGAATTTCCACATATATGGAATGAAGTAATCTAAATGCAAATAGTATCAAAATCGATATGAGTGGAAAAAAGGTTAACGCTCACATTTGATATTAGGATTACAAAATTCTTATGCACATAAGATACAATTCTAAGGTTTGGTTTAAAATATTTGATGTGTGGGACAAGGTTTTGAGAATAATATTTCTCTACATAAAGGAAAAAGTCTTAGGATGCTAGCCCCGATTCGAAAGGGCCATACACAATCAAAGTCAAAGTAAATGCGGGAACATAAGGATTGATGGATGAAGAAAAGAAACAGATTTGATACCCATTGAAACATCAAACCTTTAAATCTCTGTTATCCTTCACAAGCTTCGATTGTTTATTATATCTGTGTATGTAAACGATTTATCATACATATGGTATGGTATTTCCTACCCTGGTGAAGCAGATAGGTTTCAAAGAGGTATTTATCTTTAATTAACATTTATTTGTGTCTTTGCATGCTCTATTTATTTTCTTGCATTATTAATTTATATTTTCCAAGAAAATAAGTCACAATCGATTTATAAAGGAAAATTTTGGATACCTATGGGTGAAGAGTTTTAAGAATGCTTAGGGGTGACTTTGTGTTACGAAGATCTCTTAGTGCCAAAATAGACTAAAGAACTTGGCTAAGGTCTCTTGTAAGTAGAGAGAGAAAGTAGTATTATATTCATCTCGGGATCTGTGAAGCGTGTGTGGTCCTTTTATAGTACAATTGCGGGTCTCACACGCTTTAATTCCCGTTTATTACATTTTTGGTCCCTATATCTTTCCTTCTTCTCATAATGGCTACTTATACAATTTTCCCCTAACATAATTTCTTCTTTACAATTCTCACTTATCATACTTCTTCTTTACAATTTTCTCCTATCATACTTCTTCTTTACAATTTTCTCAATGTCTTTTATTCTCCCTCATCAGTAGCCCCACAGTCGTAGTAAAAATAGTTTTACTGGGACTGTAAAGAAGTCTTCATTGCTCCCTCGAACATATTTTCCTCGGAGAACTTTTCTTCAACTGCAAAATTTCCTCCTCGAAAATGCTTTAGACCAATACTTCAAATGCTACATATCTCTTCAGAAAAAAACGTATCTTCGAAAAAGCGTCTTTTTAACAAATACATCCCTTGGACTATAAACTTCTTTTATCTCATATTAACCAGTGTAACCCCCCAATCCTTGAAATGTCTTAGCAATGACTGGCTCAGTCCTTGGAAATGTTGCCCGTCGGAATTTGCTGTGTGAGCATATCACAACCACCACAATACGATGATAAGACATTGCAATGATTGACTGAAGAAGGTATGACGTCAGCAGTCGTACTTTCTTGTCAGCGTATCTTTGGAGGGATCGTTTCACATTCCTGAGACTAGACCATGCCTCTGCATCTTCTCCCGCGCTTTTCTGTCAACAATTCTTTACCTAGGGTACCCATAATGCCTCTAGACAAACAATAGAAAATGTCCCCAGGCCTGGCTTTCTCTAAAATCCCATTGTCTTCTATAAATACTTACCTCTTTTATTAATAGCTCAAACTTTCCACCCAGAATTTCTAGAGAGAGAAAGCTGTCTTACAAACCTCGTCGGCTTCCAGAGTGGCTCCTTATTAGCAAAAATTTCGAAGAGAGAGTCGCTGCTGGTGAATACACTGAGCCTCAGCCTCCACTTGCTGTGACTACCTTCTACGGTTCATGGCCCCCTCCTGCAAATTTGACGGCCATCATTCCCCTCGAAATATCACAACAGAATGAAATCACCAACCAGACCACCCTTGGAGTAATGGGGAAAAAATCACCACAAGCACTCCTCGGGAAAGAGAAAGAGACACCATAAATATAAGCATTCGCAGGAGTGCAAACGTTCTAAAGAAGCGCCACCAACTACCCCTGAAGCTCCTCGAACTGTAGTAGTAGATACTTCTCTTCCGAAGACCGGGGATCTTGTGTCAAGCCTTCCAGCCACTCCATCCATAACAGGGAATGAAACTCCCCGATTTTCTCCAAGACAGACTGTAATTACAGAGGCAGAAATTCGAGAGCTGCACAACAAAGCCCTAGCTGCTAAAGGAAAAGCTATCGCCTCAGACAATCCTAAGTCATCTACGCAAGCTATTCAGGTTGCTGATCTGAACAAAGTCATCGAGATTCCTGCAGAATCCTCTAGTGAGCAACCCATCACCCCGAACAATCCTGAGCCCCATACTCAAACGATTCAGGCCACAAGTCAAAACAAAATCATCGAGATCCCAGCAGAATCATCGAGCAAAATGCCTATTCCTCCTCCAACAATATCCGAAGAGCAGGCAAACCGTATTGCCCCCAAGTCAAAGGGAGATGTAACGCTTCCCTTAGAGCTTGACGCCATCATGGGCAACAATATCCGAGGGATTGAGAACAAACATGCAGTTGCTCTTCACAACATATCATACAAGTACTTTTCCCCTTCAGAGGAAATGTTACTCCGTACTCGTTGGTGCATCCCTTCGTACATCGATATTAGGTTCCCCTCCGAGGGAGAGACCCCATTATCAGTGAGGGATCATGAGCTTATAGTCTATACCGAAATTATGAATTGGGGACTACGATTTCCTTTATACCGCTTTTTCCTTGAATATTTTGCTAAAATCGACATTTGCCCTTCTCAAGGTGGACCCAACATGTGGTTCACATTGATGGCATGCATCATGGCATCGAGAATTTCGGGCCAAGAATTTTCCTTGGAGCAGTTCATCGGATTATCTGGGTTGGCTAGGAACCCGTTCTTCCCATTCTACTTATTGACTTTTAACCGAAGGCAGAAAGTATTGAAAGATTTGTTAGAGGCTGACAAGAAATGGAGACAACAATTCATCTTCTTCTCAGGTCATTGGGAAACAGGCTCAGAATCAACCCCTTCGAATCCTCACAAATTATCTCTCCTGTGGACCAACAAATGTAAGTCCTCGAACGATTTTACTTATGGTAGCCCTTCGAATAATATGATCCTAACTTGATATATTTGTAGCTATGACTGGCGTCTCCAAACCATTTGCTGATCATGTAGAGAGTGCCACTACCATCTTTACCAAGCTCAGCGAGTGGGCCAAAGAAAAATGGGAAAATAGATTTCGTTTGTGTTTCAGGGACAACAACATGGATTTGAGCAGACTTTGGAGGTTGGATCCCCTTGATCGGTTATCCTTGAAAGAGTTGATGACCCCCCCCCCCTTCACAAGATGAAGTGTTGGAGCGAGTGACGAAGAAGGATATAGTAATTTATCTTCCAAAGCGTTCTCGTGCACAGAGTCATCGGGATGGATCCGATGAAGAACTCCCTACTAAGGAACAGCAGCCACAAATGAAAGTGGCCATCGTTCCAGAGCCGGCCTCCTCGGCCAATAAAGGGACTCCCAATCCTGACTCTCCCCCCAAAAAGTCTGTCCATCCTCGAAAAAAGAAAGACTTGAAAACCAAAGGAAAAGAGAACAAGGCTGCCCTGGAGCCTATCCAAGAGCTGTCTGAGGACGGCCAAATGCGAAACGACGCCCCCAAACCTGCCCAGGAAATTGAGGACCAAAGGGCATTGGGTGAGCCTGAGAATGATGTTGGAGATAACTCTCCCAAACAGAACTCAAACTTGACGCCTAGCACTCCTCGTACCCAGGCTTCTCATCCAGCTCCCATCGAAGAGCCCCCAATATTAGCTCCATTGCCCATTCCCCAAGGTCAACGTCCCCAACATGTTGACCTTAGAATTCTCGAAGGGGAGTCATCGGATTTTGACGTTGTTGGCTTAGGCTCTCCCAGCAGTTCCTTCAAAATCCCTCATGATGACGAATTTTCACTAAGTCTGCGGAGTCTGCTGCACGCCTCTGTCATTAGGGGAAAGAAAATGCAGCATTTGGAGAATCGAAAAAATCACTATAAGTTCAAAGCCTCCCTATTGGCTTCACAACTTGAAGAAGAAAAAAAGCAATATGCTATTGTGGAGAGCCAAGCAGATGCATTGTATGAGAGGCTATATGCATCTCAAAATTACGTCATCATGCTTGAAAGGTGCTGCCAGGAGGAAATAGACCTTTATAAAAAAAAGACGGAGGGCCAAGAGAAACTCATTATCGAATATCAAAAAGCTCATGAAGTGGCACGCAAAGGTTTTAATGACTGTTGTAATGATTATGAAAAGATTTACAAAGATAGAGAAAAATTGGTGAAGCGCATCGAAGATTTTCCTCGGCAGGTGGAGGAGGAGAAGAAAAAGGATGTGAATGCCTATGTGACCAAGTGCACAAACAATCTTGCCGATCGAGATGCAACAGTTCGAGCAGGACTGATAACTCAACTTCATGCAGAGCACCCCGAATACGACCTAGGCAGCTTTTGGAAACTCGTGTCCCCGGATCTTCGTCCTCCTCATATTGTTGTCAGTGAGAGTGAGTCATCAGATTCCGAGGAAAGTGAGTCCCCGGATAAACCGCAGTAGTAGGTAAAAATGGTGACATAGCTTGTAATTTTTGTGTATAAGACCTTATAAGGCAGTTTTTGTTTCCCTTCTTTCTTTATGTGAGGAGATGTGCTCCTCGGACTTTTGCGTATGCCCCAACTGGGAATGTTTAACCATGCAACTTATTATCTATCGTTTTCTCCTAAGTGCTTGCCAATTCATATCGTTATATCGATTCGATAATTAATCTATATCTATTTGCGCTGTGGTACGCATCAAGAACTATGCTAAGACTATGTAAAAAGAAATAGGCTAAAGCATGGCACAAATAATATCGTAATGATGTAAACCATTCGAGGCATAAAATATTGTTACCCAAATAATAGTTCGAAGGGTAAAAAAATTCGAGGCACAACTTATTGTGACCCAAATAATAGTTTAAGGCAAAGAAAAATTCAAGGCACAAAATTATTGTGACCCAAACAATAGTTCGAAGGGTTAAACAATTCGAGGCACAACATATTGTGACCCAAATAATAGTTTAATGCAAAGAAAAATTCTAGGCACAAATTATTGTGACCCAAACAATAGTTCGAAGGGTTAAACAATTCGAGGCACAACTTATTGTGACCCAAATAATAGTTTAAGGAAAAAAATACGTTCTATTAAGCAGCTCATTGGGACACCTCATCAAAACCTTCATGTGCCTATCAGGGTAGGAAAGAGTATGCCCTCACTATGTTCTGGAATTTTGAGATACAAAAAAGGACAACTGTTACGCTCTAACTAGTTCCTCATTCAAGATACAATTTTAAGTGTTCAATGTTCCATGAGAGCCGGAGATATCGCCCTTCCTTGTCTTTTAATCAATACATGCCTTGTTTTACTCTCTCTGTGACTTCATAAGGGCCCTCCCAATTTGGTCCCAATTTACCCAGACTCTTTACTTTAGTGTGCATGAAGACTTTGCGTAGTACTTTTCCCCCCACCTTAAAATCTCTATGCTTTAATTTAGACGCATATCGACTCCTCATAAGAGTTTGATAATGTAAAGACTTCAACTGTGCATGTTGTCTTTTTTCTTCAACCAAATCTAACGCAGTGCTCTGCTTTGATCATTCACGTCTGTTGTATATGTTGCCACACGATATGAAGGGAAAACAATCTCCGAAGGGACAACGACATCCATGCCATATACTAAAGCAAATAGAGATACAGCAGTGGCCGTTCGAGGCGTTGTCCTATAAGCCCACAATACTTCTTGTAAATAATCAGGCCATTTTCCTGCTTTTCATTCCAAATTCTTTTTCAAACCATCGAGAATAGTTCGATTGGTTACTTCCACTTGCCCATTAGCTTGGGGATGAAATGGAGCAGAAAAACATTGTCGTATGCCTCTGGAAAGGCAAAAACTTTTAAATTCCTTGTTATCGAACTGAGGCCCGTTATCCGTTGTGATTTGTAATGGTACACCAAAGCGAGAGCAAATATTTAACACAACGAATTTAATTGCATCTTTGGCTTTTGTCCCTGCTAGGGGTTCCGCTTCCACCCACTTAGAGAAATAATCCACTGTTACTATTATAGTCTGTCTGCCACCAAACGCCATTGGTAGGGGTCCAACTAAATCAATGCCCCACCTGTCGAATGGGACCGCCTCCAAAATACTCTCCAATAATACCCCAGGCTTGTGAATTACGTTGGCATAACGCTGACACGTGTCGCATCGTTTTACCAAATCTTTCGCATCTGAAGCGATAGTTGGCCAATAATAACCAGCCAGAAACACCCGTCGAATTAACGACCTATACCCACAATGGGCTGAACCTTCCCCATTGTGCAATTCGGGCAGGACAAATTGCGACTCATACTTGTTCAGACACCTTAGTAATGGTCGGCTCAAAGATTTTTTATACAGAACGCCTCCCAACATGATATACCCGTGAGACTTGAACCTGATTTTCCTAGCCTCGTACTTTCCAACAGGTAAAGTATCATATTCCAAGAAGTCAATAATTGCTGACCTCCAATCATCTTTGATCACATTGCTCACCTCGTTAACATTCATTGTATGCTTCGCATCGATCATGACCGAAGAATGTTCCTGAATCAATACCCATGGGTATCCCTCCGTTTGTGAGGCTGCAGCTAGAGAATCTGGGACAACATTTGCCTCTCTTAGAACATGTTCATATTTTACCATCTCAAACTCAGAAGCCAGATATTTTAATGTCTTAAGATATCGTATCAGCTTATCTTTTCTGGCCTCAGACTCCCCAAAAGCTTGGTTTATCACCAACTGTGAGTCGCTAACCAGTTTAATCTTTTTGGCCCCACATATCTGAGCTAAACACAGACCCGCCAATGCTGCCTCATACTCCGCTTCATTGTTAGTTGCCTTAAAACCAAATCGAATAGCCTGGAACATAGCTATCCCTTCTGGAGAAACCAACTGGACACCCGCCCCACTTCCAGAATTGTTCGACCCTCCATCCGTTCGTACCAGCCATTCCATTTCATCAAAATGGTCAACGACCTCCTTATCCTCTTTGTCTGAGTGGAATTCAACCAAAAAGTCAGCCAAAAATTGGGCTTTTATCGTCGTTCGAGGCTCAAATGCAATATCAAATTCTACTGACCATTTAGTCATCCTCCCAGAGATATCGGGCCTTTGTAACAAACCTTTTAGGGGGAAAGTCGTCCGAACAACTATAGGATGTGCCAGGAAGTAAGGTCTCATCTTTCGGGCCGCTGTCACAAAAGCCAACGCTACCTTCTCCAACTTGAGATATCGTTTCTCCGCATCCAACAAACTCTTACTGACATAATAGATAGGTTTCAAAAGAGAGTCCTCCTCGCGGAGTAAAATAGCACGGACTGCATAATCTGACATTGCTACATAGATAATTAATCTTTCCCCCAGCAATGGTTTAGACAGTATATCAGGGGATGTCAAATATTCCTGAATTTGGCGAAAAGCTGTTGAACACTCATCAGTCCACCTAAAGTGTTTGGCGTTTCGTAGTATTTTAAAGAAAGGTGCACATTTCTGGGACCAGTAATCCAGGGGTCTCCCTCGGATCATCATATGTGATGATTTCCGAGGAAGGCCCCTTTAATTGCTATGCTTTATCCGATATTTCTCCCCGAACTCCCTTCGAGGATAGAGCTATCTGGTAACATTCGCGAGCCATTTTATAGCTGCTTCTGATTATCCCGATGTTGTTTCCTACCACATATTTTAGACATTGATGCACTGTCGAGATTACACCATGCATTCGAGACAACCAAGAGCGACCCAAAATAGCGTTATATGAGGTTGGTGCATCGACAAACAATAAACAATACTTCCACCTCCTTCTTAAATGGTCCACGGCCTAACTCGACCACACACTGAAATTCTCCAACCACTACTGCTGAGGCGCCGGTAAAGCCCACTATGGTTCTGTCGGAACGTCGTATAACTAGTGGGTCAGAAATTCTCCTGTAAGTGCTCATAAACAAGATATTCGCTGAGCTTCCTGTATCAACAAGTTTCTTCTGAACTTGATCTCTAGCAATACCTGCGACAATTACCACCGCATCTTCGGGTGGGCCCGTGACATTTCGCATATCATCATCATCAAAACATATGATGGGGGAGGGAAATCGGTGCATTTGTGCTGACACCCCTGCTTCAATCTGGGTAGTCAAGTTGACCATGTGTCTCTTTCGTGAGCTATTGGAATTCTCTGTGATGGTATCCCCTCCAAAGATTGCCAGCGACTCAAAGAAAGCACAGAGGTTATTCACTCTCCCCCTCGGAATAACCTCTTCCACCATATTCGCATTGTTCCTGCCCTCCTTAGGATCCAGATACTCTTTTTCAATATCAAAAACATCAACCTCCTCGGAAATCACCATGGCTGTATCAGTATTCTTTGGAACAGTCTTTACCACAACATTTTTCTGAGAGTGCTTTTTGACAAACTCTAACAACATTCCATTTTCGATCAAAGCTTGCACTTCTTTTTTCAAGGTTATGCAGTCCTTAGTGTCGTGCCCGATATCTTCGTGATACTTACAATACTTGTTAACACTTCTACTTTCCCTTGGAGTCTGAATAGGAAAAGGTTTCCTAAATGGTACCGTGGATCTTGCCTTATCAAATATAGCAGCAACATTTTCCGTTAATTCCGCGAAATAGTCCGGTCCAACCCACTTATTCGACATTGGTCTGGCCCCTTGATTATAATTTTGTTGGTTGCCATAATACTGTGGGTTTGTTTTCTGCCTCGGCGGATATTGACCCGCACTTTTAGCTTGAACATTGGCGCGAGGCCTTTGGTTACTACGCTCGGATCTCTGAAACTGGTTCTGATCCAATTGGTCACCGGATCCTTTCTCAGATGCTTGAGTCTCCTCCACCAGAATTCTCTTCTCAACCTGGTCCAACAATGCTCCGAAGGTCATGGCCTGACTCTCCGCCACCGTATCCTTTAATAATCCTGGGAGTAGGCCCATCCTGAAAGTCGCAAGTGCCACTGAGTTTCTACAATACTCCATGTCTGTTTTCGTTTTGACAAATCGATTGGTGTAGTTCTTCAAGCTCTCCCCAACTTTTTGTCTACAATAGATTATCGTGTCTCCGTTAGCTCTGAACTTTTTGCTCCCCACAAAGTGTTGTCTAAAGATATTCTAGAACATGTCGAAATTCTTTATCGAGCCCTGCAGAAGCCTATTATACCATTTGGAAGTTACCCCCTTGAAGGTCTGAGAAAACGCTCTACACAACAATTTATCGTCGTCGTCGAAATTAATCATGAAGTTTTTGAATTGTTCGATGTGCTTGTCAGGGTCTTGTGTCCCATCGAACTTTCTAACTTCGAGATATCTAAATGTTTTGGGAGGTTGCCCACCAAAATGTCCGGGGACAAATGAGAAGCTCTCAGAATTTTGCGGGCCTACATCCCTCCGATAAACGTTGGACCTCAAGTTTTCTTTGCTCGGAAAATACAATCCCTCCTCGGATGGTAGAGTATATTGTTGCTGCCACTCCGAATTTTGCGGGTCTACATCTTCTTTTCCAGCAGGAAACTTTGTTTGGCCATAACCCCGCTCTTGAGTACGGTAACTATTCTCCCTCGAAGATTTCCTCTCCGAGCTTCTTCCCCTTCGATAATCAGCGTGTCCTCGACCATGTCTTTTCTTTCTGTGATTTTTCCTAGGAGATGACTCCAACGAGCTGTATCGAGAATAATCGCTCGAGTCAGATGAATCCAACTGTCGCTTTTCTCTCCTCCTCGACGATCGTCGTTCGTATCCCCTGTATCTATCGTCCTTGGCTTTAGGTCGAAAATCAGTTTCGCGCTCCTCTTTTCCACTAACTGGCTCCCTTCTTATCTCAGAGCGAAGATTTTCCTGAACAGTTTCCTTTTCTGCCTTCAATCTTTCGATCTCCAGCAGCAGTTCATTCCTTCGAGCCAACAGGTCTGAGTCATCAAAAGTGTCTCCGACTCGCTGGCCCCCACGCGCCTCGTATTCCTTGTCGTTCCGATAATCATCACCCACCAGATTCTCCTCGCAATTGTTAACAAAATCGTCCCCTTACTCTTCCATAATTTCCCTCGGAATAAGAACTATTTCCAGGAAGCGATTATCGTCAGAACAATCTTCGTTTCCCACAGACGGCGCCACTGAAGAGTTTTAAGAATGCTTAGGGGTGACTTTGTGTTACGAAGATCTCTTAGTGCCAAAATAGACTAAAGAACTTGGCTAAGGTCTCTTGTAAGTAGAGAGAGAAAGTAGAGAGAGAAAGTAGTATTATATTCATCTCGGGATCTGTGAAGCGTGTTTGGTCCTTGTATAGTACAATTGCGAGTCCCACACGCTTTAATTCCCGTTTATTACATTTTTGGTCCCTACATCTTTTCTTCTTCTCATAATGGCTACTTCTTTAATAGTCTATACAATTTTTCCCTAACACAATTTCTTCTTTACAATTCTCTCCTATCATACTTCTTCCTTACAATTTTCTCCTATCATACTTCTTCTTTACAATTTTCTCCATGTCTTTTATTCTCCCTCATCAATGGGTGGTCTACAACACCTACTAGAGTTATGGTCTAGCTTCAACAACAAAGCAAAAGGTAAGTATGAACACAATAAGTATCCCCTTAAAGAGCTTTGGCATTTAATTTAATGAAAACAACAAAATGATAAGAATGAACATAGATTTTGGCACCTTGAAAAGCTTCAAATTTATACGTACAAAAAAATATATAACCAATAACCTTTAAGGTTGAATATTATCTCTACGGTTGGCAGGACTCTTAAATACAGGGTACAAGGTACTCAAAGCATTAAGCAGTTTGTACAGTACAAATGCAAATACATCAAAATATGTTCACACCATAGTTGTCGGTGGCGTGCGGCGGTCAGTGGCGAATAGGGCTAAAAAAGCCACAACGGTGAGGCGAGCGACGATGTGATGGCCACATGACATGCGGTGATCATTTACCTGGATAATATTTTTATAACACATAACTATAATTTAAATAGTACTATTTAGACATTTAAAATAACAATAATAACTTAAACATCCAATTACAGAATTTTTAAAGTATCTGAGTCAAATGACAAACATATAGACTAAAAGATCCAATTATAAAACATCAAATTATATAATTCTTAAAACATCTGAGTCAAATGACAAACATAGACTAAAAGATATCATCGTCTAAGACAACATCTTCATATATCTTATCTCCACAATGTTCTCCATTCATATCCCATAATGGAGTACATTCTTCTTTAGAGTCTTCATCAACAATCCTTCGATCTCTTGTGCGAGCCGCTGAAGATGATGGATTCTTAAACCGAAGTGTGCGGTTGTTTTCTTGGAAGAAGAAAGAAGTGAGGCTGCTTGGGGAAGAAAGAAAGGTGTGCGACTGCTTAGGAAAAAAAAAAATGATTGAGACATAGGTCTCTTAGTTTTAGGTTTTTAATTTTCATATTAAAATAATATATATATCAGATATAGTGTGGCGCACTATGGTGAGCGCCTAGCCACATGCTTTGTGGCACGACACGCGAACGCCACGCAAAAAGGCTTCACCACGCCCCACCCTGCGGCGATGATGCCTCGCCACACCTCACCACACCGTCGTGGTGGCTGCCGCAGCGCGGCGTCACAATTATAGTTAACATACAGAAATGAAGTTTAAACATACATTTGTACCTAGGTTTAAATGCCTTTTAGCCAAGAAAATATTATCCAAGTATCCCAACCATATCCACACAGGTGTTTTTTCATTAGTTGTATCAAAGCTGCCCTCAATCACAATACATTTACCAATTACATATAGAGATGAAGGTTTTAACTCACGAATTTCAAATCTTTTGGCTATCAAGAATACAACTTCAATATCTGGCTCATGAACTTCTACAGCCAAAAAATTCATCAACTCTTGACTTATGAGTTTCGAAAACCAACCGTTCAGCCGTATCCGGGTCTCCAACCAAATTAGCAACAAGTTTAACGAACTTGGGTTCTTCATTGTATGATGTAGTGACAAAATCGTCATTAAAAAATTCAATAATATTTATGGCATTCGCCTTCATATAGGATACAATAACCAAAATGTTTTCGACTAACTAGTTGATCTTCAATATACAACCCTCAACAGTTTTAGCCTTGTTCACAATGGAAGACCCCTCGTCACCAGCCTTGATAAATCTCCCCAACACAGATTCCGCCTCAATAATTTCCTTCTTCCTCGTTGCTTTAAAGTATACATTCGGTCTAACCTTATCCAATGAAGCTTTCTCTTTCCCTTCATGTACATAAACTTGACCCGCTGGTTGGAAACCTCCTTCAAAAATCACTACTTTTTTTGTAATAGCATAAGAAACTTCATTAATCAGGAACAACTCTGTCTACATATATATAAGTTCATCTTCATGCCAACAAACCTGGCGCCATCACTGTCAATCTAGACTGGCAGACCTATAGTCACAGAGATACGACCATCGGCCTCTTCAATAGAGATTTCTACAGTATTCACCTTTAGATGATCTATTGTTTCTTCATTACCAGGCAGTGTTGAAGTATTTTGTACACGATAATATCTTCCTTATGGGATATCTAGAACTATAGATGTAACAACCATACCCTTCATAGTATATTTCTTGATAATTAAAGCTTCAACATAAAGGCCAATTACTTATATAACCTTGGGATTCAGCTCCACATTTTTCCTTATAGCCTCAACATCCCTTGGGCCTCCAAAGCCAATCCTAGGTGCTTTGTCATACTTGGCAGATGATGCGTCCTTATCTGGATATTTTCCCCTTCTCATTTTGATGTTTTTTTCAACTTTACTATCTGCAGCATTGATCCTAACACCTTCAGGTAGCTTAGTTGTCACCACCATAAGCTTTATAGGAGTCTTCCTGTCTACAGATTTCTTTACTAAAATATTCATTACCAAAGCACCATCTTTGTGTTATATTTTTAAAGGCAACAAACACTTTGCAAGTCCTTTTGGAATGTGTCTCTTCCTCATAACCTTTGGCTATTTCCTGATATTTGTAAACTAAGAATCCCTTAGTGGAAGACGTATGCAATATATCTTATTGGATATAAAGTTTCCATGTACAAGCATGAATCTTTACAAATATCGTCATTGGGAAGGCTAATTTATCAACTCAGTATAATGCACTTCAATATTTATTGCTTTCTCTATGAATACTTTCATGAAACGGTGGACATCAGAAATAAATTTAGTTAAAAGGAAAAATCATGTGCAATAGAAAACTCCAAATTTCAATGAAGTATAATGGTAGAGGACTCGCTTTTCAAATTCCAGATGCAAGAGCGGTTTTCGGAGACGTGCACGAATTCCTTCTTCTAAAGCTTATTAAAATCTGGAAGGTGAGGAAGAATCTTAACATTCTCGTTGATTGCAAAATGCAAAATATAAGTATGGCTAGGAATTTGCCCAAAGTTTGTATTCATGGCCAATAGTCAGCTCACATTAAAATGTTGGTACACATTCTCGGATAAAATGATGATTCTCAACAATATCTTTTTATGTCTTCTGTACAAGATAGTTGAGGCAAATTTGGGTGTCATTAAAAAAATTCATCAAGTCTCGACTTAGAGGAAATCAAAGCCCCATTTCGAGGATGTATGTGAAGAACACAACCTCATCTTCATCCGCGTACAAAATAATTTTACCATCTATTGGGAACCAAACCTCCACGTTCATAAAAAAATTTATTCATCCAATTTTTTTCCTTTATCACATGCATTAATATACTTGTAGTTCCCACACTCCATACTTTATGATTCTTCATAGCTTAGGAAATTTAGAGCATACTTTTGCGTGGCTGTTCAACTTGTTTCGGCTAGAACTGTAGTGGTAGGAGGTCTAACTGGTATTACTTCAACAATAGGAAGGGATTTCTCTTGATCAATGGCTGTAATAATAACATAATGAACAACACATCCATGCACTAATCTCTCATTTGATGCCCTAGTTTTTCAGTCTTATCTTAGCAACGTCGACGTTAATTCATTATTGTCTTACTAGTAAGGTGATGGTAAGCCAAACGATGCACTTGTATTAGGATTCTGACTATCAGAACATCTCTTTCATGGTGGATATCAGCCTTCAGACTACTTTTTCTAATCATTTTTACTCTTAACAAAACTTGTATATATCTGATGGAGGTGATAATCAGGAAACTATGTGATTTAAAGAAAAAAGCTTTCATATTTTAACAATTAACACTAAAAAAGATGAAATACGAACTTAACTTACAAAAGAGACAATGGTGAAGAAAAAAGAAAGAGGCATGCCATATTTATACTTTAAGTTTCTCAAACCATAACCTTACATGTTTTTAAATTCAGTGGTCAAGATCTAATCGAATGGTAAGGATGAGATTCACCCGCGTTGAAGGCTTCAAATAGGAGGCGAATAGCTGACACATGTGCAAACTTACTTAAGTGTCTATACTTTTGTTATATGTTATTACTTTAACGCATCTCCAACGATAATTTTCCATTACTTTCACTCAAACCTTCACTTAAAAAACAACTTCAGTTACGGTCAGCTATCATTTTTAAAGAAATATATATTCAGTTATATATCATTTGTGAATTACAATTGGCCAAGAAACACCAGGCATAGGAAGCTTCTGACCATTAAATGTTTTGAAGGAAGAAACATCTCAGTAGAGCCAAAACTTTATCATTCGTTAATTTCCTCATCTACTGCCTCGTCCATGATGGATTAATCCTTTTTTATCCTTTAAAATTACTAGGGGCTATTCTCCTAGACATACAAGCAGTCTGTGTTAGTGTAGAAGACAAAGGTTAATGGTGAGAATAAATGAAAATAAGAGAGGCAGAGGAGTTACTGGAATGTGAAAAGAAAAGGACTTGATTCATTCAATAGAAAATACTTGTTTAAATACATATAAAAGTCACTAACACACGTTAAGTGACTGACATAAGTAAAATAAAAGATACAAGCAAACAAAACGTGCTTCAGAGGGTTTAAACTCTGATTTTGTCATAAAAGACACCCAAAAGACCTGCAGATTTCACACAAATTTTCAGCAGGATTAACCAATAGGAAATTAAAGATATTCAACCAGTGAACAGCAATCTAAACAACTTCAACACTCCTCCTTGTTTAGATGCTGTTTAGATTTTTTTTGGTCTTCTTTTCTTTTTCTTCGATTTTTTGCGCCTTTCACTAGCAGCAACAATTTTTACTTTTGTCTGTCTTTCAACCGAAAGCTTTCTTTCAACCGAAAGCTCAACACTGCTTGTTTTTATCACAAGTTGTTTGTCGATAACATCATCAAACTGGAGTTCTACACCAACCCCATGTTTGTCCATTAAAATTTCATTTTCAAACGCTTCCGAAGATAGAAGTAAAACATGATTTTCCTTTTTAATACCTACATCTGTCAAAGCATTGACACTGTTAGCGGCTTTTCAAATACTTGACGATATTTGGTTAAACTGTAAATAAGACTCCTTTAGATGAATCTCATCAATTTGTTCTCGAAGTAACGACCTGTGACTTGCTTGATGACTACAGTTCCCAAACATCAGATTAGACAGAAACAGTGAGGACTCAAAATTAGAACTATACACAGCATCATGAACTTCTTTAGGCAAGTTAGTTAAACTGATATTTTGCTCCTCCTGCGAGTCAACTAGAGGAACCTGTGAACTGATTTGACGCGGATCTTGCAATTTTTGAAACTGGAGACCCGTAGATAAACTTACTAAAGGAATTCCATTGGCACCGTAAGATGGTTCACTAAAACACGGTTTAGAATGATGTTCCGACTTATCATGAGAAAGTAATTCTTGTTTCTCCATCGGATTTAGAGCAAACCTTTTTTCTTTCATTTTGACATTGAACAAGTCTTTGCCGCTAGCATCTTTGATCAAGCACTGTTTGTTCTCAAACAACACTTTATAGCCTTTATCAAGAAATTGACCAACGCTTAACAGATTTTGATCAATTTTCGGAACAAATAAAACATCTGAAATAAACTTCGTACCTCTGTAGCTTGTTATAGCTATTGTACATTTTCCCTTACTTCCAAATGTTCACCGTTTCCGATCTTCACTCTCTTGACTTCGGTGTCTTTTAACTCCTCAAAGAGTTCTTTATCATATGTCATATGATTTGTGCACCCACTGTCAATCAACCAACTTTCACTCGATTCTTTGCCCGGAAGACAAGTGATTACAAACAACATATCTTCTGCTTCTTGATCAGCTACCCGTGCATCTGCTTCTTGCATCTGCATCTGATCCTTGACTTTGCAGATTACAGCTTCATGTCCGAGTTGATTACAATTTGAGCATTTAGCATCAGGTCTCCTCCAACACCTGTATGATGGATGACCTTTAACTTTACAATGGCGGCAAGGTGGGTAGGAGTTTCTCACATCTGCTTCTTTTCTGTTTTAAAAATTGCTAGATGAATCCTCACTCGTTGACTTAAAAGTTTTATTCTTTTTATACCTGTTGCTGTCTTGATGCTTTGCAGGTATTGCACCTTCAATCACCTCTTCTTGCCTCATAGACCTTCTCTGCTCTTGTGCTTGCAAGGCATTTAAGAGTTCTGTGAGAGAGATATTTGACAGATCTTTGGTGTTCTCCAAAGTAGTAATGGTTGCTTCAAACCTCTCTGGAACCGTCACCAATATCTTTTCACCAATCCTGGAGTCTTTTAATTCAGACCCAAGCAATCTCACATTGTTGGCTATGCTGAGAAGTCTGTCTGAATACTCTTTCACGCACTCAGACTCCTTCATCTTCTGCAACTCAAAATCCCTAATTAAATTTAGGACCTTCATTCCACGAATCCTTTCATCTCCTCCGTACTCAGCCTTGAGGTAATCCCAAATTTCTTTAGCTGTTTTGAGGGACATAATTCGTGTGAAAATCATTTGAGATACTGCGGCAAATAGACAAGCTTTTGCCTTTGATTTTCTCGTCTTCTTTTCCTTATGTGCTTTGATCTGTGCCATAGTAGGGTTTGCTGAAAGTTGAGGGATTTCGTAATCCTCTTCTACTGCTTCCCAAAGATCTAAAGCTTCCAAGTAAGTCTCCATACGAACTGCCCACATTTGATAATTGTCTCCATCGAAGACTGGTGGTGCAACGATTGAAAATTTTCTTTCCATTTTAATCTCACAAGTCCCTTAAGCAGAGGGCTCTGATACCACTGTGTTAGTGCAGAAGACAAAGGTTAATGGTGAGAGTAAATGAAAATAAGAGAGGAAGAGGAGTTACTAGAATGTGAAAAGAAAAGGACTTGATTCATTCAATAGAAAATGCTTGTTTAAATACATATAAAAGTCATTAACACACGTTAAGTGACTGACATAAGTAAAATAAAAGATACAAGCAAACAAAACGTGCTTGAGAGGGTTTAAACTCTGATTTTGTCATAAAAGACACGCAAAAGACCTGCAGATTTCACACAAAATTTCAGCAGGATTAACCAATAGGAAATTAAAGATATTCAACCAGTGAACAACAATCTAAACAACTTCAACAGTCTGAAGTAGCTTAAAGTTTATATATGATTTTTTCTAAATTTTGTCAGTTATTCAAAGAAATCTAGCAACATGCTTCCTGTTAAATGTATTTTTTTTATCTTCGATAAAATAGATTATTTTTCTTTAATAAAGATTTTGGTCAGTGAATGGTTTTGTAACGATAAAGGAACAAGGTTATCATGGACCAACCTAGAGACGTCTTTGAGGTTTTGTTTGGCTAGGGTCAGTTGAGCTCATCTAAAGGAAACACAAACATATCTCAATATTCTTAGGAATACATCCAAATATATGTTACGGTACGGTTTAGAGTCAACCAAAAACACTCTGCCTCAAACAACAAGTACACCGACATATTCAATAATCATGACAAGGCAAATATAATCATTCATCAACTCTCTTGTAAGGATTATGGGGCTACTGGTAAAGGTGCAATCAATCCAACGGAATTACTCAATTTGATGAAAAGTAAAGCTCATTTGACTGTAACTTGAAGACAAAAAAGAATAAGCAAAAAACAATCATGTTGATAACACGATTAGTTAGACGATCCTGTCAATAATGACAAATCAGTTAGTGTATGATATATCTTTTGGAGATCTATTCCATATATTAAAAACCTTCATATTGACAAATATTTGACTAACTTATCTTGAATTAACTTATTACTTTATTCTCTAGCATAACAACTTACATATAAAGATTTTATTAAATAAATGTCTCCACACCAATTAAGTATAAAAAATAATAATGAAAAAACAAAATAATTATCACGTATATATTTTAATTTTTAAAACTAAAATAAAAAACTATATTTAAATAATTTTTGAAAACAATAATATAAACCATCAGATTTACCATATAAATATAGAGCGAAGCTATACTTTTTTATTGTTATATGTACTTATCGTATTCTTCATGGGAAAAATTGCCACTAGCCGAAAAATAAAAAATCGCCAGTAGATGAGTAATTTAGGTAGAATATCATAATTGTTTCGCCAAATCTCACGACATCAAAACAAAATTTGACAAGATCCGCAACGATTGCATTTTGTTTTGTATGTTTTAGCATTAAATAAATATTAAATTATGTTTTACTAGATCATTGGCCATTTTTAATGAAAGATTACTTGAATAGTGTCCATAATATTTGAGATACATATAGAAACGAAGTGTACATTAAATAAATTTATACATAACATACCCGAGTGGGGAAATCATGTCATAACCCCAGAGGATTAGAAAAAAAATACTACTAGTAAATCAAACAGAATAGGAAAAGTGAGATGATCATATGCTAGAAATTAATTGAAGAAAAAGAAAAACCTATTGGAACTTACTATGACGCGAGGTTATACAGATAAAAATAATATACAATATATTGGAAATATAGATATCGCATATTCTGTCTCTATATATAAATACGAATAAACTAATCTCAACACTAGTATGATATTGTCCATTCTGGGCTTGAAGGCACGCATGAATGTTTTTTAGTTCACTCCAAAAGGTCACATACTAGTTGAGATATGGTCTTTTCTTATATACATTGATCTTTCCTATGTTTAAACAATTTGGTATGGGGTCAAGCTATATATACCCAATTCGGGTTTAAGTATACCCAATTTTGAGTATACCCAAAGATGATCTAAGTATACCCAAATTTTGACAAAAATACCATTTTCTAGGTATATAAGTTTTTTTTTACTAATCTTATCCACCTTATTTTTTCAATTACACTCTCTAACTTCTCTCTAAAACCTTCAAGTTCTCTCTAATTTATCCGGCGAACTAAAATCCGGCGAACTAAAATATAAAAACTTAGTCTTAGTATCAAAATTTAGGGTTATGGTTGAATTAGGTAAAAAAAATCAGAATTTTAGGGTGTTTGGAGGCCATTTTCCGGCCGAAATTCGACCGGAAAATGGCCATTTGCGAAGGCTGAGTGTACCGACCGGTACAGAGTGTACCATAGGTACAGAGGGGGTGTACCGGTCGGTACACCCCCTGTGTACCTATGGTACCCTCAGCCATCGCAAATGGTCATTTTCCGGCCGAATTTCGGCCGGAAAATGGCTTCCAAACACCCGAAAATTATGAATTTTTTAGTAATTAAATTTTTAATTATTTTTTAAAAAAAATTTCAAAAAAACAAGTTTTGATTTTGTGTTTTTATTAGAAGAAGTTTAAAAAAATTAAAAAGAGTTTGAATGTTCTTGAGGCAACTTTGAATGTTAAAGAACAATTTGAAGAATTTCACAAAATTGTAGTAATATGGGGTTTGATCTAGTAGAGAGTTGTGTTTTTTTGGGTATACATAACCAAATAGATTGTTTTGTGAATTGGGTGTATCTAGGATATACTTAGTGTTTTTTTTACTTAGTGGAAATTTGGATATTAAATGAAATTTCAAGGGTTTTTTCGTCCTAAAAAAGTCAAACAAAAGTCAACTGCGTTTTTTGGGTATACTTAAATCACATTTGGGTATATATAGCCGTATCCTTTGGTATGTAGGATATTGATCGCACCTAACGAATCTTTCTCTCGTAAAATGTACCATTTTATCCTCCTCTCAATTAAATTACATCCGCTTAATCTAATTAGGTTGTGGCAGGCTTCACAACCTGAACCATAAAGCTTTACATCGGATTTATTTACTTAATCTCATGAGACCACACTACATGTTTTTTATAACCACTCAAATCAAGTCATATTGTCTTCATATAATCCAATCAAGTCACACCGCATGGTGAGTCACGTGCACTATAAATTAGGTCATACTAGTGATTTATAGAGCATATCATTCACCTTGAGTATGACTGATGGTTCATCATGTTGGACATCCGAAAATTTTATCAACATCACTTCTATTAAGACTTGGAGCTCTAAACGAATAGAATAGATCACAAATAGCTCAAATACATAACAAAGAAAGACATTAAACAAAATAGCACAGGATTTTGACATGATTTGACAAATATCTACGTCTACGGGTGATACTAGAGAAAAGTGTTTCAGTATGATAGAAAAGGTTACTGATTTTATGATATCCTTTTGTGTAGTCCTAGCAATGTATTTATATGTAATACATAAACTTACTAGATAATTGACCTAATGAGCTATAAACTGCAAAGCACACTATCGAATTACAAAAGACTGTACCAGTATACACAAGGTACATTAAAAATGACACAGTATTGTATCAGCAGACACAAGGTCACTTATCAACATCATTCGACTCATCCTCAACAATTCTTTCTTTTGAGGCGAATATTTTGTTTTCACTATCAACAAAAAAACTTCTCTTGTTCTAACTTACCAAATGCCTCTAAGGCATTCACTTGATTTTGCGAACACCAATCTAGCTTAGGAACTCCTTAAAATTTTGAAATGACACTATATTGGTCATTATATATGCTGGATTATCATGTGTAGATACGTTATTCATATCAATATTCTATTTGATATTATATCACGATTAGTATGATACTTGATATCTATGTGCTTTGTACGCTCGTGGTATATCTGGTTCCCTGAAAGGTGTATGTCATTCTGACTGCCATGAAACATTTTTCTAGTAGTCATATCAAAGCCCAAATATGCCACTAAATCTTACAACTATATTGCCTCATTAATTGCTTTTGTTAACGCCGTGTACTCTGTCTCTGTTGTAAATAAATATGCAATAACTTGAACTATGTTTTCTAACAGATCGCACTCCCAGCTAGAGTGACCACATACCCTGTCAAAGATCTCATTTTATACATATCACTTGCAAAATCAGAACCAACAAATCAAACCACTAATCTTGTCATATCCTTTAACGATCTATCAACATAGGTCTTGTTGAAAATCAAGCCAACATTCGCAGTACTTGTAAAATACCAAAGTATCTATTTTACTTCATGCTAGTATTCTTTTCCAAGACATTTCATGTACCTACTGACTACACTAAATACATGTGAAATATCACGACATTTGCATATCATAACATACATGATAGTACCAACAGTCCTTGAATATGGAACCTTTGATATTTGTTCTAACTCAGCATCATCCATGGTCGATCGTGCTGCAAACAACTTGAAACGAGTAGCAAACGGGATCCTAGATATCTTAGCATCAAACATGTTGCATTATTGTAACATTTTCTCAATATAGCTACGTCAAGAAAAGTTTGATGATCCTACACTTCTGTTCCTGGTAATCTCAATCTCAATAATATTCTTTGTCTTACCCAAATCTTTCATCACAAACTCGAAAATAAGATATTTCTTTATCTACACAATATGTGACATACTCTAAGCAACGATAAGCATACCATCCAAGTGAACATAAAAAATCATCTGAAATATTTTGATGATACACACAACTGTCATATGTACTCCTCGTGAGCCCTTTTGACACCATGAATGTATCAAAATGTTTGTACCATGACTAGGTGATTGTTTCAAACCATACATTAACTTTTTCATCATACAAACCTTGTCCCTCATATTAGGTTAAATAAATCCCTCTAGTTCTCCCACATATGTATATGTTCATCTATTTCACCATGTAGAAATGAAATCTTTACATCCACTTGTTCAAGTTCTAAATCTTGTAAAACTATAATGGCTATCAAAACTCAAATCGAACTATGTTTCACCACTAGAGAAAAATCCTAAGCAATCAGTATTTCCTTGGATCTAGGTACCTCAACCTCTGAATTGCCTTTCTTTTTGTTAAAGATCCATTTGCAGCATACTATATTTTATCCTTTACGCAAGTTAACAAGCTTTGATGTATGACTTTTATGAAAAGATTCATTATGTTCTCTCATAGCACCAATCCATCGATCTGTTTTGGACTTGTTATAGTTTCCGTATGGCTACTAGGTTCTTGCAACTCAACTTCTTCTGTAACTGAGAGAGCATATGCAGCTAGATTTGTATACCTTTCTGGTGGTCTAATCTTTTTTATTTATTTGCCCAATGATATGCTATAAGGTTGTTGTTCAGATTTGGATGCATCATCATCACTATCATTGGATGATGACGTTTTACCTCCTGATTTTAACCACCTTAGAATCATTCAAATTATTTAACCTACTTGGAACCTATTCTATTTCAAGCTTTACCTGTTTACTCTCAACTAATCATGATTCAAAAATTTCTCATACTTTCTTTTGATTGTCTAGCGACAGTAGACTCATTAAAAGTCACGTCCCTACATATGTGAAAACCTAGAGACTTTGGAGAGGTACATCATAACTTATATCCCTTCACTCCAATAGCATATCCTATAAATATGCACCTATTTTCCCTCGACTCAAGTTTACCATCTCTCACATTAGCATACGCAAGATCAATGGTATATAAGTAAAGTACATACCTCAATTAATATGAGATCTTTGGAATTGGACTAAGAGTAAAGTCGGGCGGGCCTTTGAGCCAAAAACGGACAATATCATACTATTTTGGAGATCGGGTTTTTCATACTTATACATGGAGGCGGAATACACAGTACCCATATTTCTAACAAATGGTCATAGAGCTCTAAATTCAGACGGAACGCGATGTGGGTGGAACTTTTGGATTCCAAACATGATAAACTATCAGTCATGCTCAAGAAGAATGATATTCTCTACAGATCAGTGGTGTGACTTGACTACAGGGTATGCACATGACTCATCAGTCATGCTCAAGAAGAATGATATGCACATGACTCATCAAGCGGTGTGATTTTATTGAAGTGTATCAAGATGGTGTGACTTGACTACAGGGTGCTAATAAACAAGGCAGTATGGTTTGATATGAGTGATCATATAGATTAGTTGTAAAGGTCTATGGCTCAAGTAGTGAATTATGGCACGACCTGATTGGAGTGAGCGGATGGAAGTCAATTTGAGAGGAGGCTAAACTGATACTTTGTACGAAATAAGGATTTGCTAGGTGCGACCAAAATATCACATCGATTAAACATGAGAATGAGAAATGTTATATAAATAAAAATATATATCAACTAGTACGAAGCCTTTTAGAAGTGGACCAAAAACAAAATCGTACGAAAACTTCATATTTCAACTAACTCAGATATCGTATTGTTCATTTTTTATATACGGAGACGAGTTATACGGAACATAAATAAAAAAACTAAACCAATAAATAAATAAAATTAGTTTATCAATCAACGGATCTGAAAAATACAAACTCACCCCAAAAAAATCTTAACAAAATAAGTTGGTCAAATCAGTGAACCAAAAAACTCATAATTTACGGTTTGCACCACAACTACAAATAATAATAATAAAAAGTAGCACATAAATATAATACCTATTTTATTTTAAATATATATATATATATATATATAATGTTATATATATATATAACATTTTAAATCAATCCCAAAAATACGATTGAAGATCAGAGGTAAATATAAAAATCTAAAGAAAATCTTGTGTTTTCTTGATCTAGGTTATATTTAATTGGTGTGTTATTTTCAAGGTTTCTCAATTTTTAGATATTTAATTTTAAAATCATGGATCGATTTTGCAAGTCATTGTTTCTCTATCTAGTCAAAGTGTTTGATTATGTTCTCGATGTTAGATATGGTCTTGTTCTTAGTTAATAGTAGTGTTTGAAATTAACATGAGTAGTTCAAACTCTTCCTGGCACATGATTTTGGACCGTTTGTTATTATTAGATAGATCTATAACCATACATTACACCAACAGCCAGGGGCGGATTTAAGGGAAGATATGTATGCCCACGACAATCCTAAGTCAAAAAAATAAATTTAGTATAGTGGTTAAGTTCTTTAGTAATATACTTCTTCTTTATATTCTTTTATTTTTTATTTTACTATATTTTTTCCTAATCGTACCCGTCTTTTTCCCAACTTCTCTCAAATAAAAGCAACATAAAACTATAGAAATAAAATAGTAAGTCGATTCCGTTAATGAATTTTCCATTGGAGTTTACTTCGATTTTCATTCAACAAAGAAGTCAAATTTTCCATTGGGTTTTTCTTAATCTTTGATTCAACAAATCGTTGAAAAAAATTGGGGATTTTCAAACTTACTTCAACTTTGATTCAACAAATCATTGAAACAATTGGGGATTTTCAAACTCCAGTTTTCCTTTCTATAATAAAATTATATGATATGCATGGTTGTTAATCCTTCCTTCCAAATTGATTTCATATTTATTGCAGGTTAATGATTAATGAACACGAAGATTTGCAAATGCTAGATGTAATATCTTGTCGACCTGCTAAATTGTAAGATTTTTTCATAGTTGAAGTTTACTTCAATTTTTATTCAACAAAAAAATAAAATTTTCCATTTGGTTTTACTTCAATTTTGATTCAACAAATCACCAAAACAATTGGGGATTTTCAAAGCCTAGTTTTCATTTCTATAAAAAAAATTATCTCGGATCTATAAAAGACTCTTATTCGTACAAAAAGCACTAGATATTTGGATTTGTGTACAGACTTTTGAAGCTAGCTTTGTCCTTACTGGTTGCTACCGCAAGTGTTGAGTGAGTATTTTCTCGTATAAAATTGGTGAATAGAAATAGAACGGTCAATTCATGGCTTAATGATTGTTCAGTGACATTTGTGGAGAAAGAAGTGTTTTCTACGGTTGATGATCTAGATATTATCCAACGCTTTCAAAGCATGAGTAAGAAAATAATGCATTTACTTTTGGACTATAATATATTTTAATTTTGAGTTGTAACTAGAATATTTACATATTTTTATTTTGCAATACTTGGATATTTATATTTTATTGAAATTGTTTTCCATAACATTTTTGGGCATACCTTAAATTTTAGTCTTGGATCTTCCACTGGTTGGCGCTCATATGGCATGCCTCATAATTTCTCCATTCAAAATCCCTACAACCAACCTTACATGTCATTTGGATACCCACATATGACCGGAAACAGTTATGTTCCCGGTCATATGAACTAACCAAACACTTATATCCCAGAAATGCCTGAATTTTAAACCGAGATATCGCTTAGAAGAAGTGAAAGGGATACCCCTAGTAATTTTGTACATCCTACCCAAAAATCCACTACTAAAAAAATACAGGGTGTGGAGTACAACAAATAATAAATCTTTACTACGTGGTTGTTTCCACCATAGTAATGATAGTGAAATTTAGACAAACCAATCGGGTGGAACATTCTGGCATAAAGTTGCAGACTTTGTATCTGAGGAGAACGGAATTTCAAGAACCAAATACAAGCCAAAAGTAATAATCAAGTGATTTATAAACATTTAGTATTTTTGTTGGTCTTTACGGTGTTGTATGCAGAAATAGGCGTATCGTTTGGTGTGAGGATGACTACATTTTTGAAGTTGTAAATATGTACCAAGAGTCGAATGGTAAGAAGCTTCAGTTACTTGAAGAGTGGAAGTTAGTTCGTGAAACGAGCCCCTGAAGCTGGTAGTAGTGGATCGCAGAGAAAGAGTGATGGTAACTCGGTTGATTCCTTATATGTACGTCCCGAAGGTAGGGATAAAAAAAAGAGGTAAAAAAGTTGTAGCTGCAGACCGGTTAGACGTATTGCAAGCTGCTCATGAAGCAACATTGACTTTACAAAAGAGAAGATTACAACGATGCGATATCAAAGTGATAGTATTAATGGATACAAACAAGAATTGCAACAACAAAATGAAGTTGAGAGAATGAAGTTGTATATGCAACGCAGAATAAAGTTCATAATCCTACTGAAGAAAAGATGTTTCAGAAGTTAATGAAAATTCTAAATTCGGAGCAACATTTTAATTACGTGTGATATTTTAAATTGTTGTTGTGTGTGATGTTTTCAATTGTTGTTGTGTGTACTCATTTCAATTATTATGTTTGTTGTTTTCAGTTATTTCCGTTTAATGAAAATTGTATAATTGTTGTTTTTTACCTACAGAAATGGTCCAAATATTGTTTCCAAAAAACTTAATGTAAAGAATCTCAATAAATTTCGGTGTCGGAATAAAACAAACCAAGTCTCAATTTATAGATCTAAAAGAATTAAAAATTATGGTATAATTTTTTTACTTACTAAAAAGTTTCAAATATTGTTTCGGAAAAAATTAATAATTTTTTTAAAAAAAATCGGTGTTTGAATCAAACAAACCAATTTTCTATTTATAGATCTCAAAAAATTATTAATTATGGTATAATTTTATTTTATTTTACTTACTAAAATATTTCAAAAATTGTTTCGCAAAAACATAGTAAAAAAATTAAATTTATTTGGTGTCTGAATCAAACAAACCGTGTCTTTTTTTATAGATCTCAATAAGTTATAAATCATGGTATAATTGTTTTTACTAAACTATTTTGAAAATACTAAATAAATAAAATATTCAAAAACTTTAGTGCCCAAATCAAACAAACAACCAAATCTCTATTCATAGATCTTAAAAAAAAAAAAAAAAAAAGTGGTATATTTATTTATTTTACCAACGATATTTTCATAATTTGTTTTTTTTTAAATATAATGTTTGCAACGTGCTACATGACATAGTGTCGTTGGTGTTGATAGAGATGAACTCAGATTCACCTTCTCCATTCGATCTCATCTTTCGTGTGCCACCTTAGTGAATAATAATACACTGCAGCAACGGAAAACATGTATTTTTTATCTTATGTGGGTAATCAAATGTCGTCCAAGTTTGACAACACTGCCACAAAATAAGACCCGTGAATTATCCAACTTTAATAAACCTCAAGAGTAACATATTAAAATTAGATCCTATATAAATTAAACATAAAACATACATATTAACTAGACTCTGCCAAAATATCTTCCAAAAAAATATAAAAGATGAAACAAAGTCCGAGATCGGGAGGAAAAAATATTTATAGGAATTTTGGCTAAAATAATAGTAATTTTTGTATGCAGTTAGCAGTGGCAGATTCAGGACTAAAATTTAAACATGTCCAAAAATGTTATAGAAAACAATTTCAATAAAAATATAAATATCCCAGTATTGCATAATAAAAATATGTAAATATTCTAGTTATAACTCAAAATTAAAATATATTCTAGTCCAAAAGTAAATGCATTCTTTTCTTATTCATGCTTTGAAAGCATTGGATAATATCTAGATCATCAATTGTAGTAAACATTTCTTTCTCCACAAATGTCACTGAACAATCATTAAGCCATGAATTGACCATTCTATTTCTCAACTCATTATTCACCAATTTCATACGAGAAAATACTCGCTCAACACTTGCGGTAGCAACCGGTAAAAGGATAAATCTAGCTTCAAAAGTCTGTACACAAATCCAAATATCTAGTGCTTTTTTGTACCAATAAGAGTCTTACATAAATCCGAGATAATTTTTTTATAGAAAGGAAAACTATGGTTTGAAAATCCCCAATTTTTTTGGTGATTTCTAATCAAAATTGAAGTAAAACCAAATGGAAATTTTTATTGCTTTGTTGAATGAAAATCGAAGTAAACATCAACTAAGGAGAAATCTTACAATTTAGCAGGTGGACAATATATTACATCAAGCATTTGCAAATCTTCGTGTTCATTAATCATTAACTTGCAATGAAATATGCAATCATATTGGAATGAAGGATTAACAACCATGCATATCATATAATTTTATTATAGAAAACTAAGGTTTGAAAATCCCCAATTTTTTCAATGATTTGTTGAATCAAAGGTGAAGTAAGTTTGAAAATCCCTAATATTTTTCAATGATTTGTTGAATCAAAGGTTAAGTAAAACCCAATGGAAAATTTGACTTCTTTGTTGAATGAAAATCGAAGTAAACTCCAATGGAAAATTCATTAAATGAATCGACTTACTATTTTATTTCTATAGTTTTATGTTGCTTTTATTTGAGAGAAGTTGGGAAAGAGACGGGTACGATTAGGGAAAAATAAAGTAAAATAAAAAGTAAAAGAATGTAAAGAAGAAGTATATTACTAGAGAACTTAACCACTATACTAAATTTATTTTTTTGACTTAGGGTTGTTCTGGGCATACCTATCTCCCCCTAAATCCGCCCCGGGCGCCAACATTAAGATTCCACTCATTAGGTTGAAAATTTTCAAGACGTTGAGGTCTTGGGTAAGGTGGTTGGGTATTTGAATTATGGGATTGGTTACTTAAATCATATTATGATGGATATAAATTGTAGTTTCTCGAAGAATCCATGAATAGAACAGGAAAAAACTTAGATGTAGTGAAACAAGAGGGAAAAAAGCTCAAAATATCGTGGTGTCCAAATACAACAATACAAGCCTCTATTTATAGATCTCAAAATATTGTGGTGTCCAAATACAGCAAACCAAATTCAAATGCAAATGCAATTCACCCACTTATTAAATTCTGACCTGATAAGACAATGTCTTGGTCACAAGATATGGTTTGAATTATTTATACTTTCACCATCCACTAGCTACAACTCAAGTAGTATTTAATTATTATTCTTGGAATCCGGTTATAGACAAAAATAGATAAGCAAATTCAAATGCAGCTCACCCACTTATTAAATTCTGACATGATAAGATAATGCCTTGGTCACAAGATATGGTTTGAATTATTTATACTTCCACCATCCACTAGTTACAACTCAAGTAGTATTTAATCATTATCCTTAGAACCCGGTTATAGAGACCAAATTCAAATTCAAATGCATTTTCGATATAACAACACCATCCAGGGAGACCTACCGTTAGTTATGGCCTTAGCAGCTATTGCTTTGAGCAGGCAAGAGGGTGGCATATATGCTGTAAGCATATGTAAAGTTTCAGTTATCCCAGATATCAGTAGGTCATTTAAACTCATTTTTCAGTAACCTCTTTATCAAAAGAAATTTGATTCAGTAAATACCAATTTACATTCAAAATATTGGCTGTTCAGATTATTTACAGGACCACCAATGAACTTGAATCTGACTACTCAAACATTTGAGATCCCTACATCACACTGAAATATCAGAAATAAAACTTGCCACTTCTGGAAATAGTTGTTGACTCGGTAAAAGGCAGCTTTCATACATTTCAGTAGCCTGTCTATATACATATTATAAGTTTGTGAAAACAAACTTATCTAAGAAAGTAATAAAATAAATGAGGAGCCTTGTTATTTAAAATCATAATCGATGTCCGATACATTTTGCGACTCAGATTGCTTAACAAGCTGTTGTTGCTCATCATAGCGGTCAAGATTTTCGCAAGGAGCAGGAAATATGGTCCCCAATACACGACCTTGAACAAAAGCACACTGGAATATGTGTTTTTTCTTGTACGTTAAACCCACTGACATGTCCTGAAAAGTCACTTTTCTCACCACGATATCCTCACTTCCGTGGATACGGACGGGGACACGAACTCCTTGACCGTGGATCCCTAAGAAGTTGATATCCTCAATTTTTGGAACTGCTTTTGGGTCGAAACTCTCATCTGGGTGTTCGTTGTAGTCTGTCTTAACAACAATCCCCACACGGACATTGTCGAATGTGACATTCCTGTATGTGATGTGTCGAACGTATCCACCCCGTCCAGGAGCAGTCTTGATTCGGACTCCTCGTCTTGAACTCCAGATATGAAGATTCTCTATTGTGACGTTAGATACGCCCCCTGACATCTCACTGCCTATTGATATACCAGCACTGTTGCATGGCAATGTTTTTAGTACCATCCAACCAGCTCAAATCATCAAATGAAAGAATTGGAGAAACATAAAAAAATGTGATAAGTTTCACCTGACCATGGAACGAACAACAAGATTGCGGATAAGAATGTTGGCTGAAGGTCTTGCGTAGGCTATGCCATACTGATCCCAGCCACTCTTTATTGCAATGGCATCATCCCCCACACTTATGTAACAGTTCTCAATTACCATATCTACACACGAATCTGTTCCCCACAAAAGAATTCACCCATTAGTAATCCTCACGCAGTATACATGCAAATGGTCTCTATGCTGAGAAGCACGTGCTTAAGAGAATTCCGCCACACCCACACCGGGTGCTTCACAGAAAGGGTGCGATTGACCATGCTTCAGATCCGGTTGGACAAAAATGGGTACATATTTTGGCCAAACGCCTTAAGAGAAAATCAATCATAGTCTGGCCTAATGAAAAATGAAATTTAAAAAAAAAGAATCGGTTTTGAAATATTTTATTCCGTACGTAAGGTGCGACAGACATCATGCAGTATACAGAATTGGATACTCTAGCTTTGAAATCTCCACATTTTTAGTTATGTCGATGATGTGCACTAGGAGACCATGGCTTTAAGAGGTAACCAAAAAAACACAAATAAGAATTTAAGAGTAGATCTGGGTTATTGCTTTACAGATCTACTCTTAAATTCTTATTTGTGTTTTTTGGTTACCTTTTTACATAATACTTGTGTAGAGTACATTAGCACTTAAAATACTATAATGCTTACCGGGATCAATGCCATCAGTGTTTGGGGCTCCAATTGTAGGAGCCAAGATGGTGACTTCCCTGACAGTGATGTTCTTGCAGTCATACGGATGGAATGTCCAAAACGGAGAATCACGTAAAGTAACGTTAGTGATCAGTATGTCCTGCGACCACATTATCTGCATTAGAGGGCCCCTAGTGTGGTTGAGAGCTTTTTGACGATACTTCTTCCACCATGTTTGACCCTGTCCATTTATGGTACCGTTATGACCTGCAAACACACGGGAAAGCTATCAGATATGCATGTGGAAGTAAACAAGTGCACAGCTATTAACACCAACATCAGCTTTTAACCTACCTGTGTAATAATACTTCAATGTTAATTTTGAACCAATGCCATGATGCAGTCAGTAATTTGATATTCAATTATCACAGACGGGCTAGGCCCATGAGCCAAGGGAATTTTATCTTTAGCTATTTTTATATTTTTATTTTATTGTGTAGTTTATTAGCTTCCTAAACTTTAGTTAACACCTTATTTCCAAAACATTAGTTTCATTCTGAAATAGAATATTGGACTGGATATCTAATGTATGGTTTTTAAGAGTGCCATTGATGAGATAAAGTTTGTTTAGCTGAATTAGAAGAGAATAAGACACCTTATATATTTTGGATTATAAAAATATCACGAAGAAGGCTGTATGGATTTCAAGTGGAGATGACTCAAGAAACCAATAGTAAGACAAACTAAAGCAGGTAATGCAAAGATCTTTAAAAGTTATTACCAAGATCCCACTACCAACAAATATAATTATATACAAAATAAAATTTACTACTTCAATGAAGCAATCACATGCGAACTTACTATGAATATACAACCCTTTTTTTATGAAAAACAGAAAACTTGTTTTTCTCTGAGCACTAGTTGGGACAATAGATAACAGAAGAATACGAGCAATCTGTTTAATTTTTTATATCGTCGCTATTTCTTGGCCAGGTTATATAGTGTACATGACTTGTCAGAAGCTAAGATCATCAGCTTTTAAGTGGCAAACTACATGATGTTTAGACCATATGACTTCTAATGTCAGACATTTAGTATTTTGAAATTCAAACGTCAATCTAACAAATTAGACGACTGCTGTTAATTTGTTCATATTATCAAGATTTAATCTCTCCCTAGCTGAAACATAAATCCACAAGTAACAGAAAGTTCTCGCATTACTTTTTGGCTTTGAAAACCTCGATGTTCAACTAATGAAACCCAGAAAATAGGAAAGATAGGGATTAACTGACCAGTTATAACAATATCTCTGAGGTTCTGACCATGGATTAAACTACCATAACGAGGTCCAGGATGTTCCCTTCCTTGTCCATATGAAGGCAATGGAGGCAGTAGAGGCCAGTACTTCTCATCCTGTTCAATAGATAATGTTCAAAGGCTATTCTATAATTATAATAAAAACCTTCGAAAGCTGAGATACAGAAAAATAAAATGACAGCAGATTCACAGGCTCCCCGAGACAAGTTTGGGCAACAAAACTAGATGACGGTGCCACAAGTAAATTGGATTTTTTTACTAGTAACTTGATACGAGCCAAACTTCTACACAGCCCTAATCTAAACCAAGGTTCTAAAACACATAAGGTGGGTCCGAATCGGTTTGGTACCTAATACCTATTATATGGTGAGAGGGAGGTTCGATGCGGTGATTAATCGGAATTTAGACGGTTTTAAGGCGTTTAGGCGGCCTTCTCAACCTTTTTTTAGAGCACTGATCTATTCTAATCCTAATTTTGGTATAGGTGGAGAAGGAAAAGAAAACAAAACTTCCTAGTAACCCTAATCTTATATAGATTAAAGTTAATTGTTGGAAGCTACAATAGGTATTTTCACAAACTACAGTATAGGAAACTAAAATAGTATATCAAACTTATACCTTAGGAAACTCAGAGTTTAGGAAACTATAATATAGAAAAATAAAAAATAAAAAATAAAAACTTAATTTAAAATCTCCCAGACCCTTAGCTCATGGGCCAAACCCGACTCCAATAATGGTTTGGGCCGATTTCATATCATAGCTTTTAAGCTTCTGGGCTTATGGAAAAAGTTTGTTTGGTTGGTCTAGACTGCCTAGTTATTTAAAATTTTAAAAAACCCAGCAAATCTAGCTGTTTTAGTTTATAAGATGAATAAAAAAGTAAAGCAATATCAGCAGCATGATTTACAAGAGTCATCTCCTACTTTAAGCTACTGGAAAAGTCATTTCAACTTCTTGGATCACAGTAATCCATTAATTAGCTGAAAATCATGTACCCAAATCGCATATCCAGATAAGGTAAAACTGTTACCAAATAAGTTCAACGATTTGTATTTGCTGCTTGAGATGACAAGAATTTGAAGACAGTATTTATTTTTTTGACAGTTATTACTTATTAGATAAACGATATGAGAGATATCTGCTGGAGCCTTATTATCACCACTCAAGGTATCGTTGGTCGAGGATCAAGAACAACATCTAGCGAACGGTATGTCCGAGACGCATTATACAAGACACTAAATATATAGTGTCAAAAGCAAGGATGAAAGCCTGCTAAAGAATTGTTCATAAGCACCATAGGTCCATAGTCATTACTAGTATGGTATTTTTTTTGACGGTCATAGTTATGGCATGTGTTGATCGTAAACATAACTACGTTTGTCACGGTTACTACTTAGTCTACTTTCACCAACTATAGATAGAAGACAAGCTTACTCTTAATCGTTCGCCCAAAAATACTATTTGCTTTCTAAATAATCTCTCTAATCTTCCTCTCTCTAGAAAAAGATCCTAACATATTAATAAACATCATAATGAAAGTTAACAAACCGTTGATTTACACATAGATTAGGTCACCAACTACTCTTAAATCGGTAACATATATATCTTTCCTCTTAGTTACAGTAGTTAAAAAACTTTCAACCCAATTTGATTGATTGCTCAAAACATGAGCCTCTTATTACTAACAAGTTCTTCAACTGCAAGTATTTTGCTTCTTAGGTTCATTGATTAGTTTAACTAGTGAAGCCACACATGGAACCAGCTTATATAAAAGAACACACTTGATAAAATCAATCACTAGATACCAAATCTCGAAGCTAAGATAGATGCGCATAGCCACAAAAAAGATGATTAAGCAAATGAATCTATACAGCTAACCTGAACTCCAAGTATTTCAGCACCCTCAGCTAGAAAAAGAGTCATATAACTAGTAAGATTAAACGGCCCCGTCAGCCACCTTCCCGGAGGTACATTAAGCTGCCCACCACCGTTTTTAGCAAGTCTCGAAATAGCCGAAACCGCTCGCTCGAAAGCCTCGGTATTTAGTGTCACTCCATCTCCCACGCCACCGAAATCCGTCAAGTTATAAGCAACCGGCCTCAGCCGAGGCAGCGGTCGGGCTGGGACGGCCCGACCGAATACCGAAAAGCCTCCACCTACTGATGACTGCTGCCAGACGAAGAGGAAGACGAATGCCCCGATCCATAATGCGGTGAAGAGGGTTTTGGAGGAAGAGAGTACAGAAGTGAGTGATCGTCGAAGGTCTTGACGGTGTTGTTGATGAAGTGGAAACCGACCCGTTTGGAGATTCTCCACCATGGTTTTGGGTTACTAACGGAATGAAGGAATCAAAGAGTGAATCCGATCTGGGTTTGTGAAATTCGAAGAGGAGAGAAGGATCGATGCAGGTTTTGAGGAGTTTGGGATCCGATTTTAGGGTTTGGAAGAGAAAGTGGATGTGATGGGGGGTTTGGATGACAGTGACGAGTGCAGAGGGAGAGAGGAACAGGTGAGACGTTAGTATCGGAAATTTGGTGAATCAGTTGTGTAGATTGGAATGAAAGGGAAGAGTGGTACTGATGCTGATGTTTGATGAAATGAAGCTTGAAATAAATTATTATTGAGAGCCGTTTAAAGATGGGAAAGTTTATACCTCTCTAATAAAATTAAATATAAAAGCTAAAATTGTTATATCTTTTATAGGTCTAGCTAAAAAAACTATATTTTGATAGTTTTTTTTTTTTTTTTTTTTGGTAAAAGATATTATTTTATTAATCGAAAGGTCACAACAGATACAAAGGCCCATAAGCCTTGGGCTAGTACTAAGAGAAAACAGGCCCACAGTAAGGCATACTGAACTAGGAACTAGATTAAGCCCTAATTCTTAGACTTTCCCAAAATCAGAAAACCCTAATCCCTTTTCCATCGATATCGTCTCTCTTTCACGAACCCAATTCTTCATTCCTTCTTCAATCAGCCTAAAGCTCCAATCAAACACCATTACCACCACCAATACACCACACGAACTAAGCTTTTCCACCAATTTTCCTTCAACCCGGGTCAATATACCCAATACCCAAGCTTTCGAGTATCAGTATCGCACGTAATGGTACAGGAGCATCATTGCTTTCAAATGAGCCATTTTTCTTTTCCAATAGCACCCACTTAGTTATCCAATCTGCAGCCACATTTTCCAATCTGGAAATGTGGCTGATTTTCATAGTTGGAGTAATTAGGTTTCTGATAACTTCGTCGTTTTTCTTATTGAATTCGTCGCCGATGGAGAGGCTGAGAACCAAAGGGAGGCAGTCTGACTCAATGTCTACTGCACTCCAACCTCTTCTGTTACAGAGGAGTAGTGCTTGTATCAACGCTCTCCTCTCTGCCTGAAGGGGTGACATTTTCCCAAAGAGGAAGCCAGCTCCCATGATGCAGTCGCCCTGGCTATCTCGCACAACAAGGCCCCCTGAAGCTTCTCCAGTGTAGCATGAAGCACCGTCTACATTGATTTTCAATCTACCGTGAGCAGGAGGCTTCCACACCAGATAAGTTGCTTTCCTTTTGCATATAGAGTTAGCTCCTAGTTTTCCACCTGCATCCAGAACATGAACCCAGTGTTTAGGTTGCAATTTAGAGTCTATTCCCAGAATGAATCGGTTAATTCTGACCACTGCCATATGAAAGTTGTCCACAGGTTTGCCAACTTTAGATTTATTTCTGTTATGCCAGATTGTCCACACAATTAGTTGTGGAACAATCTGTGTAACATGAAATTTTCCCTTAGATGCACTGAACCAAATAGACAGCATGTGTTTCCAGTTCATATGTCTCTTCACAGGAATTCTAAATAAGATACCATAGTAGACCCATAATTGCCAAGCAAAGCAGCATGTAATGAATAGGTGAGAGATGTCCTCACTGTTACAACAGAATTGGCACTTTGATACAATATTGAAGTGCCTCTTGGCTAGCACATTATCAGTAGGAACAAAACTATTGAGTATCCTCCAGCTTATAAAAGAGAACTTAGTTGGTATAAATCTGTGCCAAAGTTTTTTGAAAATGAAAAAAGTGCAGTTTTTAACTGTTATGTTTTCCCATGTATTTTTTGTGTTAAAGTTTTTGTTTTTTGAAAGACTCCATTCTAAGTAATCTTCTTTATCATGACTAATATTAACACTGCATATGTGCTGATATCGGTCATGAGAAAGAAAAGATGAGATAATGGGGTTCCAACCATTTTCAGTCCAAAAAGAATTGACCTGAGCTGGAAGATACCAAGAGTTCTGTTCATTAATGATTGGAGGCAATTCATGCCATGAATCTCTCCAGAAATCCATGTTCCCCTTACCAACTTTCCACTTAACATGCTATATTTTGATAGTTGTTATCCTCCTTTTTTTTTAACTCAAATTTGAAAATTTCAATTTTTTTTGGTCCTCCTCCTAATTAAAAGTTATCATTAATATAAAAACTTATCCAAAATAAAAAAAAATTCCAAAATTTACTCTAAATCCTAACATTTTATTATCCTAACACTACCATTCTACAGTCCAAATCCTAAAAATCTACCACAAAAAACAAAACAACAGAATAGCTATGGAAGACGATGAAATGGGGGTCTCTTCGAATGACTTGGTGGACGAGGAGTATGCATATCGGATGAAGGTAACGATTTCAACTCAACCTACCTTCTGTTTTCATATATATATATATAGCACGTTTTACACGATGAACAACATGTTTGTAGTACGAAATGCGCGACCAGAACTCTAGTGGTCGCAAATATTTGTGCGACCAGAATATTCAAGTCGCATATCTTCATGCGACGCAAATGAATTCTTTATTGCATGCAGTATGCGACCGCTCTGATATTTTCCGTTCCTATTATGCGATTGTTTATATATCAAGTTTCATTATTATACTAATTATTCGGTGTAAGAGGAATGAGGCCAACCACCGTATATGGATGCTGATTAAACAAAAAATCTTTACAACGGATAGGTTATTTACAAAAGATGAATTGGATGCTTTTGTCGTTGAGGAATCGAAGAAAAATTAAGTTCGTCACCATTACAAAGCTATATGGTAGTGGCAAATGGGAAAGAACTCCTAGATTATATTACGTTTGCGAGAGGTATGGTATTTTCATATAAAAAACGAAGCTGGAAACCTTAAGAAAGCTGAGGAATATGATGAAGAAAGGTACTTTTTGGTTTGATGAAAATCTTCTGAACATTCTTGAGTCCAATCAAAACAATTTTCTCTTCTTATCACTTGGAAAAAGGGAGTGCCCTTATCTGATAACTGTGATATGAACCTGTATAATTATGTTAATCTCTCTGTTAGGACTTGCACATCTTTGATCGTTATTGGTTATTGGTGGCGTCATGTGCTCAAAGCCTTTAGTTGTACCGGATCGGCTTTTATACCATGCTCACTGACTATGTACCCAAAAACCTTTCCAGATCTATCACCAAATATGCACTTCTCTGGGTTCAACTTCAAATTCATTTTAGTCAAGTTAGCAAAACTTTCTTCTAAGTCTGCCAAATGGTTCTAATCCTTTGAACTTTTGACTAACATGCCATCAATTTATACCTCATTTCTTCAAATCTGAGTCGCAAAAGCTTTGTTTACTAAACGCTGGTACGTTGCTCCAGCGTTCTTTAGTTTGAATGGCATTACCCTGTAGTAATGTAAACCTCTTCCAGTGATGAAAGTTGTACTCTCCTGATCTTTTGGATCCATTTGGATCTAAGTATACCCGGCATAAGCATCCATGAAAGAAAGTAGTCGGTTCCCAGAGGTCGAGTCAAATAACTGATCTATTATAGGTACATGGAAAGACAAGCTTTGTTTAGATCGGTAAAGTCCACACACATTCGCCACTTGCCATTCTTCTTCTTTACTATGACCGAATTATCAGTCCATAAAAGGTATTGTGTCTCGCGTATGTGACCTACTTTAGTTAAACAATCCACCTCTGCCATAATAGCCTCAGATTTTTCTTGCAAAAAAGATCTTATTTTCTGTATGATCGGACGAACATTGTTTTGCACTGCAAGCCTATGGCAAATAACATTCGCTGGAACCCCTGTGATATCCTTTGTACGCCATGCAAACAAATGTAATTTTGTTGACAAAACATTGATTAAACTTTATTTTACCTCCATAGGTAGTTTCGTGCTGATTTTGAGGTTTTTTCCTGGAGAGAAGACATGATCATCAAAGCTTTCGTCTGGGACCATGAACCCGGGGGCTTCCCTCAGATCATCCACGGGATTAGATTCTGAGGGAACCCCCATTGATTGTTATTCTTTATTTGACTCAACTTCTTAACCTGCTTAGGGACCAACTCTGCTCGGTAACACTCTATTGTCATCTTCTGGTTGCTTCTAACTGTTCCCACATTGTTTCCCACAACGTAATTTAAACATTGATGGACGATCGATGGCATAGCATGCATTTTAGATAATCAGGACCTTTCGAAGATAGCAGTATAAGATGTAGGGCATCTACCACTACAAAAAATATCGTAACTACCTTTTTGAACGGTCTCCGGCCCAATTCAACCATTCTCTTGAACTCCCTGACTACCTCCATTGTAGCGGTAAATATGACTATCATTCGGTCTGATCGTAAGATCTTTGGGGATTTTTTGATCTGGCTATAAGTACTCATAAACATAATGTTAGTTGAACTGCATGTATCAATCAAAATCTTTCATAACTCGTTCCCAACTATATCTGCCCCGATAAATACCGCATCCTCATGTGACCAGCTACATCTTTCATATCGTCATCTTTAAAGCAAAGTATTAGAAACAGATTTCTATACAGATGTGTTGAAGCGCCTGCTTCCAGTTATGTTGCTAGACTAATAATGTATCTCTTCCGAGAATAATTCGATATTCCTGCAACTGTATCTCCTCCAAAAATTGTTAATGATTCAAAGAAAGCACACAACTTACTAACCTTGGTTCTTCAACCATGTTTATGTTGTTCCTGCCCGGTTTTGGGTCTAAGTACTCAGTGGAGATATCGTCAACGTATCCTCTTGTTTTGGAACAACTTCTTGTTTTGGAGAACCTGAATAATTCTTCTTCACAAACGCGTTTAACTTCCCATTTTTTCAAGTATAGTATTTTTTTTCCAACGCCATGCAGTCCTTCGTATCATGCCCGATATCCTCATGATACTGACAATATTTATTTATTTTATTCTCCCTCGAAATCTGTATTTGAAAGGGCTTACGAAAATGTACATTCGAACGTGCATTCTCAAAGATAATTGTCACACATTCAGTCAACTCAGCATAATGAGATGGTCGGACCCATTTGTTTGAAATGGGTCGAATATACTGTTGAATGTTGACTACTGGTGTATACTCTTTCACCCGTTGAGGCGCCTGACTTATAACTTGAACAGGTGCTCGAGGTCGAACTGTATTTGTTGGTTGCGATACCTGATGTCGGACATTCACTAGTGGTGCATTAGTTTTTATCATCGTCGGATCCTGATAAAACTGATTCACGTTGAATTGCGACATCGAATCTATTTTCGATGCACTAGTTTCTTCGACTAAAATTCTTTTTTCTATCTGATCCAGTAATGCTCCAAACATCATAGCCTACGTTTCTGCTGTATTATCTTTCATCACCCCAGGACGCAAACATATTCGAAAGACAGCGAGAGCCACTTTGTCTTCACAAAACTCCATGTCTATTTTAACTTGGATAAAATGCTTTGTATACTCTTTGTGGCTCTCTCTTACTTTCTGCCTGCAATAGATTATAGTGTCCCCGTTTTCTCGAAATTTCTCGCTTCCTACAAAATGCTGGCATAAGATATCAAAATTCTTGATACACCCTTGAGGTAAACGATTATACCACTTTGATGCAACATTCTTGAAAGTTTTGGAGAAATTCCTAAATAATATCTTATCAAAATCGTCGTAGTTGATCATAAAAGTTTTTTAACTGCTCGATATAGTTGTCCAGATCTTGTGTCCCATCAAACCTTTCCAGCTTAGAAATATCAAAACACTTTGGAAAATGACCAGAAAAAAATTTCGGGGGGAGTGAAGATGATCTCCAATTATGTCCCATCTTATACGCGGACCCCTGCCCCCGAATCTTCGTTCGCGGTCGCATACAGTTCTTCTTCAGACGTGAAAGCAAACTGATTACTGACACGGTAGTCCTGATTATAGCTGTTAGACTAAATTTACCTTTGAGGAGTTACATTTTCTTATCGAGTTACATTTACCACCTTGTCAGGCTCTTTGGAATACAATTTTTTCTTTCCCTGATCACGTTTTTCCTTCCTTGAACCCTTAGTTATTCGACTAGCTCGACGAGAACTTTTACGCACCCTCAAATCTTTGTTTGTGACTTGCTTTATACCTAGCATCTCTATCCGAGGATGAAGATTCATTTAAACTAAAAGAATTATACTCATTGGACTCGTCGATCCATATCGTTGGCCAGATCTAGCTCGCCTTTTGGAGGATAAACGACTTTTTTCCGATGTCTTTCCTCGGATAAATGGACATATTAGGCTTGATCTGCCACAATCTGTTCTCATCGGAATTCTGATTTGATTCTTTGTGAGCTGATTATCGCTTCCTTTTCAACATTTAGCCTCTCAATACCTTCTAACAACTTTTTCCGCCTAGCTACCAAGACAGATTCTTCGAGTAGCTCTTTAGTATATCGATTGTTATCGTTTCCTTCATTTGTTACTTATTCTTCCATCATAAGATTCTCTAAATAAGACTCTTATCACATTGTTAATCGGATCTACCTCTATCTCTCCACGAATTTCAGTTTCCATTGTTTTTGTTTTGTTTAGATTAATTTTGCGATTTTGGAATGGTGATTTCGGGTACCAATCGCATTCCCACAGACGGCGCCACTGATGAATTCATATATTTATTAGTTGTAAATTTGGATAAGAAAATATTTTTATGGGAGTGTTTGTCTAAGAAATGTTTGTATTAGGTGTTTTTGGAGAGAGAAACAATATTTAATAGAAAGAGACAAAAGGAATAAATGTAGCAATAATTGACTAATCATTGACCATTTTCTCAAAAACGAAATGTACGTTATATAGTATATGAGGTAAGAAATGAAATCACATAATTACCACTGTTAAAGTGGATCTCTCACCTCACTCATTTACTGTTCATGAACAAGTTTATTAGTTATTACATTTGACCCATTTTAAATCGTTATGTTTGCTTTAGATTGGTCTTTAGCATACAATTACACCAATGTGATCCTTGTATTTTCTATATTGAAGCTTATTAATCCCCATATTTTCCTTCCCTTATCAAGCTCAACTACTCACGAGGAGGAAAACTCTACGTAGGGAACAAGATAACCTAATCCATACATCTTATGAAAACTATATGCTAGGTGGTTTTGATAGGATTGTCAATGACCATTCAGAGAAGTATGTGGATATGTAACTTCAAGTGAAAAACGATTCATTTACGGATATAATAATACTACCCGACACGTATCAATCTCAATGTCATTAACACTAATTACCTTATATATTTGACATTATCTTATGCATTTGATTATTAGCTATAGTTAGGCATTATTATTAGTTATATATTTTACGTTATCTTATGTATTTGAATATTAGTTCTACTTATATTGTGTTTTGTTACATAATTAGTTGCTTTGGCATTGATATTTATTATTTTCCATTGTTTTGGAATTGTAGTTTAAAAACAAGCAATAATAATATCGTTTAAGTTTGAAATAATTTTAAGCAACTAATTCTGACCCGTCAAGATAGAGTTAGTTGTTAATATATCATTTTACCCAACAATTTACAAAGGGTCTCACAATATTTCTGACCCAACATGATGGAAAATGATGTCAAAATTTACCAATAATTTAACTTGTCATAACAGAATTAGACTACAAAGCATGTAACTTAATTCAACTATATCTCTCCAACATCTATATATCTCTTATGTACACCTGACATTATATTGTTGGTTACTTATTTAACATTATTTATCCAATCTTATCATAATCTACTTTAACTTAATTTGTCATTCATCTTTACATATATCAAACAAAATTCTCTTATGTATTCATCTACAAACTTTTAAACAAAATATATCTCTCAATTTACGATATGGAATGGACTTTGATAAACAATTCATGTTTGTTGAAAAATATCGGCATTGTAAAAAAAACAATGACGGATGAATGAACGTCAATTTTTGATGAATTAGTTTACAAAATGTATTAAATGTACAAGTACTAACAGTGTCGCCCTGATACCGCCTATACATGGACGGGAAGAAGTCTCTGTCATGTGGGAATATTAAAAATTGGTTCCAAATTACTAAACCTCTGTTGAAATAGGTGTTAGAGAACCTCATAAAAAAGACTAGACGTGTACACCCGACTGGTAACCTCATACATACATAACTCATTAACAATAATAACCTCGAGTGTATATGTGTACACCCTACTTGTAGACTCGTACAGATATAACTCATTAATATGATAACCTCTGGTGTATATGTGTACACCCTACTTGTAGACTCGTACAGATCTAACTCATTAATATGATAACCTCGGGTGTAGATGTGTACATATATAACTCTTTGTAAGGTTTTATTTTATAAGAATTTTATTTAGTTTTCATTTTGTTATGAGACTGCCGTGTTTTTTTAAAGTTAAATTTAAGTGTTTTAAAGTTTAATATTTTTATTAAATGAAATAATATAAGAAAAAAACACCACCTACTTCATTAATAATAGTAAAGGTACAAACTAAACGTTTTGATTCCTCAGTATTCTTTAGTGGATATGAAGCTGAATTTTAGTATATTTGAAAATTCAATCAAATATTAGACTCATCTCTCTTTGACTCTTTAAGAAATCAAATCTTTGCTTGCTAGAATATATGGCAGGTATAGGTATGTTCAAATGCATGACAATTTGTTAAATGAATAAAAACCAATATATAGAAAAAAGAATCTTATTATAAATGTAACAAAAAAAACTTATTTCATTAATCTATTGAGTTAATGAACTGATTCTCATTCATATAAGCAATACAAATCTTTTATCTTTTTGTTAGGGACGGCAAAACATCTTTTAGCAGTAAATAAGTCGATGAGCCATTTAGAGAAATTGTACGCAAGATAAATTTAAACATGGTAAAAAAAACAAAATAAAGATCAAGCACCATCATTCAGTTATATATACTGACAACTATTGGAAAAGTAATCGAGTTTAGATAGTTTGACATCTATTCTTTGACGACTACTAGGGCTGTTAATGGTTCCTCGGAACCGGGAACCGGACCGGAACCGAACCGATAAGGACCGGACCGAGAACCGGACCGATAAGGAACCGAAATAGTAAAACCAGTAAGGAACCGAACCAATAAACCGATTAGAAACCGATCCATAAAAAAACTAATATACATATATAACAAAACTATTTATATAAGAATGCACAAACAGAATAAAAATTAAATATTTAATATACTATGATTATTTTTTAAGTCAAAATTAAATTATATTAGTTACATATCAGTCCGACGGTAGATAATAAAAGTTTATATTGCTTTTTTTATATAAATGTCTGCTTCAAGAAATCAATATATTCGGCAACTAAAAAGAAGCAAAACAAACCGATATTTTCATTTGACAAGAACAAATAGATTGACAAGCTGTTATTCCTAACATGGGACGAAGTCTACCGAACCTTAAGTTAGGAACTAAGAGTCTTCTTATATGGTAACTCCAACTTCATCAGATTCTCCAGGTCGAAGCTGCGAAGAAATATCATCAATGGCAGAGTTCAGTTGAGAGATATTATCAGCTAGTACTTTCCGTGTTTTCTCCAAAGCTTTTTCTTCGTCGTATATGAATTTAGGCAATTTCTTCATAAAATCCTTGCCTTCACTCCCCACCTTGCTAATCTGAGGAGCATATACACATCCAAGGGCACCAACGATGAGTCCACCCAAAATAAAACCACCGACATATAAGCCAGCACCGCTTGGTCCTCCATCATTGCAGAATCCAGCTTGAACAGTAAGAGACCTTCTACGACTACGTGTAGAAAGCTGCAGTTTCTCTACGCGTTTGGAACCAAACGAAAGGTTGACGGAGCTTTCATTCCCAATAGATTGAGCCAAAGGCTTACAACAAAACCCTGAAGAATCTGAAGATAAATGGAATGTGGGTTTGTTAGTTGAAACGATGGAGTTGGAGATCGTAGCCATTGTTGAGCGAGAAAGAAAGGAAAAGTATCAAAAGTTTATATTGCTTTGCAGTGTTAAAAGTGTCAAATTTGAAAAAGTTTGTATTGAATCCCACATCGCTTAGGTGAAACATGAAACAAAACTCCTAAAGCTATATAAAGAGCACAAACCACACCATATAAATTACCAAACACCAAAAAAGGCTCACAAAAACAACTAGATGGCCCATACCAAATTTTGGCCTTATAATAGTTAAAATATTTTTGCTTGTCGGTCCGGCGAACCGAACCGGACCGAACCGAACCGATTCTTAACGGTCTCGGTTCGGTTCTAGTTTAGAGAATCGAAATCTTATCGGTTCGGTTCGGTCCGAACCGACAAGGTTAGCGGTTCGGCTCGGTTTTGTTGAAACCCGGACCAAACCGGACCGATAACAGCTCTAACGACTACCCTTATTAGTTTTTGTCTCATATGCGGTCATAATTCTTGAGTTTCAAAATATAAGTGAGTTATATTAAAGTTTTCTCTTGTCGATCATATCATAAGTCATATTAAAGTTTTCTCTTACCATGGTATATATCTCACATGCGCACATAGAACTGAGTTATTCTAATAAAACATCCACATTCAACTTTGTAAACACATATTTTCTATTCACTTTGTAATGTTTTAACATAATGTCAAGGGTTTCCTCCGTGACCTATTTTTCACCTCACAGAATATCCAAGTATTATAATTGTTTTTGAAATTACCTTACATTATTAAAATTATTCTTTTATCTTTGTTTGTTAAATACCTAAAAAAGTATCTAGTTTCTCACAAAATATTTTAAAATAAAGTTGATTCGTTCTAATAAATCATTTCAATGACGAATGTGCGCATTCAGCATTGATAATAAAAAATGACCATGCTTAACATATTACAATAATTTTCTCTTTAAAATGTAATATATATTATAATATTAACACTACCGACTTATTTTCGTGTTTTCGTTGTTCTTGACCGGGTTAAAGGAAACATATAAGATTTTATTGTTGTATGATTTGAGCCAAGATATATCAGTGTACTCAAATTCTTTTAGATAATGATATATATATATATATCCTTCATAGTTGATATGTTTGACTAAAACTAGGCATCAGTTTTCTAATATACGGCCAAATTCTAAAATGTAAAAAACTTTTTCGATATGTTTCCTTCCGTAAAGTATTTCTTCGTAGTGACTATAATATTTATTCTTATATGCCACTTTTATAGCAAGTGCGTCTCCTCTCTAATATATTTTTCGTTGCACACATCAGTGTTAATTTTCTATCTGTCACAATAATATTAGGTAAAGCGCATCCATTTTATTTCATGAGCAACCTAAAATGATCCAACGACCAAATATAGTTGGCAGACTTTTTTGTATTTATGAAAACGAGTACAATACAAAATGTTATATTTGTTGATCTAACCTCAATAATTTTAAATAGTGAAATTTTATACCTCGTAGTCTTGTAAGTATTATACATAATTAGGATATGTCAAAATATCTTTAGACGATTAATAAAACTCATGTATTAAAAAAACAGCTTCACACCCTTCTACCGTCCTATGGCATTCAATTCTACTTTCTTCTTTCATCTTATCCAACAAAAACTCTATATGAGATTGACCGCACATCTCTAACGTATGATTTTTATGTCTCACATTATAAATATTATGTATGTTGGATACATTCTTGGGTTTCAAATATTAAAAAATCGACTAAAATGTCCTGAGGACAGAGAACAAACATAAATACTTTTTTAATAATTTATTCCTCGTCCTTTTCAATTATTTTACTCCAATGCATCCCTTAGGGAAAGTCACGGATGAGTGATTATGTATCTACATAACACTTACAAAGACCATAATCCTAGTCAATATGATGAACCATAAGTTTGAAAATACATTCATATATTTTTCTAGTGGATCTTCTCTTGGTTTTACCTTCAAATTTTCTATTCCTATGTTTTTCGGATCCTTTGTAAACACGAAAACAATATAGAAGTATATTTGTGTTGTCCACCATCATACAAATTTGTACCTAACATCTAAAGCACAATTTATTATAATGTATATGACTATTGAAGACATAAGACTAATCTTCTAAACACTCGATTCTACAATAATTTGTAAAATATTGGTTTCTTGCAAAATATCGGTTTCTTATAAATTTTAACAAAAAATATGAATATATTTAATCCTTTATATCATATTAGATACCTAATAGTACAAGTATATTTTAAATGTTACATTTTCTCCTCACGAGGACATAATCATGTGTGGAAAATGCATATGATTTCGTCCCATTAGGCGGAATTATTTGAATTATATGACAACTAATTACACTCCAATGATAAAAATAATTTTTGATATATGGTAAATGGATCCGTTATATAGGTTCAGAATCCTTAAAAAGTTTTAAGAAAATTGGATTCATTTTTACCTAGAAAATCAACCTAGCAAAAAAAATCAATTTGTAAAACATATACTATATAAGCATTAGCCCCCAAGGGGGTAGCCGAGTTGGTTGAGTATGGAATTCTTATAACCAAAAGGTCATGAGTTCGAGTCCCTCTACATACGCTTTCTCGGCTGAGCCTGTCACCTTGTGTGGTTTACCTTCTGGCGTTGGTTTGCAGGCTATCGCGTCAGTCTGAGGGTTTACCCTGTGCGCACTCATTGCACTCTGAGTAGCGGCTGCGGGTTCCCTCCGAAAAAAAAACTATATAAGCATGATAGTTTACTTTTAAATATCTCAATAATAGGTTGTTCAATTGTTTTTGGATTGGAATCAGATTTTTCAGCATTCTTGGTTGATATTTTGAAGTTAATGAGTTTTATTTATTATTATTTAGGTTTTGGGGTTGTATCTAAATTAGAATGTTGAATAATTTGAGTTAAAATTGTTTTAATATTTTTTTTTATCTAATATGAATAATTTAAAAGGAAAATAATATGTGTAAATTAGATAAGTTATTAAAGTAAAAAAATAAAAAATAAAAAAAGTGAAAAAACTTATTTTATGTAAGACAAATTACATGACTCGTGAGGGATTCAACCTAAACCTTTTAAACCCATATTTTCTCATATGTTTACTAATTTCTAAACTAAATAGTTTATTTACTATAAAGTGAGATAACCTAACAATAACAATCTTTCACATTTTACATGTGTTCGTTCTATTTATTATTCAATTTAAATTATATCACTTGTAATATGGTTATTGTTAGGTTTTGAGTATCTCAACTATTTAATTTATGGAAAAATTATAATTTATCTTTCATATGATCTACAAATTTTTCAAAACGTAGATACTTAATCTTTCACATATGGGATTGTGCGGGTACTACCATGTGGAATCCTTTAGGAAAGTTATAATATCGACAGTCGTTCGTCGACTTAAAATTTTATTTTATATTTTGACACTGATGAGTCTAAGTTTGGACGGGTAATTATGTTCACGTAGTGTGGATGTGAGATTCGAAAGATAGTAGAGTCGGCTCACCGGAATAAATGTAAAGTAAAAGTATCTAAAGAGAGAATATTAAATTTTATTTGAATAAAATAATGATTGTTCACCCCCACCAAGTGGTGTAATAAGTTATACGTATAGTGACCGGTTTGAGCCTTTGGAAACTAATGACCCACAAATACAAGAGTTTTTGTTATCCTTATTCTTTAGGACCTATAAATAGAACTAAAATGAGTCCAAATCCCAACTAATAGTTTTCTTATTGGTAGCCTCTGAATCCTAGTGAGCTTACCGATGAAGAAATATAACAAGTGTTCCAATCCAAACCAGACCTACTCGCACTCATGCGTGCATGCTTAGGGAACCCTAGCCGCCTTTGAAGCTCCCAAAAGACAGTAAGTAATGACTCAAGGCTCAACATATTACTATTACCGTATACCTTAGAGTTTGTATTGCTTTGTTTTGTTTGTTATTTTCTTTTGAATATTAACCAAAACATTTTTATATAATATCACTAACTCTTTAAATCTTTGATAGAGTTTCCGTGACTTAGGGTTTGGTCCAAAGAATATTATAAGAAGAAGTTCACCGTCTGTCTTATTGCATTAATTTTGTTCACTCAAAATTATGGATAATGAAGAACCATAAGCATAAACTGGATCTAAGTGGAGGCTACCAACGAGGAACTGACCATCATTATGTTTATTCTCTCTGTCAATATCTTCTTATCATTTTTAAGGCAGACTCGAGCAAGTAAGTTAAAATGAAGGATTTTGACCCCTGAGAAGAGAGGGAAAAATGATGCTTCACATGTCATTGATATCTCTGAAGATAAAACTTTGTATCTGAATGACAATGCTGAAGAAATCAAGGCTTCAGATGTTGTGGAGACTGTTTCGGTCATGAAAGTTGGCCTCTTTTACCCTAGCCAAAATTTTCCTCGAACACAGAAGGTTGAGGGTGAGTTTAAAAAACATATTTCCTTTCTCGAGGCCCAAAACCTTGGTAAAATGATCGCTACATCGCTAGCAAAATTGTCACCTCCAGTAACAAATCTCTCATGATTTTTTATTAGATCATGACACCACATATTAAGGTAAATATTTATTCCTACCAAAGGCTCAGACATCACGCTTTCTCCTTAGCTAAAGTAGTTTGTTTCTTTTTCAGCTGATGAAAATTTCTTATTACTGTGTATCAAAATATTACCAACGAGAACCAACCGACCCTTCATGATTTCTCCATTTGTATAAGGAACACAATCAAGTATGCTCACAATAAGGACATGTATGAATATATAATCATACAATAGAGTTCCACCTGTATCTTGAACAAAAAATATCAGGATGATGATCGGAAGATCTTGAGAAAATGTGAAGAGCCTGATCGATTGGATTGAAAAAATGAATGGGGAGACTTTGAGGCTATAAAAACATGATGTTTAGGTGAAAGTTTAGGCCCCGACAGTGTCGATATTGGAATATGAAGCAACTCACCTACAGTCGTAAATGCCTGAGGCCACCACTTCTAGGAAGAATGTGTTGACCAAAATGGAACAACTTAAAACTGAAGCTATCTTCGCCCATAATAAGATACTACTATACGCTTGTACCTAGCAAGATCACAATCTGAAGTGCGGTGGTCTTTTGCTTCCATAAAAAGTGTCATGACCTCCACATAGGATCTATATAGAAAATGGCGTCGGACGCTCAGAACGTGTACGTGACATAATAAATTTTGAGGACGAGAAAGACAAAATGGAGGATCCAGTCGTGAAATCTAGCTAGCCAAAAATAAAGAAAGAGAAGTAGAATCCTGATTTGGATGACGATGCTGCTGGATCTAAATAAGGCAAGATGACTCAAGAGAAGTGAATCTGACTATTAGATTTACTGTTTTCCCCATCACTCTATTTTTGTGTTGCCATCTCTAATGGTCTTTGAGATACCAGGGTATATTTTGTGTTATACTTCTTTTCCATGTTTTATCAAAACCAAAGTTCTTGGATGACCAATTAGAGGTTATGAACCTCTGTTGGGGAACTTAGACTTTTCTAGAAACTTCAATTAGTTATCTTACCGACTTAATGCATCAGATCTCTTTTCGACCAACTAAAGCTTAAAAAAATGATGAAAGTTTCGAATCAACTATAAACTAGTCTTAAAACATCAAATTTGTATTTGATACAGTAAGTTTTGAGAAATTTACTCGTATTTTGGATGGATGGAAAACAGTAATGATTTAGACACTTTCCCACCTAAAAAAATGAATTGCCCTTTGACCAACTAATGTTAGAGCACTTTACAAAGGCCTCAAACCAAGTTTAAACTAACTCGAGTATGAGCATTTTCATCAAGATCCAGAGCGGGAATGATCACATATAAGTAAAATGGAACCTTATTAAAACCTTCATACACCAACATAATAGGAAAACGTATACCACTAGTCCCTTTAAAATGACAAAAAATTTAATTCAAAGTTCTTTTCAATAATTATATATTTACACGCGATACATCCCAGGATTTTAAATATTCAATGGGTGTTGAGGTCTCCTCCTTTCTTCATTCACTAGCTTATAATTTTTATACTTGACAATTTCAGTTACCGAGTAAGGTCCTTCTCAGTTCAGACCAAGCTTGTCGAGCCTAAGGTCCTTCGTATGCAGAAATATTTTTCTAAAACCTTGTATTCTACCTTAAACTCATGCCGTTGGACCTTCACAATGTAAATTCTTCTCATGAGTGTCTGGTAATGCTAGATTCTTAGACGGGCCTTTGTTATTTTTTTTCCTTAATAAAATCAAGCCCATACTTTCTTCATTCCTCATTCCCCTCTTGAGAATACTTCGAAACCCTGGACGATGGCAACATTTTTTATACCGAGATAATCTCATACATGTCATATAACATGGCAAAAAGATTCGCACATGTGGCGGTCTGAGGCGTTGTCAATAAGGCCCAAAACACTTATTGAACAAAGTTCTGCCATTTTATCTAACCTTTTATTAGATTTTTTTAAATCATTCTAAGATGTTTTGGTTAGTAACCTCTATTTGATCATTTTCATAAGGATGTAAAAGGGGTGAGAAATATTTTTCTATACCTCTGGTTTGACAAAAAGAAGCAATCTCAGAATTCTAAAATTGAAGACCATTGTATGTGGTGATCGACTTTGGCTTTTCGAACCTATAGAATATATTAGTCAAAATAAAGTTGATTACATTCATGGTCGTTATCCTGCAAAGCGGTTCGACCTCTACCTATTTAAAAAAATATATTTAATGACAATGATGTGCTGAAAATCTCTCGATATGATGGGTAAAGTTCTGACCAGGTCGATACCTCATATGTCAAAAGGAAACGTTTTGGATATTGATTCAAGAGGTACAACTGAGCAGTGAATTATGTTAGCAAACCGCTAGCATGTGTCACATATTTTCACCAACTCCTTCGTTTCAGCTAATATGGTTTGCCAGAAAAATCTAGCTAATAAAACTCTTCGTGTCAATGTTTTAAAACTATAATATGCAGAACCTGATTAGGAAGAATAAAAGACAAGGGCCAAAATGCATAGAAATAAATGTATAAGGGCCAAAATGCATAGAAATTAATGTATAAGGGCCAAAACGCATAGAAATAAAGGTATAAGGGCTAAAATGTATGGATTGTAAAGATATAGCCAAAATAGGAAGAAACCAAAAAGCAGGGACCAAAAGATGTAATTAAACCAAATTGAAGCGTGTGGGGTCCGCAATTGTACTATAAAAGGACCACACACGCTTCACGAATCCCGAGATGAATAGTACGAGACTTTCTCTTTCTAAATTGTTTAGCACTTTCTCTCTCTAAATCTGACACCCAAATATTCCTCTATCACCTAATCCTTCATCAACAAATCTTCGCATAAAAAAATCACCCTCGGACCATCTTTTAACTCTTCAGTGGCGCCGTCTGTGGGAAACAAAAATCGCTCCGACGATAATCACTTCCTAGAAATAATTCCTGTTCCGAGGAGAACCATGGAAGGCCAAGGGGACGATTTAATTGATCACTGCGAGGAAAACATGGAGGCGGATGACTTTCGGAACGACTTGGAGTCTCAAGGAGAAGGAGGTTGGCGAGTTGAGAACATTTTCGATGACTCCGCTCTTTTGGCTCAGAGGAATGAACTGTTGTTGGAAATCGAAAGGTTGAAGGCGGAGAAGGAAGCCGCGCAGAGAAATGTTCGATCGGAGATAAGAAGAGAACCCGTCGAACAAAAGGAGGAGCCCGAGGTTGAGATTCGACCCAAGAGGAGAGATGACAAATATCGGAGGCGTGAGCGACGGTCTCTGAGGAGGAGAGAGAGATACCGTTCGGACTCGGCTACTTCAAGCGACTACTCGCGATATAGCACTTCTGAATCATCCCCTCAGAGATACCGCAGGAGGAAAAAGCGTGATCAGAGGCGAACTGGTGCCCGAAGGGGAATGAGTTCGGAGAGGAAATCCTCGCGGGAAAAAAGTCGCCACGACCGAGTTGGTGATCGCTCTCATGAACAAGCAAAGTGCCTGGGGAAGGATGATGTGGGCCCTCGAAATTCAGAATGGCAGCAGCAATACACTTTGCCCTCCGAGGAGGGGTTGTACTTTTCGAATAATGATAATTTGAGGTCCAACATTTATCGTACGGGACACAATTGGAGAGCCTCTCCCCTGTCCTTGGAGATCTTAGTGGGGAACCTCCCGAAGCACTTTGACATTTCGAAGCTGGAAAAGTTCGATGGGACTCAGGATCCGGACAATCACATCGAGCAGTTCAAGAACTTTATGATAAACTTCGACGACGATGATAAACTTATGTGCAGAGCATTCTCTCAAACTTTCAAGGGAGTAGCATCTAAATGGTACAATAGGCTACCTCAGGGCTCTATTAAAAACTTTGACATGTTCTGGAACATCTTTAGACAACATTTCGTGGGGAGCAAGAAGTTCCGGGCCGACGGAGACACCATAATCTACTGTCGACAAAAAGTGGGGGAGAGCCTCAAAAACTATACCAATCGCTTTGTCAAAACCAAAACAGATATGGAGTACTGTAAGGATTCGGTAGCGCTTGCAGCGTTCAGGATGGGCTTGCTCCCCGGGTTGTTGAAAGACACGGTGGCAGAAAGTCAGGCGATGACCTTCAGAGCATTGCTAGATCAAGTTGAGAAGAGAATCTTGGTGGAAGAAACCCAAGCCTCAGATAAAGGTTCCGAAGAGCAATTGGACCATAATCAATTTCAAAGGACTGAGCCAAACTCTCAGGGCCCTCGGTCAAACGTTCAAGCTAAAAGCACGGGTCAGTACCCTCCAAGGCAAAAATCAAACCCGCAGTACTATGGCAATCAATCAAACCACAATCAAGGGGGAAGATACATGTCAAACAAATGGACTCGACCCGACTACTTTGCAGAGTTGACAGAAAATGTTGCTGCGATATTTGGTAAGGCTAAGTCTTCAGTCACGTTCAGGAAGCCTTTTCCCATACAAACACCGAGGGAAAGCAGAAGCGTCAACAAATATTGTAAATATCACGAGGATGTGGGCCATGACACCAAAGATTGCATAGCCTTAAAGAAAGAGGTGCAGGCTCTCATTGAGAATGGAATGCTGTTGGAGTATGTCAAGAAACACTCCCAGAAAAACGCCGTAGTAAAAATTGTCTCGAAGAATACTGACACAGCCATGGTAATTTCTGAAGGGGTTGACGATTTTGACATCGAACAAGAGTATTTGGACCTCAAAGTCGGGAAGAACAATGTAAACCTGGTAAAGGAATAAATTCTGAGGGGGAGGGTGGACAGCCTTTGTGCATTTTTCGATTCTTTAGCAATTTTCGGCGGAGACACAATCGCAGGAAATTCTAACAGCTCTCGCAAAAGGCATATGGTGAATCTGACCACCCAGATCGAAGCTGGAGTCTCCGCACAAATGCATCGCTCGCCTTCTCCTATTATTTGTTTTGATGATGATAATATGCGTAATGTTGCAGGCCCTCATGAGGACGCTGTAGTGATCGCGTCGGGCATTGTTGGGGATCAGATTCAAAAAATACTCATCGACACAAGAAGCTCTGCGAACATTTTGTTTATGAGTACTTACCGTCGCATTTCTGACCCACCGGTCATCCGAAGATCCGACAGGAGAATAGTGGGTTTCACTGGTGCCACAGCGGTTGTTGTGGGGGAATTTCAATGTATGGTAGAGTTGGGTCGTGGACCATTCAAAAAAGAGGTGGAGGTACTCTTCATTGTGGTTGACGCACCAACCTCTTACAATGCTATCCTGGGTCGCTCTTGGTTATCCCGGATGCATGGCGTCATCTCCACGGTGCATCAATGCCTAAAGTATGTGATCGGGAACAATATTGGAACAGTCAGAAGTAGCCAGAAGATGGCACGAGAATGTTACCAGATAGCCCTGTCTTCCAAAGGGGTACGAGGGGGGCCCTCTGACCCAGCATAGAAATTAAAGGGGCCACCCCCGAAGTCATCCCTTGCGATGATCCGAGGGAGGCCCCCGGATTTCAAGTCCCAGAGGAAGATTCTGCGACACACGAGTTCGCGGCTGGCAAATTTCTGAAAATAGGGGTCCACCTCTCCCCTGAATTTAAAGGGAAGTTAATTGCTTTTTTGTCTGATAAGCTCGATATGTTTGCTTGGTGTGCACAGGATGTCACTGGTGTGCCGGCGGAAATTATATGTCACCAGCTAGCGATACGATCGGATGTCCGACCCATAGTCCAAAAAAGAAGGCCTGTCTCCCCGGAAAAAGCCTCAGCAATTTTGTCGGAGGTCGAACGGCTGCTAAGCATAGGTCATATTCGTGAGTCACATTATCCTATATGGGCGTCGAATCCGGTATTGGTGAGAAAGAAAAATGGCAAGTGGAGAATGTGTATCGACTTCACGGACTTGAACCGAGCTTGTCCTAAAGATCCTTTTCATGTCCCTCGCATCGATCAGTTAGTGGACTCGACCTCCGGAAATCGATTGCTATCTTTTATAGACGCTTACTCGGGATACAATCAAATCCGACTGGCTGCTAACGATGAAGAGAGCACTTCTTTCATTACTGGGCAAGGTTTGTATTGTTACAAGGTCATGCCATTTGGGTTAAAACATGCGGGGGCAACTTATCAGCGCCTGGTTAATAAAACCTTCGAGGAGCAGATTGGGCGGAATATGGAAGCCTATATCAATGATATGTTGGTTAAGAGTGAGCACGACGAAGACCATTTTGCTGACCTTGCGGAGACGTTCCACAACTTGAGTAGAGTCAATCTCAAACTCAACCCGGAAAAGTGCATTTTTGGTGTGAGGTCCGGTAAATTCCTTGGTTATATGATCAGTGAAAAAGGCATTGAGGCTGACCCTGAGCAGCTAAGAGCTTTGATCGCTATGACTCCTCCTCGAAACATTAAAGAGGTGCAAATCCTGACAGGACGATTGGCTACTCTGAATCGATTCATTTCTCGCTCGTCAGATAAGTGTGCTCCGTTTTTTAAAATATTGCGGAATGCGAAGCAATTTTGTTAGACTGAAGAATGTTCGACGGCTTTTCGTCAAATTCAAGAGTATTTAACATCTCCGGAAGTTTTATCTAAACCTTTGGTGGAGGAGACATTGATTGTCTATGTAGCGGTATCCGAGTGTGCTGTCAGTGCCGTTCTCCTCCGAGAAGACGACTCTCTCCTAAAGCCAATTTACTATGTCAGTAAGAGTTTGTTGGACGCCGAGAAGCGGTATCTTACTTTGGAGAAGGTGGCTTTGGCATTAGTGATAGCGGCACGAAAGATGAGGCCTTACTTTCAAGCCCATCCCATTGTGGTGCGAACGACGTTTCCCCTGAAAAGTCTATTACAAAGACCAGACATCTCTGGCAGGATGACTAAGTGGTCCGTCGAGCTGGGATATTTCGACATAACATTTGAGCCTCGAACGGCGATAAAGGCACAGGTTTTAGCAGATTTTCTGGTTGAGTTCCATTCAGACAGGGAAGAGCAGGAAGTGCCTGATATAGTCGCCGAGGAAGAGTGGGTGATACGGACGGATGGTGGGTCGAACATCTCAGGTAGCGGAGCAGGTGTCCAGTTAATATCCCCGCAAGGGGTAGCTATGTTCCAAGCCATTCGCTTTGGTTTCAAAGCTACTAATAATGAGGCTGAGTATGAAGCAGCTTTAGCCGGCCTACGTTTAGCTCAAATATGCGGGGCTCGGCGGATAAAATTGGTCAGTGATTCTCAGCTGGTGATAAATCAGGCTTCGGGGGAGTCCGAGGCAAGGAAGGGAACACTGATACAATAGTTGAAGCTGATGAAGGAGTTGGCGTCGGGTTTTGAGGTCGTCAAGTTCGAGCATGTCCGACGAGAGTTAAATGTCGTCCCAGATTCTCTCGCCTCTGCTTCACGGACAGAAGGTTATCCCTGGGTTCTGGTCCATACATGCCCGTCGATCTCAATTAGTGACAACCATGTGATGAACATCTCGGAGGAAAGCCACGCGATCACGCCGGATTGGAGAACAGTCCTCATTGATTTTTTGGCTCATGACGTTTTGCCCGTCGACAAATATGAAGCCAGAAAAGTTAGATTCAAGTCTCATGGTTACATTTTGCTGGGAGGATCGCTGTATAAAAAATCTTTGAGTCGGCCATTACTGAGATGCTTGAGTGGGCCCGAGTCACAAATTATCCTCTCCGAGTTGCACGACGGTGAAGGATCCGCTCATTGTGGATATAAGGCTCTGATACGCAGGGTATTCTTGGCAGGCTATTATTGGCCAACTATCTCGGCTGATGCAAAAGATTTGGTCAAACGCTGTGACACGTGCCAACGATATGCTAATGTAATTCACAAACCGGGAGTGTTGATGGAAAACATCTCAGAGGCAGTTCCTTTTGACAGGTGGGGGATTGACTTGGTTGGACCTCTACCGATGGCCTCTGGGGGCAGACAGACGATAATTGTGGCCGTTGATTATTTTTCTAAGTGGGTGGAAGCTGAGCCACTCGCAGGAACAAAGGCCAAAGACGTGATCAAATTTGTTTTATCTAATATTTGTTGTCGTTTTGGTGTACCGTTGCAGATTACCACGGACAATGGACCACAATTTGATAACAAAGAGTTCCATAGTTTTTGTGTGTCAAGGGGCATACGACAATGTTTTTCGGCACCATTTCACCCTCAGGCAAATGGGCAGGTGGAAGTAACTAATCGCACAATCCTCGACGGTTTGAGAAAGAACTTGGAAGGAAAAGCGGGGAAATGGCCTGACTATTTACAGGAGGTGTTATGGGCATATCGAACGACCCCCCGAACAGCCACCGTTGTATCTAGATTTGCCTTAGTTTATGGGATGGATGTCGTGGTCCCTCCGGAGATCCTCTACCCCTCACATCGAATAGCAACTTATGACTCAGACACAAATGACCAGCATAGAGCATTGGCTTTAGATTTGGTGGAGGAAAAGAGACAGCGGGCGCAGCTGACTTCCCTTCACTATCAAACTCTTATGAGGAGTCGATATGCATCCAAAGTCAACCATAGAGACTTTCAAGTGGGAGACAAGGTCCTACGCAAAGTTTTCTTGCACACTGAGGACAAGAGTTTGGGGAAGTTGGGACCTAACTGGGAAGGCCCTTATGAGGTCACCGAAAGGATAAAACCAGGCACATATCGGTTGAGAGATAAAGACGGACGATATCTCCGCTTACCTTGGAATATTGAGCATTTAAAGTTGTACTTCGATTAGCAGAGCTCGGAGATGACATTGTATTTCTTTTCACTTTCTATGTATCCCTTGGGAAAATTTTTGGTGAGGACACACTCTTTCCTACCCTGTTAGGCACAGGAAGGTTTTAATGAGGTGTTTCGGTGATCCCCTTAAATACAAAGTTTCTTTGCCTTTAACTATTTTTTGAGTCACACTAACATGTGCCTCGAATTGTTGTCCCTCGCACTATTTTTTGAGTCACAGTAACATGTGCCTCGAATTGCTGCCCTTCGAACTATTTTTTGAGTCACAGTAACATGTGCCTCGAATTGTTGTCCCTCGCACGATTTTTTGAGTCACAGTAACATGTGCCTCGAATTGCTGCCCTTCGAACTATTTTTTGAGCCACAGTAACATGTGCCTCGAATTATTGTCCCCCGCGCTATTTTTTATTATTATTCTTATTTTATTCTTCGGGTTACATTAAGATGTGCCACGATGTTTTGGGACTTTCAAACTATTCATCGGGTCACATTAAAGTGTGCCACGATGTATTGGGACCTTCGAACTATTCTTCGGGTCACATTAAGGTGTGCCTCGAAGCCACTCTCAGTTATGAATCAGAACATTATCTCCTTGAAATTGTTTTCGGAGAACCTAAAAATTATTCGAAGGCCAAATAGATTAGCATTCGAAGGCCTCATTGCAAGTATAACCCTTGCTGAATTTATCAAAGCAAACATTGTTCGAAAGCCAAGTAAATTGGCATTCGAAGGCTTTATTGCAAGCATAACATTTGCTAAGTTTATTTAAGTACGAATTGTTCGAAGGCCAAGTAAGTTGGAATTCGAAGACATTATTAAAAACATAACACTTATTAATTTATCTAGATAATAATTGTTCGAAAGCTAATAAATTTGGAGTTCAATGGCCAATCAACTTGAAGTTCGAAGGCCAATAAAATTTGTAAATCTATCCAAGTACTAATTGTTCGAAGGGCCAATGAAATCATAATTCGAAGAACAATTTATCTAGCTGATAATCATTATGAATTGGTTCCAGATACAGTACATTGACACGTCAAATATTCAGTGCTCTTACAAAGTTAAAGCAGCACAGCAAGTTCCAATCATTACAAAAAGAGGCCTTTTTAGGCCATGAACAAAAAAAACTGACTGATTCAATCTGCATTCTTCGAGGAGTCACTCCCCTCACCATCCGACTCTTCGCTCTCACTTACGACTATTTGAGGAGGGCGAAGTTCTGGGGGGACAAGCTTCCAAAAAGGCCCCAGGTCATATTCAGGGTGCTCAGCATATATCTGGGTCAACAAGCTAGCTCGAGTAGCAGCATCACGGGCCTGTAAGGTCTTCGAACATGTTGCTGCATAGGCATCCACAACATTTTCCTTCGCCTCCTCGACCTCTACAGGGAAACCTTTGATCTTTCTCTCCAACTGATCGCACTCTCCAACTACTTTTCGAAGAGCCTCAGTACATTGCTCGAATCCATCGCAAGCCTTGCGATGCCCTTTTTGTATTCAGATATCATCAGCTTCTGGGCATCAGTCTTCTCCTTGTACAAGTCCTTTTCTTTTTTGCAACACCTCTCTAGCATTGTCACATAATTCTCAGAGGCAGAAAGACGCTCGTACAAGGCATCAGCTTGGCCCTCGATCACTGCATACTCCTTCTTGGCCTCCTCGAGCTGAGAGGCAGATAGTGATGCCTTGAACTTGTAGTAATTTTTGCGCTTTTCAAGATGGCGCATCTTTTTTCCTCGGTTCACTGAAGTGTGCAGCAGTCTCCGAAGACTCATTGAGAACTCATCATCCAAGGGGACTTCGAAGGAGCTCGAAGGAGACCCTAACGCTGTAGAATCAAATTCGGAAAAATTACCACAAGTAACGTCTGGATGAATGAGTAGTGGAGGGTTTGTTCGAGGAGCAGGGATAGGAGCTAGGCTTGGACTGTCTTCGAGGGAAGCTGGGTGAGACGCCTCAGTAAGAGGAGAGTGCAAGGATTGGTAGGAAGTTTCCCTGGGTGACTGGCCACCCCTGTTTTCAGCATCATTTGCACTATCGTGGACTTCTCTTTCAAAGTTAGTCTCTTCATTGTTGTTGTCAGAGGTTTCTCCTCCCTCGGATTGTTCTTCGATGGGCTCAAGAAGAATACCCTTTCCCTTTAAGTCTTTTTTCTTGCCATCTTTCCTTGGTGGGAGGATGGGAGCAGGGAGATGAGGAATGGGATTTATTGGAGCAATAACACGTGTTTGAGGGGCTTCAATTGTTCGAGGGGCTTTAGAATTCGACGTCCCTGCATTTTCCGAGGAGGGAGGCCTTTGATTGTTAATAGCTACTCTGGAATTCAGTGGTTGGGTTGGTTCATCTTCTGGTTCCTTCAGGTGACTTTGCGAGCGGGAGCGCTTGGGCAGATAGATTGTGACATCCTGTTGGCTACACCGCTCTAACACTTCCCGTTCCGAAGGCGGAGTCATTAATCCTCTCATGCTTAGGCGTTCGAGGGGATTCAGCCTCCATAGTCGACTCCTCGCCAGATTGTCATCGGTGAAGCAGAGACGAAATCGGTTATCCCACTTATCCTTTGCCCACAGGCGAAGATTGGTGAAAACGGTTGTAGCTCCCTCGACATACTCAGTATAGGGTTTGGATATGCCGGTCATAGCTGTAACAAATAACAAAGGTTAAGTATATTCACAAAGACTATGCTGTTCGAAGACAAGTGTGTTTTCGTGGGTGCATATTTTTCGAAGGCACTTATGATTTTGAAGAAGCAATCTACTTAGAGAAATGCAAATTTACAAGTTTAAATTTCGATGGAGCATAATGTTCGAGGAGTATCAAATTCGCGGAGACAAAGTAGAGTTAGCACTTACATTTCATGGTCCACTTCAAAGAGAGTTGGTGAGGATTTGAAGGAGTGGCTTCTGATCCGGTCTCCCAGCAACCAGAGAAGAAGAGAAACTGCTGCCTCCATTTTTTATCAGCCTCGAGTAAATCTTTCAATATCTTCTGCCCTCGGTTGAACGTCACTGAGTAAAAGGGAAAGTATGGATTTTGGGCCAAACCAGCAAGCCCAATGATTTGCTCTAGTAGAAACTCTTGCCCTGAGAGCCTTGAGGCTATTATGCAGGCCATTAGTGTAAACCACATATTGGGACCAACCTGTGAGGGGCAAAGATCTATCTTTGAGAGATACTCAATAAAGAAGGGGTCTAAGGCATACCTTAACCTCCAGTTCATGATTTCTGTGTAGACCACCACCTCGTGATCCCTCACAGATAAGGGTGTCTCTCCCTTGGAGGGAAATCTGATGTTGACATATCGGGGGATACCCCATCGAGCCCTAAGCATCGTCTCATCTTCCCTCGAAAAGTACTTATACTTGATATTGGCAAGGGCCACCGTGTGCTTATTTTCAATACCCCTAATATTATTGCTGGCAATATTGTCTAACTCCAAGGGAAATACAATATCCCCCTTAGATTTTGGAGCAATCCGGCGAGCTTGTTCCTCGGATATTGTCGAAGAAGATGTTGCACCGTTCGCAGGGCCCGAGGAAGGGGTAATGGGCAATCTCTGTTTGAGGGGATTGTTGAGAGGCCTCGTAGCTATGGGGTCTAAAGTTTCTTCATGTCTAATACGCATGTCTTCCTCGGTAATAAGCGTCCTTGAGGGGGAGAATTGAGTTCCATGGATGGTCATGGATGGCGTGGAGGTCAGACTAGACACATCTGTTCCTTGTCTTCGAGGAGGACTGCCAGAATTATGATGAAGGATTTGCCTTCGAGGAGGACTACCAGCATTACGATGAAGGTCTTGGTTTCGAGGAGGACTCTTCGAAGTCCTTTGATGAAGGTCTTGGTTTCGAGGAGGGCTAACTGAGTTTCAAGGAGGGCTCCTCGAAGTCCTTCGAGGACTTGAAGACCTTTGGGGGAGGTTTTCAACACCAGTTGGGGCAGTTGGTTCTCGAATCGTTAGGGGAGCTTCCATGGCCCGCTTTCGCTCATGAGAACCTTTTCTGTCTCTATGGGATTTCTTCCTCTTCAAACCCGATGCATGCTTGTGTGATCTTTCTTTACCCATTTCTCTAGGAGGGTTTGTTTCGCTGAGCAAGCTTTGACGAGCTACTTCACGGGGGATAATGGCGGTCGAGTTGTTCGAAGGAGGCCAGGCACCAAAAAAGGTTGTAGTCGATGGTGGGGGATGAGGCCTTACGTCTTCACCAGCAGCAACCCTCTCTTCGAACCGTTTACTAATCAACAACCACTCAGGAATTCGACGGGGCTTGTTCGCCAGCTTTATCTCTCTAGAAATAATTGAACAGAAGTTGCATTAATGAAGGAAAAGGTTGGTATTTATAGAAGACTAGTGGGCTTTCTTGACAAATGAAGCCCGGGGACATTTTCATGTTGTTTGCCTAGGGGTACGATGGTCCACATAGGTGGACATTGTTCGGCCGCCTAGCTATAGCAGAAGGTGAAGAGTTTTGTGTCAGAGATTGTCAGGGGAAGGGAAAGAGTTTTCTGACAACAATGTCAGAAGAATTGGTACCGTTTCTTCCGAAGTATGCTGACACAGGTGTTTGTGCAATGACATCATCAATCCTAGCACCCTTTTTCGCCTAAGTACATAATTATCCGATGACCATTTTGCTTAAAATGTTGCAAGGATTGAGGGGGCTACTCGGTATAACAGAAGTTCGAAGAGGCCTTTTTAGATATTCGAGGAGGCTTACAAATCATTCGAAGAGGTTTTGTGTCGAAGAGGTTTTGTGGAAGCGACCTTTTGCCTAAGTAGTTCATAGCCCCGACAATACGAAGGGACTTGTGGAGCAGCTTTTCGAAGGACTTATGAAGCTTGAAGAAGAAATGATTTTAGCCTGTCAGAAGAATTATTCAGTCTTAGCAAAACGATTTTTACTAAGACTGGGGGGCTACTGATGAGGAAGAATAAAAGACAAGGGCCAAAATGCATAGAAATAAATGTATAAGGGCCAAAATGCATAGAAATAAATGTATAAGGGCCAAAACGCATAGAAATAAAGGTATAAGGGCTAAAATGTATGGATTGTAAAGATATAGCCAAAATAGGAAGAAACCAAAAAGCAGGGACCAAAAGATGTAATTAAACCAAATTAAAGCGTGTGGGGTCCGTAATTGTACTATAAAAGGACCACACACGCTTCACGAATCCCGAGATGAATAGTACGAGACTTTCTCTCTCTAAATTGTTTAGCACTTTCTCTCTCTAAATCTGACACCCAAATATTCCTCTATCACCTAATCATTCATCAACAAATCTTCGCATAACAAAATCACCCTCAGATCATCTTTTAACTCTTCAGAACCAACTCCACAATGAAGTTCCTTCAAAATTATAAAAGATTCTTTGAGACTAAGGCTTCATAATAGATGACAACTTCACCTTAAATTTTAACATTCAGGTTCCATCCTTGTCATTATGGTAAATACCACTCACAAGGAAAGTAAGAATTTATGACCTCCAATCTGAGATCTCATTAACATACACCTCAAAAAAATTATCCAGGCTTGGCTCATGTTCTTTGTTGACTAAGGGATGCTTCTGTAAAGTGACCCAAGTTTGATTTTAGAGCAAGGTATTGAAACTAAAGAGTATGCTAAAGAATTTTTTCCCTCGGGACTTGCTTATATTGAATATTTTTAAAGAGTTGTGCTTAACTTTTCAAAGCATTTATGTATGTCATCAAGTGCTTCTTATGAGCCTCTGTCTATCTGAGAGCATGATTAATCAGAAGTTCGAAGTCGATTATCAACCCAACCCTCTGATCTCTGCAAATATGGGTCAGTCGAAGCCCTACAATAGCAACTTTGTATCCAACCTCATTTTTCGACGCTTGGAAACCAAAACGAATAACCTGATTCATAGCTTCCTTATAACGAGCTATTAGTTGCACCCCAATTCCACAACTTGAGATATTTGATCCACATCAGTTTGGACCAACTGCTCTAGCTATGAGATATTACACAATTATTCGGGTCTTTCGGTGTTGAACTCTATTAGAAAATCATTCAAGGCCTAAGTTTTGATACTTGTCTTGGGCTCATATGATATGCTCAAATCCTTAGGTTTATTGACCATCGGGTTAAGCTTTCTAAGATTTCAGTTTTTTTAGAATGTTTTGAAGAGGAAAAGAGGTTCGAACCATGATATAATGCCTTTAATAGTAAGGTCTTAGTTTCATGACATCTATAGGTAATGTTAGAGATAATGTTTCCAATTGAATAGACAGACTTCAGACAGTTATCATATCCCCTTACCGCACTTACAGCATAGTTAGACACAACCAAATAAACAAATACGTTTTCTCATAGGATAGGTTCGGATAACGTGTATGAATAAGAAATATATTTCTTAGCCCGCTAAACTTTCCTCAAGGAGCCTTAATGTTTTGCCCGCTATTATTTTTTATAACCATGAACTCTGAGGCCTTGTTAGCACTCATGAGGATGAAGTCTTAATAACCGCTACCATGAAGGACATGGAGGTCCAAAGAGTCTTGATTGATAGTGAGATTTCAACAAACATAATATTTAAGTGGATGTATGATAACGATGAAAAGTCCTCTTATAATTATAGATCAATTATTGGATTTATCATACTTTCTCCGAGCTTTTTAGCCCGCTATTATTTTTTATAACGATGAACTCTGAGGCCTTGTTAGCACTCATGAGGATGAAGTCTTAATAACCGCTACTATGAAGGACATGGAGATCCAAAGGGTCTTTATTGATAGTGGGATTTCAACAAACATAATCTTTAAGAGGATATATGATAACGATGAAAAGTTTTCGATGAATATAATTATAGATCAATAAAGGACGAACTTGCCTCAGGGAGCCTTAATTTTTAGCTTGAGATGGTTTTGATAACATCAACAAATTACTTTATATGGTGTTCGAGCTCACCACTTTCATCGTATTTTTTATATAAAATGTCGAACCTTCTCGGCAACTCACTAGCCAAAATTTATTGGGCCATAAGAGAAAGCCTCCATTTATACCCATGATTGTAAAAAAGGTAACTTGCATCATTGTCTTGTGCTGAATATGGATCCACATGATATTGGGGTCTTTTTTTTACAGATCGACAATATTTGGTATGCATACTGTAGCTCTTACTCTTGATTCGTCTGCTGAAATTAATTTGGATTAAAACCCTAGGTTTAGAATCCACCTGTAATATATATGATGAGGCAATATTTGATGCTCAAGTTCATGGCTATGAACCACTGGTTAACATAGTCTTTATGATAATCCCTCTAAATTGTTTAGATCTCTTAGACCGAGAATGATGTATGTGCTTGGTATGCTCACCAGTCATTGGGTGTTGCCTTCTTATAGGTAAAGATGATTATTATTCATTATCAAAACGTCGTTTGTCACTAAAAGGGTTTAGAGATAACATCGTCTTACCCGATACTCTATTTTCAGAGAGTTGTAAATCCTATCCAGATTGGAGGTTCTCATGGATTATGTATCATCCGCTTCAGTTATTTATATTTCTATTTTAACCTAAATTTTAGATCATAAAGTCGAAGGCCATCCTGTAAACGCATCAATCTCATCCCAAATTGAAGTCACTTGGGCTAATGTTTTCTTCTAAACCGTAAGTGCCGCCACTTTGGCCATTAGCTGCTTTCTCTACTCTTCCAATTGAGACAATGAAAGTATAAATTCAAGAGGATTTCCTGACATTTCACGTGTAATATTCACCCCTTAGTGTGATGAACGTGTTTCATGCGCCTCACGAAACCACAATGATCAAGAAATTAAAGACTAGTGATTACTTCAATAATCAGGTTTTCGGAGATGACTTATGGCTACCAATCAAAATATCACTCCCAGTATGGTCGCTACTAATGAGTCCAAGTTTGGATGGCTAGTTCGGCTCACGTAGTTTGATGCGAGGTTTGATAAATGGTAGGGATGGCTCACCAGACTAAACGTCGAGTATATAAGAGAGAGAAAATAGCTACAGAGAGAATATTAAATTTATTTTGAATATAATAATAATTTTTTACCCCCACCAAAGTAGTATGGCATGTTATATTTATAGTGACCATTTTAGGCTTTTCAGTATTAATAGCACACAAATATCAAAAGTATATGTTGGATTTATACAATATGGTCTTTAAATACAACTAAAGCTGGTCCAAAATCCAACTAATAATTACTTTATCAAACACATTGTTTATATTACAACGTCGTACTTCATTTACAGGAAAGCGAGTATATTCCAAACCATGACATCTTTCTTTCCTAACACCATTCAAATCAAACTTGTTCTTTTTCATCCAAATTTTTTTATTTTGCTTTTAATCGTAATTTTTTTCTTTATCGTTTTTTCAATTTATTTTTCTCTCTTTTTACTTTAGATTAAAGTGTATAATAGTTCAATGTATTACATCAAAACAAGAAAAAATAGATTTTTATACTTGAGTTAAAAACCGATCCTCATTCACTGATAGATTCAAATCTAGATAGATTCAAATCTAGATAAAAGAACGTGCAAATGTAAGATTAGTCATTTAAATCATATATGATTTGTTTATAACCAATTTTTATAATTGATCATTAATTATTTATGGACAATGATCAAATTAGGGTTGGAAGCAATTCATGATGGAAAAATCCAAATTTGGATACAAATGTTTGTAATTTATTTCATATGTATGTTTCTAATTTTGTTTATATTTTGATAAAATCCATATTATTGCATATAGATGTTTTTAATTTTGAAATTTCGTTGAGATTTTTAATTCTCTAAACTAAATGATAAATTCGAATTATCTATCTATGATTCAAATATAGTCTTTATTTTATGGTTGATTTTTTTTCCTTTTATATGTTACTAGACAATTGAAGGTTAATGCCTGTTTTTTTTTCAAATAGATTGTTTATTGGATGAAGGATCAATCAAAATATATAATAATTGGTCTGAAAAAAAATATATAGAGAACCGAGACTAAAATTCGAAAACTGAAAGTTACAATTTTTTTGTTTGATTTATTTTCTGAGTATTTGTTGTTTTTTATCATATGTATGTTCTTGGTTAAGAAAGTCAATATGATCAATAGCTTCAATCTGTGTCTTTGGTGTTAGTTTACTAGTTTAGATTTTTATCACTCATATGGTTTTAATGTATTAGTGGTTCTAATGAAACCTTTGTTGATTACTTGATTTTGTGTCTTTCAATTCAAATGTTTTAAATAATAACTTAAGATAATGGATTGCATATAGTTTATAGGCTTAATAATTGTTAGAATTACATATACGGTGTATAATGAAAACACGGATAATTAGAAAGAATAAAATCTGAAATCACACATAAACATTGTATAACTTGTATTATGTACATATAAATAATGGGTATAAAAAAAAATGAACTGAAATTTGAATATAACATTACAAATGTTACCAAAATATTTCTTAAGCCATAACTAACGTTAAGAAATTTACAAAAAAAGTTGTTGCAAGTGTTATCAAAATATTACAATATATGTTAACTATCATAATATGTAACACACTTACATAGGATTAAGTATTATTAACGTAAAAAATTCATACTATAATAAATATAGTCCTTATGGGCTTCATATTAACATTACGTTGTTGTTTGCATGGATGATGTAGTATTTGTCGCATTTCATGACCTTGGACCCGATAAAACTATTGTGAAAAGTCATGCATAACATCTTGAAGTTTCTGATACTTCTAGGTGATAAGATGTTAAACCAGATTAAGATAATTCCTCGAAATTCATCAAAAATTCCATACACTTAATTCTAACATCCACCCGAAAGTGTGACTACACCCGAGCACTCAGTTGGGGACCCTAGAAGAAGGAAACATGCAGAGGTCGAGGTTAGCTAGAGGTCCCGACTGCAATACTCATTTCTTGTGCTTGACAAAAGGCTTTTTATACTTAGACTCTTCGTTCTCTGTCGATGGTTAAATGCTTCGATTCTGGGGTTCTGATTCTCCGTTTTCTTTTTCTCTTGTTGTGTTGTTTTTTTTTTCATATGATGCTCTATTAGAGTCATCCTTGCAAGTTTTACTTATTTCTATGATAATATTCTGGTTTGATTATTTTATTGGGTATGAGCTATCAGCAAAGCATGTACAATCTTGCAAAGCATGTACAATCTTGAATTAGTATCATGATTACGCGCATGTCTTACGCCATTTGCTCGAATATTTCATTTTAAGTCGTCAAAGCCTAAAGCAAAGTATGTTGGACAATCGGAGTTAGTAGCTAAACAATTGTGACAGCAAAAGCTAGAGACTTCACTGATGGGTTTTTGTTTGCTGGAAGCTCGCCCAAGAGGGTCGTCGAGACCAGAAGCGAGGAAAACATATTCATTAAAGCAAAAAGCTAATCCACAGGATTCCTCAGGGCGGGAGGTGTTACGTTGGAGTTTTTATTCATTTTTTCGCCGTTGATTTGGATTTCCATATCTATGCATGAATTTATTATTTGTTGATTTTTATGTTACATATTTTTAAAGCTCTTGTAAAAATAAAACATGAGCTTTGTGGTAGCAACTCATTCTCACATACAACACTAAATGTTGATATACATTATGGTTGATTGAGATCAAAATATTAAGGATGCGATAATTGATGAGTAAATAAAATATTTTTAGATAAGTAAATAAAATATAATGAAAGAAGTAAAATAATATCGTAATTGGACTTTAGATAATATATCTTATATTCTTTTAATAATGGAATGAATCTGTTATTTATAGAAAATTACATCTTATAATTACTGTTAGGAAATAAATGCAGTAATTTATTCATACTCTTACACATTGCTAAGTGCTACTAATCATCTTCTTGCACGATTTTTTGGAGAAATATATTATTCCATCTTAGTTGCTTAACTCTTAAGGTTCGACCTAATGGACTTTGAAGTTATTTCTTCTGGTTAGTTTTGTGAACAAATTTGGACATTATCACATCCTAAGAAAGGATGTTTGTGCTTTCCATCCACATTGAAGCATTAGTTTCTCTAACATTGTTTTTATTAAATTATTGTGATGTCTGGGTTATTTCCTAATTATATTTATCTATGAATTTCATTATTTTGCTACTTTTATAGATGATTCTCTCATGTTACTTATATTTTGTTAGTAAATTTAGACAAAAAAATATTTTTAATTTTTTATTCTTTTATGAAAAATCAATTATGCACCAATACTAAAAACATTATTGTGACAAATAAATTCTTGAAATATATAACTAATAATAATATACTTAATAAATCATCATGTGCTTATACACCTTAAAAAAATAAAGTGGTTAAACGACATAATAAACATATACTTGATTCTGGATCAACGCAATTCTAACTTCATGTTATGTGATAAATCACATGACCTCTTTTGTACTTGGTGGTGCAATCCTTTATAATTTCTTTTTTTCATATGCATTTTTTCATGTTTCTCAAACTAGATCCCAAGTTTTTGTTTTTTATCTTTTTAGGCTATTCTGGAACTCAAAAATGCCATATATGTTATTGTCCATTTATTAGAATTAATTTGTTTTATATGATGTTATTTTTATGGAGTTTGTATTATATATCTTTCATTTAGCTACTGATTTTTTAATTACATCTATTAAGTCACTCTATCATAATTATTTTGAAATATTATGAGGTTCAAGCCGATTATTTAAGAATCCTTAAAAATTTTGTGTCTCTAACACCTCATATTCCTCATGCTACTCAGTTGCATATTCGATGAAGTAAATACCTCCATATTAATACTAACATTATCCATCATATATCATACCATGAAACTTGTATATCTCATATTTCATCTAAATACAACCATTAAATCAAGACCATCTTTTGCACAATCACCTCACTTTATAATACCTAGTCCATATATTTTCTTCCAATCAAAGCAACTCAAAATATTTACTTTTATATTCCTCCCGTAAAATATCATGTAACTATATTGTATATCATATCAACCACTTTTGTTCTTATGTTGTTTTGTTATCGTATCATCATGAATTTATTGCTCATCTTGATAATTACTATGTTCCTAGGAACGTGGTAGACGATTTCTTCAGCCGATGGTGGTTTAGTGCTATACATGAGGAAATGTTAGCCCTAGGTAAAATAATACACATAATATTTATTCTCTATATCGTGAAAAAATGAATCGATTATAAGTTGTTCTTCACGATCAATGTGTATTCACATGAATCATCAGACTTACTAAAGCCTTGCTTGCGTGTAAAAGGTACTCTTATTCTCTACATATATATTATGCTAAAGTATTTATCTTGTTGCTCAACTAGCATGTGTTCATATTTTTATATCTTTAGATGTTATTCGCTACTCAACTCTACACCAATTGGATGTCAATAATTCATTTTAATGACATCATTTATGGATAAGTTTAAATGACTAAAACCTTGTATTTTTTATTCAAGAAGAGGGTTTCAAAGTCTATCGTTTATAAAAATATTTATAAAATCTAAACATATCTCCCCGAGCTTAGGTTGGGAATGTCTCACACACATAGAGTCGGTTTAGCATGAACAACAATGCTAATGGTCATTTAATATTTTCTAAACAACTAAAAGGAAAACTATGATTTGAGTTTCGTATGTCAACGATCTGATTATAACCATCGATAAGCCAATGGAGTCTCGATATTATAGACATTCTTGAGCGAGCATTCAAGATTACAGATTTTGGTAAACTCAAGCACTTTCTTAGCATTAAGGTATTATGATATTTTGGTAAAATCCTTATTTTTAACATAAAGTATGTTCTTGATATGATTTTATAATATAGGTTGGTTGGATGCAAATATGTTGACTCACCGATGGCCCTTGAAGCCAAGATATTTTTTTATGATTGAGTACTCATGCATGATCCTGAGAGATATTGAAGATTGGTCATGATCCTAAGTTATATGAATCATCCAAACATTTTGTATTTGCTAAGTGTAGTGAGCCAATTCATATCATCCTCGCATACTATACATTATGATGTATTTATTTGGATCCATAGATTCCTCATGGGATCTTTAGATAAATGACTCGTATATCCTAATCAAGGACATAATATGATTGCGACATTCATTGATGGTGATTGAACATGTTGTCATACTAATTGAAGGTATACTACTGGATATTATATCTTATTTAGTGGTAATATAATATTCTCCAAGATTAAAAAGCAGACATGTGTAAAGTCAAGATATCATGTAATAGAAAACACATCATATGAGCTAGTTTAATTGAAATGTTTACTCAATAAGCTAGGTATTCACCATGTAGGTTTGATTATACTACATTACAAAAGTGTAATTTTCATGCATAACACAAAGAATCTTGTTTTTCATGAGATTATAACGTATATTAAGGCTGATTTTATTGGAACTAAGATCTTGACATAAGAACATCCATTCATCTCTCATGAATACAAGCCTCTTCGCAAATCTTCAGTTAATACACTATATAACAAGTTGTGTATGTTAGACATATACGCTACAACTTGAGGATGATTGTTAATGATAGAAAGTTAAATATGAATTTACCTAGTAATAAATTTAGTCATTAGTTTGTGATCTATATAATAATTATTTATAGATTAGTTCATAGTCAATATTAGATAGTCAAATAAGTTAATTAGATTAAAGTTACCTTGTTTATATAAAACTATATATAAGTTTTTTCTTTGTATTTTTTGAGATATAAGTTTATAATAATACTTAAATTCTCTACACGATGATCAAGGTGACTATAATTCTAATCAAAATTAATATTACGCTTGATAGGCGCAAAGATTAAGTTATTACTTTAGAGATCGAATGTGCCACTTATGAGGCAAAAAATACACGCAATATGACCATTAAAGATAAGAGATAAGATCCATTCATAATATCCTTGAGAACCAAAAATTCATCAAAATAAAAAAGTTATGTTGACAATGGTTTGTCATATATGAAAAAAACCCCGATGTATGGTGTCAAATGAAGTTGTACATACTATATATTGTAAGAATTTTGTTGGTTCATCGATGATGTTTTTTAACCCTAACTTATTTGAGTGTTCATAAAAGGAGCTATAAATAAATTTTATTGTCTCACTAGTTGGGGTTATTAATCTATAGGTGAATATATATATATGCCAATTGTGGAGTGCATCAATGGTTTAAAACTCTAGGTATATGTGGGTTTTGAGTTGTGTAAGTGCTTTTGGTATTGGTTGATTTTAAGATACATATTTACGGATATCAAAACATATTTACGGATGCATTATTATTGTTTTAAGAGTAAGTATTCGGCATCTTGACTTGCAACGGTCACGGATCTCGTTAAATTATTTGAGGGTTCCCTTTCTGATCTTATAAGAAAGCTTAAGGATTCGAATTACACTATTCTTAGCCAAAATGAGAGGATCTTTAGTATATAGATGGATGTGATGATCATAAGGTCAAAGGTGAAAAATATAGAAGCCGGGATTGCATTTGTCACACCAAATGTGAAACAATGGAATGATACCAAGTTGGTGTTAGAGGAATGGAAAAAAAATACGATATGGTAGCCATGGGAAAACTTTGTTGCTTTTAAACTAAAGTATATTTCAGAATGAAAAATATTAATTTATTTTATGTGTAAACATTATTTTAATGAGAATATGAGAGATAATATGTAATCAAGTGTAATATTGTTAGAAATTATAATTAAATGTAAATTTAAAACTTTGATTGGGAATATTTCAACCATGAATTTTAAGAGTTAAAGAAAAATACAAGAGCATATCATATAAATAACTTCAGTACGCACGGAGTTTAAGACACATAAAGTTGAACTTCATAATAGTATCGTTGTGTGTTATATCTTTATGTCTTTTCTTACTAAAATTAGTCTCTTTGAGATCATTTATGACCACTAAGTCGAGAAATAATATTTTAATAAGTTGACTTGGAATCTTGTGCAAGATAAGAAATATATATAAGGAAATAAATAAATTCAACATAATAAATGACAACTAAAAAAACAAGAACATGTGCAAGAAGAGTTCAACTTCTTATACATGATAGATTTTCAGATCATACTCTAAAGATCCATAGTCTAAAAATGTAAAGGTTAAAACAAAAGGTGAAAGTTAATACCACTATAAAAATTATGACCATTTCAAGAGAGATTGTGAGAAATTGATGACCAAACATGGTAAACTCACATATGTGATATGTTCAAAAGTTAATTTAGTTATAATACCTAGAGATGATAGATCGGATGATATAAATATGTCAACTCGCATTTGTACTTATTTATATACTCCACTCAAAATACAAATTTCAACGATGGTGAAAATCTATAGATACAATAAATATGTCAACTCACATAAAAATTATTTTAGAAGTTGTTTTGTTTGTATAATATTTATGACAATGAGATATGTTTATTCATTTGTGAATGAAAAAAAGAGACTATTTTCAATAACAATTATTCTATTAACAGATGTATATTAGAGCTTCATATACATTTGATAAGTTAAATGATTTTTTAATTACAATATAATTATACATATATGTACTAAATCATTATATAAAAATTCAGGATATCTTTGGTATAATTATTTGGATCATATTTTTAAGTAAAGAGTTAACAACATTGTCACCGAAGATAATTTAGATCCATCTTAATATTCTAAATTTGAGGCATGTGTCAAATGTGTTTAAATGAAACACAAAACTTAGAAGAAATATGTTGTCTATTATACAAAAAAATATTAAATGGGTATAATTTAGACTATCCTATAAGCGTATAATTTTTAGACTAGTATTATCATTTAGTTTTAAGATATTAAGTTTGAGGGTATGTTTTAGGTTATAACATTGTGTTTTAGAAATAACTAGAAAATAATTGTTTAGTCTTTAACAATTATGTTGTGGTTAATTTACCAGTCATTTTCTGATTGCAAAAGCCTCAATACCTCAAATAGAATCACATCTCACTCAAAAACTAAAGTTTTGATGTTTTTCTTGATGAAAAAACTCAATATCTTCAAAACATATTAGAACTTAAATATTCGGTAATGCATGGATACATTATGAAGAAATAATAAGTATATATTTTCAAATTAGATGGATTTTTTGCATGAGTATGAAGTGTTTTCTTGAAATTCAGAAGATGATATAAGTAAATTTTAAGATGTCATGAAATTTTTTAACTTTTATTATGAATATAGACAACGGAAAAAAATATAATACAATATAAACTATTTTAGCTTGGGGTCTTGTCTTGTTTACTAAAGAAAAAAAAATTGTTTGCAAACATATATATAAAACCAAATATAATTTAAAAGGTAATATAGAAATATATAAAGTATACTTTATAATAAAATATTGTACTCAACATAAATGTATATACTATTATGAGACATACTCTCAAGTTTCTTCAAAAAAATGCGTTTATAAAAATTATAATTCTGATTGTAAGTTTTGATCTCGAGCTTCACTCAATGAAAATTAAGATGATGTTTCTCAATAGATACCTTGAAAATAATTTACATGGTGCAATCTGATTTGTTTTCTCGACATTAAAAGTCGATGGTCATGGAAAATAAAAAATATACTTATGAACTCAAACAAGCAGTTTTTTCAATGATACCACAATTTTTTGGATATTATCATCTCATTCAAGTTTGAGATAAATTATAAGAAGGATTGTGTATACCAAAATATTTACGTAAGAAAATAATGTATTTGGTGTTGTACGTCAATAACATACTTTTTGTTACAAACGATAAATTCTTATTACATGTCGACGTAACTTTTCTATGAGATAGTTTGATTGTTTTTTGGTAAGGTGTCCTATGCATTTGTGATTCGGGTTATTAATGATATTGTTTCAGATATTATTGGTGTATCACAAAATACATACATTGAAAACATGTTACAATTCTATATCTTGGAAAATATGAAATCTATAAATACTTTTGTAGAAAAATCAAAATAATTATGTCTAAGTCAACAACATAAACGGAGTTGGAAATTTATAAGATGCAAATAACTCAAAATGATTTGGTTATTATAATATTATTATATTGTCAAGTATCCACCATATCAGATCTAGCATTTCTAACATGATGTTGTATGGATACTTGAGTAATTTAGATATAGACCATTAAAAGATAGTCAAAAGAGTCCCCTAACTTAAAACAGTAAAGCATTACAAATTGACAAATAAAATATTGAAATCAAAGGCTACTTTGATGGTGATTTGTTTTATTTGTGTGGATATTTATGAGTTCATAACTAGATACAAATTATTTTTTATGTGAAATACAATTTCACAAAAGAGTGAAATAATAGATTATTTTCACAACTTCTACCATAGCTATAAAATATGTTGTATGTTTTGAAGCTTGAAACCATACATTATGGATTGTGATATTTTTAGAAGACTGCATATAATGCAAGAAATTGAAAGAACACACATTTATTGCTATAATAGCTCAACGGTCATGTTCTCAAACAATAAAAAAATTCAAATAAGCTTAACAAACACACACGCACACGAGCGCATGCACACGCACATACGCACGCGCACGCACATACGCACGAGCATACACACAAATGCACATATACGCGTACATACACATATATACACACGCATACACATATGGACGCACACAGACGTACACACGCACACACACATACACACACACACACACACACATATATATATAATTTATCCACTAAAGAGAGGATCTATAGTGGTAAAATCAAAATAAAGCACATTGAGACAAGCTCACTAGTTGCATATCATTTTATTAAGAAGTTGATACCCAAGGTCTTTCATAAAACAAGTTTTTGTATGAAAATATTATTATTATTTTAATTTTTAATATAGATTTAGTTTTTAGTATATGTTTGGACTATATTACTTTCAGTTTCCATTATACATGTTGTTTAGTTTTATAACACAATGGTTATTTGCTATCTTATCCTACATTATTTTGTATACTTAGTTTAATGATCTATATTCATAATATTTAACTAGTTAAGATTTGACATGTTATGATTATAAGGTATTTTGATTCTTATGTTGTATGTCATGAGAAGTCTAAGTTCATTTAAGGGATCAGTTAGTACCATGATTACTATGACAATTATTACACCCTATTGTTAAGCAACATAACCCATTTAATAATTTGTCAATCATTTATTGACGTGACAATATACTTTTAGATTATTTGTTAATATAATAACAATTTTTTTAGCTCAATTTAGTGGTGATACCATTTTATTACAAGTGATGATCCAAGTAAGAAATGTAAGGTTTAGATTACATATCTATAGCTTTTTTTATAAACATATAACCAAGATATTTTATATGGATAATCAAATACACGGTAAGTTAAAGATACTTACCACTAATCATTCTTACAATATTGATTAAATGGTTAGCAAAATAGAGACGTTGACATTAGAAGAAAAAAAGTCGACAAGAGATCAAGAGATGTTGGATTTATGGACAAAAGTCTGACGGTTGTGGATATTCCTTCTAATTGAGAACAGCTATGTATTTAGTTTTTGGAGGATATTAATTTTTAATATTGTATGGATAATGATGGTTTAGGTCTATATTGTTCGAAAGAAAAAATAATTGTAAGATGAAATGCTATATTGTAATGAATATATTACGTATATGTTCATTACTATCCTGATTTATAGTCCCATTTTTGTGAATGTACTTGGGCTTAATAGTGGATAAATTTGGTCTAAAGGTTCTTGATATTATTTCTATCACATACTTAAGCTATAATTTCCAATACTACTTTAATCTTATATCTCGTGTCAGTTGAGAATAATAACCATATTGAACTCTTAAGAAAATATATCTATAGTGTTAGACTGATGAACCCTCCTTCGCAAATATCTAGAAAATATGTTCGATGAGACTCATTTCACCACTCGTTAGTCTAACACAGTTATTGTTGATACATTCCAATGTAGGATATCCTTATAGTCTCTCACATGAATCATTTATGATTCTTACCCATAATAAAAGTTTTTCATTGATTAATTCGTGTGAAACCAAATCCTAAAAATTATTCTATTATCTCAAATCTAAATCTAGTAATGGGTTCCTAAATTAAACTGTTATAGAATGGAAAGTGTGCTAAATTGAGATAAATATTATTGTATCGTACCCAAGCTCCCAATTAATAGACTCGTATGAATTGTTTCCACTGGACATCCCTAAATATACATATTTCTTAAACATAGATTTTTCTAGGTATGAGGTTAATGTACCAGTTTTAGTAACTACCTACTAATGAATTGGCTTAGCAATGAACTATTACTTATTTTAAATAAATAAAATAGAGCATGAAATTATTCATTGAACTACAATATCTCTTTTTAGTAGAAAGTACTATAATCAAGTATGAAAAACATAATTATATTATTGAAGTGATATCATACTTTTGGGTTTTAAACAAATTACATTTTCAGTGACTCGCAATCATAATAAAATATGAGCATAATAACGTTATCTTGGTCATCCTTATATAAGAATGATTTACATATACAAAATTGAATTCTACGACGGCCATTGCACTTCGTGCATCTAATTTTATTTATTTGGTATGTTCTCACTAATGTATTTAACACATGTGCAAACAATTTGAATATTCAAGAGGGTATGAAATATCTCAAGAGACTAGTTTGTCAACCTTTTATTGAGACGCGTGACATGAATTATTGTGACAAATATATACTTAATTTTCATAGGTTCAGTTTATTTTACTATACAATAAATAATTATGTATAATATCAATGGAAAAGATAGTTATTATACTATATATTGGTGTGGATTAGTAATTTGGTCAAGTATTTTGTGGTGTTTCAAAGGTATTTAATGTTTAGGTGTTTTGTAGTGAGAGATTTAAGCTACTTGGTTGTATTAAATGTTCATTACCCTCATTAATGAAAATGGTTGGGTATTTATACCCTTAATTATGGGCCACATGGGATTTCGGGTCAAACTTATGAAATCGGGTCGAGTTCAAAAACCCATTAGTTTATTAAGCAGATTAGCAATTAGCAATTAGCTTAGTCAAAAGGTGATTAGTTTTTAGTTCTTTTGTCCAATTCGGATTAGGGGTGAGATTCGGTCGGTTCGGTCGGTTTTTAAAAAAAAATTTAAACCAAACCGAAATAATTCGGTTTGTATATTATTAAACCGATTTAGCAATAAAAAAATCGGTTTTTTTCGGTTTCGGTTTGTTCGGTTTTGGTCGGGTTCGGTCGGTTTTTCGGTTTTAACAGAGGTGCGGTTCGGTGCGGTTCCATAAAAATGGTAGATTTGGAGACCTGGTGAATATTTTTTCAAAAAATGTTAATTTATTTTTTGAATAATATACCTAATAACTTGTAATTGATTTCATCTTTTTTTATAAGGTGAATGTGTTTTTTATAGGGTGAATGTGTGACTGTGTGAGTTTTATAAACTTTCTCGCAATCCTTACCTAATTTGTCAGGTAAATAAGTATCTTCCTCACTCTTTAAGACTAAATATACCATTCAATTCTTCAAATTATTTTAAAAGAGAATAAAGGTAATTCAAAAATGGCTCACAATTGGATACCATAATCTCTATATCAAGAGAAGATAGGCTTTATTGTCACAGAGACTTTTACCTGCAGCACTAACGTATAGGTATCTGCCCCTCCACCTGCAAAAGATGTTTCAAGTGGTTTATCAGAATGTTGTGTAAATGTTAATTTACTATATAGTAATGTGTTTAACAATATGAAAGAAAACAAATGCTCATTTCGATGATTTAAGAACAGTTCAGAGTTCAATCTAAGTAACAAAAATGACTACAGATGTTAAGTAGTTGATGATTAATAATATATATATACCTGCACCGGTAATGGTTGTACTTCGACTTCTCCATCGCCTTCAACTTCAGCTTCTCTTTTTTCTTGTGCTTGTGCTTCTGCTATTGCTTCTGCTTTTTCTAGATTATAATCACCAATGGTAGATCTCATTGCACTTAATAAGCTACCATAAGTTGTGCCGTGTCCACGGTTGATGGATTGAACAAAAACATGGGTCATAGCACCGGTCCACAATCTTGATAGGTCCTGAGTACATCACATACGTGACCATGCTTTTAAGTTTGATTAAATATACAAATTAAGCCTATATTTTTATTAACTATTTCACTGTCAGGATTCGTACCCCAGATAGGGGTAATAAAAGATCTTAAGTTGTAAGTGTACAACCACTAGGCCAAAGGTAGAGACGGTTCTTATATCAAATACGGTCTACATATTAACATATACAATATATTCTTTAGATTCGATCGGTTCAGTTCAAATCGGTCGGTTAAACCGTACAACTCGAAAACCGACCGAATTAAATTCGGTTTAAGAAATTAAAACCGAAACCAAAATCTAGTTTTAAAAAATCGACCAAACCGACCCATTTTGGTTTGGTTCGGTCGGTCGGTTCGGTTTTTTTCGGTTTTTGCTCACCCCTAGTTCGGATGGTTCAATGGGTGGCTTTTAACTGAATTTCCCCTGTCCGGTTTCTATAGTGAGGGGTGAAAATTTCCGGACTCATCAGTAGCCTTTTTTTTAGGTTTTGTTCGAAGGCCTTTGGCAAGACCTTAAAAATCACCTTTGGGAACTTGTAACATTTTCCAGACGGATTTAGTGTTTAGTGAAGGATTTATCCGGACTAAAAAAACTCTTCAGAATTTAAAAGGTTTTGCCTCACCGGCCGTTTTTCTCCTAGAACGGCGCTCCCACTAATCCCAAAAAGTAACCTCTTCATTTAATACCCATGACGCCAGTGCCGTCTTCAATCATTACTTTTGTCTTTTCGTATTCTCTTAGGTTTTTGGCATCTTTTTGTCCCATTAATATATATTACTTCATTTTTCACTGTTTTACCATCTTCATTACTCTCTCATTCCTTCATCTCAAAACTTTCACCTCTCTTCTCAAAATCCTTTTGGTGTGAGTTTATGTTCACAGCAAGAAACGCACTGGTAAAAGGCGGGTGTCTTAATCTCTCGGAGTTAGAAAAAACACAAAGAGTTGAGCGAGAAAGGCGCATTACTACATGTCTTCCAGTTTCTCCAATCGACAAGTCTGAAACGCCATCTTCAGAGCCTGATCGAGGTTTATCTTCTGCTAGAAGCTCCAAACCCAGGAGGTTATTTCAACCAAGTCTTTCACCTATCATATCAGGCTCCTCGGTTCAGGAGTCACAACCAACTGTGGAACGGTAAAAAGCTGTTACAAGCACAAAGAGACCCTCTTCTTTCATAGCTATTGGATCAGATGCTGAAAATTCCCCCAAAAAACTGACACTTCGTCGAAGAGGCTGCTTAGTAAAAGGCCAGGCTGTTGTTCCACAGTCTAAGTCTCCGAAATTAAGGCCTCCTAAGTCTGGGGCCAAGGAAAAAGCTACAGGGTCAGAGGCATCCATCAAAGTCCCTAAGGATAAATCGTCTGGTCCGGAGGCTACTGGAACAAGCCTTCGAAATGAACCCTCCGGATCTGAGCCCCAGCCGGACACCAGACCACAAAGAGAAAGCGATGCTCAACCATCAGGACAGCTCACTCAACCAACCACCAGCACTCCTCCACCAAATACAACTGACAATCCTCCCATGGTGATGGAAAAGGTGATGGAGGACAGCGTTGAAGAAACCCCTTTTGAGACTGATGTCTCCGAGCAGACGGGGGAAGCTGCCACTGCCAAGAAGGGCAAGGGTAAAGAGAATTTGTGTTTAAAACATCCGGACCTGCCGGAGTCCTTTGAAGGCAGAGTGGGACCTTTCTTCCACAAGGTGAGCGTAAAGTATCTGCTAGCCATGCAGAACATTAACTACGCCTTCATTCATACTGCTGAATTAGGCCGGATCCGGACGAAGTGGGGGATCCCAGAATCTGTCAAAGTGAGCATACCGGTCAATCTGGAGACGCCAATGGACTGCAAGGTAAGTGAGATAGTTTTCTACACAGAATTGTTCAACTGGAGGCTCAGATTTCCCTTTGACCCAGAGTTCGTCAGATATTTTCATCTGATAAAGCTCTGTCCAAGCCAACTGAGTCCCAATGCTTGGTACACCCTCATGGCCTACATCATGGCCTCTAGGCTGTCCGGAATCCCGCTTCCGATGGAGAAATTTGCTGCTGTGCCAGCCTTTGCAAGAATCACATCATCCCCTTCTACCATTTCAATATGGATGACAATTATAAAGTGGTGGATAATCTACTCGTCTGGATTCATCCGAACTGGTTTTTCTTGATGGTTTCGAATGCTAAATTCAGGCACCTTCTTCTCTCACTGTGGTCGCCAATTTGGTGTGGATTATTTTCGACTGAGAGTAATTTGGTCAGGTATTTTGTGGTTTTTCAAAGGTATTTAATGTTTTGGTGTTTTCTAGTGAGAGATTTAAGCTGCCTGGTTGTATTAAATATTCATTACCCTCATTATTGAAAGTGGTTGGGTATTTATACCCTTAATTATAGGCCACATGGGCTTTCGGTTCAAACTTATGAAACCGGGTCGAGTTCAAAAACTCATTAGTTTATTAAGAAGATTAGCAATTAGCTTAGTCAAAAGGTGATTAGTTTTTAGTTCTTTTGTCAAGTTCAGATGGTTTAGTGGGTGGCTTTTGTCTGAATTGCCCCTGTCCGGTTTCTACAGTGAGTGGTGAAAATTTCCGGACTCATCATATATAACTTATTCATTTTATAACTTATGTATTCATGAACCACTACTGTCTATATTTATTTTTCACCATCACTTAATTTTGGTAATTTAGCATATGTCTTGAATAAAGATAAATTATGGTGGTTGCATATGTATTCCATTAAAAGTGTCTAGGAAATTAAAATAAATTGAAATAAAAATCATACCAAATGTGTGGAAGCAACGTTCTTGCTCGAGTCAAATCTCAAGCCTCTCACATTTCTTCTAAATTTTTCTCTGATATTTCCAGAAAAAATTCAACATGTATGCTAAATAATACTTAATTTGCTTAAGAATCAAAACTTAGTTTAATTTAAATAATCATTCATACTTAATATATTTTCTTTAAATAAATTTACTATGTATTAGTGATCAATGCTGAAATATGTTTCCCCACTATTGTTTAACTTTAATGTTGACAAAAAATGAATTTTATCATCATAACTAATTTAAGATTGAAAAACATGAAGTGTGTTGTTTATATTGACAACTGTACTCAAAATTCAATAAAAATTATACTCTAAAACTTGATAATGTAAACAGGCTTAAAACTGATTTTTTTATTAACCTCAACATTTTTCTTGTATGAAATCTAGTAATAACACTTTTAATATGCATAATTATTTAGATTTAACGTACTTAGATAAATCTGAAAAATTTAAAATTCTGAATTTTGGTAGTGAAATTAACAAATATCATGATTATATCCTTAAAAATGTATTATGATATGCTTAAAGAATGTCTAATAAACTATCATCATACTTACAAGATTTCACTTTCTCCTCCTTAATGTAGTTTTCTTATCATCTGCTTATATTTTAGAGTGAGAGTAAATGTTAGTTCATTACTATAGTCTTACAAATGTCTTAGCTTTTCTACTGAACGAATATAACATATTTCCATTATATCTTATTTTTTTGAATAAGTTACTTCAAAATATGTATGTAAAACCTAAACTTACAATATTTAACCTTAATCATCGCATATATAACATAAAAGGATGAATATTCTCAAGTTTTAAGTTCTAATTTGAACTCACTCATTATGATTTTTTGGTGGAGACGTTAGGCGCCAACGCGTTTAACATTATAACCACTAATTTTGTAAGGAAAACAATATCGGCTCACGCAACAATAGTATCATACAACTAATTTCTTACCTTTAGAAAAATATATGTATAGTTTTCTTGTGGGCCAACCTACATAGACAACTAATGGCTTTGAACATAATTTCATAAACCCTTTGCCTGTAAGGCTTGTACAGACAGAGATCACTCAGATGGCATGACCAGTTTATCATATATTTTCAGAGTAAGAGCATATAAAGTTTTCTTGTGCAAATTTTGTCAAACAATCGCATTTTCTAACTAGAAATATCCATGTGTTTCATTTCATTTCACGATGAACATCCAAATAGTCTCCAAAATCTAAAATATCTCTTCAAGTGTCCATATATTTTAAGGGAGATCAAATTTTTTTCAAATTCCAAACCAAAAAATGAAAACAAATAATCTATGGGTATCCAAAACATCTTTCCATACATCCCAGAGTCCAAGTGCTCGATGATAATGGATCATAACCCTCATCTCAAAGTCCATACATTTACAATATTACATGTTTACTTAATGCGCATATAATGGGGTAATATAATGTACATGTCCTAAAAACTTAACACATCATACACTAAATCACACTAATCATCGTAATAATATTGATTAAATAGGCAATAAAATAGAGCTACCGACACCAGAAGCAAAGAAATCGGTAAGAGATCGAGACATGTTGGATTTATAAATCAGAGTCTCAGGGTTGCATATATTTATTGTATTCATGAGCAATCTTGTATTTAGTTCTTGATGGATTTAAATTGATAGCACTATATCAACGACAAATATTTAGCTCTATGATTTTTAAAACGATAAAAAAAATATGTAAGTTCGAGCGTAAGATTATAAAGATATCATTTTTAATTATCCCTATTTATAGTTAAATATAAATATTATTAGAATAAATAGTGGATAAATTTTATTTAAATGGTCTTGATATTATCTATATACTACTTACTTATCCCATAAGACCTAATGTCACTTTAATCGTATATTTCGTGTTGATTGGAGATCATAATTGATGAGTCCGGATAACTTCACCACTGCTTACTGAGATTTCCGGACAATGACAATTCAATCATAAACTGCCCACTGAACTATCCAGCAGGACAAAACTATAAAATAATTACACCTTTTGACTAAGCTAGATGCTAATCAGCTTATTAAGTAAATGAGTCCTTAAACTTGACCTGGTTTCATGATTTGACCCGAAAGCCCATGAGTCCATAAGTAAGGGTATAAAACCCCAACTACTTTCATTAATGAAGGTTATGAACATTTAATACAACCAGACAGCTTGAATCTCTCACTACAAAACACCCAAAATTCAATACTCTAAAAACTTTCCAAAATACTTGACAAAATTACCCTCAACTTAAAATAAACCACACCAAATTGGCGACCACGGTGGGAGAAAAAGGTTCCTGAATCTAGCATTCAAAACTAGCAAGAAAAACCAGTTCGGATGAATCTGGACGAGCAAGAAATTCCACCACCTTTGGTGGAAGTGGTGGGAGAAAACAATAAGTACACGACCAAAGCGCGAGACAAGTTGAAAAAGTTGAAATAGAAGCACTAAGGGCCACTAGAAAGACAGAGATGGATTTAAAGGAAAAGTCAAAAGCGTCAGCCATTCACCATACTGACAACCCAAAGGAGAACGACCCATGAGAAAAGACTCATTTGAGCACAAAAAAACCCATGTCAGTTCCAAGAAGTCTCACCGGTCCAAGCCGGTGGAGAGCTCAGAATCTGAGTCCTCCAGTAGCTCCTCGAATGAGGATGAACTTGAGGAGTCTTTTTCACCAAGCAATGATGAGGGGAGGTCCAGGAAGAAACAAAAGTTAGTTAAAAAAATATTCCAGAAAGAGGGATATGCATGGGAGACTAAAGAGGCATCTGGGAAAAGGGTCGTCTCACAGCCACAACCATTGTCACAAGCATGTGGATCAGCTGCTGATGGATCCTTTTGCTTTCCATGATGAGCCAGGTATTTTTACAACACCTAATGAAGACACGATTTTTAGTCGTAGTCGAAATTGGAGGCAATCGCCATTTTTGCCCAAGATATTATCTGAAACCTTCATAAGAGGTTTGACAGTACTAAAATGGAGAAGTATGATGGGAGCAAAGATCCGGACAACCATCTGGAACAGTTTAAAAATTTATGATGAATTTTGATGATGATGACAAACTTCTTTGTAGAGCTCTCTCCCAATATTTTATGGGAAGTTCTTTGAAATGGTACAACAGCTTTCCATAAGGTTGTATCAGAGACTTTGATACGTTTTGGGTGGCCTTTCGAAGGCAGTTTGTGGGGATTAAGGAGGTGAAGGAAAATGGACATACTATTATCCATTGTGCCCAAGAGCCAAATGAGTCGCTAAAAGACTATATAAGCCCGTCCGTAAACACTAAGAATAGGTTAGATGATTGCTTTGAGCAGGTAGCAATAGCTTCTTTGAGACAATGGTTAAACCCTGGGAATTTGGCTGATTCGGCAACCAGGAAGAAGGCCATGATTTGGGGCGGGTTGCTTAATCAGGTGGGAAAACAAATCAACGTAGACAAAGAAGACTATGGGTACACAGAAAAGTGAGGTCTGCCCCAGCTGCTCCAAACCAGAACCAGTCTGGATACAAGGCCAAAGAAACCGGACAGGGGCCCAATAGGGCCAAACATACTTAATCCCACCCAAATCCAGCTCAGAGCCAGCAGTCCAGAAATAAACGAGGACCTTGGGTCCAACCGGAGTGGTTTGCTGAGTTAAAAGAGAATGTGGCAACCATTTATGACAAAACAAAATATGAGGTGCATTTTAGGAAGTCGACAACGTTTCAATCTCCTATAGAAAGTCGCAATACTTGTTTTGCCAATATCATCATGATATTAGCTACAACACCGAAGACTGTATTGCTTTGAAACAAAAAGTGCAGAATCTTATTGAAAGGGGGAAGATGGGAACTTATGTCAAGAGAAGAAGTGGAAACATGCCTGACAATGCTCACCGGACTCGCCCAACGAACAATACGGGGACATCTGCTCCGGAAGAGGCTATGGTAATCCTTGAAAGATTTGATGTCGAATCGGAGTATTTGGATCCTGATCCAACCCAGAATAAAGTGGTGGTTATAACAGAACAAACTAAGACAGTGTCCAGACTCATAAGATTTTTTGAGTCACTTACTATATTTGGGGGGGGGGACACTATGACTGCGCCGACTCCTTCTTCAAAGAGAGTCATGTTCACACTCTAGCTACTCAGTTAGAGGGAGGCATGTTTTCTTATCATTCCCAAATAACTTTTCTTTTCATTGTTTTTTATGAGGAGGATTTAAGAAATATAGTTGGGCCTCATGAGGATGTTGTCGTGATAGGAGCCTCAATTGGGGGCAATGACATCAGGCGGATTCTGATTGACACTGGCAGCTCAACCAATATTCTCTTTTTAAGTTCTTATAAACAGATGAAGAATCCGACAGTAATTCAGCGTTCGAACAAATCCATTGTGGGCTTCACAGGGAGCTCTACGGATGTAATCGGAGAATTTGATGATGAGGTATTGTTGGGCAAAGGCCCTTTCCAGAAGATGGTCAGGTACTATTCGTTGTGGTAGATTGCCCCACATATTACAATGCGATCTTTGGAAGGTCCTGGCTGTCTATGATGCATGATGTGGCTTCAACAGTCCATCAGTATTTAAAGTACGCAGTTCAAGGACAAGTGGGAGTTGTCCGGAGTAGCCAAAAAATAGCAAGTGGAAAATAGAATTATATATTGATGATATGCTGGTCAAACTTTTGAAGGATGAAAATCATTTGGATGATTTAGAAGAAACCTTTATCAACTTGAAAATGGTGAATTTAAAATTGAACCCAGAGAAAGGCACCTTTGGGGTCAGATCAGGAAAGTTCCTCGGATATATAGTAAGCGAAAAAGGATTGAAGCTCACCCAGTACAGTTAAAGCTCTGATATCTATGACTCATCCTTGGAATATTAAGGAAGTTCACTTTTGAACGGGAAGATTGGCAGCACTAAACAGATTTATATCTTGTTCTTCGGACAAATGAGCTCTTTTTTTCTAAGTTTTAAGACATGCAAATTGTTTCAATTGGACAAAAGAATGTTCAGAGGCCTTTCACCAGATTAAAGAGTGCCTTTCTTCCCCGGAAATTCTTACTAAACCTTTTCAGGAGAGAGATTGTTTGTTTACATATTTGTTTCAGATTATGCTGTAAGTGTCGTGCTAGTCTTAGAAGGAGATAATGTCCCAAAGTCAGTATATTACATTAGTAAAAGCTTATTGGATGCATAAAAATGGTATATGAAGTTAGAAAAGTTGGCTCTTGCATTAGTAATTACTGCTCGAAAAATGAGGCCATATTTTCAAGCTCATTTTATTATGGTACAAACATCTTTTCTACTAAAAACTATGCTTCAAAGACTTGATATTTCAGGGAGAATGACTAAATGGTCAGTTGAGTTAGGGGATTTTGATATTGTGTTTGAACCAAGTAATGCAATTAAAGCTCAAGCCCTAGCAGATTTTTTAGTGGAGTTTCATTTTGAGCGTTCAGATATGGATGTTAATAAGGATAATATCGAGGCTGAGTGGATAAATCAAACGGTTGGAAGATCGAGCACGTTTGGAAATAGGGCTGGGATACAGTTGGTTTCTCCGGAAGGAATATCAATGTTTCAGGCCATTTGATTTGGGTTCAAAGCAAAAAATAATGAAGCAGAATATGAATTAGTTTTAATAAGGTTAAGGTTTGTACAAATTTGTGGGGCTAAAAAAGTGAAGTTTGATGAGTCCGAATTCGAAGTGCTCCCCGGAAGGGTAGTCCAAAGTAAATCTCCCCGTAAATTCGGATAGACTCCAAATATTTAATTCGAACATGACTTTTTGACCGAACAGGTGATTTCGAACACTGAAAACTTAAGGCAGTTCGAACTATGACTAAAGTACTAAAAAACCTAAACACTATCTGACTAAGCTACCTGCACATCTGCTTAAAACTTATGGGTCTTTAAACATGACCCGGGTCTATTAAACTTGACCTGAAAGCCCATAAGGGCCCAAATTTCACACTATAAATGCCCAACCACCAGCATTAACTAGGGGTAAGAAAAATTAACTGCTGCCAGGCTGCTTAATTCTCTCTCCACCCTTAAAACACCCTGAAACACTTTGAAACACCTTTAAACACCACCATACCACCGTGAAACACCCTTACACCGCTTTAAAACTCCACTTGAAATTACCAGCCTATCCTCAGGCTACTTTTATCCACACCAAAGTTAATCAGTTATTTACATCTTCTCATTAATCATGCATCTGGACAATCCAAGGCTTGAAAGGATCATCTAGTAAAGTACTTGAAAATGTTAAAAGACTTGTCTTTAAGCTTCAAAAAAATAAGTTGTGAACATGTTCGAAGAGAAGAAAATTATGTGTTTTAGATTCTTTGGCCACTATTTCATATTCTGAGAAATACTCGTGGATTATTACGTTGGAAAATCCATTAGTTAGTAAATATTCAGAACCGATAGTTGGGATTATTGATGAAGACATTCAAGTAGCCATTTATGAAAATAAAGATTGAAGGCGAGACATAATCAAATTTTAGAAAGTGATGAGTTACCTATCGACAAGTCATAATCTAAAAAAGTGTGTTTCAAATCTCACGGGTACATTATACTGGGGGCATCTTGTATAAGTAAATCTTTTAGTAAACCTTTGCTCTGATGTTTGGGTATAAATGAATCACAAATGATATTATCAGAGCTTCATGATGGAGGAGAGTCTGCACATTATGGGTATAAATCACTGATTAGAAGAGTATTTTTAGCAATATATTATTGACCCACGATATCGTCTGACGCAAAAAAGTTGGTTAAAAAGTGTGATATATGTCAAAGGCTTGCTAATATAATTTATAAGCCAGAAGCTCCCCTCAAAAACATATCAGAGGCATTGCCATTTGACCGATGGGGTATTGACCTTGTGGGTCATCTTCCAATGGCTTATGAGGGGCGACAGACAATAATTGTGGCAGTAGATTACATTTTTTAAATGGGTGGAGACATAAACATTAGTTCTGAGGCCGAGCTGCATCCTGGTGGCAACAGCTCAAGCAGACCAGATCAAGGCACGGTAAGCCAAAAATAACAACTTGGGCTAAGTTTGTGAAGCACTTGAGGGCTGCATTTTTGCCTTACAACTATACCCGCATAATGTATCAGCAGTTCTAAAACCTTAAACAAGGGTCAAAGACTGTTGACGAGTACACTAACAATTTTTTCACGCTACAAAACCGTGTCGATATTACTGATTCAGTAGATCAGCTAGTATCTCGCTATATAGGGGGGATGCGCTGAACATGTTCGACCCTGTGAATGTGTCTGAAGCACATCAGCGTGCACTGCATCTAGAGAAAGCCCTTTCACAAAGGCCTTATGGAGGAGACACTGCCAGAACAATTCCATTGGCATTCCCAAAAAGGACGGTTCCAAGCCCTAACCCAAGAGTACCAACTGCTTCTCCTATGCGCACACGTGCTAATTTGCAGGTCCCTAGTCGCACAGTTACTTCCTCACAGGTTCGGTGCTACCATTGTCATGAACTAGGGCACGTTGCTTTACAGTGTCCAAAATTACGACAACCACCACAACAATCGAGGGGTCTGTTCACTGATACTGCTGATTTTTCCCTGGAGGGTGACCCACGGTTTGATGAAGAACCAGAGGATGTTGTTGATAAGGTTCCAGAGGACCAGGTTACAAGAGGAGATATTGGTCAGACATTGGTTTTAAGGCGTATCTGCCTGACGCCGAAAGCCAAAAGTGATGGGGATGATTGGCTACGGAACAATATTTTCCAATCGACTTGTACTATTGAGGGAAAGGTATGCAAATTCATTATTGATTCAGGGAGCTGCAAAAATGTTATATTTGAAGAAGCTGTCCAGAAACTAGCCCTGAAAACAGAAAACCACCCAAACCCATACAATCTTGCCTGGTTAAAGAAAGGTAGTGAGGTAAATATCTCTAGAAGATGTCTGGTATCTTTCTTTGTTGGTAACTATAGGGATAAAGCATGGTGCGATGTCATTGGGATGGATGCGTGTCACTTGTTGCTAGGCCGACCCTGGCAATATGATAGAAGTGTCACATATGATGGTAGGAGGAACCGCTACAGTTTTATATGGAATAATGTGAGCTTCATATTAACACCAACTAGAGAGGTTTCCCCAAAACCTGCCCTTGCATTATCAAACGATTCGGGTAAGAACTTTCTAGCTCGAAAGGCGTTTATAGAACATGCTCATGAAACATGGATTGTCTATCTTTTAGTGGTTAAAGAATTTCGTACTGATCCATTTGTTGGTATACCTGAGCGCGTTCGGCCGCTATTAGCAGAATTTTCTGTTGTCTTTCCTGAAACATTACCTACAGGTCTTCCTCCATTGAGAGATATCCAGCACCAGATTGACCTTGTACCAAGTGCTAACCTACCAAACCGACCGCATTATCGGATGAGCCCAAAAGAGCATGAAGAGCTCCGCAGACAGGTGGAAGAACTATTGACGAAAGGCCACATCCGGGAGAATCTTAGTCCTTGTGCGGTTCCTGCACTGTTAACACCAAAGAAAGATGGCTCAATGCGAATGTGTGTGGATAGCCGGGCTATCAACAAAATTACAGTCAGGTATCGTTTTCCTATTCCTCGCCTTGATGATTTACTGGATCAATTGAATGGTGCTACTGTGTTTACGAAGCTGGATTTGAAGAGCGGATATCACCAGATTCGTATTCGTATGGGGGATGAGTGGAAAACAGCCTTCAAGACCCGAGAAGGTCTGTTTGAATGGATGGTAATGCCATTCGGTCTTTTAACGCTCCTAGCACGTTCATTCGGGTTATGAACCAGGTATTTCACCCGTTCATCGGAAAATTTCTTGTTGTGTACTTTGATGACATTCTTATCAATAGTTCCACGGAAGAGCTGCATCTCCAGCACTTACGCGAGGTGTTGGTTGTTTTGAGGCAAGAGGAGTTTTATGGAGGACTCGATAAGTGTTGTTTTATGACAGATTTGGTCGTCTTTCTGGGGTATGTCGTGTCAAAAGATGGGCTTTCAGTGGATCAGTCAAAAGTGGCAGCCATGTGAGATTGGCCTATTCCTACTTCCATCACTGAAGTCCGCTCTTTTCACAGATTGGTCTCCTTTTACATACGATTCATACATAACTTCAGCACTGTTATGGCTCCTATTACAGAGTGTATGAAGGGCAAGACATTCTGCTGGACCCCTGAAGCAGCGAAGGCGTTTGAGGAAATCAAGGTAAGACTGACCACTGCATCGATTTTGGTTTTACCTGAATTTTCTACAGGATTTGAATTGCATTGTGATACATCTGGATTGGGAATTGGCGCTGTACTCAGCCAACGAGGCCGCCCTGTAGCATACTTCAGCGAAACGTTAAGTGGAGCTAAACTTAACTACAGCACCTATGACAAGGAGTTCTATGCAGTTGTACGAGCTTTGAAGCACTGGATTTCCTACTTAGCCTACAATGACTTTGTCCTGTACACCGATCATGGTGCCTTAAAGCCTCTGCAGAGTCAGGAGAAACTCTCTTCCCGCCATGCACGTTGGGCAGCATTTACTCAACAATTTACCTTTTCCATTAAGCATACTTCGGGGACAGTTAACCGCGTAGCTGACTCACTGAGCCGACGCAGCATGATGATTCGTATGGAAGGAGAAGTTGTGGGATTCGAGATGATGAAGGATCTATTGGCTACCGATCCATATTTTGGTCCTATTCTAGAGGACGACAGCGCAGGTTTGAGAAAAGATTTTGCAGTGAGCAACGGTTACCTCTTCAAAGGTAATTTACTATGTGTTCCTGAGGGCAGTTTGAGGTTACTGATTGTACAGGAGAGACACAATGAGGGGCATGGGGGTAGAGATCAAACCCTTCACTCTGTATCGAGTCAGTTCTTCTGGCCGCATTTGAGGCGAGATGTTATCCGTTTTGTAGCTGGTTGTCGGGTTTGCCAGGTGGCAAAAGATATATCCTCCAACGCAGGTCTATACCTACCACTCCCAATACCGGAAGGACCATGGCGAAGCGTCAGCATGGATTTCATCTCTGGGCTGCCAAGAACACAGAGAGGTAACGATTCTATTTTTGTAGTGGTTGACAGGTTTTCTAAGATGGCCCACTTCATTGCCTGCAAGAAAACCACAGATGCTGTGAATGTTGCTAATTTATACTTTCGTGAGGTCTACCGCTTACATGGTCTATCCCTGAATATCGTTTCTGATCGCGATGCGCGGTTTGTGGGGTATTTTTGGAGGAGTTTGTGGCGTCTCACAAACACGAAGCTGAGTTTTAGCAGTGCATATCACCCGCAAACAGACGGCCAAACCGAGGTAACTAATCGAACGTTAGGAAACATGTTACGCACAGAGGTCTCTGGGAACTTGAAAGCATGGGATTCCCGCCTTTATCATGTTGAGTTCGCCTACAACAGGCACCACAAGCGCAGTACTGGGTATAGTCACTTCATGGTAGTCTATGGTTATAACCCACGGGGTCCTATGGACTTAGCTTTCCCAACGCTTGATAAGGTTCCAGCTAAGGTCGAGAACGACATTGCTGATCTATGGGAGATCCATAAGAACACCTGCAAACACCTGGAGGAAACAACACAGAAGTACAAAATTACCACAGATAAGAGATGCCGCCTGGGGGAGTTTGCAGTGGGAGACTTTGTATGGGCTGTTTAGACCAGGGATCGCTATCCTGCACACGAGTACAACAAGTTGGCTGCAAGAAAGGTGGGTCTGTTTGAAATTATTGAAAAGATTAATCCCAATGCATACAGGTTAAAACTACCCAGCCACATGAAGACCCATAAAATTTTCAACGTGAAGCACCTGGTGCCATTTACCGCCGCTGCTGAGGATGATGAAGCTGAGAATTCGTAGGCGAATTCTTCCGAAGAAGGGGACGATGATGTAGTTGCACAAGCCCATGACTATATGGCCCTTTTGGACAAACGGAAACAGGCTTTATTTGGGGCCCGACTATCAGAATTAGGCGATGCGACCACTCAAATCGAACGTGTCGAGAAGCCCAACGATTTTCGAAAGCATCACTATGTGATGAAGTCCATGCCTTAAATTTAGTCGTTTAAACCCTCGTTTTGCTGTTTTAGTAAATTTTCTACATTTTCTTATTTTTGTTGGATTTTATTAAAATACTTAACCAGCTCCAATCGCTTTGAAATTGGGCTGGGCGTTATTTTATTGCATAAGAAAAATAGCTGTAATTTTGGGCTAGGGTTTCGAGCAATTCTATAAAAGGCTCTCAAACCCTAGTTTTGCCTCATATTTTTTTGAATAGAATTTGATTTTTCTTTAAAGTCTCTTCTACTCTGACCTAGGGTTAGAGTTATCCATCTTCTATTGTTCATCTTTTTTCTCTGACTTTTCAGCCACCTGTTCCATCTCGTAGCTTGACGCTACCAGAAACCCCCGTATCAATTTTGGTATCGTTTGTGAGAAGATTTTCTTTTCAAATAATTCAAGTTCTAACATTTACCAATGCTGATGACGCATTCAAAAATTGAAAGAGAGGCTTTAAGAATCAGTCTGATTCATGTTACTCCAGTTTTCGTTTATGGAATCACAACCGCAAACTTGACGATTGGTGGAAGTAATTTCGTGCAAAGTCATCTGCTAGGGATGACACCTTGTGGATGCAATACAATTGGTCAAGAACAAAGGACTTTGACTGTCTAACAAGCACGATAGAGTTACTTAAATTCAAAATGGTATGACCGGTGCGACATCTTGTGCGTACGACTATGTTTCACCTGCGTAAGGAGAAAACCTTTCCGCACAAGATATTCTTTATAATCTTTATAATATCCAACTATTAAAAATGCAAAATGGTGAATTGAGACAAGAACATATTAGAGTTAACTTATTGGATTATGAGAGAGATCAGGAAGGTAATGAGGATTTAGAAGCTAACCGAGGCTTTGCAATTTCAAATGGTGAAAATTATGTAAAAAAAAAAGAAAAGAAAAAAATCAAACATGGGAAATAGTGAGGCAATTTGAAGGAGAAAATAAGAGAAAAGAAGTAACATTTAGATCCGATAAGGATGCAAACGATGTTCAGTTGGAAGAAAACAATTATAAAAATAGTAAAAGAAGAAGATGAAAAATATTGAATATGAAGATTAGTCCAATAACATAGTGTTGAAGAAAAGTAAAGGGAAAAAATTACATAATATAATGAGGAGATACCTAAACTGGTTGCGTACATGTTACAATAATCATCGAATGTCAAGGAATCCTTGAAGGAAAGCTCCTTTAAAAATTCGATCTGTACATAATGGATACTTATGATAGTTCAGGAAATCATGAGCATCATTTGGAATAATTTCGGAATATGATGTTAGGATTCAATGCGGGCGATGTCCTACTTTCCCGAGCTTTGTTAGTGGCGTTCAAGGGAAATGCTCTGTCATGGTTTAATTGTGTGCCAAATGGAGCAATTTGGAACTTTGAAGATTTTTGGAGTGCTTATAAGAATCTCTTTTTTGATAACAAAGAAATAAAAAATTAAAATGACTACATCATAAATATGTATCACAGGATATGAGAGTCATTTAAAAGTTATGTTTAGAGATTCGTGCAAAAAATGAATGCTCTGGCAAGGTGTAAGGAAGATGTGGCAGTGGTGTCATTCAAAAGATTACTCATTTTGGAGGGTTATTTGTATATAGACCTGGTCAACTTTCCTATTGATTTAATGGGAGATTAGAAAGGTCAAAATATTTTATAAAAATGGAATACACAAAAAGAGAGGAGCCTATTCATGTCCAAAATTTTAGAAATCAAAATTATTAGGGTCTGAGAGAAAAAAAGAATAACGAGGCCATGCACGAAGAGGTCATGAAAGCCTCGTCAAGTAGACTAAGGTGTTTGTACTATGATAATTCAAATAGGGAGGTTTACCCATTTGACTAAAAACATTGTAGCTATTTCGATAAGACGAATGGTAAAGCAAAATATCAACTTTCTCGGGAAATGCTTGCGCCGAATAGTAAAAGGTCTTAAATATATTTTTATGCTTACCATAACGATCATCATCATATGACTAATTATTGTTTTCAGTTGTGTGATGAAGTGCAAAGGTTGATTGAAAATGATGGGCTGGTTTAGTTCATCAAAAGTAGGGGAGGAGAAAAGAGCGAATAATTGAGTGACGAAGGCTAGAGAGAGAAAAAAGTGGAATGAAAAAGGGAGGATAAAGGAAGCAACTTATGATGTTTACCATTTTGGGGAAGACACGTTATTTCAGGCAAACCAAGTTTCTAGAAAGACACATAAAATTTATTTGAAGGTTCCCCTATTGATGAATCATCGTATCATAACTACAGAAAACCAGTTGTGAAAATGATGGGTCATAACTTCTTATGAAGATTCATTGTTAATTACTTTTTACATATCCGAAGTAATAGTTCATAGGATTTTGATAAATAATGACAGCTAAGCAAATACTATTTTAAAGAAGATTTAAGATAAAATGATCGCGGTTCCTCCATTTAAGCCCACTGACCAAAATTCGGTTAGATTTGAAGAAAGATCTAATGGTTGTGTTGGAGAGGTAGAACTTCCTATAACTGTTGGGCACATAGATAATGAGAAGACTATAAGAACTTTGTTCATGATAGTGGACGCTCTAAGCTCATATAACGTAATTTTGGGTAGATCGGGACCACATAAAATGGAGGCAACCACATCGTTTTTCTGGTAGTGTATTAAGTACCCTATTGGAAACTCGGTGGGTATGATTAGAGGAGTCAGAGAAAAACTATGGAATGTTATTCTATTTTTTGTGTATCTTGAGAAATTAGCTTCATAATAATTACAAAATTCGAGAGAGGGTCGAAACTCGCTAAGAATTATTCAACTTCTTTTTAAAATTCATAATTCTTAGCGAGTTTCGACCCTCTCTCGAATTGTGTACGGCATTCGAAAATTTGACTTCTTGATTGATTCTGAACATTCACAATGTTATATTTCTTGATATGTTCCTCGAAAGTCTGATCTTTCTTTTTCAAACCTTTAGTACTGTGACCTGATCGATGCTCTATTTTATGCCTCTTCGAATATTTCTTTCTAATATCCTTCTTTCTGTGATACTCCCTTTCTGAAGAAGATTCACTAGAGTCGTAAAGTGAATAATCAATTGATTTAGACAATTCATACATGTACATTGTCTTTAACTTCTTCCTCGGATAATAGCGATGATGTCTCCAATACCTGTCCTTCTTACTGATCTGATGATAGTGGTATGGCTCATTTTTCTCAGTCTCATTTTCTCTTCGGACTTCAGACCAGATTTTCGTTGAAGCTATTGTTGCGTCTCTCTCAGAATTCAACCTTTCAATTTCCTCCAATAACTCATTTCTCCGAGTAACTAACACAAATTCTTCTAAAAATTCACCAGCATGTTGATCATCATGTTGTTGATCGATTTCCATATTACTTTACGTAGGATTCTCTTCGAACTCTTTCCCAATTACCAAGTCATTATTCATATCTAAATCTCCTCAAATTTCCATCTCTTTTTCTTTCAAAATTTTAAACAGGTTTGGAAGACGATTCCGTGTACCAAATCGTTCCCACATACAATCGCCAATAATCGTTTAAGAATTATTTGGAGTAGGTTTTTGAGTAGAATAATGTTTAGATGACTAAATGTGTTATTCAGATTACTTAACCAATATTTTAGAAAGAAGAAGACGTACTTTTAGAGAGATAGTAATAATGTCTCAATCATTTATTAATCACCAATTTCTAAGAAAGGGATCGTGCTTTTATAGCACAAATAGTAGGTCCCACAAGTTTAACAATTTACTAATTGTGGTCTTATCCTCAAGTCTATTATTTGTTATAAATTGGTCATTTTCCATTACATAATTAACAATTTCTCCCAAGAAACTTTCTTTGTTAATAAAACACCCCTATCTTTCTTAGATCTCTAATCTTCTCTTATCATATATAGCATAGAAACTTCCCACTTCACACTCTGAAAAAGTATTTAAAAGGATTTAATTTTAGGTTTAAATTTATTAGTTTTTAAAAAAATTCATATACGACCTCAAGCTATCGATCCTCATTTTCACTTTTACAATCATGTCCTTAATATATGCTTTCATATTCTTTCTTAATTTCTTCTCAAATATCCAATTAACGAGCCTGTGATAAGCTGATCATGTATTTTTTTAACCTAAAAGGCATGAATTTATAACAATACAAACCATTTTCTGCCAAAAAGGAAATGTCTCCATCGTCTATCCATTGTTCATTCTTTTTTTAACCAACACCGGGTTAACAGTCCAAGTCTCATACTTCGAAACCTGTAGGAAAATTTATTTATTTATTGTCAATGGCTTCTACTTTTTTAGGAGATAAATCTATCATCTTCTCACGATTTGGTCTTAACCTTTTGTCAATTGCCAGCTCATGATAAATAACAGAAACTTTACCTCAGAAATATCATCAGTACTTCAAGAAAGAACACAATAACTCCACCAATCTAATTTTGAAGCTCTGAATCAATTGCTGCTCATACTTACCACTTATTCATTTTCTATCTCTTCTTAAATTACCTTCTTCAATGGCTCATCAAATTGCATGGGTTCGTCAACTTCTTTTTAAAATTCATAATTCTTAGTGATTTTCGACCATCGCTCGAATTGTGTAATTACTATGAAGCTAATTTCTCAAGATACACAAAAAATCAAATAACCCTTCATTTTTTTTCTCTGATTTGCTCTCATCATACCCACCAAGTTTCCAATAGGATATTTAATACACTACCGGAAATACGAGGTGGTGCCTCCATTTTGTGTGGCCCTAATCTACTCAGAATTACGTTATATGAGCTTGGAGCATCCACTATCATGAACAAATTTCTTATAATCTTCTCCGTATTTTTGTGCCCAGCAGTTATAAGTAGTTCTACCTCTCAAAGACAACCATTAGATCTCTCTTTAAAGTTAACTGAATTTCAGTCAGTAGGCTTATATTGAGGCACCCCGATCATTTTATCAAAACTCCTCTTAAAAATATTATTCGCTTAGCAATCATTATGAATCAGAATTATCTTGACCATTACTTCATATATGTCCAAAGTAATTAACAATGCATCTTCATGAGAAGTGATGATCCATTATCTTCGCAACTGGTTTTCTGTAGTTATGATATGATGATTCATCAATAGGTGAACCTTCGAATCAATTTTATGTCTCTTTCTAGAAACTTAGTTCGTACGAAATAACGTATCTCCCTCATAATTGGTAAACATCATATGTTGCTTCCCTTATCCTCCATTTTTCATTCTATTTTTTTCTCTCTCTAGCCTTCGTCGCTCAATTATTCGCTCATTTCTCTTTCCCTACTTTTGACGAACTAAACCAGCCTATCATTTTCTGTTTTTACTACTATTTTCTTCCAACTGAACATCATTTTCATCCCTATCATTTAGGGCTGTCAACGGTTCTCCGGAACCGAGAACTGGACCGAACCTTAACGGTTCGGTTCGCGGTTCCACTCTAAAAACTCATAACCGATAAGGAACCGAAACAAAAAATCAGTTAGGAACCGAACCGCTAAACCGATAAAACCGATAGGAAATCGGACCAATAAAATCGTTAGAACCGATTATTTATTATTATTATTATTTATTCTTTTATAAATTATAGTACAAAAATTAATAGTTAATTACCAATTTCTTAGCAAAATATTAACTTATAAACTTTAGTTTTTATATAATTTATTTCAATAAAAAAATTAAAAATCAAAGTTTAATTGGATTTAATTTTTTTTTAATTAGACCGAACCGGACCGATAACGAACCGAACCGAAACCGGACCAAATTGAAACAGACCAAAATAGGACCGGACCGAACCGAATTCGGATCGAACCGAACCGAATCGGACCGGACCAGACCGAACCAAACTGAAAGCTTAGCGGTTCGGTCCAGTTCCAAAAATTAGAACCGAAAGCTTAGCGGTTCGGTCCGGTTCCGTCAAAACCCGGATCAATCCGAACCAATAACAGCCCTACCTATCATATCTAAATTTTACTTATTTTCTCTTATTTTCTCCTTTAAATTGCCTCACTATTTCCCCTGTTTGATTTTTTGTTTTATTTTTTTTACATAATTTTCTCCGTTAGAAATTGTAAAGCCTTAGTTAGCTTCTAAACCCTCATTTTACCTTCTCGATATCTATCATAATCCAATTTGTTAACTCTAATATGTTCTTGTCCTAATTCACCATTCTGTATTTTTAATAGTTGGATATTAGAAAGATTAGAAAAAATACCTTGTGTGGAAAGGTTTTATCATTGCGCAAGTGAAACATAATCGTGCGCACAAGATGTCGGACCAGTCGGACCATTTTGAACCTAAGTAACTCTATTGTGCCCACCAGATGCCACACCAATCGATCGATTCTAATCTACTACCGCAAAAATTGGAATCCTTTGTTCTTGACCAATTGTATTGCATGCACAAGCTGCCATTCCTAGCAGCTGACTTTACACCGTACTTCTACCAGTTGACAAGTTCGCAATAGTGATTCCCGGAACGACAACCAGAGTAGCATGAATCGGACGGATTCTTGGAGCCTCTCTTTCGATTTTTGAATGCGTCATCACCATTGGTAAATTTTAAAACTTGATTTTTTTGAAAAGAAAATCTTCTCACAAGCAATACCAAATTTGATACGGGGTTTTCTTCTTAAATGCAGTGGCAAAGTGATGAATGACTTTAAAAAAATTACTATGAGTTAATATTTTTTTTCTATTAGAATTTGATCAGTCTTCAAATGAAGACTTTGGTTCTTATTTATAGAGTTTACAAGAAATATTCCCGAATCAAAAGATTGCACGTGTCATCCCATTATAACCGTCTCAAAACCATTCTTGGTAACCCATTAGATGATGACATGTGTAATTTGGTCATAACCGCTTGAACACTCTTGTGCAACATCTTATATGCTCGTCTTATATCTTTTTATGACTTCTATTTCGTGTGACTTCTGCTTCATCTTACTTGGTTCACCTCATATGAACCTCGTCTCGTATCTCTTTATGACCCTCATCATATCTCATATGACCATCATTTTGTATCTCTTTATGACTTTCGTGTAGCTTTATTTAGCTCGTCTTACACATTTTTATGATTAATGTTTTCTATGATCTCTGCTTCTTACTTGATCTATCTTTTGTCTTGTCTTATTATTACCTACATCTTCTCTCCTACTTTTATTAGCCTGTAATTAGTTCTTACCTCGGCATTATAAAGATACATGCTATATATTAAATATAACCTTATTAGGACTCTTATAGTTGTATAAGTAATTTTAAATTCAAATTATTAAAAATAACTTAGACGAAGTAACATTATTTATTTATTTTTATTTTTCGGAGGGAACCCGCATCCGCTACTCAGAGTGCAATAAGTGCGCACAGGGTAAACCCTCAATCTGACGCAATAACCTGCAACCCAACGCTAAAAGGTAAATTACACAAGGTGACAGACTCAGCTGTGAAAACGTACGTAGAGAGACTCAAACTCATGACCTTTAGTCACATGCATGCCTTACTCAACCAACTCGGCTACCCTATTGGAAGGTATTTATTTATTTATTACTCACGCATATAAACGATTTTTAACGCTAATCATCAGTAGTTTGACATGCTATTAAAAACCGTTCCGCTTTTCAAATGAAAACGTTACGTTTTCTTAAAATATACTAACCCACTCTTTTATCGTCGACTTATACTCACTCTAGATTCATTTTAATCCAAACTTGCATTTATTATATTTATACTAGGAAGACTTTCTTCTTCATATTTTTTTTATCTAGTCTTTTATCTTTTTAGAAATCAATTTTAATTTTCTTAACGTTTCCATTACTTCTGTTTCCTTTTTCTCTATCGGATATAGTCTATCTATAGATAGGATACAAACACTAAAAGTTATAAGCTTAAGCATGTCTCATAACTTTGTTTAACGATAGTAAGACATTGATCCTGCCAAATACAGTAGATATAAAACTTACAAAGACATCAAAATTATATTACACTTACAAGTAGAATATTATTACGTTGTAATCATCTATCTGTTATCATTTTGTTCGGTAAAGAAGTACAAAATATAAGAGTACAAAGAGAAAAAATAAAATCTATTCAGAAGGAGAAAAGATGGAATCAAGGGCCAGCTTCTTTATAGGCACTTGTTAATGTTATATACGATTGCTCCATCACCAAAAAAAGAAACTACCTCCAACCAGTTCCCGAATGGCATTACCATTAATATGATCCGAAAGCCTACAAAACACAAAACAAACAAAAGAGCAAACTCTTTCAATAACTTTAGCCTTAAAACTTACTAACTAAACTGATTTTTTAGTTTGTTTATGGTGGCATACCGAGAAAATGTTACAGTGACCAGGATCAGCAAGATGTGCAGTCAAGTTCTCGATAGGGTCTTGTCCGGTATAAACAGCTTGAAAACAGAATCCAACAAAAGCAAGCATAGCAAGTCTCCCATTCTTTATCTCTTTAGTCCTCAAAACCATTACGGGCTCCGGTGATCCTCTACCCCACATCAGCGGGTCGAACCACAAACCACCCGGGTATCCAACATCCGGTTTCGGGTTCTCCTTATTAGGGTATTTGGGTTCGATGTCAACAGATCCTGGTTTGATCATGTCTGCCCATCTTCGTCCCTCGACCCAACCCATTAGAACTAATTGCACCAAAAACAGCGTTGTAGGATCGGTAAAGTAGTCGCCGGCTCCAGCATCATACCACGAGAAGCTCTCAATGAAGCCTAGACGTTCAAGGCATTCAGGTATTATGATACCTGATACAGCTAGCATTGCCCATCTACCGTGCATGAGTTCCGCTTGTGCAGACCATTTAAGTAACTCCGGATCAGAACCTAGATTGTGGATTATACTTGTTTTAGCCCCCTAAAAAACATTATTCGAGTCCGGACTGACTTGGTTAAGATTAAATAAACCAACCATAATGAAAATATAGTGTTTTGTGATATCCATGATGACTTGTTTGGCACGGTATCAGTTCCATTATCGAGATAATTTGGTGATGAAACTTATTGGGATCGAACACGTACCTAGTCCGAGAGGATCAAAGCCGAAATCTCCAGGAATGCTGTTCCGGTGATCAGAATATGCAAATACAATCACATTATTCAATAATACATTCATAATTTTAGAACGCGGCCCAAATTATGTGCTGACATGGTGCTGTTTTTAGCTATTATCGGTACACAATTTATTAGGGCGTCTCGGTTAAACATTAAAAGGATTCGAGCTAACAAATTTTTAAGCTTTTAGTGTTTAACCGAGACGCGGTTCAAATTTCAAGTTTGGGCTATTTTATAACAACTTCCGTTTAAAGATCTTAATTATCCTAAGGATTTTATTGGTCGAATTGGTTAAAGATGGGTTCGGTCGAAAAACGAAATTAAATCAATTCATATTTTCTGTTCAAATTCGAATTCGATATGTGTGATTTTATCCGATTGAAATTTCTAAAGAACTCAAAAATATTTTAATAAGAAATTGTTTATAAGACTTCAGAAATTTATTCGGAATCAAAACACGGTTTTTAAAATATATATATATATATATATATATATATAATAACTTACAAAATGTATTTATATAACTAAAATTTTTGTATTTTTAGCAAAATTGTTTTTTGAAAAACTGAGATGAAGCTCCAAGAAGCTCTGTTCTTCAAGAACAGAGTAAATAAATTTTGATCTCTTCTGATCATCTTGTATTGATTCTTCTCAACCTTTGTGAAGATGGTTAATCATAATATTACCTCGAATGAAGATTTTCCTGTTCTTAGGAAATCAAATGATGGTATCGTTGATGATGTTGCAATTAAAAAAGGAGAAGTTGTTGGTGATCTGAAGGATTATGAGTGTAATGTTATTCGAAATCCGATTTATGAGGTTGAAAGCAATAAAAAAGTTTCTGATAATCTGAATAACAAGAAGGAATCATACGCGGATTTATTAAAATCAAGAAGAAAGGAATTTGTTCATTCAGGAGTCTCTGTTTCGCGAAATGAAGACTTCCCTGTTATCAGTTTCAATGTAGAGGATAAAGAATCTCTGTTACAGATTTCAACACATACTTTGGTGGCAAAATTTGCTTCAGGAAAGCCATCTATGGAAAGTATGAGGAAATTTTTATTGAAATTCAACTTCAAAGGCAGTTTTAGTCTCTCGATTTGGGATTACAGACATGTCTTCGTGGAGTTTACTGAGTTAGATGATTTGAAAAGATTGTGGTCCAAGAATGTATGGGTTCTAGGAGATAAGACAATGAGATTGTTAAAGTGGTCTCCTGATTTTGATCCAAAACATGAATCACCTTTTACACCGGTATGGGTTACCTTGCCAAATCTTCCTGAGTTCATGTTTAACAGAGCTACGATTTCTGAAATAGCGAAAACTCTTGGTACGCCATTGAAGATCTGGGTTCCTTCGATTAATAGAGCCCGTCAAAATTGCTGTAGATGTTGGATTGAAATCGATATTTCAAAGCCATTGGTGCATAAGGTTCAGGTGAGGTTTGGAGACTCTGACAGTTACTGGATACATCTTGTTTATGATAAGTTCCCTCTTTACTGTAAGCAATGTGATCACATTGGGCATTCCATTGAAAACTGTAAGAAAATAATGGTGCCACAAGGACAAGAAATGGTGAATAATGTGCAGGTGATGAATGATATAGAGGTTCAAGATCAGGGATCTTGTTCAAATCAAATTCAAAAACATAATGCTGATACTGATACTGATATGGAGAAGTTTCATGTTGCTGGTGGTTGCCAAATTCAAGGTTTTTCTGATAGAAACATTTCTGATGATCTTCAAAAGAGTGGGAGGGTTGGAAGAATTTTAAAATCTGTTGTGGTGAATAGAAATCCTTCAGATGTTGATCTTGACTTGCAAAATAATGAGGAGTCTGATTCTAAGTTTAAGGAAGATAATTCTGTCCAGAATGTTTTGGTTAAAGAGGATTCTTTTGGTTTAATAAATAATGTGGAGAATGAGTCTGATAAAAATTTGGCTTTGAATATAGAGGGTGATGATAGTGTTATTAAAGAAGAAGAGATGATTGATGCTTTAAAGATTTTGGAGAGAAGAAATATGTTTGATGTGTTGAGTGATAATACTCAAAGTTCTCCAAAGTATATTGGTAGTTTGCCTAACTCGCCAGTGAAAGATAGAATGGATAAAGGAAGATTGAAGAAGAAGGATGCTCAAAAGACTAAAAAGTTACCAAAGCTATGGGAAGCAAAAGGGCCAGTTTCTTCAAAAATTATGAAGCTCAAGAGAGCCCAAAGGCCACTGTCTGATCAATGACCATTAGCTTGCTGAATTGGAATGTAAGGGGACTGGCTGATAAAGAAACTATTAAGAGGTTAAAGTCTTTGACGATATCTTTTAAAGTCAGTTTTGTTGCAATCCAGGAGCCTTTGGTTAAGGTGGATAATTTGACTATAATTGCTAAGAAGTTAAAGTTAAGTGGTTTTACTTCCAATGTGAATAATAAGATTTGGGTGCTTTGGCATCAGGATTATAATGTTCAAGTAGTGCTTGATACTGATCAGCTTTTGCACCTTAGAGTGGTTCATTCTGTTATTAAAAAGGAGTTTCATGTTTCGATTGTGTATGCAAAGTGTGTTCGTGATCAGAGGTTAATGTTGTGGGACTCTATTCGAAGATTGGATGTGTCTCTTGAGAATTGGATTGTGTTTGGAGACTTCAACGTTGTCTCTAATGTTCAGGAGCAGACTGGTTGTTCAATGGTTAATCAACAAGCTATGGATGATTTTAACAATCTTATTATGGACTGTGGTCTTATTGATGCTGGCTTTAGTGGATCTCAATACACATGGTCTAATGGTCGAAAGTGGAAACGTTTGGATCGTGTTATGTACAGTCCATCATGGTTAGAGTATTTTGATGTTACTACAGTTTCTCATTTGGCCCGTAATTGCTCTGATCATTGTCCTATGGTGGTGAAGCTATCATCTAGTATTACCAGAGTTAAGTCTTCCTTTAAGTTTCTCAATATGTGGGGAATGCACTCTGATTTTTTGAGAATGGTTGCTGAGAGTTGGTTTGCTGATTTGGATGGAGTTAGGAATCCTGTGATGTATTTTTGGTTAAAGCAACAAAGGTTGAAAGTTGCTTTGAGGGAATGGAATAAAAGTACGTTTGGCAATGTTTTTGACGCTATTAAGAAATCTGAGGAGGACATTAATAGAATTGAAGTGAAGCTTCAAGTTCAGTATAGTGATGATATTAAGGCTGATTTAATTGATGCTAAAAAGAATCATTCTGTGCTCTTAGACAGGGAAGAGATGTACTGGAGACAAAAAGCTCATGTTTCATGGCTTAAAGAGGCTGATAGGAGTACTGCTGCTTTTCATAATTTTGTTAAGAAAAGAAATAAGAAAAACAGAGTGGATAGAATTAAAGTGAATGATACTTGGTTGACTGCTAAAGAGGAGTTAGGTGGATCTGCTGTGGATTATTTCAAGTCATTACTTGCTTCTGATATAGGAGTTGAGGGTGATTTTGATCTGTTGAATGTCATCCCTACTTTAATCACTGAGGAGGATAATGAAAGTTTGGCCTGTATCCCTGAGGTTGAAGAGATTCATGGGGTTGTAAAATCCTTGAGATCATCTTCTGCTGCTGGGCCTGATGGCTTTAATGCAGAATTTTACAAGCTTTGTTGGGATATTATTGGAGATGATTTATGCAAGGCTGTGGGTGCTTTTTTCAGGGGCTGTGTTCTTCCTAAAGGAGTGAAAGCTACTACAATATGTTTGATCCCTAAAGTTGAGAATCCTTGTAGATGGATGGATTTTCGTCCCATTAGTTTGACTACAGTTTTCTCTAGAATTGTTAGTAAACTTCTTAACAACAGAATTGCTAAAGTGTTGCCTAAATTGATTTCTGAGGAGCAGGGTGGTTTTGTGAAAGGGAAGTGCATTCATGATTCAATCCTTTTGGCCCAAGAGCTATGCTTTGATATCAACAGTAATAGAAAGAAAGGGAATGTAATTGTAAAGACTGATATGACAAAGGCTTTCGACAATTTGAAACATGGTTTTCTTTTCAGGATTCTTAATCAGTTTGGGTTTAATGATAAGGTTACAGCTCTTATTAGAAGTTGTGTTACTCAAGTTTGGTCTTCAATTTTGATTAATGGTGAGTTGACTGGTTTTTTTCTTAATACTAAGGGTTTAAGACAAGGGGATCCACTCTCCCCTAGTCTTTTTATTATGGCAGAAGAATATTTGATTAGAATGGTGAAGAAGGTATCTGATGATAATGTTGGTTTTCGTTTTAAGAATAGAAGTTTTCAGAATGTGGCTTGTCTGGCCTTTGCTGATGATTTCATGCTGTTTTTGAGTGGAGACATGGATTCAATGAAGACTTTCAAGGCTACAATGGACCATTATCAGATTGCTTCTGGCCAGGAGATCAACCAAGCTAAGTCAAAAATCATTGTTTCAAATAAAATGCCTTTACATCAAGTTTCTGTTATAGAAAGTATTTGGAATATTAAGCATACAAATCTGCCTTTTAGATATCTGGGGGCTACTATTACAATTAATACTAGAATTGCTTACTATGAAGACTTAATTCATAAAGTCAGGTCCAGGATTATGGACTGGGATAGACTCCACCTTTCCTTTGCTGGTCGAATGCTGTTGATTCAGACAATCCTGGTAGCTTTTCCTAATTACACTTTACAGCATTCAAAGCTTCCTGTTGGTATTGTTAATAGACTGGAAGTCTTGTTTAATAAGTACCTGTGGGGGACAAAAGAAGATAAACAAGCTGTTAGTTGGGCTAAGTGGGAAAAGCTTTGTAAGCCTTTGAATGAAGGTGGTTTAAATTTCAAAAGTCTTAATGATGTGAAGAGGGTTTATGCATTAAAGTTGTGGTTTAGTTTCAGAAGTCAGCAATCATTCTGGGCTAGATACATGATGTCTGTTTATTGCAGAGATAGAATTCATCCGTCTCTTGCTGTTTCTCCTAGTAGAAAGTCGAAAACTTGGGCTAGAATGATTGAGATTAGAGAGAGTGCTGAGGAACTCATTTTCTGGTTACCAGGCTCTGGTGATATGAACTTTTGGTATGATAAATGGTGTTCATCTAAACCATTCATCATTATAGACAGTGACAATTATAGGAGGTTTCTTTGGGATAGTGGTAATGTTTATGTCAGGGATTTCTGGGTTTCTGGTTCCTGGGATTGGCAAAGACTGGCTACTACTGTCACAAACTCAGAGATTTCTATGATCAAAGAGGTTAGCCTAACTGATAAGAAGGATACTATTTGTTGGTCTCTTTCTAAAGATGGCTTGTTCAGATTTAAAGAGACGTGGAATCATATAAGATGCAAAGGAACTAAATCTAGAATATATGACATGACATGGAATACTATCACTCCTAGAAAGTGTTCTTTTTTTCTTTGGAGGGCTCTTCACAACTGGCTTTCTACTGACTCAGTGATGCAAGCCAAGGGTTTTCAGATTGCTTCTAAGTGTGTAAATTGTGATAATGTTGAAACAACTCATCATGCCTTAGTTCAGTGTGCTCAGGTCTGGTCAGTTTGGCTTTATTTCAGTACTCTTTTCAAAGTTGATATTCAACCCTATATGACTCTGCCTCATGTTGTTATGCAATGGTATTGGTCTGCTAAGGGTAAATGTAACATATATTCTATCCTTCCTGCTATTCTAGTTTGGTCTATGTGGTCTGCTAGGAACAAGAAGAAGATCAGCAACATATCTACCAATGCAGCTACAATTATTCAGCATGTTATCTACATCATCACAAGTCTAGACCAGGCTGGGATCTTAACTAAAAAGCACTGGGCTGGTTTTGTGAATGAAGGTACTAATCTTGGGTGTGTGAATCAGATTACTGCTATGAATAAACCTATGTTTTTGAAATGGAAATGTCCTAAACGTGGAAGGTATAAGATTAATATCGACGGGGCGTGTACCTTTGAAAACGAAGCTGCTGGTGGAGCGTTGATAAGAAACAGCAATGGTGGTCTGATTCTGGGTATTGGTAGGCTTTATGGTAAAGCCACTCCTCTGATTGCTGAATGTCGGGCATTGTTTGACGGGTTGAAGCTCTGTAGACTTTTGAACTTGAAGAACGTTGATGTGGAGGTTGATTCAACTGTCGTTGTCAATCTTCTCCTTCATGGTTGTTCAATCTGGTATCTTGAGCCTCTTTTAAGTTGTTGCAGGAGGCTAATTGATTCTCGAATGGTGGTGAGACATGTATATAGAGAGGAGAATAATGGAGCAGATTGGTTGGCTAAGGAAGTTCTTAAGGTTCAAAGGAGTATAGAGGTTACTGAAGAGGATGCTCCATCTAGATTGAAGGCGATTTTGTTGTTAGAAAGCTTGGAGATAGGCTACTTAAGAACTTGATTTAGGGTTTAGTGAATTGGGGTTTTCTGTGGAGGGAAGGTTGAAGAAGATGGAGTTCTTTGTTATTTTTTAAGTTGTTGTAAAATTGCAAACTTGGGTCTGTTTCTTTTAAAAGTTAATAAAAAAGACTTTGAATAAAAAAAAAAAATATAACTAAAATTTTTGTGGGTTGAGTGTTTGTGTTTGATTTCCTCGGTAATCTCTGAAATCTCGTAAACAATTTGCGATTGAAAATATTTTGTAGTTTTTTAAAATTACAATATGATAAAATTAAAGTTTTTTTTTTCAAACAAGAAAATGGAGATGGTTATATATGAAAAAATTTCAATACGTATTTCGACCGACCAAACAACGAAACTAATATACGGCGAGTTTGAATTTGAATTTAAATTTAAAATTGACTATTTTTGTAAATATGAATTTTAAATATGTGTTCAGCCACTCAAAAAAAGGGTTTCGTTTTTTGCTCTGCTCGCTACTCTTGTCAATCACAACATATTTTTACAAGTGTGCATTCAGCATTTTCCGACTGGTTCGATAAGATATTATGGCTATATTAGTCGACTAATCAATCAAATTACACATAAACATCTACCATTGAACTTCGCAACTTTTTTGGATTTTTTAAGCATAAAAGTGAGTTTTTTACAAAAATATAGCCAATAAATCATCGGATATTGAAATTTTTGGTCGGAGAAGAATTGACCTTTACACAATTACAGTGCATAAATTATAATAGTTATACGAAAACTTGTTATTGTTACCTGCCGTCAAGCCACTGAGGAGGTTCGGTACCAGGGAACCACGATGGTCTATCAGGAGGAAGTGGCTCACAAACACTTGACACACCTTTACCTGCACACAATCTTGTCTTTCCTGCTAAGGTTGCTGTTTGTGTCCCAAGAAAACATGTTTTAGCTACATTCCTGTTGGCAAAATGAATTCGATTTAATTTCGCAAACATATGTAAAGTAGTATGAACATTTTAGAATTTCACAAGTATGAAGAACCTAAGCGGAAGGATTGAGAGTGCAGTTGAAGCTATGGCAACGGCCATGGTTCGACGCTAAATTTCATTTTGCCTTATCACTATATGTCTGAGTATGTGATGTCGGGTACAATGTGTAAACCCAATCACGATATGCCACGTGGTTCAAGATATATGATTTTGTTATTCTTAAGAAAATTATTATTTATGAATATTTTATCTTTCTTTTTATAATATTTATTACCAATAACTATTTTTAAGTAGATTAGGTAGTCAAATTTCATGTAATGTATGTTTCGTTATGGATTTTAAGATATGTTAAGAGTTTTGGATTTGATTATGAGTTTTAATAATTTTTTAATAATATTCAGTGGAATTTGTTGTCTTAATACTGATTTACGTATAATTATTTTGTTTTTTTGTTTTTATATTTATATTTTTTGTTTTGATAGGTTTGTTATTAGTTATTGATTAAAAAATTATATCAAACTATTATACATTTAATAAATTTAATAATTTAAATTTAAAAAAGTTTAATCTTTCTACAAATTTGTTATAAAATCAACAAGTTTACATAATAATTATCTAATAAAATGTGTTAGCCTTTAATGAAGGAAAAATTCTATTAATAGAATTATCTCACTTCCTAAATTATTATACTATTATTTGGTAATTAAATAAAAGAAATGAAAAATTAAATTTGTTGTGTTGTAACATATTTAGATCGTGTGTAATGTAATTTTTAATACAAATATTATACATCTTCATTTATTACAATATATTCTATTAAGTTTCGAGTTCCTTCCTACCAATAATTATTTTCGAATATTCATTAATTTATTGTAAAGTATATCCATCTTTTCTTTATTAATTTAGTTTTCGGCACTCGTTTGAAGTGATTTTATTGTGTCTTTGAAAATCAGAAAAATAAGTAGATATGATCCATCCGTCGATTAAGATATATAGATAGAATGTCATGGCGTTCGACTAGATATGCGTGAAGAACATACTAACAATTTAAAAGTTTTGCAAGCTATGTTAATCACTCATACCCCACGAGTACGATCGATGATCCAACGTTCAGAACACAATAATTAGGAGGAAATAGATAATACAACGAACTTTATAATAGCGAAGAACATCACAATGATCACCAAGAAGTGTAAATCCTTTATTGTAGAGTTAGATTTGATTATAAAGAAGGACGATTCAAGTCGATAATCCTTTAGCATAAGTGTAACGCGACAACCTAAAAAATAGCAAAACTTGTGTGTCAAAACACGTTGGTGAAGACATGAGGGAGTGCGTCCGCGAGCTTAGGCCCTACGGCCATATGCTTGGTGAGAGCTAGGTCACACTAACAGCAAATGCTTTACTCTTTGAATGGGCAGTAGGCTCCACAAACAGAACTGAGACTCTAACTATATCACTAGCAAGCTCAGTGTTCGAGTTGAACCATCAATAGGCTCTCACATATTCAAGAAGGGAGTCGAACCCTCAAAAAACTTCTCTAGGGTTTTGGCTAAATCATCAATAAGGTCACTCATATTCTGGAGTAAAACCAAAATTCTCAACTAGCTATTCTAAGGTTCCAACTGAGTCATCAGGAAATTCATATAGAAGCACCATGGGTCCAACTTGGATATCAGCATACTCTTGTATTATAATCGGAGGTCCATAAGAATTATTACCAAGTTCCTCTACCTCTGCATCAACCTCAGCACAACTATGCATCTGTATATCTCAACATAAGCTAAGGATACACACAAGACCCAACCATAATGAAGGAAATTCAGTAGAAACGACAAGTCCATGCATACAGGGTTTAACCGAACCTCCTAGGGAGCAACCCACCAGCTCAGTCGAACCTCTAGTACACCCAATACCCCCAAGGGTACTAGCCTATCTTTCAGATTAAGATGAATACAACACATTCGAGTGAGAAGTGACAAGTACCACGATACCATCAGGCTTACCCGTTAATCAGACAAACAAAAAACAACATGATAAAGTATCATCCCAGACGATGATCATGAATGTTTGAATAAAAAATCTAATTTATCTATGGACATCTTTAATGGAGATGTACCACCAAACTTAAATAACCACAAGATGGGAAAATATGGTGGTAAAAGGACGCTAAACATCATATGAAAGCAATTTTTAAAAAATGATATGACATGGATGAATGATAAGATGAATTATAAGAATGTCTTAATGATCTTTCAGGGCAACGCCTTGCCATTGTTAAATGGCCAGTTTATCAAAAAAATTGAGATTGTGGGAACAGTCTTTATAAACCATTTCATTGGTTCTAAGGTGGTAAAGAGAGATATGGATTATAATCTACTACAAGCAACGATGTAATGAAACCTTAATTGGATATATTCATAGGTTTGTGGAGATAAAAAATGACTTGCATGACTCTTATGATTTGGTGACGGTTTTAGCATACAAACAATGAATATTGCCATAACTTTTATCATATTCCATAATGAAGAAGAATACATTCAATTTTAGCTATTATCTTAAGCAGGTGTAACACTATATTAAGGTCGATGAAATTTCCACGACAATGATGGAAGGAGACGTAACAAGTTCAATTTCATACCCTACTTACTATCATTTGGCACGAAATAATGAGCCATTGATGGGGGTACATACAAAATCCAAACCACATCATGAAGCCTTCAAGAATAACATTGAACATTGGGAAAGACCGAAGAATTACAGACAAAATAATCGAAGGAGGTTTAAAAACTATTACAATAATTATAACAAAGATCAAAGATAAGAACATGCAACTAGGGAACCATATACCAAGCTGAATGAGAATATGAAAGTTATCTACAGATGTACCAAATATTTAATCATGTGAAAATCAAAGAAAATTATAAAGCCCTAAAAACACAAAGATAAGAACATATTTTTTAAATTCCATAATGACATTAGATATCATACCATAGATTGTTAAGCTCTGTAAGATTAGTCTAAAATATGATTGATGAAAACGAACTTATGATGCTTGAATATTAAAATAACAGTATGTATGACAACATAACAAAATTTGCACATCATTTGATACAAAATAGGTCCAGTTTGCACAGATTGTGCGAATTAGACATGTAATATTGTCGCAAAGTTACACAACAATGGTTGTCGTGTTCGCGCAATATAATGTGACGAATTTCTCCATATTCAGGCAACCCAAGCGAACCATGACAAAAAAAATGGCACATGCTCATATAATGTTTAAATATAATATAAAAATGAAAAAATATACTACCAAAATATAGATCGACTAACTAACCATACTTAACAATAAAAAAATTAAATAGACAAAAACTTAAAATTAAAAAATAGATTTTTTTGTTTTATTTTTCAAACTTCAAAGTTAATAGATGCATGGATAAAAACGAAACCAACAAAATTATCCTACAGTCACACAAATCGATACCTTAACGTAAATTATATGTGATTTTTTACGAAAAATGATTTTTAAAATATAAATTTTGGATTTTAAATTTTAAAATAATAACAATAATAGTAAGATCTCTAATAAAAACATCTTTCGTACCTCTATTTTTATTAGATAATATAAAAAAATTCTCATACAAACCCTAATAAAAAAACGATATTCTAAAAGTTTTATTCTAACAAAAAGTTATAGGTATTTAGCCTAAAATCTATGTTATTTTTTTCACCCGACCACTAGATAAAAATACCCTTGTTGGACTGCATAAGGGTATTATAATTTTTATAAACATAGTATCTTCTTATAATTTCATATCTATCATGTCTTCTTTCTCATTGAACTTCTTCTCTTGTTCTTCAAATCTATAGACTTTCTAACTCTGATAACCTAACTTCGACAATGTACTATGGTCAAGAAGAGTGGTGTTAAGCAGAACTTTCTTAAGTAAGTTTTATGTTTTTAGGTTTTTTTATGTTTTATATTTTGATTTGTTGTTTTTTTTGTTTTTTTAGTTTCTTTGTTATATTTACATACATATTTTTTATTATATAATTAAAGAGTGTTGGTGGACATTCGGTTAAGAACTTTCGTTAGTCACCGAAGTTAGGCACTTATTTCAAAACTGTCACTCAAATTATAGTTGTTTCAAAATTTCCACTTTTGTTTATTTTCTTTACATGTATGGTGACTATCGGTGACTGAAAATGCAAAAAAAAAAGACCAACACTAGTGACCACTGGTGAAACAAAGTGACTGTTTTGCTACAAAATTTAAATAAGTGGCTGTTTTTTTAACAAGTGACCAACTCCAGTGACTAACCATGATTTTTAGCCGTGGAAATCCTTTACGATTAAATATATTATTTAGAGACTAAAGTTTATGTATTTTGGAAAAACTAGGGTTTTCTAGCTGGAATCGCGAGGAAGAATGTGCACAATTTTACCTAGTAAACTGTTTTGTCCTTACCATATCTTAATTTGTTAATGTAACCTTATGTCATCATATACTAACTTAATTTCTTATTAAATTTTGTTCATTTTGATTCGTGTTTATTTCATATTAATGTTATTATTTATATAACTTTTATGATTTGAATTAGGTCATCTGATATACAGAAAGAGCATCCATGACCAGAGAACTCGCGAAAAGAGAGCTCACGACTAGAGTGATCAGAGAGAGAATAACCTTGCAATAATATTTCTCTAGTTAAGTCCTCCCATGAGGTGGCTCATGAAGAAAGACAGCCAGATGTTTGATAAAATTGTTCGTGAACTAGCATTAACATAGTGTCAGCTCAATATGAGCCAATTCATACGGAAATGCAAAAAAGGTAGACAAAAAGATATATGCACCGAATCATTAACGATTAGAGGCAAACTGGTCTAAGACTATTAAGAAAAACATCAACGTGAGAGGTAGATCCTCTAGTCAGCGTGCTTAAAAGACAGTTCCGCGTGCACCACGATATAAGGTTCCTATCTGCAGTGGTGACAGTGATGATATAGATTAAAATTTAGTTGAAAAGACAAAGATTGTTTCAGAAGAAAGAGAAAAATAAACGAGAATGTTTCCTTTCTTGAATACCAACCATTTCTTATTGCTTACAAACTACAAAGAACACGAAGCATACAAAAATTTTATTAGGAGGATAATTTTTATAATTATTTTTATATTTTACTTATATATATCATAATATATATAAAATTGTACGTATTGTTTGTATAGTCTCGAACTTATCATAGCATCCAAGCTCATCACGTAGTATTCTGCATGTGGTACCTTACAAATCAGTCTCCAGCAGAGAAGTTTTTGGTTGATATGTTATTTGGTCATATGATTGATCATCTGACTAAGTATTATATTAAAACAATACTAAATGAGGTCTTTGTTAGAGTGATGGACATCGTCAAATGTTATATGCATGATAAATTGATGCGCCAATTTAGCATGATCCAGGATGAAAAATATTTTCCTCGACTACTTAGACCAGATTATAAGTAAATAGAGCACAATCGTTACCTTTTGTAAAGTTTGGTTTGGATAGATTGGTGTCATTTACTTCCAGAAAATCAAATCACTGAATAACATAGTGATGGAAAAACGGTTGAGGATCTTCATAAGATGTATAAAATTGTACCTATTTTTTGTATAGTCTTGAACTTATTATAGCATCCAAGCTCATCACGTAGTATTCCGCATATGGGACCTTACAATTCAGTCTCCAGCAGAGAATTTTTTGGTTGATATGTTATTTGGTCATATGATTGGTCATCTAACTAAGTATTATATTAAAACAATACTAAATGAGGTCTTTGTTAGAGTGATGGACATCGTCAAATGTTATGTGCATGATAAATTGATGCGCCAATTTAGCATGATCCAAGATGAAAAATATCATCCCCGACTACTTAGACCAGATTTTAAGTAAATAGAGCACAATCATTACCTTTTATAAAGTTTGGTTTGGGTAGATTGGTGTCATTTACTTCCAGAAAATCATATCAATGAATAACATAGTGATGGGAAACGGTTGAGGATCTTCATAAGATATATAAAATTGTACATATTTTTTTGTATACTCTCAAACTTATCATAGCATCCAAGCTCATCACGTAGTATTCCGCATGTGGGACCTTACAACTCAGTCTCCAGCATATAAGTTTTTGGTTAATATGTTATTCGGTCATATGATTGGTCATCTACCTAAGTATTATATTAAATCAACACTAAATGAGGTCTTTGTTAGAGTGATGGACATCGTCAAATGTTATATGCATGATAAATTGATGCGCCAATTTAGCATGATCCAGGATGAAAAATATCATCCCCGACTACTTAGACCAGATTATAAGTAAATTAGAAGCACAATTGTTACCTTTTGTAAAGTTTGGTTTGGGTAGATTAGTGCCATTTAATTCCAGAAAATCATATCACTGAATAACATAGTGATGGAAAAACGGTTGAGGATCTTCATAAGATCAACAACATTCGCATGGAAGACGATTTAGAAGGGTTGAGGCTTTTCAAGATACTAGTGTTACATATCGTTTCTCATTGGATCATAGTTTTTATTTTAAGGGTTATGCTACTTATATTTTCTTAGTTGTATCTTTGTTTCATTTCAGACGATGTTTTTATTTTCATATGACGTTATTTTGTATTAGACCATTGATATTTTTGTTTTACTCACTTATTTATGATGTGTTTAGACAATATTTGATGGTTTGTTATAGTTACTTGTCAAGTTCAACTCATAACTAAAATATTTTAGTAAAATCCTTAGGTTTTGAATCCACTCAAAAAAATATTTAAGGTTTTCTTTATCAGCTTATAAATTAATTCGTAATAATATAATGTTAGTAAAAACTTTGTAAAATATTTAGGTTGTGAAAAAATACTTAGTTATTATTCAAAATTTGTACTTATATGATTTTTAACACACATGTCAGCACTATCACTGCATAGGTACTGCACGAAGGGTGAAGCGTACACACACTTATGGCGGTTCGTGACAGTCAGTGCAAGTAGCAACAAACGTGTATGTGCACCATTGATACTGGTTATGTATAGTGACATTACATAATACTATATAAATATGCACCAATTTTAAATTCTCGTCGACCATAATTTCACGTCGAATATGATTTCTCACCAACTACAATTTTTTGCCAAAAATGATTTACCACAAAAGATGTTATCCCACCAACTTCATTATTTACATATGTATAAATAGATATTCAATTTTTCATCTACCAAATAGCATAATTAATCAAATGTGTAACTTTTTGGATATGGGATGGACTCTCTAATAAGACAAGAACTTGTTATATTCCATCAAGCATGTGAAGAGAACAAGTTTAGATGACTACCGATGGTTTTTTTAATAAACTTGTGTGAACAATGTACTACATGTACAAGTGTGCATGATCTTCTTCTCCGTTTCCACATAATCGTGAAGAAGTCTGTACCAAATATAATTATTTGAAATTGAAACCAATGGTTCGAGTGTTCAACCTCTTGTATAAAGTTACGCAAAGGTGTTCAACACGTATTATTTTAAAATTACTAACTTCACTACAAAGATATGATAGATTATATAGAGGAGTGCTTTGGTGAGCAAAAAAAATGCGTTAAGAAATTGCAGATCGGTTGAAGGATATAAATTTAATGAAGGATATGACTTTCACTAAACTTATTTATGTTGTCATAGTTCATCTTTAATGTTTATTTTTTATGTTCTTAAGTTAATTTATTTTTTACTTTTGAGTTTTTATTTATGTTCAATGTTATTTACATAAGTTATTCACCTTGGTTCTAAATATTTTTTGTTCTTGACCTCTCGCACGATGCCAAGAAAGTGGCGTATATGATGTTTGGTTTTTGCATTACTAATTTCATTAATAATCATATTTTTTATGAGATAGACTTGAAACTTGTTGAATTTTTTTAAAACAACCATATGAGGATGCTTACCTTCTAGAAATAGATATCCAAGGATATAAGTCTTCCTAAACTGTTGTGTTATTCGTATAGCGTATTTATATTAATGTATTTGTTGATGACATATTTTAATTGTATGTGCAATATATATGCTTAAGATATCTTTTAATTTTATGTTTACTTTTATCATTATAAGTTTGATGTTTTCAAACTATCAGGACAATAACATTAAACGAATATATTAAAATAAAATAAAAATTAGAGCACCTACTTTACAGTCACAAATAATTCCAAAAAAGAATTCATGTAATATTACAATGACACATAGTTTGAAAAAAAAAGTTCATGTAATATTATAATGATAAATAGTTTCAAAAATGATTTCATATCATATTAAATTAATTCTTTTAAATTGATCATTTTAGGTTTGAGGATACAAAGATTACGAATTTCAATCTTTTGCATCGAGTTATAATTGGTAATTTTTAAAATTATACTTCTGGGTTACGCAATACGATACAAGAAGGATGTACACGTACACATGGTGCGTCATTCGCAATATAAAGTTATATAAACAAATGAGGATGCAATGACACATTATTTCAACAACAATAACATCAAACGTAAAATAAAATACTTACATGGATGAAATGGTTGTTATTAACAAAACTAAAGCGAATTTTCTTCTTTTAAGACATAAGAGGGAGTGCACTTTGTAATGGTAGAAAATTAAAATTCATATTCATTGACCCTGACTATGCTACAAAATGGACGATGTGGTTAGAATTTGATGCGATTGTGATCCCCAACTCCAACATTATCATCTAATTTGTTATATATGCAGTATCTTCACAATAGTTATATTTTACTAACCTGTAGATACTTAACTCTACCATTAATTATAGGAAAATAATCTTCAGTATTATTCATAAGCGCATCGTAAATGGACTTCTTGATAACCTTCCACCCATCTTGTTGGTCGTATAAGCCATACAAAACTAGCTGATACCCGCAATGCCCATCGGGTCTAACATCATTAATTTCAGTTATAAAAGGTTTGTTGTAAAGTATAAATTGATCTACGTACCATTTGGATCTCAAAACAACATTTTAGAACCCATATTAGAACTTGGTACGCTACAACTTGATAGCAATAAAATTGAAGGAGTTCCAACTATCGAAGGTTCGTCTGGCGGATATGTATGGCCATTAACTTGTGTTGCTACTTTGATATGAACGAGCGTACTTTCGCTCCCTCTCCTCACTTTGACTGATGAAGTTATAAAAAATGTTACATAGAGAATCTGCACTTTTTTTTCCTAATCTAGCACGTGTTTGAAGTGCGATTTATCTCGTTTAGTAAAAGATGTAACATAAAATTTATGTTTGACAGATGGACAATCATTTTGTTTCTGTTTTCCAAAATGTTATAAAAAGGAATATATTTTTGTATAAATTATTTAGACCATTTCTTGTAAATATATTTTATGTGTATCTGTCGTTGATTTTCATGACATCAAGTATAATTTTATCCATTTATCTTTCAAGAGCTCTATCGTCGTTAGGTTTGTCCTTATCTTTATATCTAACATTTCCCGATGATCGTTATGCCTTTTGTTAAAATTTTATGAATCTTGTTACGTTTTAATTTAAGAAAAAAGAGTTTTGAAGTAGTTATTGAGATGTTATCTCTAAGTTTATCGAACATATTGTTTCCAAATTTATTATGTGCTATAAATTAATTTTTTTTCAAATCATGCTTGAATTGCTTCATGTTGCATTTCGACCAAACAATTCACCATACCACAAAACAACTCGAAGCTAATCATGCTCGTACAAAAAAATACTTTAGGTTAGAATGAACATTTTCCAACTCGGTTAGTGATTTTGTATCTAAAAGTATGAACTTGTTAGTTTTCTACGTCACAACCTTATCAATGTAAATAATTAACCAAGATTTTTTGGTGTATTCCATTGTTTGAGGTTAATCTTTAGAGTTATGCTGCATCTCATTCCAACTATTATTGAATTCACATTCTGCATGCGAGTGCACTATCTTATTCCACGAAATCATAAAAACATTTTTATCTTTCATGTACTTCTTGATATTCTTAAAAACGTTCATGCTAATATGACACTAACATAATATGTATTTTTTCATAAAAATTTATTCGAGAGCATTCATCAAAACTAATTCTTTATCCATCTAAATACGAACGATTCTTCGATATCATTAGATATCATCCATGATTTCAGACAATCTAATAGTCACTTGAAATTCAGATATAAATGCAAATCCGACGTAAAAGGTAAAACCAATATAGGTTATTTATACGATCTCAAACAGGGAAATCTCTTACCTTATTATCTTATATGTGTTATCCATTATTAGCATGTTTGGAAAAGTCTGTAATAAATCCACATTAATCAGGTGTGTAAAGAAGATATCACTGATGATATCACTTTGATATTTGCTACATCTATGTCATTCAAAATAATTAAACCTTTTGAGTTTGCCTAACAAATATTGCAATTGTGACTACCCAATTTTCTCAAACATCCGGTGTTTTTGTCGAGCCCTTTATACAATATGTATGGACAACACATTTTGATCGTTCAACTTTTTTACTCCGCTCAAAATTTCTCGAGGTCAAGTTTCCATGAATGTAGAATAGTCTATTCTAATTATTATTTAATCAAAATTTATGCTACAAAAGATCTTCTAAGCTTTACCATTCGGATGGTGGTGAATCCCGCATACAACCTCTAAGGATTGTTCATATGGAGTTATCACAACTCATTTAATCTCGAAAAAACATCCATATTGTATTATATGGTGGATTTTTTCTTAAGATTGTTTACGTCTACCATTCAATTATACAATCTGGATCTCTCGCATTCAAAGAATATTCAATGATTCTTTATATTACGAAAAACATCATGACACTTTATTATAATAACCAAACCATGTTCTTTTCTGGTCTTATTAACCCATTCAATAATTATGTCTTGCATATAATATTCAATTATGGAAAATACATCATTATAACTCGTAGTGAAAATTTTATGATATGTATCATTTCCCTCATGCAGTTATAAATTACACAATAATAAAAATAAGTAAACAAAACATAGACAAAAGACATAAACTCAAAGCTAAAAAGATCCACTGTACATGTAAAACCTGGGCATTAGCTGTATTGTGGCATCATACCACCGATATTTGGTTATTGTATTGTCGATAAAATAGTTTGCACCGTCGGTACAATCCCTACGCAAAGCCTAAAATCCGGCAAGAACACATATTAAAATTTTACTTTGAATTAGTGTCTTACCTCCTTCTCCGAATCTTCTAACTTTACTTCTTTTAGTAAATTGTATATCATATTTAATTTTATTAGTTAAAAGTTTTTGTTAAAAAAATTATTTAAAATATAATATTTAATCTTGTTATGTTGTTTATTTTTTTTAAATATTAATTGTTTTTATTAACAATACAATTATAAATAAAAATATGATCTGATTTGATATAATTCAAACAAAATAAACTGAACATAAGATTATAAATTATGATATGCTAATGGTAGGATTTGGGTTTTTAATTTGTTCGATCCGTTTCCGGCCCGAAAATTTTATATATATATATATATATATATATATATATATATATATATATATATAATAAATATTAAAGTTAGTGTTTTTATATTCGGCTCTAAATACAAATGTTAAAAGGGAAGGCTAAACTGATACTTGTTTTTATTATAATGAGACTCCGCTATAATGAAACCCTATTACAAAAAATGACATTGATATAAAAACCTATTTTTAACCAAATCTCTCTCTTTTCTAAACCATATAGCCTCTCAAAATTCATCAATCCAAAAATAAGAGATTTCTCAAATCCAAAGTTGCAAACACGTTAAGGTATATATTGTCTACGTATTTGTGTAATTATTTTAGAATTTAGTTCGATATTTTTAGTGATATTTAGAGTTTTAGTTTTGGCATAAAAACTCGATTTTTTCAATGATTATTGTTGTTGTTGTTTGGATAGATGGTTATATGTATATGTTTAGTTAGGTGTTTATCTATGTTTTGGTATGTTATTTGTTAGATTTGACTGAATTTTGCGGGGTTTGTGATGCAAGGGTTTATTTTCAGTGTCGAGCGAATTCTTGAATTCTGGTCTCCTAGAATTGCTGAAATTGTGCACCCAACGTTCGCAAATTAGGAAATTCTTGGCACCTATGATTCGCGAATTAATGTGTGCCTCAATCGCAAAAATTGTGTTCTCGATTGAGGAAAATCTGGGCACACAATGTTCGAGATTTTCCTATTTCATTAAATTGATCAATTTGACCCCCAAATTGACTTGATTATTCGTTGTCATTGTTTATGTCTTCCATCTAAATGTATATTAGGATGTTGTGAAATTTATTTAGGTTTGTTTTGGTATATAATAATATGTTCATTGTGTTTTCAGCATGTCTCATAGACAACGTACTCCTATTGGTGGATCGGACTCCGGTGCTACGGACATCGAGCAACATGATCGTATCTCATGGTCAGTTAGGCACAACAACGAACCAACCTTCATGCGCCTGTAGTTCCTCGTAGTTATGGATCTATGGATCATAAATTCCGGAGAGTCAATCCCCATGTGTCAGGGATGTAATCGCCCATGAATGACTACAAACTTCACGAGGCATACAACATCTTCCATGACGAGGTAACTTAGGATTGGTTTAACGTGTAGTAAATTATATCTTATATATTGTTTAATTTACTTTAATATTATGTAGGCTTGTCGATCCATGCGGTGTTACGCGATGTACGGTACCCATCGCGCTTGGGATCTTACTGGTCATAGTAGGGTGAGAGACCATGTTATGGCGTCTTGTTTTGCTCCCATCATTAATTGCTTCACGCGTTGGACTACGAACGTGCACCTCGTTGAGGTGTTTCTCGAAAGGTGGCATATGGAGACATACAACTTTCACTTCTCATTCAGTGAGATAACAATCACCTTAGACGACCTCCAATCCATCATTAGTATTCCGGTTACATGTGATGGTTTTGACCTACAGACTTTTCCATAGTGATCTTCAATGTCTAGCTTGGTATTCTAGTTTAGTAGGTTTACCCATTGATATTTGACATTAAGAGCTTAAGGGTAACAAGGCCGGTAGTGGTGGATTGGTACAACTATAATTTTTGTGTGATATGTCTTTAAACATGATTTTTTAATGGATGACTCTATTTCAGATGATATAGTTTCAAAAGTGATGAGGGGTTATTTGCTCCACATGCTTTGTTGTTGTGTTCTGACGAACAAAACGGGGAACACTATATCTCTCAATTACTTACAGTTTGCAGAGCACTATAGGTCATCGGTTAGATATAACTAGGGCCAATATATATTGGCTCAGTTGTATCACCAGCTAGGTCGATTGTCCTTGCATGCGACCTGGGGGTTTACTGGTTTCGTTGTTTTGTTGGAGACGTGGATTTACGTTCACTTCCCCTCATTTATTACTATGGTCAACAGTCTCTACCAGATTTATATGTCTATTGTGTGTAGATACGCACCTCTTCTTTTTCGCACAGATGATGAGACTCGTATCAATATCTGTCATACACTATCTTTACTGAATGAGTGTAATGTAAGTTTCAATATTTTTATTTTTATTTGTTGATCAATACTTGTTTTATTATTACTTAGTGTACTGTTTATATTGTAGGTGTGGTTCATGCCGTATGAGTATATATGCGGTCATTTTTTTTTGCGATGTGGCTTGGATAGACCATCCGCTAAAAGCATGGGACATAGTTGAGGAATATTATCCAGTACGCGTCGCTCGACAACTTGGGCATATTCAGGATAGACCACCTCCACAGCTACTTGTTTTACCACCAGACAGGAAGAAGCTTGTTCACATGCGCTATTTGTGGGATAAGATTATATGGGCAGCATGACAGTCGCACGTTTTTTTATCTCAGGATTCGTGGTGATTCATATATTATAGGTCGTCCGAGTATGAGCGCTCTATAACTTTATGGGTCTAGAATCACCTATGGTACACTTTAATCGATCCCGAGTGCGAGTCATCTGATCCATATGTTTGGGAGACCCCGAGAGTGATGAGTTACCAGGCTAGGTTATATGACATGTCTGATTGTCTTATTGATTCACATTCAAGGTTTGACGCGATGAGTATGGACGAGCTACGTCAGAAGCTGGACGAGTGTGGGATGGTGGCACGCCAGTACCAAGAGCTTGATGAGTGATCATTTTGTATTATATGACTATTTGATTTCATTTTAGGCATGTTTCACGACTATGTTATTAGATCATGTTATGTTGTCACGTTTTGGATTAACTTTTTGTTAAACACTATGTTTATCTTATGTTATTTAGAAATATTTTGTATTACATATTTTATATGCTTTTAATGTACTGTATGTTATGACTATATACTCTTAAACATCGATTCCTTACATAAAATTTTAAAGTCTCGTTATAAAGAAAAGGGGTCTTATTATAGCGGGGTCTCATTTTAGCCTACCCCAACAATGATTCCCGCCACAAAATGACTCCGCCAAAAAAATTGACTCCCACCAAACAAAGACTCACGCCATACTTTTGTTCCCGCCAAACAAAAAATTCCCTTGATTCATTTTTCCTTTAAAAGGGACCTATAACCGAATCTAATAGTATGGCCACCAAACATTCACAAAAAAAAACACAAAGGCTATTAGTTATGTAGTTTAGTGTAGCTGAAGACTACCAGTTGCTTCAGACGGTGAAGGTTGTCCACCGAGAAATGTCCGAAGATACGAGCGATGATTTTTTGGATCGGGTGCTATGTAGGTTGTATTCGAATACGGTCGGTTAGGAGTAACAAATCATATAATGCACATCCATAACGAAGTCAAAAGCATGTACAATAGTGTGAAACCGCTCCAGTGTTTGCTGTTCATGCTGTTTAAAGGTAAGCAAGAAGCAGCTTCAGTGTAGAACATGCCAGTTGTAGATTACATTACTATGGATATGGTAGAGTATCTGGAGGATAGGATTGCATGTAAATTTATGCTCTCTTTGAATGTTGTTTAAGTTTATGCTTTCCTTAAAAGTTGTTTAAGTTGAATATTGTTTTAGTTTTTATGATTTCATCATTGGTTATTTGACTTTATGTTACTTTCTTAGCGTTAGAGAAAATGTTCATATTAATATGCCAAGTGCATAGCATATAAGTGTCATCTGGAAATATATCCTTGATAGCGTTCATTATAGCCAATCCTCTATCGGTGACGATAATATTAGACAATGCACACATGTTATACGTTAGCACGTTTCTTAGAACACTCAATTCTCACGTGTAGTTCTCTTGCTTCTCGGAGCTCATAGAAACAAAAGTGGCACAAAAGGTCTTCTTCGTCGAAGTTTGGCCAACTATTTATAGCAAATACATCTTATACTTTGTAGTCTTTTAGGATGCGTGAAAAACATCTCGAGGATGTCGTCCGTTGATTCGTTAGTTCGCTCTCAAACATAATACTCGTGTTGTTTTAACTTACCGAACAAGTATTGCATTTGGGTCTGGCCCACTTTATCGACCAAATTGTGTTTTTGACGCATGTTATAGATCGTACGCATCTAGATACATTTTTCGAGTCTTTAAGCTTCAAACCGTGGTATATCTCTCTTGGTCGAGAACCTACTTCAGTTTGACTACGAACAAACGCTTTTTCTTCTACTCTTAGTCTAACGGCTTGTGAGTGACCATCCAAGTGTAAAAACGTTTACCACTATAAATTTCCAATAACGAGTAGTTCTACGATCGGTTTTCCCCTTAACAAGAACGAATAACCGTATTTTTTCGATAAACATTATCGGTGCTTTTTAACATACCCCGATTTATGGTTAGGTTTGCAAACACCTTACCTTTCGCACCTGCAAAAGGTAAAATGATCATTTAAAAATCTCATGATAACCAATATAGTCTCGCTCACAAAAAATATAGATCTTGCTCCGGGAATACAGATTTATCAAATTCACTAAAAACAATATTAAACCCAAATATAAGGGACCGGATTCGGTTTCTCAAATTTGAAAAAGGAAAACAGATCCGGTCCGGACCACGGACCATCGTCATCTCACTGCTAATTATAGCCTAACCCTTAATTAGTTATAACGTGGTTAAAGCCTAGTCCACTGGGATTTGCGTGGCGACTGATTAAGCACGTGATTGCTTCATTTTTTTGCCACGTGTGAACATAAATTGTCTCTATAGATCGCACACAAGCTTCTCTTTCCTAATACCGGCGACTTAACGGCGACGACAATGTACAGAACGGCGGTGAAACGGTTGCTGGCAGGAGCGACCTCAACCAACAACACCATCAACCTTCGCTTTCTACGATTTCCTACTCTTATCAAATCCACCGTAGCTCCATGCTCTCGCTTTTCAACTACAATAAACCACGACTCAATCCCTAACCAACCGCACCATCAATCTCTAAATTTCGACCCTGTAACTCCAAACCAATCGGACTCTACGTTCGCTTCTTCATCGAAGACGCAGGAGGATTCACAGTCTCAGAGACAGACGCCTAGAGGTGAATACCAAGCGGAACAAATTGGAGTGCTTCAGGCCTCTCTTCGTCATGTGGTGAGTGTATTCGCTTAGGGTTTATGTTGTGTTTTTGTGATTCCGTTTATTGAATGGTTAAGGTGATATTAGTCTGTCTTGGTCTGTATTGATTTTGGGATGGTTATGTGATGTGAATTCATTTCCGTGATCATATTCCGATGGCATTGGTACCTTATTTGAGGATATCAATGTATGTGCAGCCACGGCTCGGGTGGACGGAAGAAGCCATGATTGCTGGTGCTAGAGATGTTGATGTGTCTCCTTCAATTGTTGGATCTTTCCCTAGGAAAGAAGCTTCCCTAGTCGAGGTATGAACTCCAAACCCCTATGCCCATGATTATCTATTTAAATACCATGTCTAGATTTCCATTAGATGATTGATTAGCTGGTAATTTTTCTCTGCCCTACTGATTTTGATCATGTTATTGGTTGAATGCATGTATTGATATGGTGATTTTGGACCAAATACTATATAATTTTAGAGTGTATGTATAGAACAGCCAGTGTAACTCTTCTGACAAGCCATATGAGGTCATTTGCTTCTCTTTGACTGTCTAATCTCTCTTCATATAAGGGTGTGATACTAAGATTGTGGGATATTCTTGTGGACTATTGTGGGGATCCCTTTCTGCTAAGGCTAGTCCTTTGTCTATTGTTTCTCACGCTCTAGATAGTTCCGTTGGTTTTGCTATATGACATCTTCTTGACGCCTTTGCTTTCATCTCTCATTACTATAATGCTCTTCTATATGACATATATGCTTCGGCTTCGTACTCCTTTTGCCTTATAAAGAATGAGATAGGAAAAAGGAAGTCACTTTTATCATGTTTTCTCTCTGTCCAGTTTTTCATGGACGACTGCTTAGAAAGGCTTATTGATATAATTGAATCCGGAGAAGAGTTAAAAAACTTGACTTCAAGTCAGCGAATTTCCAAGCTTGTCAAGACACGGCTACAAATGCAAGCACCTTATATCTCCAAATGGCCGCAAGCTTTGAGCATTCAAGTACTAAACTTTGTCTCTATAATCTTGTTACGATAATAGAGAAGGTTCAATTTTTACTTAAAACTGCTTCACATATGTTGACAGGCACACCCAACGAATGTCCCCACGGGTTTTAAGCAACGTGCAATGCTGGTTGATGAGATATGGCATGCTGCCGGGAATGAGGGCTCTGACATAGATTGGTATGTAAAGCGCACTCTACTTGGAGGAATATATTCGGCAACTGAGATTTACATGCTGACTGATAACTCCCCAGGTTAGTTCCCTCTATTATTACAAATCGGGATGTCTTTACGCTAGAAGTTTTCTTTTCATTCTTGTAATTTGTTTTCTGTGATAGATTTTCGTGATACATGGGCATTCTTGGAAGACCGAATAAAAGATGCTTTTAATTTGAAGAACAGTTTGCGAGAGGTAATTTCTCAATACTTGTTTTAAAAATCTATGTCAGGTTCTGCATATCTTCCTTTGCACTAAACAGATTTGTCTTCTTTCAAATTTCTTGCCAGGCACAATATCTTGCAGAAGCTGTTGGTGAAGGAATGGGGAAATCGTTGCGAGGATTCGCGAATCAAGTATTTCGGAACTAAAGCTTAATGGCTCCACTACACATTCTTCATCTTTAGAATAATTAATCTCAGTTTTCATGTTTGTGTTTTGGTAGTTTACTTTGTTCATATATGTCAGTCACTAAAGGTGATCAGACTTTCTAAGCTTTTCAATTAAGAATAATTGGAACTTGCTGATTACCTACTGCAAGAGAGTCATTTGAGAAGATTTAAAGTGTACGGATAAAAATTATACAACCGCATTTACGGATATGTTCATTTCCATGACGAGTGTCTTCCATGGTCATTGGTTTATCACAATGTCAGTTCTTTGTATAACCTAGATTAGAAATCTCTGCAAGGATTGTTAAATCATCACTATGGCCCTTGACCTACGTGATAATGCTGGGAAGATAATTTGCTTGCTGGGTTTCGGTAATACATCCAATATCTTTCATGGTAGAAAACTAAAAAATTATGAACTCGGAATCTTAATTAGTCCTAGAATCTAATGTCAAGACTTCAGTTATAGAGTCAGTTAATTTGGAAATCAGAGAGAGCTCAAAACTCTAAATAAAACAGAATTTAAAGTAAAATGTCTAATATTTCATTTGTATGAACTCTATACTAGAAATTTATGTTCAGTCATGCTAAAGACAGTCTGAGAAGATTGTGATGCCAAGAGACACTGTATCAAATCAAGAAACTACGACTTTATTAGTTATATAATAATTCAACAATGGTTTATGTTCATCGAAACATTAGAGCCTGCAAAGTAAAAAAATTAAACAGGCTGGCTTTGAAAACCAAACATCAAATTGGAGGAACTGAAATAAAATACGACCCCAATACATATGGTACAGCATACCAACTCCCAGAAACTGATGGCTGCTCTAAAAATTGTTATAGTCTACTAAAAGATTTTGTGTCACACTGCTGCACTACTATTTGCAGAACCCGAAAGAGGTATTGAATCAGTCAAAATCAAGGAATTCCATTCTTTTTCGCATCGAGCCCTTAAGCGCTTCCGCATCCTTTTCTGCCTTCCGAGCCTGGAGTAAAGGATCAACTTAGAAACTTGACCAGATTGCTAAAGCACAGCTCATAGTTCAAGTAGCAGTACAATCAATGATTGCCTGGCTCGAATAAAATTACACAACCACCTACAGATGCTTCTTTTATTTATCTACTTAGTAATACACGACAACATAGACTAGTAATTAGTAAAATTTATACGAGAAACACCACTGAGCTTCGGAAATTTATTGCAATTTGCTTTGAAAAGAAAATTCCTAGGAGCTTTTGGTGCAACTAATGTGTACATGGTTAAGTTAGATCATCTAAGATCATCTATAAGCATCTCCATACTCGTCAAAATAGAAATGAATAAAAGAGAATTGAGTTGATATTTTTATAAACATACGATTTCTTCTTAATAACAGAAAACAAAATAACTCCTATTGAAGGAAAATTGACGACCTCAACAGCACATACACTTGAGACATTGTCAATTTAGAGGCTCATCATTAGTTGCAAATCCTAAAGGTGTTGGTTCTCTAGCCTAGTATGACAAGACCATATTTAGCCAGTACTACATTAGAATCAACATTTTTTGAACCCTTCAATTTTATTTATGGTAAACATGCTAAGTATAAAACGCACACTTAGCGGACCATAAGTACTCACCCTTCTAATTTCTGCTTCGGACACACAAACCATATGTGGAGGAAGCTCTTCCTTCTCCAAATCCTGATTCAAAGAGTGACGAATAAAAAGATTAATTCTTCAAAGATTGACAAATAAAAAGATCGATCCTTTTAGCACGAGAGATCGAATATTCCAAACTATAAGACATACCAGTTCTCCAATCAAGACAACATTCTCCCCACGGATTATATAAAGACCTAAGGGGAGGTCGCAATAAAGATCACCAACAATAACTCGCTCGCAAGCACCTTCTAAAACAACATTAGCTGTTGAACAAAAAATTCAGTTCAGTCAGAAAGATTCAGCCTTTTTGGAAAAATAAAAGGTTGAAGACATGGGGGTTCATTCGGCGCCAAACTTATAAGCTTAAGGGTTATCTAAAGTAAACATATAAAGATAGGCATTGGCTTGTCGGACTTAAGATTTAGAAACGGGATCAACCAAACACTCTTATTGCCGATAAGCCAATAAGCCAGTAGCACCAAATGACCCATTAGAGACGAATAAACAAAGGCAAAGACGGAAAACAATACCAAATTGATCAAAGGATCGAAGTAGCCCCATGAGCTTCCGACCATCTCTTAGCAAGATGAGTAGTTTCTCTGCAAAACAAAAGGGCTAAGGTGAACAATGCTAGACTATAAGGCACCTAAGTTTGATTATGTAGTCCACAACATAACCAAAAAGCATAGAAGCTAGCTACAAAAGGAAAGATCTTGATTTATCCCAACACCAATTATGTTCTAAACATCATCACTAAAGAGGTGTTTCCTTGAACAATACACACCATCACAAAAGAACTCAAGTACAAAATCAATGACAACCCAATTCTTGAAAACCCAGAATAAAGCCTAAAATTATGGCTAAAACTAAAACTAAAACATGTGCATAGCATTGATATGTATATATAAGAAATTGAAAGGAAAAGAGATTTACTGTCGAGATATGTAGCGAGAGAGGTGGATAGAAAGATATCATCAGGACCACTCCACGACATAGACATCACTCACTGCGTTCTCGAAAGAGAAAGAATAAAATTACACAATGGTATTGAATTCGAAGAATCGAGGCTCGGAACTTTTCGTGTCTCTCTAAATCTGCTTTCGATTCGATTGGTTTGATGAAAACAAAACCCTAAGAAATTTAGGGACAACGCGAAACCCAGAGGACTTGAGAGAAACGAAAGAGGAAGTTTGGAGAGTAAAACCCAAGTATCGAACTTCTTTTGACTTTATTTATTTTCATTAAAGGATTCTCAAGATGTGGAGTGGAGCGTTAGATTATGTTCCCAATTATTGAAACTTGGAAATTGTGCTAATAATATGTGGCTTCAAAGGTAAAAAAAGTGTATTTTTTTTAGGGTAATATTCTCTTTATTATTATTTTATTATTTTTTATTGTTTATGGTGATAGTTATTAAACTATTTTCTAAGCTATGATTTTTGTTATTTATTTTTTAATTGGTGATAGTTATTTTTTTAATATAAAATATTTTGATAATTTTTATTTTTGTATATTTTTATTATTTGATTTTTACTTTAAACTATGATAGTGAATAATTTTAACATATTTTAGTTGGTATGTTTATAAAAAATGTTAAATTATATAAGAGAGTAGTTAATACAAATGAGCATGATATATTTTAGAAGTCGGGCATAAATTGTTATATAAAAGTTACCATTGGATCCAAGTAGCGAAGACTAGAATACATAAAATATATTGGATACACATAAAGGTAGATCATAGAGCAACAAAAAAATCGAAAAAACTAAATATCGAAAAAAAATCGACGATGTAAGAAAGACTTAGATAACACAAAAAATTATGCGCTGAAAGCACAAAACACAAACCGATTCGACTACAACACCTTCACCAAATGAAGGGAAAGTGTTAGAATATTCAGTGTATTAAGTTTCCGTGTATAGGCCTCTAAGTTCTCTATATATTGAGAGTCTGACTATTGAGTTAACATCTCTAATGCATCAATAAAACAAAAAATGAACATTTTCTAATAAACACAAAACCCTACCCGCTTTCTGCGGCTACTTCTCTCTTTGTTTTTTAACATGGTATCAGAGCACGTGTGATTCTGGGAATTCTGAACATCCTCAACAAAGATGGCTCGCAATGAAGTCGTGGTCAGTCAAATCCCTGATGAATTAACAATGCAGATTGCTGCCATTCTAAGAAATGGTCTCGGAACACAACAATAAACAACTAACCCCGAGAATTTATCCTTAAGGATTAAACTCGGTTGTGACAACTATGCCCTATGGGTAAACCTGATCAAGAAAGCAATTGAGGGAAGGGGGAGAGGTTCTCACATTACAGGGGAGCCGACACCTCCATCCAAAACTGACAAAACATTTACAAGGTGGGAACAAGATGATCAATGTGTTTTCACATGGATTATCCAGAATGTTGAATCCAGCTTGGTGAATAATGTCTCGCATATCCCACTGCAAAAGCCCCTTGGGATGGGTTAGCCACCACATACGGTTCTGGCACAGATTCGTTACAGGTGTTTGACCTTTATAAGAGGGCTAATTCATTAAGGCAAGGGTCCGATACACTAGAAAACTTGTGGAACAAACTGCAGAACATCTGGATGTCTATAAATAGGCGAAATCTGAACTCTCTGAAAGACCCAGAAGACATTCAGATCTACAATAATAAGACTCAAGAACAGAAGACTCTATCAATTGCTAATGGCAATTAATGACAAGATGGAATGAGTCAAGAGAGATATCCTGAAAAAAGATCATCTTCCTTCCGTGGAAACAGCATATGCTACAATACGAAGGGAAGTGGCCAGGCTTAATATACTAAAATCAAGTTCTTCTAATAGTGACTCGATTGAAATTAGAATGAGTTTGGCTGCTAAATATTCTGCACAGAGGTTTAAATTTTGATCCAAAGAGAAAGAAGAAAAATCCAAGTTGTATTGCACTCATTATGGGATGAAGAAACACACTAAAGAGACATGTGTCCAGCTGTTTGGCTATCCAGAATGGTGAGAGGACGGTCATAAGGAGAAAAATAACCAGTGTTTCAGATTTAATGTCAAACATGTTTCGTCTACAAGTGGTGGTGAAGATCCGACTAAAAATGAGCAAGGAAGTGGCACTGGTTTTGGAGGAATGACGGCGAACTCCTATGAAAAACTTGGAGGTAAAAGGTTTGAGAAATCAATGAATTGGATCTTTGATTACGGGGCTACGGACACCATGTCTTATGATCCTAAAGACTTTGGTGACATGTCATCTCCAAAGAAGTCCCATATTAAAACTGCTAGTGGAGAAATTTGTGAAGTCAAAGGGGGAGGTTCAATTATTTTTTCGGAAAAAATGGAAATTAAAAACTGCCTATACATTCCTTCGATATCCTTAAAGTTATTATTTGTTAGTCAAGTGACAAAACAACTTAACTGTGTGGTTCTTATGTATCCATTTTTTTGCATTTTACAGGACATGCGTACGAAGGAGATCATTAGGCGTGGTACTGAACAAGGAGGTCTCTATTATGTTGATGAGGTAGTTCATAATGGACATGCCATGCTTGCTCACGGAACAACCGAAAGACAACTTTGGTTATGGCACCGATGACTTGGTCATCATTCTTTTAGTTATCTTAAGAGTTTGTTTCCTAGTCGTTTTTGTATAATTCCATTCATGAGAAATGTGAAACTTGCATTCTTGCAAAAAATCGTAGGGTCTTATTTAATCAAAGTAATACTAGAGTTGATTATGTTTTTTCGCTAATCCATTCTGATGTTTGGGGTCCAGCACCAAATTCTACTAACAATCAAATCAGATACTTTGTGTTTATTTATGGATGATTTCTCAAGAATGACTTGGATATACTTCATGAAACATAAATCAGAAATACCAAAAATATTTGTTTGTTTTTACAAAATGATTTTGACTCAATTTGAAAAAAAATATACAGATTCTCCGTTTTGAATAATGGAACAGAGTTTGTCAACAAAACAATGCATAATTTTTTCAAAACAAATGGTCTTATCCATCAAACCACTTGTCCAAACACACCTCAACAAAATGGTACTTCAGAACGAAAAAATCGTACTTTACTTGAAAAACGCGTGTTATTATGATTAAATCTAGAGTTCATCATTCTCTTTGGCCAGAAGCTCTTGGTACAGCCACGTATCTTGCAAATCATCTACAAACCCGATGTCTAGGAAATAAAAATCCATTACAAGTGCTTGCCACCCAAGTTACAATTCCATCTGTTATGACATTACCACCTCGTGTCTTTGGTTGTTCGGTGTTTGTTCATATCCCCAAAACTAGTCGAAACAAACTTAATCCGTGTGCTGAAAAGTGTGTATTCGTTGGGTATGATGTCCATCAAATGGGCTATCGGTGTTGCAATCCGGTTACTCGTCGAATCCATATCACCATGGACTGTGACTTCTTAGAATCCGATTATTTTGTTGACCACCAATCCCGTGCTCAAGGGGAGAAAGTAAGTGAATCACTCGATTGGTTGCTATATGAAAGTTACTTTGAGGATGTGCCGATAGAGTCGGTAGATGACGCCACCGAACACGCCTCTTCCAATATAAAGGAGATTGACGAGGCAATTCCTACCACCAATAATTCTTCCGAAGACAATGTCCAACAAGAAATAAATGCCATGGATACTACCAGCGAATCAGCCGAAGAAATTATCCATCAAGAGGTAAACAATTTACAATGTCATAATTCACAAAATGCTACTGACCATGACATTTCAGGAAGTTCATTTGTTAAAACTCAAACTCTGGTTCTTCCCCCAAGAAAAAATAGAGGAGTTCCTCCTGATCGGTATTCACCAGAACACGTTCCCCGTGCTTCTACATATCCGGTTAAAACGGACAGGAAATGAATGATGGAGATTACAAAGGCGTTTTTAGCTACTATTCTCTCTGAACAAATCCCTAAAACAGCTCAAGAAGCTAAGAAGATGACTGAATGGCATGAGGCAATGAATACCGGAATGGAAGCTCTAAAAAGGAATAGTAAATGGGAGAATTATGTGTTACCACAAGGGAAGAAAGCAGTCGGGTGTAGATGGGTGTTTAATATAAAATATAAATCTGATGGCACCATTGAGTGACACAAGTCAAGATTGGTTGCCAAAGGATATACACAAACATATGGTATAAACTACTCTGAAATGTTCTCTCCTGTTGCAAAGATTGACACTATCAGAGTTTTACTTTCAATAGCCGCGAATAAAGATTTTCCTATTCATCAATTTGATGTAAAGAATGCTTTCTTACATGGATACTTAGAAGAAGAGGTATATATGGAACCCCCACAAGGGTTCTCTGATGGTTTTTAAGAAAATGAGGTATGTAAACTGAAAAGGGCATTATATGGGCTTAAACAGTGAAATAGTATAGCTATAAACAGAGTAATGGGGATCATACCTTATTTTACAAAAAGAGAGGAGAATTAGTCATTTGTCTTATAATATATGTCGACGATGTGATTATAACGGGGAATGGCAAAGAAGAAATTAGCTCTCTTAGGAAAAACCTCTTCAAGGAGTTCGAAATGAAATACCTTGGGGAATTGAAGTATTTCATAGGAATCGAGGTTCTTAGGTCAAGAGGAGGGATTTATATCTCCCAACGGAAATATATATTGAATTTATTAGCTGAATTTGGCATGGTGGATTGCAAACCAAATGACACTCCTATGGTTGTGAATCATAAACTAAAGATAATTGAAGGGGCCATACCAGTGAGTAAAGAAAAGTACCAAAGGTTGGTGGGAAAATTGATTTACATGGCTCACACTCGACCCGACATTGCATACGCGGTGGGAGTAGTTAGCTAGTTTATTCATCATCCTCAGGAACACCATATGGAGACAATAATGAGGATTATTCGATATCTCAAAGGCACACCGGGAAGAGGCATAATTTTTAAGAAAAATAGACACCTTGATGTTGAAGTATTCACAGATGGTGATTGGGGAGGGAATCCTAACGACAAGCGATCAACTGCTGGCTACTTTACTCTTCATAGAGGTAACTTGGTGACTTGGATGAGTAAGAAACATAAAGTAGTATCACTGCCAAGTGCTGAATCAGAATTTAGAGGAATCGTTAAGGGGATTACCGAGATACTTTGGTTAAAGAAGATAATGAAAGAAATCGGATCCCCTCTGAAGTATCCAACTTAGTTAATGTGCGATAATAAAGCTGCGATTAATATTTCAGAGAACCCGGTACAACACGATAGAACAAAGCACGTTGAAATAGATATGAACTTCATAAAAGAAAAGATTGAATATAAGACAGTCGAACTTCCGTTTGTTAGATCCGAAGACCAACTGACAGACATCCTGACAAAAGCGGTTGCTGCAAGAACATTCGAATCAGTTTTATCCAAGTTGGGTATTGGTGATCCCACTAAACAACTTGAGGGGGAGTGTTAGAATATTCAGTGTATTAAGTTTCCTTGTATAGGCCTCTAAGTTCTCTATATATTGAGAGCCTGACTATTGGGTTAACATCTCTAATGCATTAATAAAACAAAAAAGGAACATTTTATAATAAACACAAAACCCTAGATGCTTCCTGCGGCTACTTCCCTCTTTGTTTTTTAACAGAAAGATATCAGCAAACTGGTAAGGAGTTGAACCAAAGACGAGAGAACTATTGAAGCCTACGAGATGCTAGTCAACTCAAGCAATATATGCTACAACATCCGAAAAATAGGAAGGTTCCTGTAACCAACGAATTAAATGAGTAAATGGGCACAAGATTACGTAGGGCAAACTACCTTGACTCTAAAGAATATAAACCGAATGTTAGAAAGCACATGTTGCGACACTAAAGAGACATGGACATAAGAAGGGAAAAAATGAATTTCTCTCCCACCGAATGTGATAAATGATCGTTCCAAAACAACGACGCCATAAATGGAAGTATCTGGAGGGATACTAATACAAAACCACTGTATACCATGAAGACCAATCACCACAATGGACGATGAACCCAAGATTAAAGTTTGAAGGAGTCCATATGCCTCGAGTACAAACACACTAAAAAAGGAAATGGTCGATAGATTTAATGCTAAAATTGCATAACATGCAATTAAGACGGGATTCTATACTCCATCAAATAAGCTTGCACTGGGTATATAACTTACCCATGATGGCAAGCTAGATGATAAAAGAATGAAAGAAATATATTATACTTGTGTCATGCCAATCCCATTCACCAAACGATGGGGGTAAGACTACAGATTTCATCGTAAGTATATTTAATATATCCAATCTTGGCGGACCAATAATATACATTTTATTTGTAGCATTATACTTACTTTGTTAACCTTCGGTTAATTATAATTTTTACTAGAACTTGATAAAATCTTATTAAGTTTAAGTTTAATGAAAAATACGAGTTAGAACAATTTATATACCGACAAATAATGTTGAAAAATTAGGTTAAATGATCCAATATATATATATATATATATATATATATATATTAAATAATGAATGATATGATCATGAAATTTTGATAAAAAATTGACTGAAATGATACGATTAATTATTTGTGTTATATATACGTAAAATGATACTTCTTAGATTCGAGTATAAAATTAATATAAATAAAATTATTATAAAGTTTGCTAAAAAATAAATGTAATAACTTTTTACTACACACCAAAGATGTGGAGGTTAAGAATAACAAATCAGAGAAAGATATTGCCTAGGTTAAAGCACTAGTAGCCTCATATGTTATTGTGACTATCTCCTCAAGAATGGCAGAGACTCGAGGAGATCCAAACCGATTAGGAAAGAATGAAAAATGCAAAGAGGTCATAGATGGGACCGATGTGGTTAATGAAGAACGTGCTTCAACAGAGGTTTTACCAACGTTGGTGTTGGGGACTAAGTAAACCAAAGAAAATAAGGGCAAACAAAGCTAGGTATGGAAGTCTATATGGGTGCCAAAAAACATGAGCATGAGGTAACCAATATGAAAGATTTGTCGGAGAAAAGAGCATCAACTAATTTGAAACATGTGGAAAATTCTAGACCAAAAACAATAATGTGTATGGGTAGCTTAATGAGTTTATTATTGTTATGGTTTGGAGCCAGATTCCTAGTAACTTATCCGGCTGTGATGTAGCAATAAGGCATATAAATCTTGGCCTTGAGGTAAAATATTTTATTATCTTTAATCATATTTGTTGTGCTATTAGTTTATAGATATTCAACGATTGCGGGATAGTTTGATTTAAACATGTGATCTTCCACCTATGTGTAGACATCAACCAGAGAAAGTTCTTGATTTCTAAATCGAAGAAGGGGGATATAGTGCGGCCAATGAGATTATAGATACCCAAGATCGTACATATGCTTCAGCATGTAATGCATATGAAAGTGAAATCCCAATAAGAGAATTTGGTAAAGTAGGTGAAAATAGTCACATCGCTTTGGCTGGACGACTTCAACCTGGTTCAACTTCTCTAGTTTGGTACCTACAAAACACTATAAAAAAGATTATCTTTGTTGGTACTTTGTTCGCTTATTTTTTTATTTTTGTTGATGTTTACCTTGTTGGACTAAGTCTATATAATGGGTAATTTTTTTAATGTTTTTTTGTTGTTGATGTTGGCCTCGTTTATGCTATTTGTTATTTATTTGTTTTTTTTCGGACGTTATCCTCATTTATGCTATTTGCTTTATTTATTTTGATCTTGGCGTTGTTTTTGCTCCTTGTTATTTTTTATTTATGGTGATAGTAGTTTCATTTATGCTTCTTGCTATTTTCTATTTATAAATATATATGTCAAATGCTTAATTTCATCCATTGCCGATGTTGTTGTATGCACTATTTACCTATTGGAGCTCTGTTACTCCATTGAAGTGATCAGTTTTAAAGGCATAGATCCCTTATGGACATGTAGTTCTCATCTTGGGTTGTATCTTGAGTACCTAAGATTTTGTGTTTATGAAATGAACACGTGGTTTCATTTAATATTGAGGAATACATTCACGACTTTCACTTTACGACTCAATGTTACCCTAATACTCGTGATGCAAGACATTGATGCAGGTTTAGTTTACCCTTTGTTTTTATGGTGCATCATGCAATGTCATAACATTTGTCAAATGCTACAACATAACGGTGTTGAAGACTATATTTTCATATCAGACATACATTTTATAGAAAAAATGATTTATTCTCAAGTTGTAGGGAAATTATATATCCCAAACTGATGGATAAACGATTTATCTTTAAAAAAATGACCTACCTTTATAAAAGGGTGTAGAGATATATAAGACTTAGCCACGACAAGATCATTTATATAAAAAAATATCGTAGCATTGTAATAAGGTACTAGTAGATTTAAGACTTATCTCTACCTCATGAGGAAATAAATACTGGAGTCGCATAAAAAAGTACTGAAAGATTTGAGACTTATCTTTATTTTAATTGGTTAAATAATCCAATTTTATACTTTTAAAACGTATAGACGTGTGATAAATTGATATCAAGCAAGTCCAAGTGCATAGTTTGGTTACTTGAGTTCACAAACATATTTTTTTTATTAAAGTTCAACTCATAAACCTTGTTGGTATCTATTATGGGTTTTTAAAATTATTGCATATTAGTTCGATTTGTAAGTATAATGTGCATCAACTTGAGTAACTATAAAATTTAAAAAAACAAAAGATTTATTTTGTATATCCGGATCCAAAATATATATTATACGTCTAAATTACATTACAATTGGTGCGGACCTGTTATCTTCACTATATAAATGTCCACACATTTGAATTAATTTATACGATGAATTTGTATGGTCGTTTTACCCACCATGGCATTGGTAGATTGATATGTATTGATTTTTTTAATTTGTTAACATTTGTTTTTTAATTTTGTTTTTTTATAAATTTTTAGTACGTTATTACTAACTAAAAACAAATACTAACTAAAAAAATATATTAATATACAATTAATAAAATACTCATAGTTGATGAGGGGAGAAAAATGAGATAAAATAAGCTTTAATGTTATCAATAAAAGTTTAAATTGATTTGATTAAATATGAAGAACTAAACTAAAATAAACCTAATAATTGAGGAGGTCATATATAATAATTACCAAACTACTTTACAAATAGTAAAAAAAGTAAGATAAGGAGATTCATTCATGAGAGGGTAAACATGTAAATTCAAAATCTACCCTATGTATAGAAATGTTTGGTGTTTTTATAACAAAGATAAAAATGTCAAAAACAATAACTCTACCAAGGAATATGGACTTTTTTGTTTTTTCGCAATTTTTTTTTTTCAAACCAAAATCACTTAAATCGCGTTTATCCCCTTCCAATATTAAATTCACCCAAAATTTATATAAACCCACCCATTTAAACAAAAATAAAATTTTACTAGTATTTAAGGTGTTTTTATATTTCCTAAACCTTATTTACCCATTCTCTCATTTCAAAAACAAAACACGAACCATATTCACTATCCCTATCTTCTCTATAAATATATTTTGATTTTAGCAATTTGCCTGTATACTATCAGAATATGTACACTCATCAATTTAATATTAGATTTAATTTTGAATTAATTAGTTAACTTGTTTTTCTAAATGAACCAATTAAACCAAACCACATAATATATTAGGATGCTTCTCCAAGAAACTCTGTTCTCCAAGAACATAGTAAATAATTTTTGATTTCTTATCTTTTTCTTGTGTAGTGAATCTTCTCTTTCTTTGGGAAGATGGCTACTAATTTCAATAATATCTCGAATGAAGATTTTCCTATTCTTAGGAAATCGATGAATGTTAATTTTGAAGATGTCTCTGACAAAAACAGAGAAATTGTTGGTGAATGCAGGGATCAGGAATGTAATGTTATTCAAAACCCAGTTTTTGAGGAAGTGTTTAAAGAGAAAGTTTTTGATAATTTGTTAAACAAAAAGGATTCATATGCTGATCTGTTAAAGCCAAGTAGATCGGAGTTTGTTCATTCCAGTGTCTCTATTTCGCGAAATGAAGAATTCCCGGTAATTCCCAGTGTCTGTTAAAGATCTCCAAACATACCTTGGTGGCAAAATTCGCGTCAGGAAAACCTCCAATGAAGAGTTTGAGGAAGTTCTTGTTGAAGTTCAATTTCAAAGGCAGTTTCAGTCTTTCAATCTGGGATTTCAGACATGTCTTCGTTGAATTTACTGAGTTAGATGACTTAAAAAGACTATGGTCTAACAATGTGTGGGTTTTGGGAGATAAGACAATGAGGCTGTTGAAATGGTCTCCTGGTTTTGATCCAAGCCTTGAATCTCCGTTTACGCCGGTTTGGGTTTCTTTGCCAAATCTGCCGGAGTTCTTGTTCAACAGGTCTACGATTTCGAAAATAGCAAAGATTCTGGGCACGCCTTTGAAAATCTGGGTACCTTCTATCAATAGAGCTCGTCAGAACTGTTGTAGATTTTGGGTTGAAATTGATATTTCGAAGCCATTAGTTCATAAAGTTCAGGTAAGGTTTGGAGAATCTGAGAGTTATTGGCTTCAACTTGTTTATGATAAGATTCCTCTTTACTGTAATCACTGTGCACACATTGGCCACTCTATTGATAAATGCAAGAAAATGTTGTTGACTCAAGGAAAGGATACGGGGAACGTTGTTCAGGTGAAGGATAATCCAGAAGTTCCAGATCAAGGGTCTTGTTCTTTAAATCAAAATCAGGTGAATGATAATGGTATGGATAAGCTTCAGGTTAAAAGTGACTCTTGTTGTCAGCAACCTCAGGTTCTTTCTGATAAAAATGTTTCTGATGTTCTTGGAAAGAGTGGAATGACTGGTAGATTCTTAAAATCTGTTGTTGTTAATAAAATTCCTTCTGATGTTGATCAAGATATCCAAAACGTTGTGGAGTCTGGTAGCCATAGTCCTAAGTTTAGAGAAGATAATTCTGTCCAACATGTCCTGGTTGAAGAGGATTCTCTTGACTTAGTCAATGATGATGAGTTGATTGATGCTTTGAAGACTTTGGAAAGAAAAAATATGTTTGAGTCTCTTAATGAAGATGTTCACGACTCTTTGATTCATGATGGAAGCCTTGATAGTTCTCCTGTGAAAGGAAGTCTAGCTGAAATCAAACAAAGAAGGCATGATTCTAAGAAATCTAAAAAGATAACGAATGTTTGGAATACAAAAGGTCCTACTTCTTCCAAGATTTTGAAGTTGAAAAGGACCCAGAAAACTCCTTCTATTATATGACTATATCGATCTTAAGTTGGAACGCTAGAGGAGTTGCTAACAAAGGAACTATTCAAAGATTGAATTCTATGGTAAAGTCGTTAAAAGTTAGTTTTGTTGCTGTTCAAGAACCGTTTGTTAAGGCTGAAAAGATTGATTGGTTGGCTAAGAAGTTGAAGATGAGTGGTTTTTGTTGTAATCTGGGTAATAAGATCTGGGTTTTCTGGATTCAAGATTATAGTGTTGATATTATTTTTGATAGTGAGCAATTGTTACATCTGAAAGTTGTTCATCCTACTTTGAATAAAGTCTTTTACGTTTCGATCATTTATGCTAAGTGCAAGACTGATCTGAGATCTGTGCTTTGGGATGAAATTAGAGCTTTGAATGTTCTCTCTCATGAATGGATTTTATTTGGTGATTTCAACATTATATCTAATCTTCAGGAGCAGGCTGCTTGTTCAACAATTAATCAGAAAGGTATGGATGAGTTTAATGGATGTATTATGGATTGTAATTTGATGGATGTTGGTTTCACAGGCTGTCCTTTTACATGGTCTAATGGGCATAAGTGGAGGAGATTGGATCGGGTGTTATATAACTCTGCCTGGTTAGATTGTTTTGATAGTACTCCTGTCTCACATTTGGCTAGAAGTTGCTCAGACCACTGTCTTATACTCATTAAAGTAACTTCTAACCTTGAAAAAACGAAATCATCTTTTAAATTTTTGAACATGTGGGTTATTCATCCTCAGTTCTTGAAGAAGGTTGAAGAGACTTGGGCTGATAATGATAGTTCTGTGGTTGGTAATCCTATTATGGCTTTTTGGCTTAAGCAGTTTCGTTTGAAGGCTGAATTGAAGAGGTGGAATAAGGATACGTTTGGTAATATTTTTGATGCTATTAAACTGTCCGAGGAGAGTATTATTAGTAAAGAAACTTTGTTTATTAATGATTCTAATGAGATTAATAGACTGGAGTTAGACAAAGCTAAGCAGATGCATCTGATCTTGCTTGATAGGGAAGAGTTATACTGGAAGCAGAAAGCTCATTCTTCTTGGCTAAAAGACTCAGATAGAAATACTGCTGCATACCATAGCTTTGTTAAGAAAAGAGTTAAGAGAAACAGAATTGATCGAATTAAAAATGGTGATAGTTGGCTGGATGGTAAGAAGGAAATTGGGGACTCTGCTATTGAATTCTTTAAGGATCTTCTTTCTCCTGTTACTAGTGTTGTTAATGAAGAAGATTTGTTGAATGTTATTCCCAATCTTGTTACAAATGATGACAACAATGAATTGACTAGAATTCCTGATGATGTTGAAATTTATGGGGTGATGAGGAGTTTAAGGTCTGATTCCGCTTCTGGGCCTGATGGATTTAATGCTGTGTTTTATAAGACTTTTTGGAAAATTGTGGGTGCTGATCTTTGCAAGGCTGTTAAGGGATTCTTTACTGGTTATAAGCTACCTAAAGGGGTGAAGTCTACTGTTATTTGTTTGATCCCTAAGATTGAAAATCCTAATAAGTGGAAGGACTTTAGACCAATCAGTCTTACCACTGTTTTCTCTAGGATTTCGGGGAAGCTTATTAATAACAGGCTGGCTAAGTTGCTTCCTAAGTTGATTTCTGAAGAGCAAGGAGGTTTTGTTAAGGGTAGGAATATTCAAGAGTCAATTCTTCTTGTGCAGGAATTGTGTAATGACATTGATGGTAATAAGAGACATGGTAATGTCATTGTAAAGACTGACATGACAAAGGCTTTTGATAAGATTAACCATAGTTTTCTCCTTTGTGTGCTCAAAGCTTTTGGTTTTAATAATTCAGCTGTTGGACTGGTTCAGAATTGTATTAAGGAGGTGTTCTCTTCTGTCCTTGTTAATGGTGAGATTACAGGTTTCTTTCCTAACTCTCAAGGCCTGAGACAAGGGGATCCACTCTCCCCTAGTCTGTTTATATTGGCTGAGGAGTATCTTATTAGATCTATAAAGTTTAAAGTTGAAGATCATCCTATGGTCAGGTACAAGACAAGGAGTGACTTGAACATTGATTGTTTAGCTTATGCTGACGATTTCATGGTTTTTACTACTGCGGATGCTGCTACAATGAATGCTTTTAAAGACATTTTGGGACATTATCAATTGGTCTCTGGTCAGCAAATCAACAATGAAAAGTCTAAGCTTATTGTCTCAAGTAAAATGGATAATCAGAAGATTATATTGATTAAAGAAACTTGGCAGACCAGTCATACATGTTTGCCTTTTAATTATTTAGGTACAACTATTTCAAACAATACAAGAGTTGCTCACTTTGAATCTATTGTCTCTAAGGTCAGGAGCAGGATCTTGGATTGGGATAAGTTCCATTTGTCTTTTGCTGGTCGTCTTCTGCTTAGCCAGTCTGTGTTGTTGGCTCTCCCCATTTATCATCTGCAGCATACTTCTTTACCAATTGGTGTCATCAGAAGGTTGGAAGTTCTTTTTAACAAGTTCTTATGGGGCAGTAATAATGATAAAAGAAGTATTAGTTGGACTAGATGGAGAAATATGTGTAAACCATTTAAAGAAGGTGGCCTCAATGTCAACAGTTTGAATGATATGCAGCATGTTTATGCAATGAAGAATTGGTTTAGTTTCAGGAGCCAAACTTCTCTTTGGGCCAGGTTTATGCTATCTATATATTGTAGAAATCATATTCATCCTGTTCTTGCAATTTCTCCTTATAAAAGATCTAAAACTTAGGCTTCTATTATGAACGTTAGGGATGAAACTGAGAGTTTCATATTTTGGTTGCCTGGTCAAGGGCACTTAAGCTTCTGGTATGAAAGATGGTGCTCTGATAGACCATTTATAAAAGTTAACACAGATAATGATAGAAGAAACTTATGGGATTCTGTTGATGTTCAGGTTAGTCAGTTCTGGTTGAATGGTTCGTGGGACTTGGAAAGACTTAGAACTATGGTGACCTCAACTGATATTGCCAAGATTAAAGATGTTACTCTTTCTAATAATCAAGATGTTATGCTTTGGTCTTTGTCTCAGAATGACTCCTTCAGTACTAAAGATACATTGAACTACATTAGATCTAAAGGCAGTGTTTCAAAGCTATATGATAAAACTTGGAATTCTGTCTCTCCTAGAAAGTGTTCGTTTTTGCTTTGGAGAGTTTTTCATAATTGGGTTCCTACAGATGAAGTCATGCAGTCTAGAAATGTCCAGTTGGTTTCGAAATGTGTACATTGTGAAAGTAATGAAACTACTCACCATGCTTTTGTTCAGTGTCAGCAGGTTTGGTTTGTTTGGAAACACTTCAGTGACATCCTCAGAGTTCGAATTCAACCCTTTATGTCTATCTCCCATATTGTAATGAAGTGGTATTGGTCTGCTCACAAAGATTGTGACATTTTCACAATTCTACCTGCAATCATAACATGGTGTATATGGTCAGCCAGAAATAAGAAGAAAATGCAGGGTGTTTCAACTAGCTCTACTTCTATTATCAGTCATGTTTTGTACGTTCTATCTAGTCTGGATCGAAGTAAAGTTTTAAACAGAAAGCACTGGGGCAGATTCAATCGTGAAACATTAGTTCTTGGCTGTGTTAATCAAGTTAATTATGGGTTTAAAGCTTTACACTTGAAATGGAAAAACCCCAAACAGGGGAGATATAAGATGAATATCGATGGGGCATGTACCTTGTCTGGGGAGTCTGCTGGTGGAGCTTTGGTTCGTGATAGTAATGGCGAAATAGTGATTGGTATTGGTTGTTTGTTTGGTAAAGGCTCTCCTTTGATCGCAGAATGTAGAGCGTTGTTTGAAGGTCTGAAAATGTGCAACAGGTTACAGTTAAGAAGTGTAGATATTGAAATTGATTCTGCAATCTTGATTAACTTACTGCTATTTGGTAATTCTCCGTGGTACCTTGAGCCTTTGTTACGTTGTTGCAGAAACCTCCTTAGATCTGATATGGTGGTGAATCAGTTTTTTAGAGAGCAAAACTTGGGTGCTGATTGGATCGCAAAGGAAGCTCTTGAAAAGAAATTGAACTTAGAATTTGATAAATCCAATGCTCCAGTGAAATTGAGAGCGATTGTTTTCTTAGAAAGTATCAATCTTGGATATTTGAGACTGAGAGATTAGGGTTAGATTTGGGGTTCTGAAGGTTGAAGATGAAGTTGGATTCGCGCGATTTCTTTGTTTTAATTTTGTGTAAAATTGCCTTATTTGGCTTGTAGTTTTCTTTTATTCAATAAAAACCCTTTGATTAAAAAAAAAACATAATAGATGACGCGTTATATTTTTTTTAATTCGTTTGCTAAATTATCAAAATGAATTTTGGCTTAAATAAACCCAAATCTTTTTTTTTTTTTTTTTTTATACTTTTTCTTTAAAAATATTATATCAACAAATCTTATTTTCTTAAAATGAAACATTAAAATTAAATTTCAAAAATTAAAAAACAATGCTAAATATAGTTTTTCATTTATACGTATAAAAACTTAACACGATCGCGGGAAAAGGTAGCATGGAGAGAAAGTTCTATTTATTTAAGCATTTTTATCCGGACCCATATTTACTACAGTTGCAATTTCAAAATCCCGCCATTTCACTTGCAAAGTTAGAAACAATCACCAATCTCCTAGCTTTCGCTTATCGATCTCTTCCTTGGAACTCCGATTCAGAGAAAAAATGCACATAAAAGAGATATGGTTGGAGGGTTTCAAATCTTACGCCACAAAAACGGTGGTTCCTGATTTTGATCGGTTCTTTAACGCCATCACGGGGCTAAACGGTTCTGGTAAATCGAACATTCTGGATTCCATTTGCTTCGTGCTTGGTATAACCAATCTGCAGCATGTTCGAGCTTCTAATCTCCAGGAACTCGTGTACAAGCAAGGTCAGGCTGGGATCACCAAGGCTACGGTATCAATTACTTTCGACAATGCTGATCGGAGCAGGAGTCCTCTTGGTTATGAAGACCACCCGGAGTTTACGGTTACTCGACAGGTAACAGTCGAAAATTGATTATATAGTTCATCGCTTTGATTGATGAGGTTAAGATAGGTCAGGTTTAGAGATTTTATCTTGTGTAGAATACTAGGATCAAGTTTTGTTTAAGTTGCTTTTTCGATATGGAGTATAGATTATACTGTATAGTACTATGTAGTGACAAAGTTGGGATATGGTTGCTTTGCCTCATCTGTATTCCGCTCTTTTGAATGTGTTGGTGCTGTGTAGATTGTTGTTGGTGGCAGGAACAAGTATCTGATTAATGGGAAGCTTGCTCAGCCGAGTCAAGTACAGAACCTTTTTCATTCCGTGCAACTTAACGTTAACAACCCGCATTTTCTCATAATGCAAGGGCGTATTACCAAAGTCTTGAATATGAAACCTCCTGAGATACTATTGCTGCTTGAAGAGGCTGCTGGCACAAGAATGTACGAAACAAAGAAAGATGCAGCGCTGAAAACACTTGAGAAGAAGCAGACCAAAGTTGATGAGATTAACAAGCTTCTTGATCACGAAATACTGCCTGCTTTGGAAAAGTTGAGGAACCAACGGACTCACTACATGCAGTGGTCTAATGGTATTGCTGAACTAGATCGACTTAAAAGGTTTTGCATTGCGTACGAGTATGTTCAGGCAGAAAAGATTAGTGAGAGTGCAACTGTTGAGGTGGGACAGATCAAGCAGAAATTAGCGGAAATTGACGAGTACACGGAAAAGTCACTGGTGGAAATTAAGGAAATGGAGTCACAAATATCGACTTTGACTACGGAGAAGGAAGCCAGCATGGGGGAGGAAGTAAAAGTTTTGTCAAACAAAGTTGATTTGTTATCTCAGGATCTTGTTCGGGAAATTTCCGTACTTAGTAATAAGGACGATACACTCAAGGGAGAAAGAGAAAATGTGGAGAAGGTAAGTGCTTTCTCTCACATCTACCGTTCCACTTTGCATTCAATCTTATACATCCTTTCTCTGCTCTTTTGTTGTTACTGTAACTCGAAGTCTGACATTCATATCTTAACGCTTCCAGATTGTTCGTAGTATTGATGATATTAAACAATCTGTAGAAGATAGGACTTCTGCTGTGAGAAGATTTGAAGAAGGAGCAGTTGATCTAAAAAAAAGAGTCGAAGAGCTTTCTAAGAATTTGGCTGAGTGTGAAAAAGAATATCAGGTAAGACTTACATTGATTTTCTCATTTCTGAAAGTGATTGCATGCCAGCCTTTCTTCTGTTTAAGTTAATGTAATTCGTGTTATAGGGTGTACTAGTTGGCAAGAGCAATGGAGATGAGGAAAAATGCCTTGACGATCAGCTAGCTGATGCAAAGATTGCTGCTGGGAGTGCTGAAGTAGATCTAAAGCAGTTGAAAATAAAAGTCAGTCACTATGAGAAAGATCTAAGAGAGAAAAGGCATCGACTAGATTCAATTCGTGAAGAAGCTATTGCTGTAGATAAAGAACTTAATGCTAAAAGAAAAGATGCAGACAATGTTAAGGCGAGTTTGGAATCTATTTTATATAAAGAGGGTCAGATGGAAGCTCTTCAAAAGGTTCCATGTTAGTTTCTTGTTTTTTGTATGCCACCTTGATAACGAAGGAACCTTTCTAACTCAGGATTTATTCCAGGACCATGCGTCTCAGTTGGAGGTTGTGCAGAAGTTGAAAGATAAAATACGTGAACTGAAAGCTCAATTAGCATATGTTGATTTCACATACCATGATCCTGTGAAAAAGCTTGACAGATCAAAGGTCAAAGGTGTTGTTGCAAGATTGATCAAAGTTAAGGATATCTCCTTAATGGTTGCCTTAGAGGTCAGCAATGCAGGATACTGATGGAAGTGACCAAAAATTCTAACATCGAAACTGACTTTAGCTGTTTACATGTGAGTTTGCAGGTCACTGCTGGTCGAAGGTTGTTTGATGTTGTTGTAGACACTGCAGATACTGCATCCCAGTTCCTTGCAAAACCAGATCCTCAAAAAAGATGGACATTTCTGCCTTTGAACAAAATTGAACCAGGTCGCATCACGCCTAAAGTGCAGCAAGCTGTTGCTAGTCTGGTTAGTGGTTAAAGTTTCATTTTACCTTGATATACTGCCTCTGTCTTAGTACTGGTTTTAATTTGCGTTGTAGGTAGGAAAAGATAACGCAGATGCCGCACTTTCTTTCGTTGAGTATGATGTGGAGAATAAGGTATGCTTCTGCTGGTCTTATCATCATGGTTAGTGTTAACCATTTCTTGATGTGTAAGGGGTCATTATTCTGATTGGCATCATGACAGTTACTGTCATATAACATATTGTAAATATGCTTCAGCTGCAATATGTTTGACTTCCCTTGTCATTTCAATGATGGTCAATTTTGCAGAAAGCTGTGGAGTTTGTATTTGGTTCGACCTTGATTTGTAAAAGCAAGGATGTTACAAAAAAGGTATGTCTTGATTGGTGCAGTCCCCTTTTGTATATTCAGATACCTTCTAATTTTTAACTTTCAGTCTTAAAATTTGTAATTTCATAGATTGGCGAGGATTCAAGAACTCGCAGCCTCCCATGTGTTACTTATGATGGTGATTACTATGACCCGCGTGGTATTCTGACAGGTGGAAGTCGCAGGTATGTAACTCACACCTGCCTCTTATGTAGTTGTATGCTTTTCACAAGCATGTTAGATGTTGCATTAGTCTTTCTTTTGGTGTATCACAACAGTGAGCGGCACAATATTTCACCACATTTAGTTGGTTTGTTTTAAACTTATGCTGAAATAGTACATAATCCTCGTAGGGATGGGGGCAATATATTAAGGCAACTTCATGTTTTAGCAGATGCTGAATTAGAGCTCCTAGCACACCAGAAAATTTTATCTGAAATCGAAACAAAGGTAAGTCCTCTCTAATTCGTTCGTGGTTATGAATTAAAGGAACAGAGTTGTAACATGACAAATTTATTTGCTTATGTGAATAGGATGTCTTTCTTATAAAGGACTGATAATTGTGCAGTGATAAAGCATTATATAATTTCTGATGCAAAGAGCATTTTTGTTGTCTTATGCCATTTCATTTCTCTCTCAACAATATATAACATATGAGCATACATTTAATTTCACAGATTAAGGAGCTCCTGCCTATTCAAAAAAAGTATTTGGCCATTAAAGCTCAGCTAGATCTTAAAATGCATGATCTCACATTGTTTCAGGGCCGGTCTGAGCAAAATGAGCACCATAAGGTTTAACAGCTCTTCTCTTTTGACATATTTCAGCAACATCTTTGTTTCTTAACTCTTTTTTTTTTCTCTTTCTTAGCTGGGTGAATCGGTGGAGAGGCTTGAAAAAGAAGTTGAAGAAGCAAAATATGCAACCCAGGAGAAGCAAACACTGTTTGAAAACTGTGTTAAAACTGTTTCCACACTTGAGAAATTTGTTAAAGAGTATGACAACAATCGAGATGGAAGGCTCAATGACTTGGAGAAAAAAATCAAGGCAATCAAATCTCAGATGCTGTCAGATTCAAAGAAGCTAAAGGTATTTTTGACATTGAGGCTTATATGAGATTTCCCATGTTAAACAACACGACATTTGAACACAGCCATTACAGATTCCAGTTGTCTTTTCTGATATGTCCCTGGAATCAATCACCTAACTTATGATATTTTCAATGAGTAGAAACGTCAGGGTTTTAGTTATCGTGTTACCATACTTTTAAAGAACTTGGAGCATGAGATATCTTGCTAAATGAGGTATTATAAATGGGAAACTACATGTTAATATCTCTTTTTCAGCTTGCAAGATACTGAACACTTGATATTCATCATCTAGATTTAGTGCCACTATATATGCCAACCTTTCTACCTGTATCTTATATATTCCTTCTAGATGTATTAATTTTTATCACTCAAGAGTCAATTGCTTCTCTATAATTTTTAAGGCATGGTTGGGCTTGATTGTAGGGGCATGAAAATGAAAGAGAGAGACTTATCATGGAACAGGAAGCGGTCATGCTAGAACATGAATCATTGAAGAGTCAATTAACTTCTTTAAGTGCACAAATTAGTTCTCTCACTGCAGAAGTAGAAGGACAAAAAGCCAAGGTAAGGAGAACAATGTGTTTGGTCATTCTGGAGTATGGAATTCAACTTAACTCGTTGTTCGATGCAGGTTGCTTCCACACAGAAGAATCACGATCAGGCTCAGTCTGAGCTCAATGCGATACGTTTACAAATGAAAGAATGTGACTCCCAAATTATTAGCATTGTCAAAGAACAACAACAAATTGAGCATAAGCTTACTGAGCTTAAGCTTGAGAGGAAAAAGTTAGAGAATGAGGTAATCATGCTTTCTCCGGCTTATACTATGTCAACAGCGTTAGATGTGAAAGTGCAAACTTTTGATCTCCATTATAGGTTACAAGAAGGGAGAGGGAGCAGAAGGATTGCTCTATGAAAGTCGACAAATTAATTGAGAAGCATGCCTGGATGGTGTCTGAGAAGCAACTTTTTGGAAGAAGTGGAACAGATTATGATTTTGTATCTCGTGATCCTCATAAAGCAAGGGAAGAACTTGAGAGACTGCAAACTGAGCAATCAAGGTTTGGCTATGTAGTTTTGTGATTGATTTTATTTTATATATATATTGCCTGGGACTATCTTCCTTTACTTTCATACCTTTTGCGATTGTATATTTACTAGAGATGCAATTGTTTTTCCTTTTTGTGGTTCCTCTTTTTTCTGTGTTCAAAGCCTTGAGAGAAGAGTGAACAAGAAAGTTATGGCAATGTTCGAGAAAGCAGAGGCTGAGTACAAGGAATTGAGGGATAAGAAAAATACAATTGAGGTAGGCTATTCTTTATTTGTATGCAAGTTTATTTTTGTATACTCTTAAGTGTTTTATTCTTTTCCTAGAATGATAAGTCTGGGATTAAGAAGTTTATTGAGGAGCTAGACGAGAAGAAAAAGGAAACTCTGGAAGTTACATGGAATAGAGTTAACGGGTTGGTCCTTATCTTGAAATTAAATTTTTAGTTCACTCATGCCTGCACTCTACATGGTTAACTATCTATATGGACTGTGACTATTATATGTAAATAAGTTAAACATGACTAACATTCCATCTTTCTCTTTAGTGATTTTGGATCTATCTTTTCTACATTACTACCTGGCAGCAATGCGAAGCTTGAACCTCCTGAAGCTTGCAGTTTCCTTGATGGTCTGGAGGTCCGTGTTCAGTTTGGAAGCATTTGGAAACAATCTTTGTCTGAGCTGAGTGGAGGTCAACGGTCACTGCTTGCACTTTCTCTAATCTTGGCACTGCTTCTCTTTAAGCCCGCTCCTCTATATATACTGGACGAGGTAGTCCTTTTGCATTAGCACACTTAAGAGATGAGTCTTATTAACCATTTTTACGAATTGTGTGTTGAGTCCACTTTATTCTTTCACATCGTCAATTGAACTATTAATTATGTTCTAAATCGTCACTTGATCTTTAGAAAGGCAAAAGATCAGTTAAGAAGAATTAATATTCCCAATGGTTTTACTAATCAAGATCAAGAGGGAGGCGTTTATGCTGTTTACCAATCACGCAGCTCCTTAAACTTTGAATTCTTCACATCTTAAACATGTATATTTTCGTGTCTTCGTTTGACAGGTTGACGCAGCTCTTGATTTAAGTCACACTCAAAATATAGGGAGAATGATAAAATCACATTTCCCACACTCACAGGTATATAAATTCTTTTGTTTCTTATAAGAATATCTTGCCACGGTTGACTATATCAAAAATTAGTATAAGCTGCAGTCTATCTTTGAAGAGCCAGGAAATATTTCTCTTGTGCATTGATTTTTTCTTTTATAAAATTATTATATATTGATGTTCTGCATGAACTAGGAAGCAACGACACCATTTTTTTGGTTAGTTACGACGGCTCCTATTTTATAGATGCCATAGTATTAATGAAGTTTTTGGATCGATGTCATTTAGCACCCACGAGCTTATGCATTTCAAGTGCATCAAAAATTTCATGTGAAGGGTCATCATTAGCGTTGTATAATATGTTTCGTTTTACAGTTTATTGTAGTTTCGCTAAAAGAAGGTATGTTCAACAATGCAAATGTTCTTTTCCGGACGAAATTTGTGGATGGTGTTTCTATTGTCCAGAGGACAGATACTTCTAAGATCAAATAAGTGCTCTTATCTAACCAATGGCTCGTACATATAGTGTAGTATATCAAGTGCTCATTGTATTAGGTTGTAAATCAGCATTTTGTTGCTTTATTTGTTTATATAAGTAATCCAAAGAATATGTTGAGTTTTGATTCGGTTATTTTCCAAATCTTCATTAATGGCTTCTCTTCTTTCTGTTTCTTTCCATTTCACTGTCGGTGCTTGCTTTCTTTCTGCTACCGTTCTTTATTAATTTTTTAAATATATATATATATTTTTAAATTTACGAGAGAAAATTTTTCATAAACAAGAATATTTATTCATTACTATATTATTCTTATACAAGAATTTAAAGAGGTTGTAATTTTTTATATATTCCTAGACTACTTATACAATCGTAAATAATAATTTTTTTAATATAACCATAAAAATAAAATTATTTAATAGCAAAATAATAAAAACGTTTAATATAATAAAATAACATAACAAAACATATAATAGATTACTAAATTATCAAATATATGGATTGTTGAAATGTCATCCATGACCCATTCGATTTTCCTGTTGGAAGAGAGGTATGATCTATAAGTTGTTGAGGAGTCAGAGTATCAATCATAAGGTTGTGAAAAATTGATTCGGCATGCATATTTTCAGACATCATGCGATTGATTTTCATTGTAGTTCTGTTCAAAAGTCTCAATACTAAATTTGTCTCACTTTGCATTTGATTTTGTTTCTCATATAATTGAGTCTGCATGATGTGTAATTGACCAAACTGATTCTCCATATATTCACGGTCGGCCAATCTTCTTTGATTACGTGGTTGATGAGAAGAACTACCGACATCGGAAGTGGTTAGTCTTTACATTTTATCCTCATTCTCATCCACCTGATTGTGCTTCCAGACTAGATCTCTACTTTCTTCAAAAAGTTTAAATACCTCTATCTTCGACTAGAGTCGTCCATTCCAGGAATATATATCTTGGTTTCTTAAAGATAACTTTCATAATTTGAAACCCTTTAGAACTTGACGCTAAATATACTCACTAACATCTACCCCATTCCTCCTAAGAAATTGATTTAGTATCATCACATAAAGCATATACATTTTACGACATGAATAATCCATATACCTAATTATAGAACTTGATAAATTTATTATGCGTCTCAATATTATAATAGTAGTTATAAATGATTGAAGATTAGTCGAGATTGTATAATTATTATTTAAAAAGAACTAAACAACCATTAACAATTTTCGCTATTTTGTGAACTTATGTCAGATTTTTTCTACTAACCGATTAATTTCTTAAAGCCAGTCTCCTTATTGTCAACCATTGACAAATAAGCTCTATAATTATTCAGTAATACGATTGTTTCATCCAACAAAAGACACCAAATCATCTCCTAAATAGGACGTTCATAGCAAACTAACTGGTTATTCTAGGTTAGATTCAAAAAATGTATTTATCATTAATTTTGCAATGCATCACAACATTAAATTCATTATCCAAAATTACTTTTGTACTTGCATAAAATTGCTCTCTATGTATATATACAACTTCGAACTAAATATGGTATACTTAAACCAACTTAACTCCCTAAAACTATCAAATAACTCCTCGTATTTCTGACCTGATTGAGCTTAGTATAACCGAAGTAGACACCCACGTTTATCGTAATTCCACTAATAAAATGATAGTTACAGTTGATATCATGTCGAATCACAGATTAGTGATCCTCATCTGATTCTTTATGCATTTGTACGTCTATATCTTCTAGTGTTTTCGTCTTGGATCTTATACTTCTCCTGTTGAATCCTTTGTTGGCAAAAAATATATTTGAGGGATGATTTCAAGAGTCGAATGTAGAATGATGGTTTAAGAAAAAAAGTGTAAAATCACGATATTTATAGGAAAATTATAATTCTATCCGTTGGCGAAAATAGACATCCGTTTTCTCAAAATCAACTAGCCAACACCGAGCTTTTGATGAGTCGTTGGCACCAAACGAACATCAATTTAGTAAATTTTTTAAAATATTCTTTGAGTCAAACATACATCTATTTCGCCTCCCGGACGTCTGTTTGGCCCAACGACTATTTAATTTTTTTTGGACCAAACAGACGTTCAATTGGCCTACCAGACGTTCATTTGGTGCCAATTGTTTAAAACAATAGTCGTTATCAGCAAACGAATGTCCGTTTTCCGTGGAAGGCTATTTTTAGGGAGTTTTTCTCTATAAATAGGGAAAACACTCTTCAATTTCTCATTCATCATTGTTCAAGTCATCTCTAAAATAACATACTTCTTCTAAAATCTCTTAAAGCAAGGACTATAATATTTCAAGCACAACTTTTCTGATATGTCAACTCTGGTGCGGATAAAAGTAGCCTGAGGGTAGGCTGGTAATTTTAAGTGGAGTTTTAAGGCGGCGTAAGGGTGTTTCACAATGGTGTGGTGGTGTTTAAAGGTGTTTTAAGATATTTCAGGGTGTTTCAAAGTGTTTCAAGGGTGGAGAGGGAATTAAGCAGCCTGGCAGCAGTTAATTTTTCTTACCCCTAGTTAATGCTGGTGGTTGGGCATTTATAGTGTAAGATTTGGGCCCTTATGGGCTTTCGGGTCAAGTTTAATGGACCCGGGTCATGTTTAAAGACCCACAAGTTTTAAGTAAGTGAATAGACAGCTTAGTCAGATAGTGTTTAGGTATTTTAGTACTTTAGTCATAATTCGAACTGCTTTACGTTCGCAGTGTTCAAAGTCTCCTGTCCGGTTCAACCAGTGCTGTTCGAACTGAAGTCATGGGGGTCTGTCCGGATTTACGGGGTGACTTTACTTTAGACTACCCTTCCGGGGGGCTTTTCGAATTCGGACTCATCAGGAGCCCCTTTTTTAGGTATTTGAACAAGTGTCCTTGTTAAAGAACTGAAAAACAGTCCGATTGAAGAAGTGGTTTTCCAATTCGAAGAGTTGAGACAGGCCCGGACAGTCCAACCGTTACGAATTCCAAACGGTTCTTTGTCAGAAGTAGTGGGACACGTGTCACCCTCTGGTTGGTCACTCCAGCCGTTTTTCTACCTCGAAAATTACACCACTTTATTGAACAGGTAACTTCTTTAAATGGTTTTGATGACATCAGCGCCGTCTTTTAATCATTGCCCAACTTTTCGGATTCTCCTAGGAATCAAACCCCCTTTTTTACATTTACTATAAATACTATTCATCTTTCACAGTCTCATTTTCACTTTGCCATTTTACTCAAAACTTCATCTCTCTAAAACCTTAAGATTTCCTTAATCGTTTTATGCTCACAGCAAGAACAACTTTAATCAAGGGTGGCTGGCTCAATCTTTCAGAACTAGAGAGAGCTCAAAGGGTTGAAAAAGAGAAAAGGATTGCAGCAGGGCTTCCAGCATCGCCAGTTGAGAGACCAGCCACTTCAATCGAAGAATCTGATAGGGGTTCGTCTTCTTCAAAAGGTACAAAACCTAGAAAACTTTTTCGAACGACACTCTCCCCCATTGTTTCAGACTCTTCAGTTCAAGAGTCTATTCCTGTCGTCGAACCAGGGGTTACTGTTACGAGTGTCAAGAAGAAATCTACTTTTATTGCCATGGGGTCCGACTCCGATCATTCTCCAGACAAGCTTATTATGAAGAGACCAAGTAGACTGGTTAAAGGACTCTCCTCAAAAAATACTAGTGAGTCGGGGTCCGGAACAACTGTTAGGACCCTCCGGGAGAGGCCGGTCGGTCCGGAGGCTAGTAGTCCACTACCTCCAAAGGAAACTTCGACCTCAGAGACTCAAGCTGAGGTGAAAACCCAAAAACATTCAACGAGCCGCCAGTCCGGAGGATCAGCTGTACCAAGCTTCATCCCTCCTCGGGCTGTTTCTGCAGAAGCTCCCCCAACAGTAATGGAGGAGAGGATGGAAGACTCCATAGAGGAGGCTAGGTTTGAGTCCGAGTCTTCCGGACAAGCTGACACTGCCATAGTTGCTGCCAAGAAAGGCAAAGAGGACTTATACCTGAGCCGTCCGGATCTGCCGGAGAGCCTTGAAGGGAAAGTTGGTCCCTGCTTTCACAAGGTAGAATTTAAGTACCTTTTGTCTTTGTTAAAAACCAAGTACATGTTTATTCACACTAGAGATTTGGGACGGCTTCGCACTAAGTGGGGGATCCCTGAAAATGTAAAGATTCGAATTCCCATCGACCCGGAGACCCCGATGGATTGCAAGAGAAACGAGATTGTCTTTTTTACAGAGCTGTTCAATTGGGGACTCAGGTTCCCATTGGATCCGGAGATAGTGCGCTATTTCCATTTAGTCAAGCTATGTCCATCGCAGCTGAGCCCCAACGGATGGTACACCTTGATGTCATGCATAATGGCGTCCAGGCTGTCCGGAATCCCTCTTCCCATGGAAGAGTTTGCTACTGTGGCAAGTCTATGCAAACATCACCAGTTCCCCTTTTATCACTTTAATATGGGGAACAATCTGAAAGCTGTCGATGATCTCCTGGAATCGGAGAATAAATGGAGGAGCCAGTTCTTGTTTATAAGTGGCTCATGGGAGAATGGGAAGAAGATTAAGATTGGGGAGAATCCTAGCCTTCTTCGAAGTAGATGGAGAAGTGATCGTAAGTTCTTTCTTTAAGTTTCTATTCGAATCTTCCCTTCTTTAAGCTTTCACTAACTTAATTATTCTTTTGTTTTGCCAGAACTGCCGAAAGAGTTCGGAGACTATGCGAAAGCCGGACACGTTACCTGTGGCAAGATAAACACATGGGCCGCAGAGAACTGGGAGAACCGGTTTCACAAGGCTTTCACTCCGGGAAACTTGGCCAGATCTCACCTGTGGAACACCACAGGTCGGAGGGATTTAACATGGGAGGAGTTCTCTACCCCTCCTGATGATGACATAGTGCTAAGAAGGTCTCACGAGCTAGATGGGACCCTTTTCCTCCCTCTCCGGGCCAAAGCCCCAAGTAAAATGAAGGGCCAGAAGAAGAAAGGGAGGAAAACGGCAGTGGATTCGGAGAAAAAGGCTCTAACTGACACAGAGGTGCCAATTCCAGTTCAAGTTGATGCAAGCCTTCTACAGGTGGTAGAAGTGGAAAGTAAGAAACACGGAGAGACTCCCTCAAAACCTACGAGGGTCTCCAAACGAACCCGTAAGCAAGTAAGCGAGGGTGCTGAGAGAGAAGTAAAAAAGAAGAAAACTTCTCAAGAAGAAGAATTTGCTCTCCGGGACCCGGAGCCCACTTTTCCAGTTGATCCTACATTAGCCGAAGAGATCCCAGAAAACCTTAACGAAGGGATTCCAGGGGAGCTTCACACTGATGATATTGAACAGGGAGAGATCAACATGGACGAAGTGGATGTCACCGGCCTGGGTCCTCTAGGTGATTACTTTCTTGGTCTGTCAAGAGATGAGTTTGCTGGGCCATACGTTCCTCCAAGTAGTTCCAACACAGTGAACTTTAATGGCAAGACTTTCTTGGTTTCCAGCGAAAGGGACATTATAGCTCACTCCCTCCTTAGCAACGTGCAACCTGTGCTCACCTTGGAAAGGCAAGTCCGGAGTCAGGCAGAAACCATTAAGGAGCTTAAGTCTGAGAAGGAGAAACTGCCCGATAACCTCCGGGGTGCCACTACCCAGGTTGACTTGCTTAAGGAGTCGAACGAACAGCTGAAGAGGAGTAAAGATGAAAGCAACACAAAAGTTGCTTCTTTGGAGAAAACCCTAGAAGATCTCCGGGCTAAGCTGTCCGAGTTGGAGAAAGACTTGAAAACCTCAAAAGATGAGACTGCAGCAAAAGAAAAGATTGTCACCAATCTGACTACTGACAAACTTACTTTGGAGAATGCAGTGACTCAGGCTGTTGGTGAGAAAGCTGCCCTGGTGAAGGATCAAGAGGCCATGATCAAGGCCAAAATCAATGCTTATGCCAAGGAGATGCTACGGAGTGAGGAATTATTGATTGAGAAGGTGAAATCTGACATGGTCCTCCTATTTCACGAGAAGTTCCCGAAGAGGAGACTTGGGAACTTATGGCGTTATGTGGATGATGATGATCTTCCATATTGGACTATGGTTGATGAAGGGTATACTGATATATCCTCATCTGGTGATGAGGAGGAAACCGGAGAGAGTCCGGGTGAAGAAGAGGCTGACCCCAAAGGCAAGAAGGTCATTGAGGAACAAAGTGATATCAAGACCAAGGGAACAGATGAGGGTGAGCCATCTTCAAAGGCTCCCCCTTAGTTGGTAATTTATTTTGCTTACTTTTTGTTCGTACCAAAGTCCTTGGAAGGCCAAGGCACCTTTTTGTGATGCTGTCCGTTTTGCCCGGACAGGTTTTTGTATTGTGTTTAAACTTGTTTAAAAATTCCTTGGAAGGCCAAGGCAACTTTAATTTTATTGAATGAACGTTTTATCTTGCACAACTTTTCTCTTATTCCATAGTCTGTTTAAATATTTTGTATTGTGAGAGTGTTTAATTTCTCTGGCTAGAATTTAAGTAGCCCTTAGATCTTCCAGTCCGAATTGTATGACAATCACCAGAATTTTGTAAAAACTTAGAAAATTGTTTAAAAAGGCTCCAAGTTTTATTGAAAGCTCTTCGTGGCGCCGAAGAGAGGAAGTGGTATGCCCCCAAATATTTACATGGATGTTTAAACAAGTAAATATTTACATAAGTTTTATTCCAAATACATTCGAAGGTGTTCAATATTCCAAGGGTGAGTTAAAACCCTGCCATCTTTGTCTTCCAGCCAGTATGTGCCAGGCTTGATTCTTTCAACCACAGTATACGGACCCTCCCAAGTTGGGGCCAGCTTTCCGAAGAGTTTTTCCTTGGTATGCAAGAAAACTTTCCTCAATACTTTATCTCTTGGTTGAAAGTCTCTTCTTTTAACCTTGGAAGCAAACCTGCTTCTCATCAAGCCCTGATAGTGTGTCATTCTAAGATGAGCTTTTACTCGCCTTTCTTCAATCAAATCAAGCTGATTTCTGATTGCTATTTCATTAGCCTGTCCGGAGAAGTTATGAACACGAAAAGAGGGGAGTGTCTTCTCTATGGGAGCTACTGCATCCATCCCATAGACCAAGGCAAAAGGTGATTCTTGTGTGGCAGCCCCAGGCGTTGTCCGGTAGGCCCACAAGACTTCTTGTAAATAACTAGGCCACTTTCCAGCAGCCCCTTCTAGATTTTTCTTTAAGCCGGACAGTATTGTTCTATTAGCCACCTCAACTTGCCCATTAGCTTGTGGGTGGAATGGTGAAGAAAAGCAGTGCTGAATACCCCTTGAGGCACAGAAGCTCTCCATTTCTCTGTTGTCAAACTGTGGCCCATTATCTGTTGTTATTCTCTGAGGGACACCAAATCTGCAACATATGTTGGATAGAATGAATTTTATAACAGCCTTTGATGTTGTTCCTGCCAAGGGGGCTGCTTCTATCCACTTCGAAAAGTAGTCAATGGCTACGATTATGGTTTTACGCCCTGCGGACGCCATAGGGAGAGGCCCAACTAAGTCCAATCCCCATCGAGCAAAAGGGATAGGCTCAGAAATTGATTCCAAAGGGATGGCTGGTACACGAATTTCATTGCTGTACCTCTGGCATGGATCACACCTTCTTACCAGTTCCTTGGCATCTTTCATTATTGATGGCCAATAATATCCGGAGAGAAGCACTCTTCTTGTTAACGCTCTAAACCCACAATGGGCTGATCCCTCACCATCATGCAGTTCGGAGAGAACCATTTGTGACTCATGATCTCCTAAACAGCGTAGGAGAGGTTTACTATAGGATTTCTTGTACAAGACCTCTCTAATCATGATGAAACCACGAGCCTTGTGCTTTAACGTTCTGGCTTGTGATTTTTCCAAAGGTACAATACCATCGGACAGATATTGTATAAGTGGAGACCTCCAATCCTGAGGCTGATTTACTTGTATTTCAAAGACTTCCTCTTTCTCCCCTTCATTAAGTTGAATAGAAGGACTTTCAAGTACATGGATCCATGGATAGGACTCCGTGTATGCTATTGTTGCCAATGAGTCTGCCAGTTCATTCTCTGCCCGGGGAATGTGCTCATAGACAACAGCTTTAAACTTCATTGCCTCATTTTTCAAGAGAAGTAAATACTTGATTAATTGTTCTTTTCTAGCTTCTGATAGGCCTAAGGCATGGTGAACAAGCAATTGGGAGTCGCTTAACAGCTTGACCCTTTTTGCTCCACAAATGTAAGCCAATTTTAATCCGGCTATAGCTGCTTCGTATTCGGACTCGTTATTGGACGCCCTAAAAGCAAAACAAATAGCTTGAAACATGTTGTCCCCATAAGGAGAAGTAAGACATATTCCTGCCCCAGATCCTATGGCACTGGATCCTCCATCTGTTCGGACAATCCACACTTTTTTGTCTTTTGAATCAGCAGGTTGCTCTGAGTCCCTATCAGAATGGAATTCGACCAGAAAATCAGCCACAGCTTGAGCTTTTACTGCTGTTCGAGGAGCAAAATCTATGTCGAAGTCTCCCAACTCTACTGACCACTTTGTCATTCTGCTCGAAATATCCGCTTTTTGAAGGACATTCTTTAAAGGGAAGGATGTCCGGACAACAATAGGGTGAGCCTGAAAATAAGGCCTCATCTTTCTTGCAGCTATCACCAAGGCCAATGCTAGTTTCTCGAGTTTCAAGTAACGGCGTTCAGCATCAATCAGGCTTTTGCTGATGTAGTATACTGGGTGAGGATACCCATCAACCTCTCTAACTAACACAGCACTGATGGCACAACTTGAAACAGCCAGATACACAAATAGAGTCTCCCCATCGATTGGTTTGAATAAAGTCTTCGGAGAGGACAGATGCTTCTTAATTTCATTGAACGCCTCATCACACTGTGGTGTCCACTCAAACCCCTTTGCACCTTTCAAAGTTTGAAAGAAAGGAGCACATCTGTCCGAAGACCTAGAGATAAACCTGTTCAAAGCTGCTAACCTCCCCGTTAACCGCTGCACTTCTTTAACATTTCGAGGAGGCTCCATTTGAAATAAAGCATTGAGTTGGTCCGGGTCGGGCTGGATTCCATGCTCACTTATAATGTACCCTAAGAACTTCCCGGACTGCACTCCGAACACACATTTTTCAGGATTTAGCTTTAAATTCACCTTGGCCAGGTTGGCAAAAGTCTCCTGGAGGTCGGACAAGTGTAGCTGCTCATCCACACTTTTCACCATCATATCGTCAATGTAAACCTCCATATTTCTTCCAATTTGATCAGCAAAGGTTTTATTGACTAACCTTTGATAAGTAGCCCCAGCATTCTTCAAACCAAAAGGCATCACCTTGTAGCAGTGTAAACCTCTATCAGTAACAAAAGTGGTATGCTCTTGATCTCTTGGATCCACCTGGATCTGATTATATCCGGAGAAAGCATCCATGAAGGAGAGTAGCTTGTTCCCAGAAGTAGAATCTACCAGCTGATCTATCCGGGGGACCGGATATAAGTCTTTTGGGCAAGCTCGATTGAGATCTGTGAAGTCAATGCACATTCGCCATTTACCGTTTTTCTTTTTCACCAAGACCGGATTGGCAGTCCACAAAGGATACTGAGATTCTTTAATGTGCCCCATCTTTGTGAGTCTGTCAACCTCCTGTACAATGACATCAGCCTTTTCTTTTGAGAAAGCTCTCCTTTTTTGCACCACAGGTGCCACACCTCTCCGGACAGATAGGTGATGGGAAATCACCTCTGATGGAACTCCAGTAACATCAGCATTGCACCAAGCAAAGACATGCTGATGGTCTTTTAAGAATTTTAACATCTCTTCTTTCAATACTTGTGGCATTTTGGACCCTATCTTGACAGATTTCCCTTCTTCTAAGCAGTGTGTCTCAACCTCTTCAACTGGGATCAACACTCCGGGGGTCTCTCTGGGGTCATCAATTTCACCCTCACCCCCAGAAAGGCCCTCAAACTGCTATTGGTCAGTTATACGGACTGCCCCCAGCGTTCGTGGAGCCAAGGCAGTGGCATAGCATTCTCTTGCAACTTTTTGACTGCTCCGGACAACCCCAACCTGCCCCTGAACAGCATATTTTAGACACTGATGGACTGTTGAGGCCACTGCATGCATCCTGGAGAGCCAAGATCTCCCTAGAATAGCATTGTAACAAGTGGGACAGTCCACCACAATGAAAAGTATTCTAACCGTTTTCTTGAAAGGGCCTCTGCCCAACAATACTTCTTCTTCGAACTCACCGATTACATCAGCTGAGCTGCCCGTGAAGCCTACAATCGATCGGTCTGACTTTTGAATCACAGCTGGATTTTTCATTTTCTTGTAAGTATCTAGGAAAAGGGTATTGGCAGAGCTCCCAGTATCTACCAGGATTCGCCTTACCTCATTGCCCCCTATCGATGCTCCTATGACAACAACATCTTCATGAGGGCCAGCTATGTCTCTCAAATCATCCTCATCAAAGACAATGAATGGGAATAAACTTGACGATTGATAAGAGGTCATGCCCCCTTCTAGTTGGGTTGCCAAATTGTGAACATGCCTTTTTCTTGATGAAGTGGTAGGAGCCGTTACGGTGTCCCCTCCGAAAATTGTCAAGGACTCGAAGAATTTAATGAGCCCGGAGACCGACCTGGAACGCTCCTCTATTGCACCCACTCTGTTCCTTGTTGGATCAGGATCCAAGTATTCAGATTCCACGTCAAACCTTTCAACAATTACCATGGCCCCTTCTGGGGCAGCATTAACCGGACCAGCCCGGTGAGTGTTGTCAGGCCTGTTGCCTCCTCTTCTTTTGACATATGCACCCAACTTCCCTCTTTCAATCAGGTTCTGAACCTCTTGTTTCAAGGCTATACAATCATCAGTAGAATGGCCAATATCATTGTGATATTGACAAAAAGAATTGTTTCGATGTTCTCTGGGAGACTGCAAGGTTGCCGGTCTCCGGTAGTGTACTTCATCTTTAGTTTTCTCGAAAATGGTTGCCACACTTTCTTTGAGCTCTGCAAACCACTCCGGTTGGACCCACGGCCCCCTTTTGTTTCTAGACTGTTGACTTTGTGCAGGAGCAGCTGGTTGAGACTGAGCTTTTCCTCTTCCATGCCCCTGTCCGGTTTCTCTAGCTTTGTTGCCGGACTGGTTTGGATTGGGAGTTGGTGTCACCGGGGTGGATCTCACCTGCCTGTGCACCCTGGTCTTTTTTGTTTCATCAACATTTATTTGCTTGCCAACTTGATTCAGCAATCCACCCCAGGTCATGGCTTTCTTCCTTGTTACCGAATCGGCCAGGTTGCCCGGGTTCAAACCTTGTCTCAGGGATGCTATTGCCACTTGTTCAAAGCAATCAGCCAGCCCGTTCTTTGTGTTCACAAAGCGACTTATGTATTCTTTCAATGATTCATTTGGCTCTTGGGCACAATGGATTATGGTATCTCCATTGCCCTTGAGCTCCTTACTTCCCACAAATTGCCTTCGGAAGGCCACCCAAAAGGTATCAAAGTCTCTGATACAGCCCTGAGGAAGGCTGTTATACCACTTCAGAGCACTCCCCGTAAAGGATTGGGAGAATGCCCTGCAGAGTAGTTTATCATCATCATCAAAGTTCATCATGAAGTTCTTGAATTGCTCCAGATGATTGTCTGGATCAGTACTGCCATCGTACTTCTCCATCTTGGTGCTATCGAACCTCTTGGGGAGGTTTCCGGATAGGATTTTAGAAGACAGTGGAGACTGCCTCCAATTCCTTCCACGACTGAACACGGTATCATCATTAGGAGTTGCAAAGATACCTGGCTCATCATGGAAGGCAAAAGGATCCATCAGCATCCGGTCTACATGCCTCCGGTGAGACGACCCTTTTCCAATATGTCTTTTCATCCTTCCATGGCGATCTCTTTTTCTAGAATACTTTTTAACTTGCTTTTGTTTTTTCCTGGTTCGCCCTTCGTCACTGCTAGAGGACAAGGACTTTTCATTCCCCTCACTGTCCGAAGAGCTGTCCGAAGATTCTGAACTTGAGTCAGAACTCTCCACAGGCTTGGACCGGTGAGACTTTTTAGAACTGGCATGTGTCTTTTTAGTGCTCACATGAGTATTTGAAGCCTCATGCTCTCGAGGGTTATCAGAGCGATGAGCAACTGATGCTTTGGATTTCTCCTTAACGCCCATCTTGGCCTTTTCAGCCCTCAGAGCTTCTATTTCAACCCTCAACCTGTCACGCTCCTGGACAGTATATTCATCGTTCTCTTCCACCACTTCGAGCAAAGCTGGTGGAAGCTCTGGATTATCCGGATTCATTTGGACAGAATTCTTTTACTTGGTTTTGAATGTTTGATTCAGGCACCGTCGCCTCCCACTGTGGTCGCCAATTTGGTGCGGATAAAAGTAGCCTGATGGTAGGCTGGTAATTTTAAGTGGAGTTTTAAGGCGGCGTAAGGGTGTTTCACAATGGTGTGGTGGTGTTTAAAGGTGTTTTAAGATATTTCAGGGTGTTTCAAAGTGTTTCAAGGGTGGAGAGGGAATTAAGCAGCCTGGCAGCAGTTAATTTTTCTTACCCCTAGTTAATGCTGGTGGTTGGGCATTTTTAGTGTAAGATTTGGGCCCTTATGGGCTTTCGGGTCAAGTTTAATGGACCCGGGTCATGTTTAATGACCCACAAGTTTTAAGTAAGTGAATAGACAGCTTAGTCAGATAGTGTTTAGGTATTTTAGTACTTTAGTCATAATTCGAACTGCTTTACGTTCGCAGTGTTCAAAGTCTCCTGTCCGGTTCAACCAGTGCTGTTCGAACTGAAGTCATGGGGGTCTGTCCGGATTTACGGGGTGACTTTACTTTGGACTACCCTTCCGGGGGGCTTTTCGAATTCGGACTCATCAAACTCAATTTATTTAATTTCTTAAACAAACTTATTCTTTTATAATCTTTTATAATCTTTGAGAAAATTTCATATATGATCTACTCAATTTTTTTTTGTGGTGGATCATGAGTGATTATAAGTGTTTGCTATACTCTTTTGATTTGTGTTATTGTTTGATCTGTTTCATTTACTAGTTGTTTCATATTTTTATTTCTAGTGACACCACTAAGAATATGACAAAATTTCCAACCTTTGGTACGTCAAGATCTAAATTCTTTTTATTTTAATGATCAAAACCTAAATATACATGATCCTTTAGATATTGGTCTAGTAAATCTAACATTTAAAATAGATTCTTCCAATGCGAGTGATATCGATATCAATAGTTTGAAGTTTATGATGAAAATATCTTTGATATGAGACTACTTTAGTGAGAAACATGAAAATGATACAACTATGTGTAAAATTTATGAAAAATAATATATATAAGTGTGGAACAGAAAATAACGACACAGTGGCATGATTAGATATTTAAAAAAGACCCACCGAATTATAGATCTTTTTAAAATTATTAAAGAAGATAATCCATCCATAGATCCAAATATCAGTAATATATTTGTGTTCAATGAAAATACATATAGGAATGACACCAAGATATATATCTTTAGTAGTGCACATCTTTATGTAATCTTTTTTGATAATGTATCTGTAAACGGTGCAACTATTGAAAGAATCCAAATTGATTGCAACCCAAGTTTTCATAAAATATTTCACACTATATGTTTATGTAATACTCAATTTGTTGCAAAATATAATTCAAGTGTAATATTTATATATTATGTTGACCTATTAAAAATACAGTTCTACTATGCTTGACCTTGGGTCCTAGACGACATGATAGGAAACATATTGTCAATAATAATGGAAAGAAAGTCATAATATTAATTTTAGATGTCAAAATTATATGAAACTCGAGATATGGTATTCTTACACATGTTTATTTGTTTAATGAACACATTTCAGAGTTTTACAATAGATATAATATGTCTGAACTAGATGAAACTCTACATATGATCTTCTTACACGTGGTTATTTGTTTAGGGAACAAATTTAAGATTTTTATAATATATATAATATGTATTATCCTTTTACTGGATTAAAGTGGGAATATATATAATATGTTTCCTTTGGTCGTTTAAAGATGCAGCTGATAATTTTTGAACGCAATATACTCCAAACATTCATATAATATATTTTTGTTTTAATAATCTTGTAACGCATATAAATATAAATAAGGATAATCATGTATACCATGAAATGGTATCCGATACGAAAGAAAAATATATAACGGTCGGTTTTTAACGATTTAGTTGAGTAATGTATAGAAATATCAGACTTCCTGATGGACTATATGCTCACGATAAGATATTGTCGAGAAACTGATTGTTATTTGTATGAAATACACTAAGTATGTTGATATATATAGAAGAAATATGCCTACTAGATCTTCAAATTTAGCGGGTAGCAGGTGGTATTAAGAGGAGAAACAAATATCATAATAACTACGTAAAATATGCATTGCTAAGTAAAACAACGACAAGAACAGCTCATCAAGCTGCTAATGAAGTGACTATATATTTATAAGTTGATTATGATTGAAGTATGTATGATTAAAATAACACTCTTGATATCTTAAAGTGGTGGATGTTTAAAGGATACCAACTTTTTTTTTATAGGTTAGCGAAAAAGGTTCTTTCTATGCCCATGTCTATAGTGGCAAGTGAATCTGCGTTTAGTCAGGCCATGCTATAATACACAACTAAACGAACAAGATTGATTAAAGACGCACTTCAAGTATGTGTTACAATCAAGGAATGATCTGCGACGGTCCATAGGATGCCATACAAGAAATGTGAAATGGAAGAGAATCAAAATGAGTTTTCGATGAACTAAGTGATATTAAACAACATATTGAGAATGCAACTGTTGAGGGAGGTAAGGATGATGAATCAATTAAATGAGAAGATGTATTTATGGATGAAGAACATTTGTAAAAGTAATTTATTAGTAAATTTGTAATAAAGTATTCTAATTTGAGATTGTTTGTACAACTATTGGCCCGCAAGAATACAAATTGTGAAAAACTTAAATCAATAAAATTTATTTTTTATCATTCAATTTCATAATGTAACAACTTATCAATTTTTTTACCACTTATAAAATAAACAAACTTTACTAATTATATTATAATCAAACTATAACAATTAGTTTTACCATTAACTATGATCAAAATATAATGATACTTGTACTACATATAATCAAATCATAATAATAAAAGCATAATAATAAAACTATTATAACTTTATAATATTTTAATATACAAACTATAAAGTCTATAACAATTTTTATCGAACAATAACAATATTTGTACCATACGTGTTATAAAAATGATAAATTTTTGTTTTTTATTAAATATTACAATCTCGGCTCTTAAAAATCCACCAGATTATAAATAATACAAAATAAAAATTAGTATGAGTTTTGGACAAGTAAAAACATTATTAATTTTTTTATATTACCGTGATTTTATTATCCTGTCATATTTTACCGCGACCATGATGTCAAAAATGATATTTTACCTTGATGAATAGGACGAAAATCCTCAATAACCAATCCTACGTGATTTTACCATTTTTGTAACATTACCATGAACGTGATACTATGACAGAATGACGTGAATTTCGTCAAAAATGATATTTTACCTTGATGAATAGGCCGCAATTTTTTCAAATAATTGTTGTTAAAAAAATTGCATATTTATTACATTTTCATGAATATGTAACTGATGGGACGAAAATCCTCAATAACCAATCCTACGTGATTTTACCATTTTTGTAACATTACCATGAACGTGATACTATGACAGAATGACGTGAATTTCGTCAAAAATGATATTTTACCTTGATGAATAGGCCGCAATTTTTTCAAATAATTGTTGTTAAAAAAATTGCATATTTATTACATTTTCATGAATATGTAACTGATGGGTATATGGGGGTCCGGTCCACATATTCCACCTCCGTATATAAGTAAGAACACAACCGATCTCAACACTAGCATGATATTGTCCGATTTGGCACCCGAAGACCCTCACGGCTTTGCATTTGGTCCACTACCAAAAGGCCTCATACTAGTTGAGATATGTTCTTACTTATATACCACTGATCCTTCCCATGTTTAACCGATGTGGGATGTGGGACTTTGGTCGCCACCCTAACAAATCCTCCTCTCGAACAAAGTACCACCTTAGCCTCATCTCAATTGACTTTCATCCGCTCACTCTAATCAAAAGTTGCTCCACCTGAGCAATAGAGATTTTACAGCGGATCTATCTACTCACTCAACCATCCTGCGCCTGTTCCTTAGCTCCACTATCCACTCCAATCAAGTACCACTGCTTGATGAGTCATGAACGCTCCGAACTAGGATGAATAGAGTAGATCATTCACCTTGAGCATGACTACTGGTTCATCATGTTCGACCTCCGAAAATTTCACCACCATTACGTTCCGTTTGGGCCTTACACTTTGATACCACGTGTCGGGAATATGGGTGTTGTGAATATGGAGTCCGGTCCACATATTCCGCTTCTGTATATAAGTAAGAACAACACGATCTCAATACTAGTATGATATTGTCCGCTTTGCCACCCGAAGGCCCTCACAGCTTTGCATTTTGTCTACTACCAAAAGGCCTCATACTAGTTGAGGTATGTTCTTACTTATATACCACTGATCCTTCCCATGTTTAACCGATGTGGCATGTGGGACTTTGGTCGTCACCTTAACAAATCCTCCTCTCGAACAAAGTACCACTTAGCCTCATTTCAATTAACTTTCACCCGCTCACTCTAATCAGGTTGGAAGACTACCTGACCATAGAGGCACTACGGATGTTACTGCTCACCTCATATTAGACCACTCTGTCTTGTTCCTTAGCGCCACTCCAATCAATCCACACTGCTTGATGAGCCACAGACACTCCGAACTAGGATCTCTAGAGCAGATCACCTTGAGCATAACTATTGGTTCATTATGTTCGACATCCGAGAATATTACCACCATCACGTTTCGTTTTGGTTCTGGCGCTCTGATACCACGTATTGGGAATATGGGGGTCCGATCCACATATTCCACCTCCGTATATAAGTAAGAACACAACCGATCTCAACACTAGTATGATATTGTCCGCTTTGGCACCCGAAGGCTCTCACGGCTTTGCATTTGGTCCACTACCAAAAGGCCTCATACTAGTTGAGATATGTTCTTACTTATATACAACTGATCCTTCCCATGTTTAATCAATGTGGATGTGGAACTTTGGTCGCCACCCTAACAGTAACTTTAATTTTTTTTTATGATACGACTGTGTGGAGAAATGTTTTGGGTTACATTATTTTAGAATTTGTCTGTGTATAAATTTATTATTTTTGTATTAAATATAAGAACTAGGAATAAAACAGAACTTAAATCATAGTATAGTCAAACATTTTACTATATATATCTAGTCGATTTCCAAAACACATTAGAGAATAGAATTGAAAACAATAAATGCTAACATATTAATAAATGCTAACGTATTTGGAACAAAAAATTTAAAATGTTGATGATGATTTTTTTATTGGGAAATGTCATCAGAAAATTGTCGAAAAAATAAAAACTTGAGAAATAATTTATATATATATATATATATATATATATATATTAAAATTATTTTGATCTTTCAAATATTTTAGCCTTCAATTTTTATTTTTCAGAATATAATAAGTTTAATAATTTCACCATGTATTAATATTTAAATTTAAACCACTTCGTCGTGGCAAGCCCGTTTGGTCGCGATGAAGTTTAAATATTACATTTTGAAAATTTCCAGAATGTCCTGAACTCCGAAATTTTTGCGACCACTTCTTTTTGGCCATACAGAAGTCACTTCATTGCGATAAGTAAAGTTTTGTCGCGACAAACGTTTTTTAAAATATTTAGTAGATTAGTTTTGACAACTTCGTTATGACCTACCATACGGTTTCTGGGAGAAACACCTTATGAATATACTTATATATGAGAAGTATTTGAACTATTGGTACATCCTCAACTGTTTCTCTAAGTGTGACCGAAGGTTAATGAGAATAGTAATAATAATGCATATATGATATATTACAGGCTGGTCCCACTGCTTGTCAAATAGTACATGCTCGTACAAATATCAAGGCGAATAATACCATCACCTCTCAGTTATTTTTCAGAACAACCTATCAACGACTATTGTGAGTATAGATATCACCCATAATTGCTTTTATAATAATATGAAGAAAATTGTTGCTGAAGCACAATAGTAACAAAATAAGAGATTTTTTGGGGTTTAGAGAGAAAAGTGAAATTTGATTTTCTTTAAGAGTTAAACACAAAGAGTTGAGACTTCTCTTTGTAAGTTTCCAGATATTTGAAGCAAATTATAGTTGAGCGATTGCGTTATTTGTGTTTGAGAATTTTATTGTAATCTTTTTCCATATAAAATCATTAGTCCATTGCCCGTGAATGTAGGATTTCTGCATAATCAGAACAATGCTAAATCTTACCATATGTAATGGAGTTTATATTTTTGATCTTCTTGTTAATTTTATTATTTGGAAGCAAAATAGTTGAAACTTTACTTCTTCACGCCACACTTGCATAAAGTTAATCACCAATGAGTTAAGTCTCGACCTTCTGTCGAAAGCTGCACTAGCTTACCCTAAGTGTAGGCCAACTTCTTGAGAGCTTTAATATTGTAATTTACACTGAGTCTAATAGTCTTGTTTTTCCAAAATTAATAAAACAAAACCATTTGATGAGTAAAATGACTTAAAACTAGTAAGAGATGCCTACTATCGTTTTCGTTTGAACATTAAAAGATGAGATCAGATATAATGTGGTATCGATGCATGTATGTCATTTGATTCTTAATATGTCTTGACAATATGATAGATGAGTTTTACATAATGGTTAGCTCAATACTTATTTTATTAAAAGATGAAGTAAATGCCAAGTTATCACCAATAAAAATTAAGCGTGATTTTAGATATGTTCAATCATTTTCCAAATCAATTCGTACTTTCTCAAAATTAGAGGATGAACGCAGTTAAAAGAAAATATATCTTTGCCTTGGTATTATTGGAGGAAAATACAGTCAAACAGATTATTGCTCTTAAAATCCAGCCAATGTTTGAGGAGTATCACGATGTTGCTTCATAGACATTGCTAACAATTTTAGCGCATACTAGATCAATTAAACATGATATAAATCTGATCAAATGTGCTTTATTACCACACAAGGTTGCATATCATATAAAATAAATCCAGACACTAAAATTATCTAAGCAAATTAAGGTGCTAAAATCTCGAGAGACTCATAAAAAAAGTATGAGTTCATATTCATTACATGCTTTATTAGTACCAACAAAAGATAATTAACTACCGATTTTCTATTTCGAAGCTAGATAATTTAATATATCAACTTCATGGTGAGAATGTTTTCTCGAATATTTATATATGTAGCGGTTAGCACTAGATTTACATCAGATAGTGTGAAGAATGGGAAATCAAATAGTTATTTGTGAAGTGGTTGGCATCATATTCGCATGAGGGGTGGTGATATGGAAAAAATATTCAAAACATCCATAGAATGTAGAAGGAATTGTTTTTAGAATAATTGAAAATAATAGCCTTTTAACTTTAGAAATAAATTTTAATATGGTTTACAAAATTACCATCTTTCTCTCTATAACTGTAGAAGTAGATCATACCCCGTTCATAAAATTCGCATACACCAAAATAATTGTTGTGAATGAGTCGAATAGTGCCTTGACAGTGTACTGTGTCCGGCAGTTCGAATAGTGCCTTGACAGTGTACTGTGTCCGGCAGGACAGTTTTGTGTTGTGATAATGATATTGTCCAATTACTTCAAAAGAGCTAGTCTTGTGGTATGAGCCCATTAGGCCCATAGTCTAGTAAGTCTATTAATTCCCTATAAATAGATTACTAGGGCGACATAAAATAAAATCTGAAATCTGTAACCTTTTCTATCATAGTGAAACTCTTTTCTCTGGCGGCGCCCGTAGACGTAGACAATTGTCGAACCACGTTAAATCATGTGTTTCATTTAAATCTTTCATTTGCATATATTTTGTGCTTGAGTCATTTTGTGATAATTGCATAGTATTTTATAACAAAATTGGTATCAGAGCCACGTGGTGAAATTAGGAATTTTGCAATTAGGGTTTCACAATGGCGTCTACAGCAACAAAATACATGATTGAAAAATTTGATGGGGGATCCAGCTTTGCGTTGTGGAAGATTAAACTGAAATCTTCATTGGTACTGCAAGGGCTGTGGAGGGCTGTGGAGAATAAGTTACCAGAAGAGATGAAAGAAGAGGAGAAACAAGATCTTCAAGAAAGGGCTTTGTGCTGGATTTTAATGAGTGTGAAAGAAAATGTGCTTCGCGAGATTAGTGGTGAGAAGACTGCTGCCTGCGCATGGAGAAAGCTAGGAGATCTTTACTCAGAGAAATCAGTAGTAAACCGATTATATTTGAAGAAACGTTTGTATGATTTCAGATTGAAAGAATGTATGTCCATAACAGAGCACCTAGATAATTTTAAATCAATTATAATGGACTTGGAGAACATAGATATCAATATTGAGGATGAGGATCAAGCTTTGTTTGTATTGAGATCGTTACCAGCTCCCTATGAAAACTTCGTAGATACCATTATGTATGGTAAGGATAAGTTATCGCTAGCAGATGTCAAAGGGGCACTGAAATCAAAAGAGATGAGACAGTTGCAGCCAGACAATCAAGCTGAAGGGGAAGGTCTTATGACTAGGGGAAGATCTAAAAGCAAAGCGAGTTCTTTAAGAAGGAAGAACTTGAGGTCCAAGTCAAGGGTGAAGCACTCAAACTGTTATGAATGCGGTGAGCAGGGTCATTATAGGAGAGATTGTCCGAAACTGAATGGTAAGAAGGGAAATCAAAAGGAAAATGCTGCAAACATTGTTGAAGGTGTGAACAATTCTGACGATAGTGAAAACAGTGGTAAAGGAGATGTATTGTCCGTGAGTTCAGACTTTGGGCAAAACTCTTGGGTACTTGATACTGGCGCTACATATCACATGTGTCAGTTCAAGCAGTGGTTTGATACGTACAAGCCAATGCAGGGAACTGTCTATTTAGGGAACAATCATTCGTTGACTGTTGGTGGTATTGGTAATGTCAGAATCAGAATGTTTGACGGGGTTGTTAGAATCTTGACGTGCTGGCATGTTCCTGGGTTAAAAAGAAACCTGATTTCTCTTGGGACTCTAGACTCTCGGGGTTACAAGTACCATGCAGAAAATGGTGTAATCAAAGTGACAAAAGGCTCAATGGTATGCATGAAAGGTAGTTTGCAGAAAGGGTCTTTACATTCTCCAAGGGAGTGTTGTTATGGTCGATGCTGCAGTAGCATCATCAGAGAGTAATAGCCAAAGTAGGCAGGATCAAAATAAGTTGTGGCATTGGCGTCTTGGTCACATGAGTGACAGAGGATTAGCTGTTTTGGGAAAGAGAGATTTGTTGAAAGGGTATAAAGCAGAATCATTGAGATTTTGTGAGCACTGTGTGTTTGGTAAACAAACTAGAGTCAAATTCAGCAAATCGGCTGTAAGAAAGACTAAAGGCACAGTGGACTACATTCACTCAGATCTTTGGGGTCCAAACAGAATTCCATCCAAGAGCGGAGCCAGATACTACATGAGTTTGATTGATGATTATTCAAGGATGGTGTGGGTTTACTTTCTGAAAACGAAAGATGAGGCATATTCAACCTTTGTCAAATGGAAGACGATGATTGAGAAGCAAACAGGAAGAAAAATCAAACGTCTTAGGACAGATAATGGGTTAGAATATTGCAGTTGTGAGTTCAACGAGTTCTGCGAAGCTGAGGGAATAGTGCGCCATCGCACTTGTTCTAGAACACCACAACAGAATGGAGTCGCAGAAAGAATGAACAGAACGCTTTGTGACAAGGCACGAAGTATGCTCTCACATTCCGGTGTGGGAAAGGATTTTTGGGCTGAAGCTATCAATACAGCGTGTTACTTGGTGAATCGGTCTCCATCAACGGCTATTGATTGTAAAACTCCTTTTGAGATTTGGTCTGGATCGTCGGCTGATTATGAACATTTGAGGGTGTTCGGTTGTCCTGCGTAAGCTCATGTGAGAGATGGTAAGCTTGAGCCGAGGGCAAAGGGATGCATATTTCTAGGATATGCTATTGGAGTGAAGGGATATAGGTTATGGTGTACCTCTCCAAAGTCTCCAGGTTTTCTCATCAGTAGGGACGTTACTTTTAATGAGTTTGCTTCGATAGACAGTCAGAAGGAAGTAGGAGAAATGGTCGAATCAGGATCGGTTGTGAGTGAACAGGTGGAGCTTGAAGTAGAATCAGTTCCTAGCCTCGGTTGTGAGTGAACAGGTGGAGCTTGAAGTAGAATCAGTTCCTAGCAGGTCCAATAATTCAAGTAACTCTATATATATTATTTGATTCTAAATATTAATATTCTACGAACGACAAAGTATAATATTTATTTACTGTATTGTATTGATGAATGATAAATAGATAAATGAAAACACATAAATTATGAAATCGAATTTGTAATAGAATAGTTTATAAATTTTGATATAAATAAGAGAAGATCGAAAAGAATATAGTAAAATCTAATTATCAAATTGATGATTTTATTAATAGTAAATATTTGGTTTAAAAGGATAATGTATATGCTCCTCTACTTCCACAAAAGTAGTATATGTATTTAGTTCAAAATAAAGAATGTTATATGCTCCTTTGCTTCCCACCCACTTGAATTTGCAAGAATATAAACCCTTCCAAACACTCCTTCCTTTTCCTTCGACCCTTCTCTTTGAGGACCAACTTTTGAGACCCAACCATAAGAATCATATCTCCAAAACAATATCTGCCACACAAAGAAAAAACACATGCAATCAAATTTTCACTCCTAAAACCAATCTACTACATAGAGCCTTTTCATCAACATCAATTTTGTTTTTGTGCAACCAAAACATAACAATACTAGCCATATCAACGTTTTTTGACTATCCATTTCCTGTACATATGGTCTATCGACTAAAAACTTGTCTAGTAAAGGTTCTTGACTATTAGATTTCGCTCAAATTAGTTCATGTCGCATGTGAAATAACTAATGTCGTGCCACCAAATTTAGGTGTCAAAATGTTGAAATATAGTCGTATGGACGATATAATCTAGCCTATACGAAAGTCGAAGGACTAATAGTGAGAAATTTTGCTGTACATCTTGGTGCCGCGTGGTTAGGTCTCCTTAATTCACCCGCGTTGAAAAAATCGATAGCCTATAGACCATATGGTTCAAAACCTCTCATTTTGATATAACACTGGACATATAACTTGAACTAAGGAGGATGAACTTACATTCAGAATCTGTCTTGACCCATTTGCTTCCATCATCTAAAATGTTACTTGCATCTCCCTCATCACAAATAGATTTAGCTATGTCCTTGTTCTCCAAATATTTTCTTGTATGTGGTTTTGAGGTAGAGCTTGGATATATCTTCTTATGAAGTATTGCCCTTATTATCTATGTATACATAAACAAAAAAAAGAAGTTAATATCGATATTAACCTATAAATGTATATGAATCCAACATCGCGTTATATAAATCGACAATTTTTTTTTTCCAGCATGCAAACTAACGCCAAAAGATAAACCACACAAGGTGACAAGCTCAGCCGAGAAAGCGTATGCAGAGGCATCGGCAATCTTTTCTGTATGTTCTATATGAGGTTTTATCATTTCTTCAAAACAATAGAAACAAAAATTACCTTGTCGGTCCGAGACTCGGATATAGGAGCTCTCAAAATTTTAGGAATTGAATCAAATCCAGTGCTGCAAACAAAAGCTTTCTTTAGAAGTAAAGACAAGGACTTCTTGCTTATGTCTCTACGACCATTATTGTCCACGCACAGATCTTTGCCTCTAGTAATAACAAGATTAGTACTCCGGTGAGGACAATTGTTACACGAAACATCACAAGTTTCATTGCTGTCTGTCTGTTCTGCTTCCGAGCTATGCATCTCCGATTCAAAAACGTCTATATTATTATCTTCTTGTTGTATTTTGTTGTCGTTCCCAAATGTTCCAATTGCTAGAAGTCCACGAGGCCAGTCCCTGAGTTCTTCTTCGCACGGCGCTTCAATCTCGATATCTAGTTTAATTACCGATCATAAAACATGACTAGTGATTTTAGTCTTAACCAAGATTGAATGTGCTAATATTTTTTATGTTTGAATCTAAGACAAATCAGGATTTTAGATTGAACAAATCTAGTTCTCAATACCGATCTTTGAGTTTAAAGTAAACGTTTAATCAATATTTTCTACTACTACAATCTAACAAAATCGAAAAATAAGATTTTGCACTCTTACTGATACTATATGAGAAGTATAAAATTCTGTGCACAGTTTAACACATATCAGAAGTGGCTTAAATTTGAGTGCTTGTTTAAGGTACTTTATCTCTTCGTTCAACTCCTAACTCCAACACAATTATCCATTAATTTGTTAAGTTTTCCTTAACGAAGTTCAAATTTCAAAAAATATCTATTATTCTTATTATGAGGAATATAATTTTTTCTTTTCTTTTCCTAGGGAACCCGCAGCCGCTACGGTTAAACCGTCAGACCGATGCAATAGCATGTAAACCGATACGAGAAGGTAAACCAACAGCCGAGAAAACGTATGTCGAAAGACTGGAACTTGTGACCGAAACCAACACTAGAAACGACGCAAGATAACAGGTGCGGCCGAGTAAACGTACATAAAGACTGACCTTCGATTACAAATATGTCGTACTCAACTATTACTAAAAGGATCAAGTTCCGTACCACTTTGCTTTTAAATCTCGTACTAGTTGAGATATATAATTATATGCAGGACTAATTCTTTCCATATTTAACCAACATGGAAAAGGAAAAAAAAAAACTTATCATGAAAATCCAAATGTAACTTACAGACAGGTGAAGTAGTACTCAAGTTAGATTCCTTCCTAGCTTGTCTTCCATTATTAAGCTTGTTTTGAATCCAACTGAACATCTGCAAACCAGAAACAACATGTCACAATCAAAAAAGACTATGACAACCCAAGAAAGTAAATTGAATGTTTTGTAGCTTATTAGATAATGACCTTCATTTGTCTGAACACCAAGTGGAGTGAACTGAAGAGGGTTTGCAAGAGAAAGTGAGAGTGAACAAGTACTAAAAATTTAGGACACAGATCCCATTATATGCTAGAAAATCTTAGCAGCTTTTAAATTAAAACTACTTCTCTAAAATACTATGGGAATTGATAAATTCTATAGGAGGGCAAGCTGGAAATTGCTAGTGGTTCAAGTTCCTAAAAACTGACTTTTGCTACCTTTTCTAATTTTTTTCTTTCTATTTGTCACTTTTCATATACAAGTATTGTCTTTTTCTTGCTTAATAATTATGCTTAATAATTAAATAAGACAGGACTTCATCTTATCTTGTGCAGTAAATAGATCGATGTTAGATACGCGGGTATAGTGGATTACTATTCTGACCGACTGACCTCATAACTAAATTAGGACGGTATATGAAATAATTCGGAAGGAAACCAACTCTCGAGAAACTAAGTATATTTATTTATTTATTTATTTATTATAAACGGTTTGAATTTCGCTAACCAAATATAGAAAATAAATAGTTAGTATGGTTAGGAATGAATAAACTTGTTTTTTTTTATATTTTGGATCGCTTGAAAAAATTATTTATAAATGGATGAAATATCTTAACCGATGTATGTTTTTTAAGAGTGAGCCAAGAGCAAAGCCGTGTGAATTTGTTTGTGAAAATGGAAACATGCATTCTAAAAGAAGTGTTTTAACCAAAAGCAAAGTCTTACGGGACTAATCGTCCAAAACGGACAATATCACGTCTGATGAGTTCGGATACTTCAGACACAGCTCACTGCTTAATCCGGAGAGGGGTAATTCGGACCATAGCACTCCACTAAAAATCCAAACAGGATAAATGTAAAACACCTTTTGACTAAGCTATTTGGTAATCTACTTAAAAGACTAATAGGTCTTTAAACTTGATCCGGTTTCATAACTTGACCCGATAAGCCCATGGGTCATTGGATTAAGAGTATAAATACCCCAACCACTCTCATTAATGAGGGTGATCAACATTTAATACAAGCATGCTGCTTAACTATCTCATTACTCTCCACATTAAACACTAAATACTTTAAACTTCCCAAAACACTTTACTAAACTACCCCCAGCCCAAAATAAACCAAACCAAATTGGCGTCCACAGTGGGAGCACGAAGGTGCCTGAATCTTGCATTCAAAACCAGTAGGAAAAACCAGTTCAGATGGATCCAAACGAGCAAGGGACTCCACCTCCTGTGGTGGAAACGGTTGGGGAAAACAAAGAATACACCATTGAAGAGCGAGACGAGTTGAGGGAAGAAATAGAGGCGTTAAGGGCCATAAAACAAATAGAAAAGGGTATAAGGGAGAAATCAGGGGCGTCGACTATTCATCATACTGACAAACCTAGGGAGAATGATCTATCAATAAAGACTCATCTGAGTTAAAAAAAGACTCATGTCAACTCTAAGAAAACACATCGGTCCAAACCTATTGAAAGTTCAGATTCAGAGTCCTCCATCAGCTCTTCAAATGAGATTGAGCTTGAGGAGTCCTTGTCCTCAAGTAGTGATGAATAGAGATCGTGAAAAAAGATGAAGCTAATCAAGAAATATTCAAGAAAGAGGGATAGGCATGGTAGGCTTAAAATGCATCTGGGCAAATGGTCATCTCACATGCATGCTGATTAGTTGATGATTGATCCTTTTACTTTTCAGACCGAGCCAGATATTTTTGCAACACCTGACGAAGACACAGTCTTTAGTCGCAATAAAAACTGGAGACAGTCACCTTTGTCTGCCAAAATAGTGTCCGCAGACCTACCCAAAAGATTTGACAGCTCCAAAATGGAGAAGTACGATGGAAGTAAAGATCCGGACAACCATCTGGAGCAATTTAAGAACTTCATGATGAACTTTGATGATGATGACAAAATTTTGTGTAGATTATTCTCCCAAACTTTTACGGGAAGTGCTCTTAAGTGGTATAACAGCCTACCCCATGGGTGTATTAGAAACTTTAATACATTCTGGGTTGCCTTCCGAAGGCAGTTTGTTGGGAGCAAAGAGGTGAAGGGCTATGGAGATACCATAATCCATTGTGCCCAAGAACCAAATGAGTCCTTAAAGGATTATATAAGTAGATTTGTGAATACAAATAATGGATTAGCAGATTGATTCGAACAAGTGGCAATTGCTTCTCTAAGACAATGATTGAACCCCGGGAACTTGGCTGATTCAGTGACCAGGAAGAAAGCCATGACCTGGGGTGGCCTGTTGAATCAGGTGGGAAAACAGATTAATGTGGAAGAAACCAAGAAAACCAGGGTGCACTTTCAAGTGAGGTCCACCACAACAGCTCAGAACCAGTCCGGATATAAGGCTAAGGAAACCGGACAAAAGTCCAACCGGGCTAAACAAACTCAGTCCAACCAGAATCAGTCTCAGAGCCAACAGTCAAGAGCAAAAAGAGGTCATTGGGTTCAAACTGAGTGGTTTGCAGAGTTAATAGAGAATGTGGCCACAATATATGACAATACCAAGGATGAAGTCCATTTCTGGGAACCAACGACACTGCAGTCTTCCAGAGAAAGCCAAAATACTTGTTTTTGCCAATATCATAATGATATAGGCCATAATACTCAAGACTGCATAACATTGAAACAAGAAGTTCATAATCTTATTAAAATAGGCAAGATGGGAGCTTATGTCAAAAGAAGGTTTGAAAACAGGCCTGGCAGTGCTCCAGGACGGGACCTACAAACAATGTAGGAACATCTGCTCAAGAAGGGGCAATGGTGATTCTTGAAAGATTTGATGTTGATTCTGAGTACCTGGATCCTGATCCAACTCGAAATAAAGTGGGGGTCATAACATAGCAGACCAAGAGAGTATCCGGGCTGGTCAGTTTCTTTGAGTCACTCACCTTTTTTTTGGAGGAGATACTGTGACAACACCTACTCATTCATCAAGAAAGAGGCATGTACATAATTTGACCACTCAGTTGGAAGGGGGAATATCTTCCCATTAGTGCCAGACCTCTTTTACATTCATAGTTTTTTATGAGGATGATTTGAGAAATATTGATGGGCCTCATGAGGATGCGTTGGTGATAGGAGCATCTATTGGGGGCAATGATATCTGCAGGATTTTGATAGACACAGGAAGTTCGGAGAACATCCTTTTCTTAAGCTCCTATAAGCAGATGAGGAATCCAGCCATCATTCAACGCTCAAACAGAACCATTGTGGGCTTCACAGGGAGCCCTGCGGATGTAATTGGGGAATTTGAGGAAGAAGTGCTGTTGGGCAAGGAGGGTGCTATTTGTGGTGGTAGATTGCCCCACATCGTACAATGCGATTTTTGGGAGGTCTTGGCTTTCCAGAATGCATGTTGTGGCCTCAACAGTCCATCAGTGTTTGAAGTATGCAGTTCAAGGGCAAGTAGGTATTGTCCAAAGTAGTCAGTAAATAGCTAGAGAGTGCGATGCAACTGCTCTTGCTCCAAAACTTTAGGAGCAGTTCGGATTAATGAAGATTAGCGTTACTGGAGCCTTCTGAGGGAGAAGGTGAGATTGATGACCCCAGAGTGGCTCCTAGTGTTATAATAAAAGTTTAAGAAATTGAAACCCACTCCCTTGTAGAGGGTAGAAATATCAAGATTGGTTCTAACATGTCGCCAGAGTTAAAAAATAAATTGTTGTCTTTTTTGCTAAACAATAAGCATGTCTTCGCTTGGTGCAATAATTATGTAACCGGAGTTCCCGCAAGAGTTATCTCACACAAGTTGTCAATCCGGAGTGATGTTGCACCTATTGTGCAAAAAAAAAAAAAAGTTGATGTGATAGTCCAAGAAGTTGATCGGCTTACCAAGATGGGACACATAAAGGAGTCCTAGTATCCTTTATGGACTGCTAATCCAGTGTTAGTAAAAAAAATAAGGGAAATGGCGTATGTGTATTGACTTCACTGACCTTAATAGAGCTTGCCCAAAAGATATTTATCGAGTCCCCCGGATAGATCAGTTGGAAGACTCAATGTCTGGAAATAAGTTGCTGTCCTTCATGGATGTTTTTTTCTGGGTACAACAAGATACACATGGATCCGAAGGATCAAGATCATACTACCTTTATAACAGACAGAGGTCTCCATTACTACAAAGTAATGCCTTTTGGGTTGAAGAATGCTGAGGCTACTTATCAGAGGTTGATGAATAAAACATTTACTTGTCAGATTTGCAAAAATATGGAGGTATACATAGATGACTTAATGGTTAAAAGCCTGGAGGAGGATTTGCATATAGTTTATCTTCAAGAAACATTTACTAATTTGGCAGTTGTGAATTTGAAACTAAACCCATAATAGTGTGTCTTTGGGGTTCGATCTGGAAAGTTTCTGGGTTATGTGATAAGTGAGAAAGGGATACAACCCGATCCGGTTCAGCTTAATTCCATGTTAGAAATGGATCCTCCTCGAAATATTAAAGAAGTCCAGAGACTCAATGGAAGGTTGGCTTCCCTAAACCGTTTCATTTCGAGGTTTTCAGACAAATATGCTCTTTTTTTCCAAACCTTGAAGAATGCCAAAGATTTTAACTGGTCTCCACAGTGTAACCAAGCTTTTGTTGAAATAATGAATCAGTTATCCTCACCAAAGACTCTTTTTAAACATGTTCAAGGAAAAACATGCTATGTGTACTTGGATGTGTCAGAATGTGCTATAAGTGCAATATTGGTAAGAGAAGTGGACAATTACCCTCGTCCGGTATACTACATCAGCAAAAGCTTGATAGATGCTGAGAATAGGTACTTAAAACTTGAAAATTTGGCACTAGCCTTAGTGATTGCGGCAAGAAAGATGAGGCCGTATTTTCAATCTCATTTTCTTATTGTCCGGACATCTTTCCCGTTAAAAAATGTTCTTCAAAAGGCAGACATATCAAGAAGAATGACCAAGTGGTCAGTTGAATTGGGCGATTACTGATAAGGAAATATATTCATAAGGGACTTAAATGTAATTAATAAGGACTTGAATGATAAGTTCTATTAATATAGAGTAAGATTAAGCCTTATAAGAAGAATAGGGACTGAACTGTAAATATCTCTCTTATGTAACCGACTTTGTAACTAACTTACTAGGCCTATTTAAAGAGGCCGAGGAGGTTGATTACGCCTATGAAATAATTAGAAGAGTAAGATTACATTCACTACCTAAAAATATCTGAGTCAATATTCTCAATCTTCTCAATTCAAGCTCTATTCTCACCAAATTGGCGCTAGAAGGAGGGGTCGAAGATACCTTGATCGATAGATCAAAAATCGAGTCTCGAATTTATTCGTTTTCTGAAGTATTTTGTTTACATTTTTGTTGATCGGAGATGAATTCGGAGGAAGGAGATAATCCACCTGTTCGAAAAGCTTTGGAGACGTTGAGATCTGACCTGCAAGAGAAAGAAGCAGGTAAGTCAATTCCGATTCAATCAAACCAATTTGATTTTGAAGGTAAAATGAATGAGTTGATAAGAAAAATGGCGGAACTTGATGAATTTGCTAAAAAGAAGCAAGATAATAATGGCGCTAGACTTAGATCTAAAATAGCAAGAGGTGATCGGGATGATCAGTCGGATCCGTCAAATGACGACGGCGATGTTCAATATGTTCAGCGTAAAATACATTTTGAGCGTAAGAAGGAACATAGTGGAATAAAAAAAAAGTTGCAGAAGCGACGGTATGTAGATTCTAGTGAAGAAGAGGATTTTGAAAATTCGGAGTCAGATGAAACACCAAGATATAAGCATTCTCGAGGTCATTCAAAAGGAGGGGGATATGAATTTCAGCCAGCTAAAATGTATAAGGAAGGAAGGCAAAAGAAGGAAAGACGAGTGTATTCTCCTCAGAAATTTGAAGGTGAATCAAGTTTGTATGCTACTGTGGGAATGAGGAACGAAGACCAGTTTGTTCAAGGAGTAGATTGGAGGGACTCACCGTTGATTAGTGAGATTAGATCTGTGCCACTTCCGAGGCGGTTCGACATTTCTAAAATTGACAAGTTTGATGGAACTCAAGATCCAGATGATCATATAGAGCAATTTAAAAACTATATGACTAATTTCGAAGACGATGATAAATTGGTTTGTAGAGCATTCTCTCAGACATTCAAAGGAACTGCACTAAAATGGTATAACAAGATTCCTAAGGAGTCCGTTGCAAATTTTAGAGGTTTTACACAGCTTTTCGAAGACAGTTTGTGGGAAGCAAAGAAATGAGAGCTAATGGAGATACGATAATACAATGTAAGCAAGCTGTGGGAGAAAAGTTGAAGGATTATACTAAAAGATTTGTGTCAACGAAAGCAGGATTGGATGATTGTGAGGAAGTGGTAGCTATGGCAGCATTCAGACAAGGATTGTTGCCAGGAGATTTAGCTGATGAAACAACAAGGCGTAGGGCATTAACGTTTGGAGCTCTCATGGCTCAGGTTGAAGATCAGATCAAAGTCGAAGAGTCTACTCGAGTTCGAGGAGGAAATAGTATTGTTCAGAAAGGAAATAGTCAAGTGAACGCTTCGAATAACAACTTGTCGCGCGCGAGGGGTAATCAAAATGTTTCCAATCAAAATGTTCGAGGAGGTTCGAATTCATATCAAGGGGGTTCTAGTCAGCACAATTTTAATAACCAACACCAATTCAGACCAAGATCGAATGTGTGGGTAAGGACAGAATATTATGCGGATTTGACTGAAAGTGTGGCATCGATATATGAGAAAACCAAGGGAACAATAAATTTTAGAAAGCCGGTAGCAATTAATAGGCCAAAAGAGGAACGCAATAACAGGTTCTGTAGGTATCATGATGATATTGGGCATGATACAAATGATTGTATTGCTTTGAAGAAGGAAATGCAGATTTTAATAGAGAATGGAAAGTTGTTGGAGTATGTAAAAAAGAACGCTAAAACCATAACTCAAAAGGTAGGTAATCCTGATTCTAAGCAGGAAAGTGCACTAATGATTTTAGATGCGGCAGATGATGAATTTGATGTGGCTTCGGAATATGTCGACCCAGACCCCAGTCGATTGTTGTTGATGTCAGTTGATGAGCCGATGTGTAAGGGACATGTTCGAGATTTATGTGCGTTCTTTGAGTCATTGACAATATTTGGGGGAGACTCAATGACTAATGATACTAATAATTCGAGGAAAAGACACATAGTAAATTTAACGCATCAAATTGAGGGAGGAGCATCATCACATATATACAATAAAAAGAATGATCCATTTATAATTTTCGATGGGGATGATTTGAGAGGAATTACTGGGCCACATGAAGATGCAGTGGTCATTGGAGCAGAAGTATGTGGGGTAGAAATTCGACGAGTATTGATTGATACTGGAAGTTCTGCTAATGTGTTGTTTAAATCAACATATGATAGATTAAATGCTCTGCCTCGGATAGAAAGGTCAGAAAGAACTATAATTGGGTTTACTAGTGCGACAGCGAACGTAGTAGGGGAGTTTGAAGGTGAAATTTCTCTGGGAAATGGGCCTTTCAAAAAGAAAGTACGAGTACTTTTTATGGTGGTAGATTGTCAGTCGAGCTACAATGCTATCTTTGGAAGGTCATGGCTGGCAAAAATGTATGCTATAGTTTCTACAGTTCACCAATGTTTGAAATATGTAGTCGGGGATCGAATTGGTGTAGTTCAAAGTGATCAAAAAGTGGCTAGAGAGTGTTACGCTGCTGTATTTAGACTACGTGAAAAAAGTACCGATGATCCAATGAAGAAATAGCAGTTTGGGGGGTTGCCTTCTAGTAGTACAGATGAGGGAATTGATGATCCGAGGTCAACCCCGAGTTCTGTGGTGGTAAGTGAAGAAATAGAAGAATACGTTTTCAATAATGGCAGAGTACTTCGAATTGGGACTTTACTGTCTTTATCAGTGCGAGAAAGGTTGTTGAATTTTTTGTCTAAAAACTTGGATGTGTTTGCTTGGACGTCTGAGGATGTGGTTGGGGTCCCAATTGACATTATATGTCATAGTCTGGCTGTGGATTCGAAGATCAAGCCGATAATACAAAAAAGGAGAGCTTTTTCTTTGGAAAAATCTGAGGCCATAATTCCTGAAGTAGATAGATTGTATAAAATGGGGCATATTAGGGAGTCCAAATATCCGAAGTGGATGGCTAATCCTGTAGTGGTGAAAAAGAAGAGCGGAAAATGGAGGATGTGTGTAGACTTCACAGATTTAAACAGAGCCTGCCCAAAGGATCCTTTTCCAGTACCTCGAATTGATCAGTTAGTGGATTCTACTTCTGGAAACAAAATTCTAACATTTATGGATGCATTTTCAGGATATAACCAAATTCGAATGAATCCAGAGGATGAAGAAAGCACAACTTTTATCACTGATCGAGGTTTACATTGTTATAGAGTGATGCCATTTGGATTGAAGAATGCTGGGTCTACATATCAAAGGTTGATGAATAAGGCATTTGCTTTACAAATAGGGAGGAATATCGAAGTATACATCGATGATATGCTTGTTAAGAGAAAAAGTGATGATGATCATATTGACGATTTAGAAGAGACATTTCTGAATCTTAGAGCAATACAATTGAAGTTGAGCCCGGAAAAATGTACATTTGGAGTCCGATCTGGTAAGTTTCTGGGGTATGTGATAAGTGAAAGAGGAATTGAAGTGGATCCAGAACAGTTGAAGGCTTTGATATCGATGTCTTCGCCTCGGAATATCAAAGAAGTGCAAATGTTAACAGGCAGGTTAGCAGCTCTGAACAGATTCATTTCTCGCTTTTCAGATAAATGCTTGCCTTTTTTCCAGGTGTTGCGTCGACCAAATAATTTTGAGTGGACTTCGGATTGTGAAGAAGCTTTTATTAAGATAAAAAATCTTTTGTCCTCTCCTGAAATATTATCAAAGCCTCGAGAAGGTGAGAAACTGTTTTTGTATATAGCAGTATCGGATTATGCAGTGAGTGCAGTTCTGATTAGTGAAGATTCAAGAATTTCGAAGCCCGTCTATTATGTCAGTAAAAGTTTGGTTGATGCTGAAAAACGTTACTTAAAGCTCGAAAAATTGGCATTGTGCATAGTAGTGGCGGCGAGAAAAATGCGTCCCTATTTCCAAGCACATACAATTGTGGTACGAACTTCTTATCCTTTGAAAAATGTATTGCAAAAACCAATATCTCAGGAAGAATGACTAAGTGGTCTGTTGAATTGGGAGATTTCGACGTGCTGTTTTCTCCACGAACGGCTGTCAAAGCTCAGGCCTTAGCAGATTTCTTTATTGAGTTTCATTCGAGTAGATCCGAAGAGAAAGAAGATGAAAAATGAGCACAAATCCGATGTGGACGGTGCGAACTGATGGAGGATCTAGTAATAAAGGTTCGAGTGCGGGGGTAGAATTGGTGGCACCAACAGGGGAGTATATGTTTCAAGCTATAAGATTTGGATTTCATACTTCAAATAATGAAGCTGAATATGAAGCAGTGCTAGCAGGACTGCGGTTAGCGAAAATTTGTGGAGCAGTATTCGTGCGCTTAGAAACAGATTCGCAGTTAGTAGTCAACCATGTTAAAGGAGTATCAGAAGCTAAAAAAGACCGTTTGGTTTTGTATTTGCAAGAACTTCGAATTGTGATGGCACAATTTAAAAATGTCGAGGTGGATCATATTCGAAGAGGAAATAACACAATGGCTGATTCTTTAGCAACAATGGCTTACTCTGAAGAATATCCATGGATCGTGACACAACCACTGCCTTCGATTACATCAAACTCTGAGCAATATGAATTTGTTGAGGAAGTAGTAAATGATTCGACGCGCATTCGGGGTGATTGGAGAACTGATTTGTTAAATTTTCTTACGAAGGGAATACTACCTCTTGATAAGCACTTGCTTAAGAAAATAAGGAATAAAGCTCTTGGTTATGTGGTATTGGATGGGATATTGTATAAGAGGTCTGTGTCGAGGCCTTTGTTACGATGTTTGAATAAGCTAGAGTCTCAAAACATTTTATCTGAATTACATGATGGAGATGGATCAACTCATTGTGGTTTCAAGGCTTTAACACGTATGGTATTGTTGGCAGGATATTATTGGCCTACTATATTGCAGGATGCCAAGTTATTAGTTCGAAGCTGTGATACTTGTCAAAGGTATGCACATTTGATACATAAACCAGCAACACCACTGATGATAATTTCTGAGGTGGTTCCTTTTGATAGATGGGGGATTGATTTAGTAGGACCATTGCCTATGGCTTCAGGTGGAAGACAGATGATTATTGTCGCAGTTGATTATTTTTCGAAGTGGGCAGAAGCAGAGCCTTTAGCTGGAACAAAAGCTAAGGATGTGATCAAGTTTATTCTAAGAAACATCTGCTATCGTTTTGGAGTTCCTCGGAAAATAACAACGGACAACGGTCCCCAATTTAATAACAAGGAAATGGACTCTTTTTGCTCCTCGAAAGGAATACAACAATGCTTTTCTACTCCTTTTCATCCACAAGAAAATGGGCAAGTGGAAGTTACAAATAGATCTATTTTGGAAGGTTTGAAGAAAAATTTGGCGGGAGCAGCAGGGAAATGGCCAAATTATCTTCAAGAAGTGTTGTATGCCCTGATGAATCTACATTGCCTTCCTACAGGTTATTGCGTTATTCCGAAGTAGATAATGATGAAGCTAGAAGGATTGAACTTGATTTGTTAGAGGAAAAGAGGGTCAAAGCACATTTGAATGTGGTTCATTATCAAACCTTAATGAGAAGCAGGTACGATGCTAAAGTTAAGAAGAGGGAGTTCAAGGTTGGCGATAAAGTGTTGCGAAAAGTATTTCTTCATACTAAGGATAAACACCTCGGAAAATTGGCTCCGAATTGGGAGGGTCCTTATGAAGTCAAAATGAAGGTCAAGCCAGGGTCATATAGGTTGTCTGATCGTGAGGGGAGGATGCTCAAAGACCCTTGGAATATAGAACATTTGAAATTGTATTGTGAATAAAATCGAACTTAGAATTTTTACAAGACAGTAATACTCTTTCCTTATCTGTTGGCCCAGAAAGGTTTTAATGAGGTGTCTGGTTAAAATTGAATTTCATAATAAAATTTCTTTTGGCCATTGGTTGTTTAGTATGATGAATGATTTGTTATTTTGGTAACTTGCCAAAGACTGATCATCTTTGAAAGTTGACCAAGAGTAATTTTCCAAAGCAATAGCTTTGAAGAAACAACCTATTTCGAGGTGCCACGTCTTATGAGTGCATCTAATTTTCGAGGTGCCACGTCTTATGAGTGCATCTAATTTTCGAGGTGCCACGTCTTATGAGTGCATCTAATTTTCGAGGTGCCACGTTTTATGAGTGCATCTAATTTTCGAGGTGCCACGTTTTATAAGTGCATCAGAACTTTGAAATATTAAGAGAGTTGCTTGTTTCATTGGATAAAACTTGAAGTTTACAAAAAGGAGACAACTACTTAATAAAAACACACAAAAACAACAATAACAAACACATGACATATATAATCTACTGTTTAGTCATCTTCCTCTTCCGATGACCTTTCAGAAGCGTCATCTTCTTCTGAAGAGCTTGATGCAACCTCGAATGCTTCCTTTGGACGATCTTTCTCGGGAATTTGTTTCCAAAATCTTGTTAAATTTAACCTTGGGTAGGCGGCATGAATTTCTCGAAGAAGATCGACAGTTGTTTGGGTTTGAGCCTTCTTGATACCATCAAGCATCAAAGAACCAACAACAGCTTCGGCTTTCTTGACAGCGTCCTTCTTTTCTTGCTCGAATCTTGTTTGAAGCGTAGTCAATTGAGTTTGACAATTTTCCAGGCTTTCTTGAGTTTTCTTAACAAGTTCTTCAGTATCGGTAGCTTTTTTCTTTTCCTTAGAAATGGCAGTAGAATGTTGAGAATTTGTATTTTCAAGAGCCAGACGATGAGAAGTCTCCAAAGCTTCGATTTTTTCTTTATGCTCCTTAAGAAGTTTTCCTTTTTCAGCTTCGAAATTTTGAAGTACTTCATTTTTCGAAGCCTTTTCAGATTATGTTTCTTTTTTACTCTTGATTAATTCTTGTGCAAGGAGCTCCAATTGTGTGTGTGAATTGTTTACTTCTTCACACAATTTTTTGGCTGCAACACTTAAATTAGTAAAAGGTCGAAGGATTGAAGTTACCTCATCGGATCTTTCAGGATTGGGCAAGTTTGATGGGCGATGGACAGGAATGATTGCATTAGATGTTGAAGTTATGGCAGCCCCGGTAGAAGTTGATGGAATGGTGTTGGTAGGTTGAGAATCTTCACCAGTGACTACAAAATCCCCGCTCGAGTTGAAATCTTCGAGGTTAAGATATTCATTTTCTTGGCTATCTCCTAATGCCAATCCCCCTTGAGGATTTTCTTCAATGAAGGTTTTCTCATGCACCTCGGAAGCCAATACCTCTTCGAGCATTTCAGCTTCGTTCTTTTTCTTCGGGGTAGTGGACTTGCTCTTTTTCTTCTTTGGAGCATTATCTTCTTTCTTTTTCTTTTTCAGGACAGGTTCGTCTTCTTCGGATATTGGAGGAAGTTAAGATGCAGGCGCTTTTTCGTTTCCCTGCAGGCTTCGAATTTTTGGAAGGGTTAGGCTTACTTGTGTTGGGATTTTTGAGGGCTAGCTTTCCCTTCTTTTTTAGTGGCAGGTGACTGTCAGATCGATTCCTGGTGGGAAGGTAAGTTTTCCCATCTGGTGCGAGTATTCTTTTGACTACTTCAATGGGATCTGGGGGAAGCATTGGGTCTTCTGGGAAGTCAGCTCCCAAGGTTATGCGCCAGAGATGGCTGTTGACGAAGTTGATTGGTTGAAAGGCTAAATGAAAGCCATTTCCCCAGGCTTCCTCTGCCCATTCAGCCATTCTATTGAAGATGTCCTTCGCAGTTTTTCGACGACTTTTGAATCTCCTCGGAATTTCTGAAAAAAGAGTAAACAATCAGATAAGTAGGCTTGGTTATTTTGACTAGGCTTAATAAGTTGGGAAGAAAATATTAACAATAATAACAATGATCTACTTACTGTTATCTCTCCAGGTGAGAGTAAGTTTTGAGGGGTTGTCATCGGAAATTTCTTTACCATTTTCCCAAGCTCCTAATAAAAAAACAAACCTTTGCTTCCAAAACTTATCAGCTTCGAGGAGGTCATCGATAATCTTCAGATCATCCTCCAAGGTTAGGTAGTAGAATGGTAAAACGGGCCCATTTGAGATTTTGGTCAGTGAGATGAAGTCTTCTACTTCGAGGGGGATGCTTCCTAGCCTCGACACCATAATAGCGGAGAATAAGGTGAACAGTTGGTTTGGAGTGACTTGTGTTGGGCATAACCCAAGAATTTCGAAGTACTTTACAATCATTGGATCGAGGGGAAATCGAAGTCCCCATTTGAAAAGTTCAGGGTAAACTACCAGTTCGTTCTTCTGACAACTCAGAGGTGTTTCTCCTTCTACTGGTAGACGAAGAACAAAGTTGTCTGTTAATCCCCATAGTTTTTTAATTTCTTCTTTCTCTGATTCGAGGTAGTAAGTATAGCGTACATTTTTTAGGGCAAGAATGTACCGAGGACAAAGTGGTTGTAGGTTTTCCTGAACCAAGGCAGCAACATCTTCGGGGAGGGTAATAGGAGCTTTCTTTCCTCGAATTTTCTTTTTAGGGGTTATTTCTTCTGCCTCGGATTCACCTTCGGCATCGGATTCAGTGGCTTCAGAATTATTTTCCTTGTCATTTTCTTCATTAGTAGCTTCATCGCGAAGACTTCGAGTTTGAGTCACAAGAACTGGTTGACTATTCTCTGGTGTAACGTCAACCACTTCTTGTGGGGGAGGAGAGGAGGTTTCTGCATCGTCACCCATTGCTAGAAAGGTTGATTTTTTGCGAAGTTTAACTTTAGTTGCTTCGGATTGTAGGATAGGTGATTTGGGTTGTAGTTCTTTAGTTGCTTCGGATTATAGGATAGGTGATTTGGGTTGTAGTTTTTTAGAAGTTGGAGGTTTGTTAGAATTGACAGCCTTAGGTTTTCGATGTGGTCTTAGTGATGGAGGAGTGGGTTGATTTTGAGGAGGAGAAGATTGCTGGTTGGATTCTGGGTTTGATGCTAGGGGCGAAGATGAATTAACAAGGTTGGAATCGAAGTTACCGTATTTGAAGGTGGTAGAGGAGAATCGAGGACCGTTGTAGATTAGCCCAGCAGCTCTGTATTCCTCAGCTCTTTCTCCAATACAGAGATAGTCGTAAGCACCAAACACTTGATTACTAGGACCAGGGAAGAGAGATTTCTTTGGTTTTCTTGGTTTTTTGGGTTTAGATCTTTTGTATTTGGGATATCTTCTCATACAATAGACGTTGATCTGGGAAGTTTTTTTTTGTGGCTGAAGAAATTGATGTTTCTGGGGAAGGTAGCTAACGGGGTTGAAGGTTGAGGAAGAACTAGATGAAGATGGCTTAGGAAAGAGATGATTTTTCTAAAAAGTTCTCAGTAAGGTGGAGCTAGGTATTTATACTTGGAAAAAGATGACGTTGAGAGTTTGAAGAGGCAAAACCAGTGAACTGTTCTCATTGGGTGGAATGTGAAACGTGGAGAAAAACTTGCTGTGTCATAGACCTATCAAGAAGGGTCCAATCAATCTTTCAAGTAGGGGTCAGAAGATTCGAAGTAGAAGCAAGGTTTTATTTCTGGTCAGAAGATTCGAAGTAGAAGCAAAGTTGTATTTCTAGTCAGAAGATTCGAAGTGAGTGGGGAGCTTATTTGCACTCATTCTTATATTCGAAGTGAAGTTGCAAATCACTGGGCTCAGTCATAATAAAGGGGCTGGATGAAAGAAGTTTTATTCACTTGGAGTAATGTTCGAAGACTGAATAGTTCTTATAAAATTATCTTTATAAGAACTAAGGGGGCTACTGATAAGGAAATATATCCATAAGGGACTTAAATGTAATTAATAAGGACTTGAATGATAAGTTCTATTAATATAGAGTAAGATTAAGCCTTATAAGAAGAATAGGGACTGAACTGTAAATATCTCTCTCATGTAACCGACTTTGTAACTAACTTACTAGGCCTATTTAAAGAGGCCGAGGAGGTTGATTACGCCTATGAAATAATTAGAAGAGTAAGATTACATTCACTACCTAAAAATCTCTGAGTCAATATTCTCAATCTTCTCAATTCAATCTCTATTCTCACCAAATTTACGACATTGATTTTGCCCCCCCCCCCCCCGAACAGCTATCAAAGCTCAATCAGTGGCTGATTTCTTGGTAGAATTCCATTCGGACAGGAGCTCCAAACAAACTTCAGAAGATCGAACAAAGAAATAATGGGTAGTCCGAACTGATGGTGGTTCAAGCACAATGGGTTGTGGGGCAGGAATTTGCCTAACTTCTCCATATAGTGATAAAATGTACCAATCTATATGCTTTGGGTTCAGGGCCTCTAACAATGATTCCGAATATGAAGCAGTTATAGCTGGTCTTAAATTGGCCTTCTTGTGTGGGGCTAAAAGAGTCTAGTTGATGACCGACTTAAAACTGATCATCCACCATGCTCAAGGGAAGTCTGAGGCCAAGAAGGATCAACTGATCAAGTACTTACTCATTTGGAAAAAAGTGGTAGCAGACTTTAAAAATGTTTGTTATGAGCATATTTCCAGATCAGAAAATACACTGGCAGATTCTTTGGCAACCATATCATATTATGAGTCCTACCCTTGGATTCACTTACAAGAATTCCCATCCATACAACCAATTCAAAACAAGGAAGATGGGGAAATCTTGAGCATACAAGTGATTCAACCTAAATACTGGAGGTTTTCCCTTCTTCAATATATTTCTGATGGTGTTTTGCCTCCGGATAAAGCTATGGCAAGAAAAATTAAACACAAGGCTCGTGGTTTTTTTTATCATAAGGGGAGTTCTCTATAAAAAAAATATTTCAGTAGACTTCTCCTGCGTTGTTTGGGGGTTGAAGAATCTCAAGTCATTTTATCCGAATTATACGATGGAGAAGGATCAGCACATTGTGATTACAGGGCACTAACCCGGAGAGTGTTATTGCTGGGTACTATTGGCCATCCATAATGGTAGATGCTAAAGAAATGGTAAAAAAAATGTGATCAATGTCAAAGGTATGGCAATGAAATTCATGTGCCAGCAGTACCTATGAAGTCTATTTCTGAGCCAGTACCTTTTGCCCGTTGGGGATTTGACTTAGTTGGACCTCTGCCTATGGGATCCGGGGGATGCAGAACTATTATAGTTGTTGTTGATTAATTCTCAAAGTGGATAGAGGCAAATCCTTTGGCAAGAACAACTTTGAATGCTGTCATTAAATTTATCTTATCCAATATATGTTCCAGATTTGAGATCCCTCAAAAGATTACCACAGACAATGGGCCACAATTTGATAACAAGGATATGGAGAATTTTTGTGCTTCTAGGGGAATTCAACATTGATTTTCTTCTCCTTTCCATCCCCAAGAAAACGGCCAGGTTGAAGTTTCCAATAGGACTATTTTGTCCGGATTAAAATAGTATTTAGAAGGAGTTGCAGGGAGGTGGCCAAACTATTTTCAAGAAGTATTGTGGCGTACCGAACTACTCCCCGGGCTGCTACACAAGAGTCTCATTTTGCCTTGGTGTATGGGATAGACGCAATTACCCCCATAGAAGCTACCCTACCATCATACATGGTTCACAACTATTCCAAACAAGCTAATGAGATAGCAATTAGGAATCAGTTGGACTTTATAGAAGAAAGAAGGGTTAAAGCTCACTTAAGAACAACTCATTACCAAGGTTTGATGAGGAGCATATTTGGTTCCAAGGTACAAAGAAGATATTTTCAACCAGGAGATAAGGTGTTAAGACACATTTTCTTACACCCAAGAAGAATCCGTTCGGTAAGTTGCCTCCGAACTGGGAAGGCCCTTATGAGGTCTGTAAAAAGGTCAAACCTGGGACATATAGACTTTAGGAAAAATAAGGGAAAATTTTGAAGCACCCATGGAATATTGAACATCTCAGGTTATATTTAGAGTAAATTCTTTTGTATACATATTTACTTGTTAAATATCAATGCAAATATTATGGGGCATACTCTTTCCTACCATGGTGGCGCGGAGAGGTTTTAATGAGGTATCCGGTCTTTTATTCAATAATATATGATGCCTTCTTAAAATATTCAGAGTGGTTTTACTACAATTCAATTCAAGTATGAATCACTTGTTCAACAATTTTGGTTCTTTAGTAGACCAAATAAACTCGGTGAAGTGATAACCATTAAATATATGCCATCCGAGATATTAAACACTCTCACTTTAATACTTCTGAAATACTAGGGTTACTTAAACATTAGCCATGAAAAATTTAAAGAAAAGAAAGTATTAAACAAAAGAAATTCTGATAAATTAAACGTATTCGGACTTGAACCAAATAGAAGAACAAAACATGCATTGGCCATCCAAGGACTTCAGGTTTTCAAAGGACCTATTCAGACTTTAACCGAATAATAGTACAAAATATGCCTTGGCCATCCAAGGAATTTAACTGTTTGAAAAGACAAAATATAATATAATATAATACCTTAGGGCTTGTTCCCTTGAGATGCTCCTTCACCACCATCACATTTTTAGGACTTTTGAGTTCTGCGCTCGAACTCTCACCAGTTCCCTCTTTGTTATCAGTAGTAGAATCAATTCCACTGGAGTAGTTGCGTTTGTCACCATATGCTAGAGTATGAAATGAGATCTCTTCGTAATCTACATACTTCCATAGAGGACCTAGTGTCATCTTCGGAAAGGTCTCATGGAATAGCATCACCATGTCGAATTTGATCCCATCATCTCTCTTTTCTAAAGAGTCTATTACCTTATTGCTATATTTATCAAGACCCGCTTGGATAGCTTGCTCATTGTGGCTCTTTAAATCCTCATTCTCCTTGATCATCTCTGATACCGTGCTCTCCAGTTTAGTCTTCTTAACGATTAAGGTTTGAAGGGCACCATCTTTGGTCTTCACTTCCTCTTAAGCCTTAATACTTAGTCTGAAGCTCAGTTCTGGCTGCCTCCAATGTGGCTAACTTAATTTCCGAGTCCTCATTGTCCTTCTTCAATGCCTTCATCTCTTTCTTCAGTTCCTCTATGCTTTGATTAGCGTTTAAGACGTTGGTTGACAGAGATTTCTTGTCAAAGGTGAGGGAGTTGATGAGGTTGGTCCGAATTTTCACCTGCCTTTCCAGATCAAGTATGGGCCGGATATGACCGAGGGGGAGTGGCTCAGGATGTCTTGCTCTTTGGAAACGGAGAAGGATTTACCATTGAAGGTCACCATATTGGCAGAACTGGAGGGGCGGTAGGGACCTGCAAAATCATCATTCTCAGAATCATTGAAATACAAATCAATATCTTGAAGGGAACTGATGTCCACTTCGTCATTTCCCCCTCCAGCAATCTCTCCGGACTGGAGATCTGTTTGGATTTTCTCCTGCAAGGTAGGATCAGTAGGGGATGGTGGAGGTTGGATTGCCGAAGAACGAAGAATTATTTCTTCTCCCATGGCGACCTTCTTCTTCTTAGCAGCTTTTTCATCATTGCTGACCCTCATTTTCCTGTTCTTTTTAGGAGTCTTTGGTGGGTTTTGTGACTCTCTAGCCTCCCTTCCTATTTCAACCTCTACTGCTTTGAGCAGGGCTGCATCAATTCCTCCTTGGTTCCCCGAACCAGTTCCTTCTGTGGCTGCTTGAACCAACTCTGTTGCAACTTTCTTCTTTTTGTTCTTCATCATGTTGGGAGCCTTTGCCCTGGAAGGTAAGAAACATTTACCATCCTTGGCCTCTGTCCTTTTAAGGATCACGCCAGGAAGAGGAAGGGTGGTTAGCTCTTCCCATGTGAGGTCTCTCCGGCCTGTAGTATTCCACAAATGGGACCTCACTAAATTTCCTAGATGTGAAGCAGTTGTGGAAGGCATTCCCCCAGTACTCTGCAGCCTATGCATTGAGTTTTGCACAGGTCTTTTGACCCTCCTCCAAATGTCCGGTGAACTCCTTCTGCAACACTGAAAATGAGTGACAAGCCAATCAGAATAGGGAAACACTTATAATTTATGAAGAAAAAATATGAAAGACAAAGAAAAGAGAGGAAATTACCAGTACTTTTACACCTGCTAGTCAGCATGCTAGGATTGGTGTTGGCCTTAATCTTCCGGCCATTTTCCCATGTCCCACTGACAAACATAAATTGTGTCCTCCAGTTCTTTTCGGACTCCAACAAGTCATCAACGACTTTAAATTTGTTCCCCATGTTGTGATGGTAAATCTGATGATTCTTTGACAAGCTTGCTATAGCAACAAACTGTTCCATCGGAAGTGGGATTTTTGACAACCTTGATGCCATGATGCAAGCAAGAAGAGAGTACCAACTGGAAGTACTTGAAGATTTCTAGGTCCAATGGAAACCGGAGTCCCCAATTTAGCACTTCGGTGAAAATCACCACCTCATTAAGCTTGGAATCCATGGGAGTCTCCAGAATAATAGGTATCCTTACCTTTACTGACTCCGGAATCTCCAATTTTGTCCGGATTCAGTCCAACTCAGCAGTATGGATGTAGATGTAATTTATGTTTTGTAGGGCCAACAAATATTTAACGCTAACATGTTTGAAACAAGGGCCTACCTTACCATCTAAGCACTTCGGAAGCGAGTCCGTATGAGTCATACATACTTTTACCTTGCTCTTGCCCTTCTTATTAGAAGCAACATCTCCCGTTTGGCCTGACGCCTCGGTTTCTAAGAGAGCCTCCTCGATGATATCTTCCATTATCTCTTCCATCACTGTGGAAGGTTTGTCAGTGGCCTTAGAAGAAGGGGGTCAATTTCTGGCACCGAAGGTTATTCGGATGGTTGAGAACTTATTGCCTCCGAAAGCCTAGAATCTGGTTGAGGTTGGGATCCGGAGGGCTTGGCCCGTGGAGCTGATTTAGATACCTCTGGTCCGGAGGGTTTTGACAGTAAAGGTATAGGTTGGGTTTTAGTTTGGCGGGTTGTCCGGCGAGGGGTTATCTTCTCTGGAGACTTCTCAGTATCAGAACCCATAGCAATAAAATGGGAGGGTTTTCTAGATACTTGAAACGGTTTTTTCTTTGGGCACAGAAGGTTGAGCCTTTTGAACAGAAGAGCTCGAGGGAAGGGGTGAAAGGCTTGGCTTGAATGAAAGTTTTCTGGGCTTAGGATTTCTGGAAGAGGATGACCCTTGATCGGCGTCCTAAGTCGGTTCGTTGGTTTCTCACCTGGAGAAACTGGGAGGCTGACGACGATGCGGTTCTCTCTCTACCTTCCTTGCTCTCTCTAACTCTGACAAATTCAACCAGCCACCTTTCACTAAAGCGTTTCTGGCTGTGAACATAAAATCTCTCAAGAACGATTTGGAGGTAAAAACAAATATCTCTCTAGAATAGCTTTGAGTGTGGAAGACAATGAAATAGTGAAAGAGTATTTATATAACAGTAAAAAAGTAACAGTTACCAAAGAGAAGTTGAAGAGGTTTTTTGCAATGATTAAAGGCTGTGCGAACATGTGAAGAATCAAATGCCTAGGTAACATTCTAGACTTAGTGGGTGCGTCGGTCTAGGAAAAATAACGGGTGGTAGGTCAAACCAAATATTGACACGTGTCCCATGATCCAAGAAGATTACTCTTAGAATTCTGGGAAGAGAAACCAGTCTAGATAACTTTCGAACTAGGTTAATGTTAAAAATGAACTTCTTAGTTCACACGACACGAGAAGATCAGATAAAGTTGATACTGGATTGATAGATTTTTTAGCCCTACCAAAAATATTTTGTGAGGCCTAAAGTATGGGCTACTGATGAGTTCAGATACTTCAGAGACAGCTCACTGCTTAATCCGAACAGGGGTAATTCGGACCATAACACTCCATTGAAAAATCCGGACAGGACAAATGTAAAACACCTTTTGACTAAGCTATTTGGTAATCTATTTAAAAGACTAATGGGTCCTTAAACTTGACCCGGTTTCACAACTTGACCCGGTAAGCCCATGGGTCATTGGATAAAGAGTATAAATACCCTAACCACTCTCATTAATGAAGGTGATCAACATTTAATACAAACGCGCGGCTTAATTATTGTCAACATTTAATACAAGCAAGTTGCTTAATTATCTCACTACTCTCCACACTAAACACTAAATACTTTAAAATTCCCAAAACACTTTACCAAACTACCCCCAGCCCAAAATAAATCAAATCAACGTCAAGACGGACAATATCACATTAGTTTGGTAAGGGATATATTCTAACAAATATTAAGGTAGAATAACGATGGTTTGTCATTATTATTTTTATAATGACAAGTTATATGTATATAGAAATTAATATGAGTTTTTGAATTTATTAATTTATTAATACAAAGAATCCATTTTAGGGTTTATGTTTAGTCTATAATTTATAAGGTTTAAAGCCGGTCCAAAATAAATCTTTAACCTAAAATATAATTTCTTTATAAGTATTATATTCCTGTCGAACTAGTCGATGTATTTAGACAAAAAACCTCCAGATAAAGCTCGAAAGTGTCGGTCGAGAAGTCCTCCGAATGTCTAAACAAGTTATAAATCTAAGTTATCATGAGTTCGAGTCCCTCTACATACGCTTTCTCGGCTGAGCCTGTCACCTTGTGTGGTTTACCTTCTGGCGTTGGTTTGCAGGCTATCGCGTCAGACTGAGGGTTTACCCTGTGCGCACTCATTGCACTCTGAGTAGCGGCTGTGGGTTCCCTCCGAAGAAAAAAACAAAAGTTATAAATCTAAGTTATCATGTGTTTCTTTGTTATTGACATCAGATTTTTTGCTCCCGAAATGGATGCCGTGGAAGCACTTTTGGAGTTCATTTCAAAGGTACTTGCAATATATAAGTGGACAAAATATCTCAGTGAACCAAAAGCAAATCCGCACGGGACTAATCGCCCAAAACGGACAATATCACATTAGTTGGTGAGAGATATATTCTAACAAATATTAAGGTAGAATATCATTTAATTTTTTATAATGACAAGTTATATATATAGTGATTAATATGAGTTTTTGAATTTATTGATATATTAATACAAATAATCCTTTTTAGGTTTTATGTTTAGTCTATAATTTATAAGGTCTAAAGCCGGTCCAGAATAAATCTTTAACCTAACATATAATTTCTTTATAAGTATCTCTATTCTTGTCGAACTAGTCGAATTTGAACCGTTTTGAAACTATAGTTTTGGGTTCCCCAAAACTTTGTCAGTGCATTTTTACCACGTATCGTTCATATTCTGACCTTAGGAAAGACATTTACTGCTGTTTTATGCCGCGTGACCGAAGAAGGCCGAAGATTTCCCTCCTCGAAGAGTTTGCCTTTATTGATTCCTAGTGTACAATGTCAAATATTTTCCATTGTTTTATTCTATAAATAAGGGTGAACCTCACACTTACTCCTCACATTTTTAGATAAAGACTTCAAAACTTAGAGAGAGAAACACCATCGCTCATCTGATGTCTCTTCTGTCCACCGTAACGTATTTTTCTCAGTGACTTGGAATCTGATCCGCTTGCGTGCTACCCAACACTCGAGGTCCTTACCAAAGTTCATACCCAAGGTCGTGTCTTCTTCCCAATTTGTTTTTTCAGGCGAACTTCGGCCTTTCCTAAAGGGATATTTTTTTTCTTGTTCATACAAAATAGACAATTTTACAATGCCGAAAACTTGAATATACCTATAGGGTTAATTCCCTTAGAGATAAAGATCTTATTCCTAGAGTTTATAGAAGATAATATTATAAAGAATGAATCGACATCCTCCTCTACCTAGGCCCTTCGATAGTCAACTATCATCTCGAATCTATGTGGTCAAAACATAGCTCGACTATCATCAGATATTCTTCAAAGAGTGTCACACCCAAAGGGAACCCTCTGGTCAGACTTTGAACTCTCCCACCACAACCAAAAATTTCTTCGAGTGCGGTCCCAACTGATGATATGATGGATAGTGCAGTAGAAAGTAGGAAATTTGGGAAGCAACCAATGACTTCGATGCCCCCAAATAAAAAGAAGCGTTTGAACAAGAAAGACTGATCTCATCGAAAGAGGTAAGCTGGGGGCCTACGTCAAAAGAAGAAGTGGGGACATGCCTGACAATGCTCCCCGAACAGGCCCTACAAACAACACAAGAACATCGGCTCTGGAGGGGGAGATTATGATCCATTAAAGATTTGATATAGATTCATAGTATTTGGAACCTGACCCGACTTGTAATAACGTGGGAGTCATAACAGAATAGGTCAACACGGTGTCCGGACTCATCAGTTTCTTTGAGTCACTTACCATTTTTGGAGGGGACACCATGACAACACCCACTCCTTCATCGAGGAAGAGGCACGTTCATAATCTAGCTACTCAGTTGGAAAGAGGCATGTCTTCATACTAGTCCCAAACTCCTTTTCCATTTACAGTCGTTGATGAGGATGATCTATGGGATATTGTTGGGCCTCATGAGGATGTTGTGGTGATAGAAGCGTCTATTGGGGGTAACGATATCATACGATTTTTTATTGACAATGGCAGCTCAGCCAACATACTTTTTTTAAGTTCTTATAGGTAGATGAAAAATCCTGCCATTATTCAACGGTCAAACAGAACCATCATGGGCTTTACAGGAAGCTCTGCGGATGTAATCGGGGAATTTGAGGAGGAGGTATTGTTGGGCAAGGGGCCCTTCAAGAAACTAGTCAGGGTGATTTTCGTTGTGGTAGACTGCCCCACATATTATAATGGAATCTTTGAGAGGTCCTCACTCTCTAGGATGCATGTTGTGGCCTCAACAGTCCATCAATGTTTAAAGGATGCAATTTAAGGACATGTGGAGTTGTCCGGAGTAGCCAAAAGATAGCAAGGGAATGTTATGCAACTGCACTTGCTCGTAAAACTTTGGGAGCAGTCCGGGCTAATAAAGATTAGCATTCATTGGGGCCTTCTGGGGGTGAGGATGAAATTGATGACCCCAAAGAGACCCATGGTGTTTTGATACCAAATGAAGAAGTTGAAACCCACTCTCTGGCTAAAGAAATGAGTATTAAAATTGGATCTAAGATGGCACCAGAATTAAAGATAAAGTTGTTGTCCTTTTTGGAAGATCACTAACATGTTTTTTCTTGGTGTAATGCTGTTGTGATCGGAATGCGTGCAAGTGTTATATCACACAAGCTGTCCATCCGGAGCGATGTTGCACATTTTGTGCAAAAAATGAGAGTTTTTTCTAAGGAGAAACGTGATGTAATAAACCAAAAAGTCGACCGGCTTACCAAGATGGGGCACATAAAGGAGTCTCAGTATCCTTTATGGAATGCCAACCCAGTGTTAGTTAAGAAAAAGAATGGGAATTGGCGTATGTGTATCGATTTGACTGACCTCAACAGAGCTTGCCCAAAAGATCTCTATCTAGTCCCTCAGATAGATCAGTTGGTGGACTCCACATCTGGAAACAAGTTATTGTCTTTCATGGATGCCTTCTCTGGATATAACCAGATACAGTTGGATCCGAAGGACCAAGATCACACTACCTTTGTTACAGATAAAGTTTTTCATTGTTACAAAGTGATGCCATTTGGGTTGAAAAATGTTGGGGCTACTTATCAGAGGTTGGTGAACCAAGAATTTGCTGATCAGATTGGAAGAAATATTGAAGTATATATCGATGATATGATGGTTAAAATCTTAGAAGAAGAATGGCACCTAGCTGATCTTCAAGAAACTTTTGCCAACTTGACAAAGGTTAATTTAAAGTTGAATCCAGAAAAATATGTGTTTGGGGTGCAGTCCGGAAAGTTTTTGGGTTATGTAATAAGTGAAAAGGGATACAGCCTGATCCGGACCAGCTCGATGCTCTGTTAAAAATGGACCCCCCTCGAAATATTAAAGAAGTACAGAGGTTGACAGGAGGATTGGCTGCTTTAAATCGTTTAATTTCAAGGTCTTCGGACAAATGTGACCCGTTCTTTCAAACTTTGAAAGGTGCTAAGACTTCAAATGGTCTCCACAATGCAGCCGGGCTTTTGATGAAATAACACTTGCCTTCACCCAAAACCCTTTTTAAGCCTGTTGAAGGAAAAACACTTTATGGATATTTGGCTGTGTCAGAATATGCTATAAGTGTAGTGTTGGTAAGAGAGGTGGACAATTATCCTTGTCCGGTGTACTACATCAACAAAAGTCTGATAGATGCTGAGAAGAGGTACCTAAAGCTTGAAAAGCTGGCACTAGACTTAGTGATTGCTGCCAGAAAAATGAGGACCTATTTTCAGTCTCATTCCATCATTGTCTGAACATCTTTTCCACTAAAGAATGTTCTTTAGAAAGCAGACATATCAATCAGGATGACCAAGTCGTCAGTAGAGTTGGGTGATTATGACATTGATTTTTCCTCACAAACTGCTATCAAATCTCAATCTATTGCTGATTTCTTGGTAGAGTTTCATTCGAATAAAATTTTTGAACAAGCTTTAGAGGATAAAACTAAAAAGAGTGGGTTTTCCGGACCGATGGGGGATCAAGCACAATGGATTGTGGGGCTGGAATTTGCTTAACCTCTCTGTATGGCGATAAACTATACCAGGCTATATGCTTTGCTTTCAGGGCCTCTAACAATGAGTCTGAATATAAAGCGGCTATTGTTGGTCTTAAATTAGTTTTTTTAGGCGAGGCTAAAAGAGTGAGATTGATGAGTGATTCTCAACTTCTTATCCACCATGCTCAAGGTCAGTCTGAGGATAAGAAGGAACAACTGATCAAATACTTATTTATTCTTAAAGAGGTGGCAACCAACTTTAAAAATGTTTGCTATGAGCATATTCCTAGATCAGAAAATATGCTGGCAGATTCCTTAGCAACCAAAGAATACTCTGAGTCCTAACCTTGGATTCATATACAGGAATGCCCATCTATACAATCAGACCAGAACAAAGAAGAAGAGGAAAGTTTGAGTATACAAATAGTTCAACCTAAAGACTGGAGATTTCCCCTCCTTCGATACATCTCTGATGGGGCTTTACCTTCGGATAAAGCTCTTGCTAGAAAAATTAAGCATAAGGCTCACTGTTTTTTTATCATAAGGGGAGTGTTGCATAAATAATCCTTTAATAGACCTCTCCTGCGATGTTTGGGGGCTGAAGAATCTCAAACTGTTTTATCCGAACTACATGAAGGGGAAGGATCAGCACACTGTGGTTATAGAACTCTAACCCGGAGGGTTTTATTGGCCGGATACTATTAGCCATCAATAATGGTAGATGCTAAGGAATTGGTGAAAAAGTGTGATCCATTCCAAAGGTATGGTCACGAAGTTCATATTTCAGCGGTACATATGGAATCTACTTCTGAGCCAATACCTTTTTCTCGTTGGGGATTAGATTTAGTTGGACCTCTACCAATGGCGTCCGGAGGGTGCATGACTATTATTGTAACCATTGATTATTTCTCAAAGTGGATAGAAGCAGCTCCCTTGGTAGGAACCACTTCAAAAGTTGTTATAAAATTTATCTTGTTTAACATATGTTGCAGATTCGGGGTTCCACAAAAGATAACCACAGATAACGGACCACAATTTGACAATAAGGATATGGAGAGTTTCTGTGCCTTCGGGGGCATTCAACATTGCTTCTCTTCTCTTTTCCACCCATAGGCGAATGGCCAAATTGAAGTGGCTAACAGGACCATTTTGTCCGGTTTAAAAAAGAATTTAGAAGGGGTTGCAGGAAAGTGGCCAAGTTATTTGCAAGAAGTATTGTGGGCATACCGAACTACTCCTAGGGCTACTACTCAAGAGTCTCATTTTACCTTGGTGTATGGGATGGATGCAATTACTCCTATAGAAGCAACCCTACCATCATACAGGGTCCACAACTATTCCAAACAAGCCAATGACATGACACTTAGGAATCAGTTGGACTTAATTGAAGAAAGGAGGTTTAAAGCTCATCCTAGAACAACCCACTATCAAGGTTTGATGAGGAGCAGATTTGCTTCCAAGATCAAGAGAAAGGATTTTCGACCAGGAAATAAAGTTTTGAGAAAGGTTTTCTTGCATACTAAAGAAAAGCAGTTCGGCAAGTTGGCTCCGAATTGGGAAGGCCCTTATGAGGTCTCCAGAAAACTCAAACCTGGGACATATAGGCTTCAAGACAAAGATGGAAGAATTTTGAAGCACCCATGGAATATTGAACACCTCAGGTTATATCTAGAATGAAAATTGTGTAAATATTTACTTGTTTAAAGTCAATATAAATATTAGGGGGCATACTCTTTCCTACCCTGGTGGCGCGGGGAGGTTTTAGTGAGGTGTCTAGTTTTTTCCATAATATACGATGTCTTCTTAACACATTTGGTGTGATTTGATTACAATTCTTTTCAAGTCTTCAATTTAATATTGAGGATCTTTGACAGATCGGATTAATATGGTTGACTGATGATCATTAAATACATGTCATCGGAGATATTAAACACTCTCACCTTAAATATTTTTGAAGTAAAGTAGGGCTCTTTAAACATTAGCCATTAAAATTAAAAGCAAGCATGGAACAAAGCAAAATTTGAACGATAAACCTGTCCAGGTACGAACCGGATAGCATTACTGAAATGCAAAAAATGCCTTGGCCATCCAAGGACTTGAAGTGTTGTGAAAGACTTATCCGGACTTAGACCGGATACAATTACGAAAATGCCTTGGCCATCCAAGGACTTTAGTAGTTCACAAGATTAAGAAATCACAAAAGATAGTTAAAAACCTCATGGCTTATTCCCTTCGGATGTTCTTGCATCACCTTCTTTTCTGTGGTTTCTGAGCTCAGCACTTGAACTCTCACTGGTTCTTTCTTCTTCATTGGTGGTAGAGTCGATTCCACTGGAGTAGTTTTTCTTATCACCATCTGTCATGGTATGGAACGGGATGTCTTCGTACTCCACATATTTCCATAAGGGACTAAGCGTCCTCTTTGGAAACGTTTCATGGAAAAGCAGCACCATGTCAGACTTCACCTCAGCATACCTTCCTTCTAAGGAATCTATCACCTCATTGGTGTATTTATCAATTATGGCCTGGATTTTCTGTTCCCGCTCTTTCTCCAAGTCTTCTTTCTCTTTGGTTACCTTATATACAGCATCTTCTAGGGAGGTCTTCTCACCGGACAAGTTCTGGATGGCACCATCTTTGGTCTTCAGGTCCTCCCTTAAGGTTGAAAGATCTTTCTCCAAACCAGACCACTTAGTTTGGAGCTGAGTGTTAACATTCTTTGAAGTGGCCAGCTTGGTCGACAGATCTTCCTTTCAATATTTCAAGCTCTTTCTTCAATTATTTAATGCTTTGATTATCATTGAGGAGATTGGTTGACAGAGACTCCTTGTCAGTATTAAGGGTGGACAGTTTTTTCACATGCCTCTCCAGATCGAGCACTGGTTGGATATAACCTAGAAGAGAATGGGCCACTGTATATTGATCTTCGGAAATAGAAAAAGACTTACCATTTTAGTTCACGATGTTGGAAGAGCCCGAAGGACGGAAAGGACCAGCAAAGTCATCCTTCTCTGTGTCAGTGAAGTAACGACCGATGTCCTGAAGGGCTCTGATGTCCATACCATCAATCCCCCTCCAGTACCCTCTCCGAGTTGCAGATCTGTTGGAATTTTCTCTGCCAAGGTGGGGTCGGCAGGAGCTGGTGGAGGAAGAAGCTACGAAGGGCGAAGAGTTATTTCTTCCCCTAAGGTGACCTTTTTCTTCTTGGCAGCCCTTTCGTCACTTCTTGCTCCTCTTTTTCGGTCCTTCTTGGGAGGCTTAGGTGGATTTTGTGATTCTCATGCCTCCTTAACAGTCTCATCTTCAACCACCTTGAGTAAGGAAGCATCAATCCCTCCTTGATTCCCCGAACCGGTCTCCTCTGTGGCAGCCCGAAATGCTTCTATTACAGTTCTCTTCTTCTTTCCCTTTATCTTGTTGGGAGCCTTGGCTCTAGAGGGCAAGACTAGTTTACCAGCTTTCTCTTTAGTCCGTTTGAGGATGACGCATTGAGGATGGGGTGTGGTCAATTCTTCCCATGTAAGATCTCTCCGACTTGTGGTATTCCAAAGATGGGATCTCACCATATTGCCTGAGGTAAAACAGTTATGGAAAGCATTCCCCCAATGCTCTGCAGCCCACGCATTCAGTTTGGCACATGTAGTCTTCCCCTTCTCCAGATATCCGGTATACTCATTCAGCAACACTAAAAAAGAATTAATGAATAATTCAGGAGTGGAATATTTGTGAAGTGAAAAGAAGGACATGAAAAACAAAGTTGAAGAGCTTACCCGTACTCTTCCATCTATTAGTTAACATACTAAGGTTGGTTTTGGCTTTGATCTTTCTCTTATTTTCCCATGACCCACTGATAAATAAGAACTGAGTTCTCCAATTCTTCTCCAATTCCAGTAATCCGTCTACTACTTTAAAGTTATTTCCCATGTTGTGGTGGTAGAATGGGATGTGGTGATTCTTGCACAGGCTTACCACAACGGTAAATTTCTCCATAGAGAGATGGATTTCGGACAGCCTTGATTCCATTTTACAAGCAAAGAGGGAGTACCAAGAATTTGGATTTAATTGGCTTGGGCAAAGCTTTACAAGGTGAAAGTACCTGACGATCTCTGGATTTAAGAGGAACCTGAGCCCCCAGTTGAACAGTTCGGTGAAGGTGGCCACTTTGTTAAGATTGCAATCCATCGGAGTCTCCGGAGTGACAGGTATCCCCCACTTTACCTACTGACTCTAGGATCCCCCATTTTGTCCGGATCTGGCCAAGGTCGACAGTATGAGTATAGACATAATTTATGTTCTGCATGGCCAACAAATATTTAACGTTGAATTTCTTAAAGCAAGGCCCTACATTGCCCTCCAAGCATTCCGAGAGATCCGGATGAGCCACACCAACATTTACTTTGCCTTTGCCTTTCTTATCAGAGGCATCATCCCCAGTTTGTCCTGAGGCTTCAGTTTCAAAGGGGGCCTCTTTGATGCTGTCCTCCATCACTTCTTCCATCACTGTGGAAGGTCGCTCATTAATTGTAGATGGGAGGAGAACAGTTTCTGACACGAAAGTCTCTCTGGTTGGATGAGCGCCAGTTGTTTTCAAAGGCTTAATATCCGGTTGAGGCTGAGCTCCGGAAGACTTCGCTTGAGAGGCTACTTTGGATACCTCTGATCCGGAGGGCTTATCTTGTGGGGATCTTGTAGATACCTCTGATCCGAAGGGTTTATCCTTGGATGTTGCTTTAGAGGCCTCCGGTTTGGAGGGTTTTGACAGTGAGGCAGTTGCTTGGGCCTTCACCAAACGAGTTGTCCGGCGTGGAGTTGATTTTTTTGGAGACTTTTCAATGTCTGAGCCCATGACTATGAAAGGGGAGGGTTTTCTAACACTCGATACTGCTTTTTCTTGAGCGATGGAGGGTTAGGACTCCTGAATAGAAGAACTTGATGGAATTGGTGAGAGGCGTGGTTTGAACAACTGTTTAGGCTTTGGGTTTCTGGTGGAGGACGACCCTTGGTCAGTTTCTGGGGTGGTTCACCAAACTTTTCGCTTGGGGAGACCGGGACACCAACATCGATACGCTTCTCTCTTTCGTATTTCCTTGCTTTCTCTAACTGTGACAGGTTCAACCAGCCGCCTTTTCCAAGAGCGTTTCTAGCCGTGAACATAAAACTATCCTTGAACAAGTTTGAAAGAAAGGGAGGAAAGCTCCGTAGAGGGTTTTTGAATGATGAAGATAATGAAACAGTGAAAAAATGGTTGATATATTAGTAGAAAAATGTAACTGATACCTAGGAAGAGACGAAGAGGTTTTTTGCAATGATTAATGATGGCGCAAACATGGGAAAAATTAAATGCATATGCTACTTTCTAGGTTTAGTGGAAGCGCTAATCTAGGTAAAAAACGGCTGGTAGGTCGAATCAGAATGTGACACGTGTCCTACGATACAAAGAAAGACTCTTAGAATTCTAAGAAAAAGTTAGTTCGGATAAACTTCGAGCTAAATACATGAGTGGGTCGGAGAATATCGTCACTGGCTAAGTAAATTTTTTAGTCCTGGCAAAGATGTTTGACAAAGCCTAAAAAAAGGGTTACTGATGAGTCTGGATAACTTAATCACAGCCTACTGAGATTTCTGAACAAGGGCAATTCGGACATAACTTGCCACTGAACTATCCGGACACAATAAAAGTAAATAAACAACTAAACACCTTCTGACTAAGCTATGTGCTAATCAACTTAATAAGTAAATGGGCCTTTAAATTTGATCCGGTTCCATAACTTGACATGAAAGGCCATGGGTCCGTAATTAAGGGTATAAATACCCCAACTACTTTCATTAATGAGGGTAATGAACATTTAATACAACCAGGAAGCTTAAATCTCTCACTACTAAACACCCAAAACATTTTAATACTTTACACACTTTCTGAAACACTTTACAAAATTACCCTAAATACAAAATATACCTCACCAGGCCCAACAGGTCCAACATGTCCAACATGCCAATTTCTGCTATTATATAAGGTAATTTATATTTTCTTGGTGAAGAGGAGGACGATTTTGTGGTGTTGATTCTAGGGTTTCCTATGGACGATTCTGGTTATTTTTTTTACTTATCATTGTCCAAAAATGATGGAGACCCTGAAATTATATACCTAAAAGTATGAAATCAAATGGCCGTCTTTAATCATTGTTGGTCCATTCTACTAACTTTTGTGCAGGTCTCAGCTTGATTCACTGATACATAGACTACCGTAGTCCATGATCAATGCTCCATTCAAGTCACTAATTTTTTTTATAATAGCACATTAATTCACTAGTTTGTTTATTCAAATTGATCATCTGTTGTTTCAGTTTTGGGTTTACTACACGAAGTTTGTTACCTTTTGACCCATGCCCTATGACAATTTTGTATTGTTGTGAATGAGTCGAATAGTGCCTTGACAGTTGACAGTATCATTGTTAGTCTTGTGGTATGATTACATTAGGCCTATTATCTAGTACATTATATTTATTCCCTAGAAATAGACTACTTAAGGCTACAAATAACACAATCTGAAATCTATAACCTTTTTCTATCATACTGAAACACTTTTCTCTAGCGGCGCCCGTGGACATAAACAATTGTCGAGCCAAGTTAAATCTCGTGTTCTATATGTTCGTTGTTTCATTTGTGTTCTGTGCTTCAACCATTTTGTTATAAATTGTATAGTGATTTATAACATGTATTTTATCACAAAAAATATTATATATATATATATATATATAATTTAAATACTAGATTCTAAAAAATTATTTGGTATATTTGTTATAATTTTTAAAACTTTTTTTATTACTTTTTTTTATAAAAAATTTAAAAATTTGAAAATTAATCAATAATCAAAATTTATGATATAAAAAGAGATTAAGGTATCTTAATGCAGATGCGAAATCCCTGACCCAAATCTCAACAGATTTATTGACGAATGACATTATCCCTCGTATATAGTAACACTGTTCAAATGTCGAAAGAAACCATTTTCAAGAAATATCGAAAATAAGAATCAACTTGACCCACTGATATCATTATTAAATACAAAACCAAAATAAGTTTGTGATATAAAATAAATATTAAAAGATTATTTGCTGTTTGGAGTCAGGGCACACGAGGGTTGAAAATGTTCAACATTTGATCGACAAAGAAGCTAATTTGAGCGGCCGGATGACATGTTTTGGTTGCTTTCTAACTATGTTTGTATTTTAATCATACAATGTATTGCTAGCTATGGATCCGAGAACTATATTTTACTTTTAAAGATAAAAGTAATAAATAATGAATAATATAACATGTTTTAAATAAAAATAATAATAATTCAATATTTTAAAAAAATCGGACCCAAGAGGATACGAGATATGTGATTTAATAACAGAGATATTTAACTATTGTTAGGACGATTATTGGGTTGGGTTTGGGTTTTGATTGAACCGTAAGTTTATTGGTTTGGATTGGACCATTTAATTTTTTTTTTTTAGTTTTCACATCACTAAATTTTTCGTTCGGTTCGGTTCAGTCTGGTCTGATTTGGTTTGGGTTTGATTCCGGTTATGTCCGAATTTTGTCCGAATTCATCCCGATTCTTTTGCAGTTCGTTTCGGTCTGATTTTGTTTCTGTTTGGTCCGGTTTCAGTTTCGACTATTTTTAAAAAATAGGTTATAATTAATTTTAAAAAAATTTACTGAAATAAATAAGAGAAAAATACCAGAAAATGCCTTCTCAAGTACGAAATCCCTAATAAGTACCCAAATATGAGACCCTTTACACTACTACTAATAAGCCAATTTTTTTTACCAAATTAGCCCTGATACTAGAAGAAAAAGAAAGTAGGTTATTATTAATTTAGTTTTTAATTTTCCCCCCAAATCCCAATAACTTTTAGAAACTGAAAAGACCGTAAAAGAAAGTTAGAGAAGAAGTTTAACCCTAAAAAAGTATGACGACTGTCTCGTTTTTACCGAACAAACTCCGGCGAGTCTAGAAGAACTGTGGTACGAACCGATCGCCCAACTCCATCTTTCATTTAGTCGTGTGAAGCAAAAAGCACTGGGGCCGGTGAAGTTCGATTGTCGGAACTACAGTTAGGGTACGGGACAGTTATTTCTTACTTTTTTTTATTAATCGAGTTTAGTCGAGTGCTTGTTGGATGATATCGCTATGGACCGTTATTGGGAAACTAGTGGGTTTACATTCTACGGCCGGTTATAGTTGTAGGTAGGCGTAACATGTTGATTCAGGCGTGCTGTCGGGCTCGCTTTGGTTTTCTGATTTCTTGTACGTGCATTATTGTCTGGAAATTAAAACCTGGGCAGTTCATCATGTGTATAGATTATATCGCGTCTGCTTCGGTGTTTTAATGCATCATGTTGACAGTAGTTTTAGCATGTGTCTCGCGTATCATGGGTCCAAGATTGGAAGATGAGTTTGCTGTTTTATGTCCGTATCTCGCGTATGGGGTCATCACATCTCCATATCGTTGTCGTGGAGTCTGAAATGGTAGTCGAGGTTGCGTTTGTTATGAGTATCTCGCTGATGGGAAGCAAGCCATGTCGCGTAAGGGCTGATAAGTTTTGTGTTTCGTAGATGTTTTGTACTTATCTCGCGTATGGTAATGGTTTTGTAATTCGTATCTCGCGTATATCGTTGTCATGTCTCGCGTATATCGTTGTCATGTCTCGCGTGGTAAGGGATGGGAGTTGTCTGGGTTAACTAGTAAAGGGTAACGCGCGCGACACGTACTGAGCATGTCGCATCATAGGAAATGGTAGTCGAGGTTGCGTTTGTTATGTGTATCTCGCTGATGGGAAGAGAACCATATCGCGTAGGGGCGGATGAGTTTTGTATTTCGTAGATGTTTTGTATCTATCTCGCGTAAGGAAATGGTTATGTAATTCGTATCTCGCGTATATTGTTGTCATGTCTCGCGTGGTAAGAGATAAGAGTTGTCTGGGTTAACTAGTAAAGAGTAACGCGCGCGACATGTACTGAGCATGTCGCATCATAGGGTTGGTCGATGAGGCTACAATATGGTTCATTGGCGTGTATCTCGCGCAACATGTTTGGTCTATCACGCGTTGTATATGTTGACTCATTTATGTTGGGTTTATAATTAGTTTCTAGAAGGAGATATGTATTACTAAAATCTAACATGTGTGTTCTTTTGTGTGTACATGTTCTGCTATGGGCAAAAATACTTTTTACAGGTCTGGTTTGGTCAGCATATTAAATTTGCTGTAAAAAGACATAGTGGCTGAGGAGCATATCGAGGCTACGAAGAACAAACCATTCTATACGTTGCTGAAAACTTCCTTCATGTTAAGGAACAAAGATCTGCCAAAGAAGAAATTTAACAAAGTTATAAAGGAGATTATAAAGAGATATTCCGTAAAGAATGGGTGTTTTAGAATAGGTTCGAAGAGGGTTAAATTGACCACAAACGATGTTAAAGCCATCTTCGGTCTTAAACACGGAACGAAGGAAATGCCGATGAACAGAACAGAGGCTTTCACTGGAAGATTTGCCGATGGTGCGGAGAACCAGTCTCCACTGATGCAGAAATATTTCTTGCGTCCAAGGGCGAGGAAAAATGGACCGTCAAACCAAAAGGTTGTTTCAAATGCAATGATAAAGGTAGAAATAACAGATTATGAAAGCTAGCCATGTTTTAGCATATACAATTAAATAACTACTGTCTGTTTTGAAATAGGAAGCAATAGAAATAGCAGCAAATGATGGGAGTGAGGAATCAGTAACCGACGTTGGGAAGCTTCTGATACTCTTCATTTGTTCTACCCTTTTCTACTCTGTATCTGCAGATATCATGGGCTGGATAATGGTTTTTTACGTAGAAGACATGCTCAAAATTAATGACTATGATTGGTTGGGAGAAATTGTTGAGAAGCTAACGAAGTCTATGGTTAAGTTTTTGGAGAAAGGGACCCCAGATCAAGTCATCGGCTGCGTAGCAGTGTTATTGGTGAGTATTGAACTCGTTGTTTGTATTATTTTGTTTTCTTATAAAAGTGACACTAGTGCGACTTGTTTTTTCCCAACCCTTCATAATGGAGCACACCACGCTAGGGGAAGATTTGGTAAGGCCTAACATGATTCCTATGTGCTACAAATAGTGGGGGCTCGGGTGCAAGGAGTCCACTATTGCGCTTGTTAAAAGGCTGATGAAGCTCCCTGATGATGAGGTAATATATGGTCGTCGCATGTTATATATGTAGTGACTCGCGTTATACAATACTAACGTAGCGCGATTTATATTAATTAGTAATTGCTGTATCGCGATATGAATATGTCTGCCTTCTAGAATTTAGTAATAGGTGAATTCATCTATCTCGCGTAGTAGGTATGTGATTCGCAATCGAGAATCGCATCCTATGGTGCATGGCAAAAACACGACATATACGTCAGTAATGCATGCATCGCGTCGTATTTTCTTGATGGGAGAACGAATCGAATCGAACGATACAAATGTGACTCGCGCATGAGGTATACGGTTGTATGACTCGCATCGCGAGATATTAACTTAATCATTATACGATTCACAGTGTAGTGTCACTTCATTCGAATGATACACGTCTAATACGTGTGTGTCCGTTGTTTGTTTGAACATACTAGTTGCGTGTTGCAGATATTGGAAGGAGAGGTAAAATTAACAGAAACTGAAGAAAGGGCCTTCAGGTTTGGGGAGACTAGTGCAGTGTCTGGTAGGAAGTTGACAGGAAAAAGGAAAAAGACGATGATGAGTAGAAGAGGGAAGCGGGCGAAGTATTGTAGTGGCGGGGAAACAAATGAGATGGAAATTGGGCAGACATCTGGAACAGTTGATTACGGGGGAGTGGATGAGGAAACTGGTCAAGAGTTGCGGGGGTGGTTGGATCAGAATAAAAATACACCAGAGAAATGGGGCAGTTCAAGTACTCGGACGAAGGGGATGAAAGTTTACAAGGCAATTGCTTGTAGTATTTTATTTAAGAGGATGGAATATGTCAAGAAGAGAACCAGTGGAAAATACAGATACTCAGTAGAAAACTAAAGGCTTAAGATTTCTCTTGCACGAAAGAATAGACAAGTAAGTCGTTTAAGAGGTTTTCAATTTTAATAATGCATTTTCATTACTTTGGCTAATACTTGTTGAATTTCACCACAGATTGAAGAACTCCAAAGGGAGGTTTCTTTGTTGACTTTGAAGATTCAAGAAAAAGCTGATCAAGGTAAGAAGATGATGAAGATGCTGAGGTTAATGAAGCACTAGAGAAGGTTTGTGTACTCCATTTATGTTTGGTAGAAGAGGAGTCACCAGAGAAAAGAGTAGAGGTATCAGTAACAGTGGATGAGGTTCCTAAAACCATAGTTTACGTCTCAAGAAAACATGGGTTCAAAAAGTTAGAAGCATGATAGAAAAAATATGATAAAGAAGAAGTTTTAGAGGGTTCTACACCTGACGATAATGAAGAAGACACCGACGAGGGAGTAGAAGATGAAGGTGAAACGGATGAGGAGAAGAATGAATATGGAGCTGCTGATGGACCAAATGATGTTACTGATACATCGGGGGAGGGGCAGGCAAATGAAAATTTTGTATGTTTTGGGAGTTGACAAATGTAGGCTTGTCGTGGCCAATTCTATTATCGGTGTACCAGGTTGTTCTAGAATTGAAAATGTGGAAAAAGATGAGGAAGTAACCACGGATGGGGAAGATATTGGTGGGGCTGCAGTAGGAGCGGATGCTGAGGTGCAAATTGCTATTGTATCCATAGAAGAAGAACCAAATGTTGTCGTAGCTGAAACTGCACAAGAGTTTGAAGACCAAGCTGAGCAACATGAGCCAACACAAATAGAAGCAGAAGCAAACGTTTTCGTAGCTGAAACTGCTCAAGAGTTTCAAGATCAAGCTGAGAAACATGATATTATGGCAGCAGCACCTGAACCAATACCCATAGAAGCAGAACCTCTTGTGGTCGTAGCTAAAACTGCACAAGAGTTACAGCCAGATGTTGTTGTAGAAAAAGGGAGTATGAATGAGATTGTGGGAGAACAAAATCGCGCAGAGGCTGCATAGGATACACTTTGTGGTGAGGTTGCTTCAAAAAACACTGAGACCGATTTGGAAACTGAAAATGTTGGTGAGCTAACAAGTGGGACGGAAGCGAATACAGCTGGGCCACATGAAAGTTGTAGTAGCGTACCCAAGCCCATGGAGCAAGGACATGAAGATGTAAGTGGATCTTAAAATATTAAGGTTCAACTTCTTGTAGCTATCTTATAATTGCTTTGTTTTTTATTTGACCAAGCTGTTGTTTTTGAAACTTTGAATTTTAATAAGGGGGTTTAATGGTTTTTTATTACATCAGGGGATGTTTTTAAATTTTTAAGTACTGCAAATTTTATGTTATAGCTATTATGTGAGTATTTTTGCAGTTTTAAAACTTGACATTTCCCTAACTCGCATTAAGCATGTGGAATGTTATACCATCTCTCCTTCTGATATTGCGTTATAGTACTAGCCAAAAGACGAAGGATACTGAAGAAGAAGAAGACGAAGACGACCGGGAGGAAGATAACTCCTAGGAAGTCTTCGAAGGACTCATCGGAAGATTCTTACTGGAGCGAGGAAACCGACGACGAGGAACAGGAGGAGGATGAGGAAGAGGAGGAGGAGGAGTGTGTCGAGGAGTCTGAGGATAAGGAGGGTAACTCTTCAGATTATTAAAAACTGTTTGTGGTTGTTTCAAAGTGTAATAGTTTTTTAAAATTTTAATTGTTAAACCCCATAGCATTTGGTTGTTTTTTGATTAGGGTTTAGTATCTGGGCATGCGTAGGCCCTTTGTTATTGATATGTATTAAGTTCGTCTTCCTTCCTTTTACAATGTTAAAATTATGAATGCATTTGATGGTCTGATTGCGATAGTTTGATAGTGTATGTGACAGCCTCTAATTGAAAGACAGAGTACAGTAGAGATGCATAGTAAATCAACTTGGCACGCGTTGTATATCCTTAATGACTCGCGCGGAGGAATGTTCAAACTAATTTTAATCACACAATGCATGATCTTTGGGATGGTTTGTTAGAATGGTAGCACCATATCACACGCTATAGTTATTTAACATCGCGCGTTATGATTAGCTTCCATTAGACTCCAGTTACGAGAAATGAACGCGAGTCGATGGTCTGGCTGTAATAGTTTTATAGTCAATGTGGCAGTAGGTATTTAACAGACAGAATACAGTAGAGATGAATATGAAGTTTACTTGTCACGCGTTATGTCTCCTTAATGACTCGCGCGTGACATTGACACACTAATGTTAATCACACAAACATCTCGCGTGATTTAGGCAAGGCCAACTTAACTAACGTCATGTTACACAAACATTTCGCGTACTGTTGGATAGTTCAACTCACCTAGCTTCATATTACACGAGAATCTCGCATGAGTTGGACAATTTTAACTCATCTAGCGTCATATAACACGCATATCTCGCGTGAGTTAAGCAAGTGCAACTCGTCTAGCGTTATATTACACTTACATCTCGCGTTATGGTGGCAAGCGCAACATATATAGATCGTAGTACACGTGAATTTAGCGTGTTTGGACAAGTTCAACTCATCTAGTTTCATATTACACGAGCATCTCGCATGAGTTGGGCTAGTTCAACTCATCTTGCATCATATTACACGCACATCTCGCGTGAGTTGGACAAGCTTAACTCATCTAGCGTCATATTACACACATATATCGCGTGAGTGTAGCAAGTGCAACTCGTCTAGCGTCATATTACACTTACATCTCGCGTTATGGTAGCAAGCTCAACACATCTACATCGTAGTACACGCAAATCTAGCATGTTTGGACAAGTTCAACTCATCTAGATTCATATTACACAAGCATCTCGCATAAGTTGGGAAAGTTCAACTCATCTAGCATCGTACTACATGCACATCTCGCATTAGGTAAGCAAGTTCAACTCATCTAGCATCATATTATAAGAACATCTAGCGTGATTAGGCAAGTTCAACTAATCTAGCGTATCAGATGAAAACAGATGACGCTTAAAGCGTATCAACTCAAAAAGTTTGGGACAATAAAGCGAGAAAGATACAGAACAAGTGGAATCAAGTTAATACATACTAAATAAAACAGTTGAAAACAAAATATGATTAGGACGGGAAGCTCATAGTGCGATATCACATGTCCTTCGGTTGTTTCCAAATTTAAAGCAACGGCCACAACGCAAGTGGGTAGATGATACTTATCCTCTAGATGGAATCCTCTTTTTCCTTGGCCTTCCAGCTCGCCTTATTACGTTAGGAGGTAGAACAACAGGTCTTTCAGATTCGTTTGATGATGAACTTTCACCATAGTCGGTTATTGCAGGTATGCTAAACGAATAGGTGGATTTATAATTACTTACAGTGTAGAATGGTTCTACCAACGTCATAGGATCTTCGTTAACGGATGTTATTGCAGTCAATGAGTGAGCACATGGAAAACACTCTTGCTGCCATTAACCACATGAACACTTAAAATCAAGTATGTTGACAATCATAATTGGTTCATAATAAACTTTGAATGAACCTGCAGAAGACTTAGATGCCACCCAAGTTCGACCGATTAGAACATTCTCCTTAAACTGCTTCTCATATTCTGGGCATAAATAACTTTTCCAGCTTAGGCCTTCTGAATAACGTCTAGCAATCTGAGTCATTAGCATAATTCTAATCTTGTCTATCATTTCAAGAATTGGTAGATTGCAAAACTTTTTAATCTGATTGGTAAAGGATTCGGCAGCAGATGATGTCATTTCCCTGTAACGTTTGCCAATGACGAATGGCTGGGCGTACTTTTCGGGAGGTAAATTCTCTATGAAAGCCTTAATATTTTTACCACCTCTACTTAAAAACTTGTAAATTCTCTCATTAAAAAGTTCAACTGTGGGAGCATAACCACAACTTTTGAATTGCTTCAACATATTCTTCTTAAACTCGCAGTTAGTGCAGTCAAGAGCTGTCTTCAAATTATTAAGCAGATGATATATACATTAAGTATGAAAGCAGTTTAGATAAACAACAGAAACAACATTAATAATACCAGAATGTCTGTCGGAAATAAAGTGATTTGACGGTTTAACAAATGAGGTTTAAGACATTCCATAAACCACATCTACTTATCAGAATCTTCACCACCGAAAATACCAAAAGCAACTGGAAAAATACCTGCAATATGAAAATAGGTTTAAGAAGTCCATAATATAAGGATATATGAATCCATTAAGGCGCGATTGTTATGATGGAAGCACCTATCTCACGCGGTAGTACATATAATCATGTACCGTATCGCGCGATGTATAACTATAAACAAAAGAGGCATCGCATGATTGCTAAGGATAGCCAAGTCGACTACGCGCGAATCATAAACATTGGCTATATACCAACTCGCATTACAGGTAAGCTTGTCATCGGATTAGTGCGATACGCATTATTCTATCTTATTAACACGCATATAGATTTACATTTACACAAAGGTTTAAAACACACCGTTATTGCCATCCTTTGCCACTGCAGACCGCAAAACACCACCATGCTTTCCGTTTAAATAGGTGTCGTCCACATACATCAATGGTCGGCACGAGTGAAAGCCTTGAATGCATGATCTGAAGGCCACAAAGCACCTCCTAAAGACATTCCAAAAACCAACCTCCAAATGACAATCGGTAGTAATATCTTGACTTTTTAATCTTCTAAAATAAGCATTGAGCAACCCAAACGAAGTATTACTGTCTCCAAAAACTTCTCTTCTTGCTTTCTCTAACGCATTCCACGATAAACGGTAGGAAATATCTAAACCGTAGTCTTGTTTGACACAACACTGAATAGTTTTTGCTGTTAAAGAATGACTTGTCCTAACTGATTCATGTATTCATCCGCGATTAAATCAGACGTCAAATGCCTACTTTTTTTCTTGGAAAATACCTGGTTACATGTATGGGTGGTGACAAAGCGCTTGATCATCATCAAACCAGTGCTAGAATCTATTGACGCATACAGTCGCCATTTACAACCTGACTCTTTGTTAACACAGTAAGTAGTGATTTTAGTGGATGTATTATGCTTATACTTGAAAGCAAAACCAAGCTCTAAAGCATACCTGCATCAAGATAACCTTACACAGGAGGCACCATCAGGGAATGTCTGACCAACTCCTGTGATAGCAGAAACCCAACCACTAGTGGAAAGATGTCTTTTTTTATGTTGCGAACAGATTAAACCATTACTACTCTCCCCACTTAATAAATGATCATAACAGGGTTCTACAAAGCTTACAGTAGGCTGTTTACCAATGTCATGCACATCTGTTTCAACTACTCGTTGTTCTATTAAGAAGGTAATGCTTTTCAGACGCTCCACATCGAGATAAACAGTTAAACCAATGAAATCAGTCTCGTTATTAAACAAACAGTAATTTTGACCGCTAGAGGAGTAGGTAATAGTGTAGCAACCCTTAACCAGATCATTCCATCTACCTTCAATATATTTTTCAAGAGCTTCAAAGTTTTCAAACGCGTTCAAATGAACGATTGAGGTCTGTTTCAAATATTTAAAAATACAAACTTTTTGCTTAGACATCTAGTACGCTGCAAATGATAAACAAAATTAGGCTAGGCGAGGGGAGCTGCCTTAAATCGCGTCAGGCTAAGCGCGAGATATGATGTTAACTGCTTGACTGTCTCGCGTTAAGGGAAAACTCTTGTAACTCGCGCGATTCAGACACGTGTGTATCGCGTTAAATAATAAATAAAAATATAATTCCCTCGCAATGTCGCAAGATATGTCTGACTTACCTCCTCCGGTGACTCGCGTTAGTGTAAAACTCAATTAAATCATGTTTCCTTCAAAGGGTTTGGGTGCAAACCTATATTGCTTCATATTTAAAATAACAAAAAAAAAATTAACGGTGATGTGAGACGTGAAATGCTAGACACTTCAACTCGCGTAACACAAACTACAGAGTACATCGTGAGACTGAAAATAACGTAACATGCAAACGTCAAATACATATATCGTCTTCAACCCAACAACATGTAAGAACAAAACACCATTACAGAACCTAGATTAAGCTCTACTATGACAAAACTTAAAAAAACCTGTTTTCAGCTAGACAGAAACTAAGCGAGACTTTAATATAAACTGAATAAAGTTGAAATCTTTAAAAAAACTAACAAAACCCAGCTTAAAGACCCAGGAACTAACAAAAGCTTCTACTGCTTGGAAAAAAAAAAATCCAACTCCAAAATCACAAAAACAGATAAACTTAAAGACAGATGTTTGATAAAAGCTTCTACTCGTGGAAAAAAAATACAAAACCCAGCTGCCAAGAAGAAATACTGATAAAAGCTTCGAATCGGGTTACAGCAAAACAGGTCTATAACAATATTCGTATATTACAGGTTTTCTGATTTCGCGAACGAGTTTAAACAAGGAGATTGTTTCAAAATAGTTTCTTCAGGTAAGGTATAGGTTCATGACAACTTTTAAAAATAGCAGACTAAGTTGTACTATTAAGAATTCAAAATTTGAATTTTGGTTCGAAAATATACTGACCTAAATGTTGAGGGTATTTGAGGAATGAAAATATTTGCTGAATATTAAAAAGGAATTAGTTTGCTGAGACAGGTATTTAGTAGGCATAAAAGAAAGTTTGGGTACTAAATGATAATAAATTCCGTGAAAAGATACTTAATGTGGCATTTCCCAATAAATAATATAAAAATTAATATATAAAATTTAATATTTAATATTTTAAAAATCGATAACTAATAATATAATGTTTATAACCTAAGTAATAATGATAGCAACATCAATAATAAAAATAATAAAATAATATGTTTTATTAATTTGATTTTCTATCCGTTCTACCAATATATTTTGTTCAACGCTATCGATTTATTAATTTTATTGGTTCGGTTCTTAATCTATCCACCTGTTTCGCGGCGGTTTTTTGCTCTCCAAAATCGTAACGCCCTATCTATAATAGTTCAAACTATCTATAATAGTTCAAAATAATGATAAAGACCGACTGTTTACTGTTTAATGCATGTGGGCCACAACCGACGTCCAAAATTCGAATTCAGCTCGTGATCGTTTGTTGGGTTGTGAATTTCTTTTTGTTTTGGACGTGGACCTGCCTCGGCATCTATTGGACATATTTACATTTTTTATGATAAATTAATACATGTCTATCTATAATAGGCATAAGAGGCAATACATTCTGAAATGTGTCTATTTAAAGTAACTACATTATTAATTTATACGTATAAAAGCAAGCTGTTACATAACATAACCAATAAAATGTTATTTGATTTATTTACGAAGTTATGTGAATATAAATCTTGGCATCAAGAACCAAGGTCAGGCTTTACTGCACGGGGAGAGAAATGAGACACGTGGGAGTGTCCGTTGGGTAGGGTTCACCGAATATGCTAAACACAACAAAATATGTGATAAATATTATTTTGGCCTTTGCCTTATAATAATGGTTAAAACTAGAATAAAGAATGAAGTAACAGAGGACCGCGAAAGTAAATAAAAAAACAAACGATAGTGAAGTGTTTAGAAATATTTTGATCGAAATCAGTCGGTTATGAGATAACTGTAGTCTATAACTCTCTCTCTATATATTTATTTTTTGGAAATTGCTAAAAAAAAAAGCCAAAACTACTCCGCGAAGTCGCCTTTTTTGAATTTTAAAAATTACTCCGTGAAGTTATTTTTTTTGACGATTTTGTCCTTCACGAAATCGTATAAATAGAAGAAATTACTCCGTGAAGTTACCATAATTTCCAAAAAAAATACAATTTCTCTACCTTCTCTTTACTTTCTCTCTCTAAACATAAAGAACTAAAACTAAAACTAAAGAAGGTGATACTATCATTATCAATTAAAATGTTACTCATTACCTTCAAAACCACTTAATCATATATCCTAACACTTAAATGACTTATTTGCAAAAAAAACATATTTAGATCTTAGTTTTCGAAAGGTTTCTTAAACCATAATGGGTATTTTGTTTTATTTTAAATTTATATTGTTTTTAGTTAGTATAAGTCTTTAATAAATGATAACCTACTAAAAAAATTACAAAAATGGACAAAATTGAAAGATAAATGTTAAAAAATTGGAAAAAAACGATACATATCTGATACAGGTCTGTCCGCCAATGCAGTGGCGCCCACAGGGGTCTGTACGCCATTGCACGGCGGAAACAGGGGTCTGTACGCCATTGCACGGCGTACACAGGGGTCTGTACGCCATGCAATGGCGTCAGCACCATCGTGTACGCCATTTGCCCGGCGGAAAGTACCATCTTCTTCGACAGGATGATGACGAAGAACACCACCTGGACGCCATCGTCTGGCGGAAACGGACATTTTTTGATTTTCTTTTTAAAATTATTTTTTCAGAAAAACAGAAAGATACAAGGGTCAATGTTCATATTGGTTTGTAGAAAAACAAGTTTTGTTACCATTTCGTCAAGTTTTGTTAATATTTTATTAAGTTTTACAAAGTTGAAAAAAAAAGTTTTGGTTAGTTTAAGTTTTGAGTTTTTATGATTTTAGTGAGTTTTAGGAAGTAAAATGTTAGGTTATGGTAGATTTTCTGTTTGCAACTTCATGAAGTAAATAATGGCATAAAACGTAATTAAATGAACTTCTAAGGACTTTTTGGGTTTTTTGCCTAGTGGCAATTTTGTAAATATTGAAAAACAGAAAAAGGCGACTTCGCGGAGTAGTTTTGGCTTTTTTTTAGCAATTCCCTTATCTTTTAAGTTAAGGAACTTATATTAAGGATCACACGACCTTACACTTAAGGATGGGAGACATGCCAAAAGGTCGGATTTGTCTATGGATTAGGATCCAAATCCTAACCAGGACTTTATACGACATACAGAAAGAGAAAATCCTAATTTCTACAGCAACTCAAACGATTTCGCCTTTTTATTTTAATATTTTTATTTCTTTGTCAAATCTATAAAATTTCACATAATCCAAACTTCAAAATATTGAAAGGATCTCTCTTTTGAACTAATTCCAAAGAATTCTTCCTAATTGCCGAAGAAGTTCACTCTTTAATAAGATTCCAACCTAAGGTATTTCAGTTCTTTCCTCTTCAGATAAATTTATTTTCCAGATTTTATGGATTAATCGCTTAGGAATCTAGGAAGTGACAGTAGCTTTCACTGTTTTGATGTAGATCCAGAGAACTCATAGTTGCATAAGGCTTACAGTGAGTTTCACGGCCATTCTAGTACATAGGATAGTGAATTCAGTCGTAAGATGTTGGACTATCCCTAAATAAGTTTATCTGGAAAGATAGATGATGTACTGGGTACGGTTTCCTTCTAATTATTGAGAAAGTTCTCTCTTAGATCAGATTCCAACGAAAGGTATTTCAGTTCTTCACTATTCAGGTAAAAACAATTTCGAGATTCTATGTTATAAACATTTAGGAATCCAGGAAAGGACAATAACTCTCACTGTTTTGATGTAGATCCACAGTAACTCTCACAATGGCGTAAGGCTCAGTGAGCTTTCACGGCCATTCCAACACATTAGAGAGTGAATTTTGTCTCAAGATGTTGGACTACCTCGTGATTATGGAGATTGTCACCCTCAGAAAGGTCTATGTTAAAAGATAGATGATGTACTGGGTACGGTTTCCTCCTAAGTGTTGAGAAAGTTCACTCTTGATTCAGATATTGCTGTGACTCAGATGGCTCTCCACTGGGATACTTCTTGGCTTCAATTGTACAACGGATAATTAAGGTATTTCGTCAAATTCCTTCAAATGATTCACTGAGATATCTTACTTAATCTTTAACACTTCAACATTGATTTTTTTTTCTAAACGTCAGGTACTCAGAATCTTCAAGACTAACAGCTAGCATTATTCTCACAACAACAACTCATGTCACACAAACTTTAGGTACTTTCATTTAAGCCACCTCAGTTGACCTGAAAAACTCAAAGAACGAGAAGTCATTCAATTCTGATATAGCCTACCTGTAGGATTTCTAGAAATGCAATGGCTTCTAAGTGTGAAGGAATTTAAAAAAAAAATCAATTTTCATCTTATAACGGAGAGTCCATCTAGCAAGCCAGTCGGCTGCTCGGTTTTTCTCTTTGAAGATGTGTTGTAAAAATTAAAAAAAAAATTAAACTCCTTATGATTTTCAAAATTGTTTCTAAATTTTTTGGGTAAAGACCAGATGAAACGAGGCTAACTAGAGTTTCAGATTCAGTTTCCATATCAACTTCCTTTAAATCCTGTTATTTTGCAAATTTACAGGCCATCATGGAAGGCACGGGCCTCAGCTTTTATGGGAGAGAGCCTCCCATAGTTGTTACCACAGGCATGTATGATGGAACCAAGGCTATCCCTGATGATGATAACACCGCTTGATTCACCAGAAGTAAGAAAGTATGCGTCAAGAGTTTAGTTTATATATTCCTGGAAGTGGAGGTGACCAGGAAAAGAGAAGTTATTCTCGTCATCATCTTTAAGTGATTGTAGCAACCTAGGATTATTGCTACTTCTTCATTATTTTTCCAATGTTTGTGTTTTAGAAGAATAGTTAGGTCCATGCCATTTAAAATGTGAGTGATGTATTTGATAGTAGAATTAGTTGAATAGGCATCTCCTGACATCTTTGTATTATTTCTTTGCTACCATATTGCCAAACAGATTAAGATAGGCATAAGAGTCTTAATGTGTACTTTATTAGAGGTTGACCAAAACCAACTACGTAGCATGTGCTTAGTTGTCATGAATCTCCTAATATCAACCTTTACAATACTTGCAAAATAGGACAATATTTTCCAAGCAAAAGAACAAGACATAAATAGGTGGTCTTTAGTTTCTAGGCTTAGGTAGAACTCACATTTAGAAACTATAGTAAAGTATTTTTTTTCAAAATTGAGTCAATAGGAATTTTATCCTCAATGAGTCTCCAAACTAGGAAAGAGCACTTAGTTGGAGTAACCCGGTTCGAAATCTTCTCATATGGAGAAAATTTGTTAGGATTAGGCTTGATAGATTTTAATGTATCCTTGATATTAAATCTACCATCCTTAGTAGGAATCCAGTAGATAGAATCCCCAAGATGCTCACATAGACTTAGCTTAGATATAATTTTGATATTAGAGTCAGTGGAAATAGTTTTTAATGTATCCAAATCCCAAGCCTCGTTTTCCCAAAAGGTGTTAACATGCACGCCTTTAAACCCAGAGTTATAAGAATTTGAATTAAGAGAGATAAGATGAGATATATTAAACCAGTTGTCTAGTCATATATCCATATTTCATTTTCCTAGGATCCATCTGATATTACCCTCTGCATATTCCTTTATCTTTTCCAATCTTCTCCATGTTTGAGACCATGTTGTTAGGTAGTTTAACTGAAAAGGGTGATCACATTTACAATAGATGTTGTGTAGTTTTGCCCAAAGAAATGTATTCTCTCTGAACCTCACCCATAATTTACATGAAAAGACCTTTCTCAAATCATGTAAACTATTTAGATTTAGACCACCATTACCAAAAGACTTATAAATAGCACCCCAAAATGACCAGTGAATCTTGTTAGATTCACTGTTAGAGCCCCATAGGAATCTATTATAAAACTTTTCTATTTTAGTTATGATAAGACTATGGATCCAACAGCTTTAGAGCCAATACATAGGGATTTACATTAAGACTTATTTAATTAGAACAAGTCTACCACCTATGGAGAGTTTTTTGTCTTCTCAATCAGAGATATTTTCTCTGATTTTGTCCAAAAAAGGATAGAAATTAGTAGATTTATTATGAGGACTTAAAGTTATTCCAAGGTATGTTGTAGGTAGATTACTGGTTTGAAACTAGATTGAATAGAGAGGTCTTTGAGTCTGTCTTGAGGGAACTTTTGAGAGGTGATAATCTCTATTTTATCCTTGTTGAGAGATTGCCCATAATTTGCCTGATAATCCTGCAAGAAATTTCCAATTGTCTTCATAGAAGAAGCTAGCCATTAGTAAATATTAATAAGTCATCTACAAACGATAAACAGGGTATAATTATTTTACTTCTACACAAATACTTAAGAGTCTTATCAGTCACAAATAAGTTAAGTAGACCCTTGGAAGCACTTCTTCAGCCAATATGAATAGACTATGGGACAAAAGGTCCCCCTGTCTCACTCTTTTTTTGCCTGAAAATAACCTACAACCCTTTTATTTATGATAATAGATACAAAGACCGACCTTATCAAGTTATTAACTAAATTAATAACCTTATAATTGAATCCATGGGCCTTAAGAACTCTCAAAATGAAACTGTGTGAAAGATTGTCAAAAGCCTTTGGCATATCGACTTTGATAACTTTATTGTCTGTTTTTGTTCTTCTCTTTAGGTCATGTATAAGTTCTGTAGTAATTATTATATTGTCCTAAATTAACCTATCTTTAACATAAGGCCCTTACACCTCAGATATCAGTTTAGGTAGAAGAGAAGACAACCTATTATTAATCAGTTTAGACATAATCCTATTTATAAAGGTACATAAATTGATTGGCCTAAATTGGTTCCAGTTAGAAGGGTTATTAACCTTAGGTATTAGACAAATACTTGTTACCAAGATTCCTTTAGGGATTGTTTGACCTTGAATGAAAGATTTTAAATCACAACCAAGATCACATTTTATGATGTTCCAACATGTAGTAAAAAACACATGTTAGATCCATCCATACCAGCAACACTAGATGACTTTAGGCTTTGAATGATTCCCCAAACCTCATCTTCTGTAGGACTAGCAAGTAACATTTCATTATCTGCAGCAATAATTACTCTAGGGACGACATTAAACATACAATGATTCATATAGTATTTCTCCTTATCAGAGTTAGAATAAAATGTAGAAGATAAATGGTTCCTAAAATAAGATTCTGCTGAATTGTTGATACTATCCTCATTAGAAACCCATATGTTATTGAATTTTATGCTGGTAATCTTACTTTTCCTTCTCCTTTTTTTTACGTAATTGTGATAAATTTTTATGTTTTCATCCCCATAATGTAACCATGTTACATAACATTTCTACTTCCAATATTCCTCTTCCATAGTGAAGTCCAGAAGATGTTCAACATTCGCTTTCGAGAGATTTATTTTGTCATCAGTGCATTTAGATTGAAGGTAAACAACTTCACACGATTTAACTTTTTCTTCTGTTTATAATACTTTGTCAAAAATATTCCCAAATTACTCTTTGTTTCATTCTTTCAGTGCAATTTTTAACCTTTTGATTTAGTTCCAGAACACAAACAAAGGATCACTTTCCATCGATTCTCTCCAGTTGGCCTCCACGAAGATAAGAAACTCCTTATCTATTGTCTAGATATTAAGAAAATTAAAACCTTTGGCTAGATGAGCTTTGTCTTTAACGATTGACATACACATAGGGGTATGGTCTGAACAAGTGTGAGCCATGTGTAGAATTTTAGTCTCATCAAAGTAATCAGTCCAGTCTTGATTGTATAACACGCGATCAAGACACTTCCTCTTTGTTTTATTAGTCTATGTGAATTTTGTACCTGAAAAACCTGCATCTTCCAAGAAACAATCCTTAATCTTATCATGAAAATCAAAAGAACTTTGACTACAATAGTTAATACATCCTGTTTGTTCCAATAGAGAGCTTATAGTGTTAAAGTCTCCCAATATTGACCATTCTTTTATTATGGCAGATTTGGAGCGAAGAGTATCCCACAGCTCTAATCTCCGAAGTCTCTGGCATTTTGCGTAAACACAAGTAAAAACATATCTTTATCAAGTTTAGCATGCTTGACACTAATATGAATAAACTGCACATTATCAATTATAACATTAACATGTAAGATCTCATTCCACAACAACCATGTCTTATTAGATATGTTTGCAAATTGATTTGAGAAATTCAATTTTGAAGTAATATTTCTTAATTAAGAGTTGTTAACCATTGGCTATTGAATGAGTAAGAGCTTAATGTTTTCTTTCCTTATTATTGATTTTAGTCTTTGTAATGAAGATTTATTACCAATACCCCGTATATTCCAGCGTAGTGCATTGATCATTGAGGGGTCTTGAGGTATTTCCTTTTGGCCTCAGATTATTGTAGAGACTTAACTACTAGAGGCTTAGATCTTTTTCTTTTCCTGGCCATCTTTAGCTTCTTATTCAGGATCTTTTGGATGTAAGTGTCAATTTCTTTCTTTCTGAGAATTGGGGTTGACGGAAGACTTCCCATATTTGCTTTGTCATGTGTTTGACATCCAGAATAAGGAGATTTAGAGCAAAAAGGTGAAGAAAGGTTATAGTAAAAATCAAGAGATTTGATTACTCGATGATCTCTCATTCACAGGTACATGTTCCCACTAAATTACTATCTTCTTTAGTAATTTTTCCTTTGTTAACTTGATTTCTCATATCATTATCCTTACTAAACATTTTCCTTACTGTTTTGCTTTGAAGATTATTGCTTTTAAGAGCACCTTTGTCTAACTTTCTTATAAAGCTTCTCCACCATCAGGCATTACCTCTTCTCTTATCTTCTTTATTTAATTCTTTGTACACCTCAGGCTGTTCGTCAATATTAGGGTTAAATATGATAGACTTAAGCCTATTAGTTTGATCCTGAGTTTCCTATAAGTTCATATGTCTACCAGAAGAGATACTTATTTTCTTTGATGTAGGGTCCTTATCAACACTTAGATCATCATTGATATTGTTAATAACATATTCTTTTGTTGTTTTCTTACAGTCATTATTTGTATGACCAATTGATGTAGCGAAGATTGTGGATAAACTGGTTTCTTGGTCAGGTATCGGAATTAGGTGAAATAGGTACTCAAATCGAAGATTCGACGAGACCGTAAGATTTCAAAACTGTGACTTGTCACAAAGTTTAATACCCAAATTCGACCTCTAAAACCTTCGAAAATCAGTTTTCATATTTAGACGTTATTTTATTTATTTGTTTTAGTTTCTAGACATTTATGTAATTTTCTTTATTTGATATTAGGGTTTTGGATAGATGCTATATAAAGCATCCTATACCTTATTTTGTCGTCAGACTATTTTGATTAAATAAAAACAAAATTAGGGTTTTATCCCTCTTTTAAGCTTCTGCTACGTTTCACTCTCCTTCATTTGGTATCAGACACAGGCAGTCCTGCGCGATGGTACGAGCAAGAACCAGCGGTCGCGGTGGCGCTAGAGTGTACCGAGATACAAGTGATGTAGATGATCGTGAAGATGCTTACCTACGCCGTCAGGTAGCCGATCTTACCCGGCAGGTGGCTGTTCTTACCGCCAAGCAACAAAGCACAGAGGTTGAGGGCATGGTTCACCCTTTTGGGGAGGGGATCGACCAGACTACTTCTCACCCACGCTGTTGGGAGCTTGGATTCAAGATAGACATCCCGGACTTTGATGGCAGCCTTAAGGCAGAGGCACTTATCGATTGGTTATCCCAGATTGAAGAAGTCCTGGACTTCAAGGAAGTTCCCGAGGAGAGAAGGGTCGCATTAGTCACCATTCACCTACGCGGTAGGGCACAGGCTTGGTGGCAGCAGGTGAAGCAGAACCGCGCGCGTGAAGGCAAGGATAAAGTCCAGAGTTGGGAGAAATTCAAAAGAAAACTCCGCAAGGCTTTCCTTCCCTACAACTTCGAGCGGGATCTCTACCAGCGACGTCAGAATCTTCGTCAGGAACCTAGATCTGTGGATAAATATACCGACGAATTCTATCAGCTGCTGGCTCGCACAGATGTGACCGAGTCGCCGCACCAGTTGGCTCGCCGGACCCAGAAAGTCAACATTCCTGACTTTGATGGTGACATGGAGGAGTCGCTGATACTCAAACATCCACTCTTTGATGAGTATGAGGCTGACAACGAAGGTGAAATTTCTGATGAAACTTGGTCGGAATTAGGAGATCCGATTTATGATGTATACGGTGATGAGGAAGAAGATGATGCGATTAATAATGTAGACGATGATATTTGGATAACACCAGAAAAAATCGCATCTTCTTTCGACAAGGTAAACAATAATTCTTTCTCTACTCCTAAAAACACCAGAGGTTCTAGAGCTAAGGATAAAGAAACAAAACCTTTTACACCATTTTTTCATCGAAAAACAAAGAATTAATTTCGAATTCAAGTTTCTCTTCTTTTCCTTCGGATGAATCGGTGGATAAAAGATATGATATCCAGTATACCCTCTCCAACTCAAAACCAAAAATAAAAAATAAAAGAAAATATATCAGTGGAGCCAATAGAGAACAAAGATTCAGAAGGTTACGGGTTCGAATAGAGAACAAAGTTTCAGAAGGGTACGGGTTCTTACCATTGTTCTTGCCACCAACCAAACCGTCTGGGACCAATAGAGAACAAAGATTCAGAAGGGTACGGGTTCGAAAACGAGGAAAGCACACACAGGGTAGACGAACACAGACAAAACAAACTGGCGTCATTAATGAGGCTCTCACAAAATACTCCAACCAGTACGAAGCTGGAAAAGGTAAGCCGAAATCATATGGTCTGTCCGATTTCACTCTTTTCTCTAGCGTTTCCGATCCCAATTCGGGTTATATGTATCGCCATGCTTATGTTCTTAGAAGTTTTTACACTTTGATGTTACATGAATCGATTACATTCAATAGTAATTGTAATTGTGATACACGATTGGGTTGGAATGGTTATATGAAGATTACGGATTCTGTGAGCTCTAAAATCGGGTCTTCACTGGATGACATCGTTGTGTTTCGTTCTTATTCTTGTGCACCTAAGGTATTTGATGAAATGTCCAAAAGAGACAGTGTCGTGGTCGATATATATGCTAGGTATGGGATAGAGAGTTTGGGTTACAAGAGATTGGAGGCTTCTGCTATCACACGATATTGCAGGTTTTTGTTGTTCGGTTCTTTCGATGCTGACTTGGATGCTATAACTCGGGGTTTCCATAGCATGGGAGTTGAGTCAGTCACTTCCGAATGTCGTAGTGCAGTTCATCCAATGTTTCCACGTTTTGAATTCGAGGTCGAATTCTTTCCAACCGGGGAAGGATGATGTAGCGAAGATTGTGGATAAACTGGTTTCTTGGTCAGGTATCGGAATAAGGTGAAATAGGTACTCAAATCGAAGATTTCGACGAGACCGTAAGATTTCAAAACTGTGACTTGTCACAAAGTTTAATACCCAAATTCGACCTCTAAAACCTTCGAAAATCAGTTTTCATATTTAGACGTTATTTTATTTATTTGTTTTAGTTTCTAGACATTTATGTAATTTTCTTTATTTGATATTAGGGTTTTGGATAGATGCTATATAAAGCATCCTATACCTTATTTTGTCGTCAGACTATTTTGATTAAATAAAAACAAAATTAGGGTTTTATCCCTCTTTTAAGCTTCTGCTACGTTTCACTCTCCATCACCAATATGAGAACAAAAGCTACAGTAGTTAGGGACATCTTTATAACTAATGTGAATCCAGGCCCCATCATTGCTACCAAAACCTACCCAGAGATTGTTTTGTAGGTCTTTAGGGATATCAAGCTCTATCCACGCGAAGCAAGTATTTTATAGCACACGATTCTTTAGAGGAACCCAAACGTTTATAGGAGAACCCACTAAAGAAGCCAAGGAGTATATGAAATATTCATTGTATAAATGTTTAGGTAAGTTTTCCAATCTAATCCATATTGGAACTATAGGACTCTAGTTTTTTGAAATAAAGTTTGGCAACCACTTTAATACTCTCATGGAGCTGTTACCCATTATCCATACATGCCTCAACTAGATCTTGCATATATCCATTCTTGGTTTCTACAAATCACATGGTTCAATCCTTCAAACTTTATTGAATCAACTAACGATTGAATATTTATGTCCCCATTTTCTCTTATGTCTTTACTTCATACAAATTGTCTTCGGAAAGCTATCCAAAACATCTCAAAACTCTTGATTGACCCCTGCAGAAGCCTATTATTCCATTTCAAAGCGTTATCCTTGAAATTTCAGGAAAAATCTTGACACAAAAACTTATCATTGTCATCAAAATTCATCATGAAATTCTTAAATTGGTTAAGGTGGTTGTCCAAATCCTTACTCCTATCAAACTTACCTATTTTTTTTAAAATATCGAACCGTCTCGACAAATGACCAAAAATGATATCCACATATATAAGGTATTGCGTCTAATTAGAATTCAAAGAAAATGTGCCTTGAATCCCAATTAGCATAAGTAAAGTCTCCTTCAAATTTCATGGCCTCAAATAAACGATCCAATATTTTCTTCTTAGATAAGCCTTTGCTAAACTTACCTATCATTGTAAATATTGATGTAGAGTTCAATGTTTCGTTTACACATTCTTCATACTGCAAGAAAATATGATCCTTCTTTTGTTGGATACAAATTTCTTATTGCTTACTATATCATAGAAAGAATTCATCTTTGAGATAAACTTTTGAGGTTCAAGACCTTTGTATTTGTATTTAGCGCTTTGTTGGAGAGCTGGCTGAAGAGGAGGGAAATTGCTATCAGCAAGACTTCTTTGAAAAGTAGCCATAATCTAGGCCAATTGATGTAATCGACTAGCAATCAATAGAGATTTACAACTAGGAGGAAAATTAGAGGAGAGAAACTTCGTAATCAAAATCTTTTTTCTTGGAGAGAAAATAACTATTTTTTAATTTTTCCTCCATAAAATAACTATATATAATATACCGCGTAACTAGTATTATTTTTAATTACATATTATCACACATAAATTTGTGTATATTGGTTTAAAAGTTTTGGATGCATTATCTAAAACAGCTGATGATATTTTAATATCCGTTCGATCACAAATTTCATTTCAAATCGTATCGATAAACAAAAAGGTGAAAATATCTTTCATATTATATTTTCCTACGGTAGATCCTATATTTTTCAAAAGTTTGTTGCAAATATAGTACGTTTGATTAATCTTGACATTTATTTTTAGCCTATTTTCTTATACCAAGCCATAAAACATAACAATATTATGGTGTAATATATGTTTTCCGTATTATAGTTTCCCACGGTCTAGACCTGCTTTTAGTCTAAAAGAATCATTCGTTTTTCCATTTGATACCACACTCCTAATTATGCATGGGATGATTAGTTATCTGAATGGTAGCATATCAACTTGTCTCTTCTGTCAAAAACAATGTTCAATAACGATGAATCTTGTTTATGTACAACCTAATCCTAAACCGGTATATCTCTCGTACACAATTGGTTAATCTATTGAATAAAAATATATATTATTTTACAGCAATGTTCCATATAACTTTAAAATGAGAGAGTAATACCATGATGTTGAATCTCTAATTCCATGTCCATTGCATTGTTTTGGCAAGGATACTTCTTCTAAAAAAATTAAAGCCATTATAGAATTGCAAAATATAATTTAGTACTATTTCTTCTTAACATTACTACAAGACCTTGACACCTTGGAGAAAAAACTGAATCAACTCGACTTTACCAGTGTACAATAAGAAAGATCCAATCTAGTTGTATACTATTTGAAAAATACATGGACTAATGGAATGTCAATATATCTTTGTGTCGATGCAGCTTTTATAGGCGGATTTCATTATATTTTGTATGTACTATATTACTCGTATCTTTCTGATTGTAAAATAATCCTATATCAGTTGAACCCTTCAAGTATCTCACGAGACGTTTAAGTGTATGATAATGCAACTTTTTTTGAATTGATATGAATCATCTCAAAATACATACGATATAGACAAGATCAGTTCTGATGCAAATTATATCGTACATAATGTTACCAATAACATTCACATAAGATATCCCCAACATATACTTCTTATTTGATACTTCGGTTGGTGTTTGAGTGTCATTATTGGGAATCAATTTGAATTCTGACCGCTTTTGCTTAGGACATCGAGAATTTTTTTTATGATTTTTTGTATATATTTTTGTTGAAATAAGAATAAATATTCCTTCGGTGTGTTCCTCTTGATCTCAATGCCTGGTATCCTCTTAGCCTCTCCCATATCCTTCATCTCAATCTCTTATTTCAGTTGAGTTTTTACCGCTTCAATCTTCCTCTTATCTTAATATGTCATCCACATACAACAATATTAAGATTTGCCTCTTCATGTGTGTCTCTTTGCATTCCAATAGACACAACTATCCTAGCAACTAAAAATATATTTAAGGAATCTCATAAAATAATCGAATCTTCTATTTTACTTCCTCGACGACTATTTTAACCCATAGAGAGGTATCTTCAACAAACATACATAACCTTCATTCCATTTTTCAAACTCATTCAGTTTACACATGTAAAGTATCTTTTCTACTTCACCATGCAAGAAGAAAATAGTAACATCCATGTAATCTAGCTCAAGATCAAATCTAGCAACAGTTGACAGCAAAATCTTGATGAAGGTTTGTTACAGAATCTACAAAAATATCTAATGGAAATCGATACACTTTTTTTTCGTCAGACTCTTAGACACGAGCCTAATTTTGTAGCATGATAACTCAACACTATGAATATATAACTTCCTATTGAATATCCATTTACTTCCAACCAGCAAAGAATCCATGTGTTCATCTTCTTGAGAGATATTCACTCTTTTTCCATAACCTTGAGTCAATTTTCTTTATCACTACTCTTGATAGCATCGTGATACATTTCAAGTTCAAGAAAAGTCTTTCAGTTCATAATACTTCATTTGGGTCTTCAAAAGTGGATACCATACTTTCATGGAATAGTGATAACTCAGCAACCTAAAGTACCATGTACCATCTATGGTAGGTTCTCGTGTCAAACCCCAAAGGCCTGAATGAAAATAATCAAGTACTTAATTTAATATCTAGTTACTAGGAAAAAAATTTACCATCTTGCTCTTATCCAAAACACAAATTTCATAAAAGCTCAGCTTTTGAAAGACCGTACCATCTTACAACTTATGTTTACTTATTTTACAGAGTCCATTCTCTTATAAATGCTCCAACCGATAATACCACAACTTGGTAGAATCTTTTATCATACTAGACACACCCCATACTATTACAGAGCCCTCGAGAACTAATATACTATTAGTCCTATTATATTTCATAAGAACAATGAATCCTATTAAGACTCTAATTCTGCCATCTCTACCTATAAATGTAAACCCATCCTCATCTAGCATCCCAATAAAAAGAAGGTTATGTTTAACTTTGGATACATACCTTACATTATTGATCACTCTCTAAAGTCTTGTAGACAACTTGAGCCAACCGTTCTAATCCCTTTGATAGCGTAAGATTCCTCATTCCCAATTATGACCCTTCCACCATAAAGCATTCGTAGATCTTCAAACTAATGCTTATTGGAAGTCATGGGAAATGACACACTCTAATCCAGCACCTGCAAGAATCAGAAGTCATTAAACCATCATCGTACTCACAAAGATCATACATCATTAGACCACCTCTTGTTTTGGTCTTCTAATAGTTGTCTCTTTTTTTATTCTCTATGCAATTCAAAATGATATGCCATTTCTTCTTGCATGTCCAACATATTAATTTTGAATCAGTACCAGCCTCTTTGAAATTTGACCAATATTTTCCTCTCCTCTCACTATAATATCTATTATCTTATTGATCTCTCGCACTTTGTGCCATTAGAAATCATCATTCAACCACTCTTATTTTGAAGATATTTTGAGTTCAAAATGCCATTGACTTCAAACAGTATAAGGGAGTATTACACATATCTTCCAAACTCAATGTGAGGATACTATGAGCTTTAGAGAATACCACAACATCAACTTGTGTAGATTTATCGTCAATAGCAGCAACCAATCTCTTATGTACTAGGTAAGCCTTAAATTTTATTATCTAAAGGTTGAAACCATCAAATTTATCTATTTTTTATAGGCTAAGATTCACGGAACTCATCTTTCGTGGCTTTATGGCTTCTAGGTGAGATATGCTTCTGCAACCTTTGGACCATAAATTGATCTAGTGATTTTTTTAGCCGAGATAAAAATGGATGTATCAATTGATGAACCTTCGGTGAATATAATAAACAAGATGAAAAATAAAAATAAAACATAAATAAAACCAAACACACAAGATAGGTTTGATACGGTTTGGATTGTGGAAATAATTATATATCCACGGGCAACAAACATTTTTTTTTATTAATAGGTATTTTACAGAAAGACCCTCAAACACAAAGGACTCAATACTCTTTGTTATAAAAATGATGCGATGCATATAAATCTCTCATTAATTTTTATCTCTCACCTCACTTATTTCTAGAAAAAATAGAGTTGTTTCTCTATCTTTGGAGATATGTTGCTCACGAATTTCCTTACGCATTACACAACAGTATTTTCTTCTATTTATAGAACGATTGTGATAACTTCTAATATCTTAATTAAGAAACCTTATAAAGAAACCTAATCAATATAGAATATTTAATAAATATATTAGATCATCTTAAATAGAAGATTTTGCTTCGAGTTACTTCTAACCTACACTTAAAAAATCCTAATCTATAGGTTGGCCCATCGCGTTAAAAGTATTAAATCATCTAAAAAAGTAAGATGTTGTAAGTTTTAGACTTCTATATTTTTTAAGCTTAAAATATGGATTTGATGTTTTCTTCTTAAAGAGTCTAGAAACATACTCAAGTCATAAAATAAAATGATATAATGATAGATTATCGTTGTGTCGTAATGTATTCCCCTCTTTAAAGAAACCATAAATTCTACCATTAATAAAAACCAAATCAGGATGACATATGACACACATAATTGTCAATGTTATTAACTAATTGTAGAATTCGAACCCTTTAATACTTGTTCCAAGAATGATATTGTATCATATACTTTCGGAGGCCGGTCTTAAGGATATATCTTAGTATTGATCACTTTTTATTGTACCCATTCATCTACTCTTATAAGATGAATGTTATTTGCCATTAAACGTCTTAACATAAAGTTTTAGACTGAGATTTATCCATTAAAAATATAGATTTGGGACCATCGTTAATGGAAATAGCTTAGTAAGTAACTTGTAAAGCATAATGCGTAAGATAATTGACTTATAATCTGCCATAGAAATGGTATCACTTAACTTTGGAATCAAAATGAGAATCGAGTGTTTTAGTTATGTAAAAAAAGACTATGAGAAAACTCCCTAACAACAATAATAACTGGAATACCAACAATTTCCTAAGAGGAATTGAAAAGAATGAGACACGAATCTATCAAGACTAGAGGATTTATCTCTCTAATATAACTAAGAACCATATTAATTTATTCTTCGGTTATGTCAACATCCACTAGTTGTTGTTGCTCTTGCCCGAGACATGGACGATATCTAAAAATATCGATATCCACTTGTTGGTTATCAACTTAGATTCCAAAAAAAATTCTAAATAACCTACAAAATCATCCATAATCTGGTCTTCAAAAATAAACATAGTTCCATCGACCAAAGACACCGCATAAATATAATTTTTTCATTTTATTTTGATTTACTACTATATGCAAAATATGGCACATCTATCATTTTCCATAAAATACGCAACATTGACTTTTGGTTGTAAAAAGCTCATTTCCATATTTCTAATTAGAAGATAATTTTCCATGTTATGCAATCTGATTCAATAGCAACATGATAGTAAGATCATGTCGGATATGAATTTTAGCAAGTTCTAGCTTCTCATCTTCTCTCTTTGTTTTCTCTCATACGTGAGGTAAATTATTAAAGTTAAAAAAATGATATCTTCTTAAAGTGGTCTATTTTCTTATATAACATAAATTGTATAGTCCTTCGAATAATTTTTTGACAACTATATACAATTATTGGTAAGTAGTTTGCATGATCAGCCCACATGTTAAAAAATGTAAACAATAACATATTCTGAAAAACCTGAGCAAACAAATTTAGAATGAAAAAGGAGCTGTGATACAAAGAGAAAGGAGAAAATTTACCAAGAAATACATCTTTAATATGTGCAGTAAATTTTTCTCATTTATGTATCCAATTCTCAAAGCATCATGTCGCCACTTCATGTGTAAAAATTACCCATGTTTGAAGGATCAGGAATCACACTTACATATAATAATTCACAAATTCTTGCATTTCATAAAGTATCATATAATTTCCATTACAACACTCGTCAAAATTCAACATATTGTTAAAATCCTCTAGAAATCATATGAAGATTGTTAAGGTTCTCACCATACTCCACCATATTGTTCTATATATAATTTTTCATAACCAACACATGAAGTGCAATAAACAAAGCTATTTGTGAAAGATTTGAGTTTAATCTCAATTTTAACTTTATGCGGCTTCCATGTGATCATAATTCGACATTGATCGCTACATCATATATGTCATAATATTGTCAATCTTAGATTTTAGTTTTTATAAAATTATGGATTCCTACCCTATTACATTTTGTTTCCACAATAAATAAAAAATGTATTTTATATGACTATGAATAAATTAACATGCGCCAATTTATTTTAGAGGCTTGTTAAGACTCATAATACTCCAACAATAGATTTTTATGAATTATAAATTGGGCGTGAAACCCTCTTCCTCTCATCACTGGTGCTTTTACGTATATGTTTCCAGTTTTGCACCGATTTTTATTTTAAAACAACTAAATTTGCATCTTTTATTATTAGTTATTAACCGATTATGTATGCAAGTCTCTTCATTTGGCACATGGTAGTTCATGTATGCAAGTTTCTCAGTTAGATGTTGATTAATATTTTTCAAGTTTAATTTTTTCCAAAATAATATTGATTAACATTTTTGAAAGTTTGATGTTTGGAAACTTTAAATCAGTACATGTTTGCAAAACTTCTCAAATAATACAATATTTTGGTTTCGTAAACAATATAACAATTTTATTTCGTAAAAAGTTTAACAGCTTGGGTTTGTACTGGTTTCACAAATAATGTTTCAACTGTATTTTGCAAAATAATAAAACATCTTGGTTTAATAAATAATAACAACAACTTTTTACATGAACTATGGAACGTTATGTTGTTTTTTTATTTATCACTGGTTTTTATGAAAACCATAATAAAATCATTCGCAATAACGATAGTGATAAGGATGTAAATAATTAATGAGTAAGATATATTATGAAAAAGGTTTTTATTTGAGTTTTTTATAGTTAGAGGATAAATTTAACATGAAATGTAGATATTAAGGACTAGAATTGCAATTTATTATAACATGTAACTGATTCCGTTATTCATATCATTTTCCTATAAATACGAGTGGGATTTGAGAAATAAAGGATTGATCAACACATTTGATTGATAATCACATTTAATATGTTTCTCTCTCTAGAAAAGACTTGTCAGTTTCTCTCTCTAAAATCACTTTAATTGTTCTATCTTCACGCAGAAGATTTACAACTTAACATTGGCGACCACTGTTGGAGTTGATTGAGGTACCAAGATAACAAATATAAAACCAAAAAAATTACGATTGAAATTACTGATTGAGGTTACGATGGAACCAGAAATCAGAACTGATCCCACGATTCTGATGGAAAACGAGGTGCTTAAGTCAGGTTTTCTTAGAGAAGAAAATCAATTTGAAAGTCAAGGAAACGAACAACGTGAGAAATCCCATGTAGAGGATCAGATGAATAAGTTACTAGAAAAAATATTTTTTTTGAACAATGATCTTGATCAAAGAGATTAGCAAATTCAATTTACAACAAATTGACGAGAAAAATGAATTGGAGAATTTGTCTAATGAATCTCACACTGCTCGTCAAGTTCAAAGTGACCATAAGAAGGCAAATTTCTAATTAGACAGAGAACATCATTCTTCACCTAAGGAAAAGAAAGATAAACATCGGTGTATTTTGACCAGTAATAAGGAATTCTCTAGTTCGAATTTTGAGGGTGATTCGTTTAAACAAATAATATATTAGCGTTCTTCGAGAGGAGAAGGAAGTCGACATCAAAAATCATGTACAAACATAGATCCAATAAGGAGGGTAAGCCTATGAATATGAGGGATAACCCATTGTATAAGGATAATATATTCAAACAATATATTAATATTGCACACCAAAATCTGTATACAGTTATGGGAACAACTGGAGGCAATGAATACATGCAAGGAATGAATTTGAGGAATTTTTCTATGTCTTCTGATATTAGGTTGATACCTTTTCCTATACGCTTTGATATTTCGAAGCTTGAAAATTTTGATGGGAAAAAGGATCCCGATGATCATATTGAGCAGTTTAAAAATTACATGATGAACTTCGAAAATGATGATAGGTTGGTATGTTGAGTATTTTCGCAAACTATTAAATGCATCACACTATAGTGGTATAATAGAATTCTGAGGGGATCGATAACCAAATTTGATATTTTTTACACTACATTCCGAAGATAATTCATGGAAGCAAAGAGATGTGAGCTAATGGTGATACTAAAATACAATGCAAACAAGCAATAGAGGAGAAATTGAAATATTATACCAGACGATTTGTGTTAACAAATAGGGAATTGGAAAATTGTGAAGCGTTTGTTGTCATGAAATATTTTCAGTAAGGATTACTTACAGGTGGTTTAGCAAAGGAGACTACTAAGAGAAGATTATTGACATTTAAGGGTTTAATGGCTCAAGTTGTAGAACAAATTAAGATAGAAAAGTCAACACAATTTCAAAGTGGGACAAGTTCTACTCCAAGAAATCCGGGGGACGCACCTACTGGTTAAGGATATCAAAGAAGCTCTTCAAATTCCCAGGTACCATCTCGTCCGAGAGTGAACACTATCCTACCTCCTCGAATAGGAAGAACAGCTCAATATTCTTCTTATCAACCACCTCATCGGGTGAAGTCTAACTAATGGATAAGGCCAGAGTATTTTGTGGAGTTAACTGAAAATGTGGCAAAAATATTTGGAAGGTCCAATAATCATGTTAGCTTTGGAAAACCAGCCTCAATAATAATTCATGGAAGAAAAGAGATGCGAGCTAATGGTGATACTACAATACAATGCAAACAAGCAATAGAGGAGAAATTAAAATATTATACCAGACGATTTGTGTTAACAAATAGAGAGTTGGAAAATTGTGAAGCGTTTGTTGCCCTGGAATATTTTCAGTAAGTATTACTTCCAGGTGGTTTAGCAAACGAGACTACTAAGAGAATATTATTGACATTTAAGGGTTGAATGGCTCAAGTTGTAGAACAAATTAAGGTGGAAAAGTCAACACGTGTTCAAAGTTGGATAAGTTCTACTCCAAGAAATTCGGGGGAACGCACCTACTGGTTAAGGATATCAAAGAAGCTCTTCAAATTCCCAGGTACCATCTCGTCCGAGAGTGAACACTAGTCTACCTCCTCAAACAGGAAGAGCAGCTCAATATTCTTGTTATCAACCACCTCATCGGGTGAAGTCTAACCAATGGATAAGGCCAGAGTATTTTGTGGAGTTAACTGAGAATGTGGAAAAAATATTTAGAAGATCCAATAATCATGTTAGCTTTAGAAGATCCAAAAATATTTGGAAGATCCAATAATAATGTGAACACACCGTTAAAGCAAGAAGACACATTAATGATTGTGGATTCGAAGTTAGAAAACAAGAAGACTTAGATACGACTTCTGAATATCTGGATGCAGACCTAGATAAAACAATAGTGATGGTTGTGAATTAACCAACGGTTCAATGGAGGTTTCGTAGTTTATGTACGAATTTTGATAATTTGGCCATCTTTGGAGGAGATAATATAACCGGGAATATAAATAGTTTAAAAAAAGACATGTAGTAAGTTTGGAAACTCAAATAGAAGAAAAAATGTCTACCCATCTTAATGGTAAGAAAGTAACACCTTTTATTTTGTTTGATAAGTACGATCTGAGAGGCATAGTTGGACCCCATGAATATGCAGTGGTGATCAATGTGGAAATAGCAGGAACATAGATCCGACGAATATTAATTGATACGGGAAGTTCAACGAATGTGTTGTTCAAATCAATGTATGATAAGATGAGAAACCCACATATAATACTCTGATTCGAGCACCATAATTGGGTTCACATGCGTAACAGCGCAGGTCATTAGGGAATTCGAGAGAGATATTATGTTGGGAAGAGGTCCTTTTATGAAAAAAGTTCAAGTCTTGTTTATGGTAGTGGATGTCCGACCACCTAAAATTCAATTTTTGGGATGTTGTTTCAATTGTCCACCAATGTTTGAAGTATGTCATTGGTGATCGCGTCAGAGTAGTTCAAAGTGCTAGCAAGTGGCAATATAATTTTATGCAACAGTTTTGCATTGTAAGAGGGTTGTTTCTGGTGATCAAATGGCTAAATAACAATTAAATGGGTTGTCTTTGGATGAGGAATGTGTTGATGATCCAAGAAAAACCCCAGGTCATATAGTAGTGAAATGTTAATGAGTATATGTTCCCAAACGGGAAATGTTTGCGAATATGGCTACTATTGTCACCTGCTTTACGTTACCAATTGTTAAAGTTTTTGCCTGACAACCTGGATGTTTTTTCTTGGAAAACCAGTAATGTAATAAGGGTTTCATCCGAGGTAATATATCACAATTTAGCCTTAAATCCTAAAATCAGGCTCATCATTCAAAAGATGAGAGCTTTTTCTGTAGAGAAATCTAAGGCAATTGTGGCTGAAGTGGATCGTGTATCCAAGGTCGGACATACATAGGAGGCACAATATGCATTGTGGACTGCAAATCCAGTGCTTATAAAAAAGAAGAACATAAAATAGAGATCGTGTATTGACTTTACTGATTTGAATAGGGTGTGTCCAAAATATATATTTATTGTGCCAGAAATTGATCAACTTATTGATTTAACATCGGGGAATAGGATTCTTTCTTTCATAAATGTATTTGCAGGTTATAATCAGATCCAGATAAATCTGAAGGATCAATAAATTATTATGTTTATTACTGATCGAGGATTACATTGTTACCAGGTCATGCCTTTTGGTCTTAAGAATGCTAGGGTAGCACATTAAAGATTAGTACACAAGGCGTTTGCTTCTTAAATTGGAAGGAATATGGAGGTCTATATTGGCGATATGTTAGTCAAGAGCTCAACATAAGACGAACATGTACGAGATTTAGAAGAAACTTTTGTCAATCTTAGAGCTATACAATTGAAGTTAAATCTTGGAAAAATGTACCTCTGGAGTTAGGTCTGGAAATTTCTTCGGATATATCATAAGTGAAAAGGGAATAGAAGCTGATCCCGACCAGCTAAAGGCTTTGATAGAATTACCTCAGCTCGGATAATTAAAGAGGTGCAAATTTTGACAAGGACGTTGGCTCCTCTAAATGGATTCATCTCTTGATTTTATGATAAATTTCTATGATGAAAGAGCATTTGTCATCACTGGGAATTTTGTCTAAGCCTTGAATACGAGAACAACTATTTTTATATGTTGTTGTGTCGGATTTTCTATCAGTGTTGTGTTAATAAGGGAATAAAGTATGTATTCTCGGCCATTTTATTATGTGAGAAAACGTTTATTGGCATATGAAAAAATATAATTAAGGCTTGAGAAGTTGGTTCTGGTCTTGGTGGCAGCTGCTAGAAATATGTGCCCCTATTTTCAAGCTCATACAATTGTTGTCTAAACTTATTTTTCATTGAAGAATGTGCTACAACGACTGGATATCTCTGGCACGAATGACTAAGTGGTTGGTCGAGTTAAGGATTTTAACATAAATTTTTCTCCTCAGAAAGCTATTAAGACTCTAAATCTAGCAGATTTCTTAGTTTAATTTCATTCGAGACGATCCGATAAGGAAATTGTTAGAGAATTGTTACCAGTGGATTCAACATGGGTGGTTCAAACAGATTGAGGTTATAGTATATTGGCATCAAGTGCGGGAGTACAATTGATTGCTCCTTCTTCAGAGGCTATGTATCAGGCCATTCAATTTGGATTTCATGCGTCATATAACAAAGTTGTGTATTAGGTTGCTTTACATGTTCTAATTCTTGCGAGTATTTGTTGGGGGGAAATGGTTCATTTAGAAATAAATTCGCAGTTGGTGGCATATCACGTGGCGGGGATATCTGAGGCTAAGAAAGAACAACTTGTTTTATATATTTGTGAGCTTCAAAGATTAATTTTTTTTGTTTGACTAAGTGGTTGTTTAACACATCAATCAAGGGGAAAACACAGTTGTTACTGATGAGTCCGAATTTGAAGAGCTCCCCGGAAGGGTAGTCCAAAGTAAATCACCCCGTAAATCCGAACAGACTCCATGACTTCAATTCGAACAGCACTGATTAAACCGGACAGATGATCTTGAACACTGCAAACATAAGACAGTTCGAACTATGACTAAAGTACTAAAAAACCTAATCACTATCTGACTAAGCTACCTGTACATCTGCTTAAAACTCATGGGTCTTTAAACATGACCCGGGTCCTTTAAACTTGACCCGAAAGCCCATAAGGGCCCAAATCTTACACTATAAATGCCCAACCACCAGCATTAACTATGGGTAAGAAAAATTAACTGCTGCCAGGCTGCTTAATTCTCTCTCCACCCTTGAAACACTCTGAAACACCCTGAAATATCTTCAAACACCCTTAAACACCACCACACCACCGTGAAACACCCTTACGCCGCCTTAAAACTCCACTTAAAATTACCAGCCTACCCTCAGGCTACTTTTATCCACACCAAATTGGCGACCACAGTGGGAGGCGACGGTGCCTGAATCAAGCATTCAAAACCAAGTAAGGAAATTCTGTCCGAATGAATCCGGATAACCCAGAGCTTCCACCAGCTTTGCTCGAAGTGGTGGAAGAGAACGATGAATATACTGTCCAAGAGCGTGACAGGTTGAGGGTTGAAATAGAAGCTCTGAGGGCTGAGAAGGCCAAGATGGGCATGAAGGAAAAGTCCAAAGCATCAGTTGCTCATCGCTCTGATAACCCTCGAGAGCATGAGGCTTCAAAGACTCATGTGAGCACTAAAAAGACACATGCCAGTTCTAAAAAGTCTCACCGGTCCAAGCCTGTGGAGAGTTCTGACTCAAGCTCAGAATCTTCGGACAACTCTTCGGACAGTGAGGGAAATGAAAAGTCCTTGTCCTCCAGCAGTGACGAGGGGCGAACCAGGAAAAAACAGAAGCAAGTTAAAAAGTATTCTAGAAAAAGAGATCGCTATGGAAGAATGAAAAGGCATATTGGAAAAGGGTCATCTCACCGGAGGCATGTAGACCGGATGCTGATTGATCCTTTTGCCTTCCATGATGAGCCAGGTATCTTTGCAACTCCTAATGATGATACCGTGTTCAGTCGTGGAAGGAATTGGAGGCAGTCTCCACTGTCTTCTAAAATCCTGTCCGGGAACCTCCCCAAGAGGTTTGACAGCACAAAGATGGAGAAATACGATGGCAGTACTGATCCGGACAATCATCTGGAGCAATTCAAGAACTTCATGATGAACTTTGATGATGATGATAAACTGCTCTGCAGGGCATTCTCCCAGTCCTTTACGGGGAGTGCTCTGAAGTGGTACAACAGCCTTCCTCAGGGTTGTATCAGAGACTTTGATACCTTTTGGGTGGCCTTTCGAAGGCAATTTGTGGGGAGTAAGGAGCTCAAGGGTAATGGAGATACCATAATCCATTTTGCCCAAGAGCCAAATGAATCGTTGAAAGAATACATAAGTCGTTTTGTGAACACAAAGAACGGGCTGGCTGATTGCTTTGAACAAGTGGCAATAGCATCCCTGAGACAAGGTTTGAACCCGGGCAACCTGGCCGATTCGGTAACAAGGAAGAAAGCCATGACCTGGGGTGGATTGCTGAATCAAGTTGGCAAGCAAATAAATGTTGATGAAACAAAAAAGACCAGGGTGCACAGGCAGGTGAGATCCACCCCGGTGACGCCAACTCCCAATCAAAACCAGTCCGGCAATAAAGCTAGAGAAACCGGACAGGGGCATGGAAGAGGAAAAGCTCAGTCTCAACCAGCTGCCCCTGCACAAAGCCAACAGTCTAGAAACAAAAGAGGGCCATGGGTCCAACCGGAGTGGTTTGCAGAACTCAAAGAAAGTGTGGCAACCATTTTTGATAAAACTAAAGACGAAGTACACTACCGGAGACCAGCAGCCCTGCAGTCTCCCAGAGAACATCGAAACAGTTCTTTTTGTCAATATCACAATGATATTGGCCATACTACTGATGATTGCATAGCCTTGAAACAAGAGGTTTAGAACCTGATTGAAAGAGGGAAGTTGGGTGCATACGTTAAAAGAAGAGGAGGCAACAGGCCTGACAACACTCACCGGGCTGGTCCGGTTAATGCTGCCCCAGAAGGGGCTATGGTAATCGTTGAAAGGTTTGATGTGGAATCTGAATACTTGGTTCCTGATCCAACAAGGAACAGAGTGGGTGCAATAGAGGAGCGTTCCAAGTCGGTCTCCGGGCTCATTAAATTCTTTGAGTCCTTGACAATTTTCGGAGGGGACACCGTAACGGCTCCTACCACTTCATCAAGAAAAAGGCATGTTCATAATTTGGCAACCCAACTAGAAGGGGGCATGACCTCTTATCAATCGTCAAGTTTATTCCCATTCATTGTCTTTGATGGGGATGATTTAAGAGACATTGCTGGCCCTCATGAAGATGTTGTTGTCATAGGAGCATCGATAGGGGGCAATGAGATAAGGCGAATCCTGGTAGATACTGGGAGCTCTGCCAACATCCTTTTCCTAGATACTTACAAGAAAATGAAAAATCCAGCTGTGATTCAAAAGTCAGACCGATCGACTGTAGGATTCACGGGCAGCTCAGCTAATGTAATCGGTGAGTTCGAAGAAGAAGTATTGTTGGGCAGAGGCCCTTTCAAGAAAACGGTCAGAATACTTTTCATTGTGGTGGACTGTCCCACTTGTTACAATGCTATTCTAGGGAGATCTTGGCTCTCTAGGATGCATGCAGTGGCCTCAACAGTCCATCAGTGTCTAAAATACACTGTTCAGGGGCAGGTTGGGGTTGTCCGGAGCAGTCAAAAAGTTGCAAGAGAATGTTATGCCACTGCCTTGGCTCCACGAACGATGGGAGCAGTCCGTATAAATGACCAATAGCAGTTTGAGGGCCTTTCTGGGGGTGAGGGTGAAATTGATGACCCCAGAGAGACCCCCGGAGTGTTGATCCCAGTTGAAGAGGTTGAGACACACTGCTTGGAAGAAGGGAAATTTGTCAAGATAGGGTCCAAAATGCCACAAGTGTTGAAAGAAGAGATGTTAAAATTCTTAAAAGACCATCAGCATGTCTTTGCTTGGTGCAATGCTGATGTTACTGGAGTTCCATCAGAGGTGATTTCCCATCACCTATCTGTCCGGAGAGATGTGGCACCTGTGGTGCAAAAGAGGAGAGCCTTCTCAAAAGAAAAGGCTGATGTTATTGTACAAGAGGTTGACAGACTCACAAAGATGGGGCACATTAAAGAATCTCAGTATCCTTTGTGGACTGCCAATCCAGTCTTGGTAAAAAAGAAAAACGGTAAATGGCGAATGTGCATTGACTTCACAGATCTCAATCGAGCTTGCCCAAAAGACTTGTATCCGGTTCCCCGGATAGATCAGCTGGTAGATTCTACTTCTGGGAACAAGCTACTCTCCTTCATGGATGCTTTCTCCGGGTACAATCAGATCCAGGTCGATCCAAGAGATCAAGAGCATACCACTTTTGTTACTGATAGAGGATTACACTGCTACAAGGTGATGCCTTTTGGTTTGAAAAATGCTGGGGCTACTTATCAAAGGTTAGTCAATAAAGCATTTGCTGATCAAATTGGAAGAAATATGGAGGTTTACATTGACGATATGATGGTGAAAAGTGTGGATGAGCAGCTGCACTTGTCCGACCTCCAGGAAACTTTTGCCAACCTGGCCAAGGTAAATTTAAAGTTAAATCCTGAAAAATGTGTGTTCGGAGTGCAGTCCGGGAAGTTCTTAGGGTATATTATAAGTGAGCATGGAATACAGCCCGACCCGGACCAACTCAATGCCTTGTTCCAAATGGAGCCTCCACGAAATGTTAAAGAAGTACAGCGGTTAACGGGGAGGTTAGCAGCTTTGAACAGATTCATCTCAAGGTCTTCGGACAGATGTGCTCCTTTATTTCAAACGTTGAAGGGTGCAAAGGGGTTTGAGTGGACACCACAGTGTGATGAGGCATTCAATGAAATCAAAAAGCATCTGTCCTCCCCCAAGACCTTGTTCAAACCAGTCGATGGGGAGACTCTTTTTGTGTATCTGGCTGTTTCAAGTTGTGCCATCAGTGCTGTGCTAGTAAGGGAGGTTGATGGGTATCCTCATCCAGTATACTACATCAGCAAAAGCCTGATTGATGCTGAACGCCGTTACTTGAAACTCGAGAAACTAGCATTGGCCTTGGTGATAGCTGCAAGAAAGATGAGGCCTTATTTTCAGGCTCATCCTATCGTTGTCCGGACATCCTTCCCTATAAAGAATGTCCTTCAAAAAGCAGACATTTCAAGCAGAATGACAAAGTGGTCAGTAGAGTTGGGGGACTTCGACATAGACTTTGCTCCTCGAACAGCAGTAAAAGCTCAAGCTGTGGCTGATTTTCTGGTCGAATTCCATTCTGATAGGGACTCAGAGAAATCTGCTGATTCAAAAGACAAAAAAGTGTGGATTGTCCGAACAGATGGAGGATCCAGTGCCATAGGATCTGGGGACAACATGTTCCAAGCTATTTGTTTTGCTTTCAGAGCATCTAATAACGAGTCTGAATACGAAGCAGCTATAGCTGGGTTGAAATTGGCTTATATCTGTGGAGCAAAAAGGGTCAAGCTGCTAAGCGACTCCCAATTGCTTGTCCACCATGCCTTGGGCCTATCAGAAGCTAGAAAAGAACAATTGATTAAATATTTACTTCTCCTGAAAAATGAAGCAATGAAGTTTAAAGCTGTGATCTATGAACATATTCCCCGGGCAGAGAATGAGCTAGCAGACTCGTTGGCAACAATAGCATACACGGAGTCCTATCCATGGATCCATGTGCTTGAAAGTCCTTCTATTCAACTTGATGAAGGGGAAAAAGAAGAAGTCTTTGAGATACAAGTAAATGAGCCTCAGGATTGGAGGTCTCCTCTTATACAATATCTGTCTGATGGCATCGTACCTTTGAATAAATCACAAGCCAGAACTCTAAAACACAAGGCTCGTGGTTTCATCATGATTAGAGAGGTCTTGTACAAGAAATCCTATAGCAAACCTCTCCTACGCTGTTTAGGAGATTATGAGTCACAAATGGTTCTCTCCGAATTGCATGATGGTGAGGGATCAGCCCATTGTGGATTTAGAGCATTAACAAGAAGAGTGCTTCTCTCCGGATATTATTGGCCTTCAATAATGAAAGATGCCAAGGAACTAGTAAGAAGGTGTGACCCATGCCAGAGGTACAGCAATGAAATTCATGTACCAGCCATTCCTATGGAATCAATTTCTGAGCCTATCCCTTTTGCTCGATGGGGATTAGACTTAGTTGGGCCTCTCCCTATGGCGTCCGGAGGGCGTAAAACCATAATCGTAGCCATTGACTACTTTTCCAAGTGGATAGAAGCAACCCCCTTGGCAGGAACAACATCAAAGGCTGTTATAAAATTCATTCTATCCAACATATGCTGCAGATTTGGTGTTCCCCAGAGAATAACAACAGACAATGGGCCACAGTTTGACAACAGAGAAATGGAGAGCTTCTGTGCCTCAAGGGGTATTCAGCACTGCTTTTCTTCACCATTCCACCCACAAGCCAATGGGCAAGTTGAAGTGGCTAACAGAACGATACTGTCCGGTTTAAAGAAAAATTTGGAAGGGGCTGCTGGGAAGTGGCCTAGTTATTTACAAGAAGTCTTGTGGGCCTACCGGACAACACCTGGGGCTGCAACACAAGAGTCACCTTTTGCCTTGGTCTATGGGATGGATGCAGTAGCCCGCATAGAAAAGACACTTCCCTCCTTTCGAGTGCACAACTTCTCCGGACAGGCTAATGAAATGGCAGTTAGAAATCAACTTGATTTAATTGAAGAAAGGCGAGTAAAAGCTCATCTTAGAATGGCACACTATCAAGGCTTGATGAGAAGCAGGTTTGCTTCTAAAGTTAAAAGAAGGGATTTTCAACCAGGAGATAAGGTATTGAGGAAAGTTTTCTTGCATACCAAGGAAAAGCTCTTCGTAAAGCTGGCCCCAACTTGGGAGGGTCCCTACACTGTGGTTGAAAGAATCAAGCCTGGCACATACTGGTTGGAAGACAAAGATGGCAGGGTTTTAACTCACCCTTGAAATATTGAACACCTTCGAATGTATTTGGAATAAAACTTATGTAAATATTTACTTGTTTAAATATCCATGTAAATATTTGGGGGCATACCACTATCTCTCTCCGGCGCCACAGAGAGCTTTAAATGAAACTTGGAACTTTCTTGAATTAATTTTCTAAGTTTTTGCAAAATTCTGTTGATTGTCATACTATTCGGACTGAAAGGTCTAAGGGCTACTTAAATTCTAGCCAGAGAAACTAAACACTCTCACAACACGATAACTCGAGATTACTTAAACTCCAAGATATTTAAACAGACTATGGAATAAGAGAAGGGTTGTGCGAGATAAAACGTTCATTCAATAAACTTAAAGTTGCCTTGGCCTTCCAAGGACTTTTTAAACAAGTTTAAACACAATACAAAAATCTGTCCGGTTAAAACGGACAGCATCACAAAAAAGGTGCCTTGGCCTTCCAAGGACTTTGGTTCGAACAAAAAGTAAACAGAATAAATTACCAACTAAGGTGGAGCCTTTGAAGATGGCTCACCCTCATCTGTTCCCTTGGTCTTGATATCGCTTTTTTCCTCAATGACCTTCTTGCCTTTGGGGTCAGCCTCTTCTTCACCCGGACTCTCTCCGATTTCCTCCTCGTCACCAGATGAGGATATATCAGTGTACCCTTCATCAACCATGGTCCAATATGGGAGATCGTCATCATCCACATAACGCCATAAGTCCCCAAGTCTCCTCTTCGGGAACTTCTCGTGAAATAGAAGGACCATGTCGGACTTCACCTTTTCAATCAATAATTCCTCACTCCGTATCATCTCCCTGGCATAAGCGTTGATTTTGGCCTTGATCATGGCCTCTTGATCCTTTACCAGAGCAGCTTTCTCACCAACAGCCTGAGTCACTGCATTCTCTAAAGCAAGTTTGTCAGTAGTCAGATTGGTGACAAGCTTCTCTTTTGCTGCAGTCTCATCTTTTGAGGTTTTCAAGTCCTTCTCCAACTCGGACAGCTTAGCCCGGAGATCTTCTAGGGTTTTCTCTAAAGAGGCAACTTTTGTGTTGCTTTCATTTTGACTCCTCTTCAGCTGTTCGTTCGACTCCTTGAGCAAGTCGACCTTAGTAGTGGCAGTCCTGAGGTTTTCGGACAGTGACTCCTTCTCAGACTTAAGCTCTTTGATGGACTCTGCCTGACTCCGGACTTGCCTTTCCAGGGTAAGTACTGGTTGTACGTTGCTCAGGAGGGAATGAGCTATAACGTCCCTCTCGCTGGAGACCAAGAAAGTCTTACCGTTGAAGTTTACAGTGTTGGAACTACTGGGAGGAACATATGGCCCTGCGAACTCATCTCTTGACAGGCCAAGGAAGTAATCACCCAAAGGACCCAGACCGGTGACATCCACTTCGTCCATGTTAATTTCTCCCCTAGCAACTTCATCATTGTGGAATTCCATTGGAATCCCTTCATTGAGATTCCCTGGGATCTCTTCGGCTAAGGTTGGGTCAGTTGGGAATGTGGGCTCCGGGTCCCGGAGAGCCAGTTCCTCTCCTTGAGAAAGTTTTTTCTTTTTGACCTCTTTATCAGCACTGTCACTCACTTGCTTGCGAGTTCGTTTGGAGGCCCTTGAAGGTTTTGAGGGAGTCTCTCCGTGTTTCTTACTTTCCACTTCTACCACCTGAAGAAGGTTTTCATCAACTTGAGCTGGGATGGGCACCTATGTGTCAGTTGGAGTCTTTTTCTCCGTATCCGCTGCTGTTTTCCTCCCTTTCTTCTTCTGGCCCTTCATTTTACTTGGGGCTTTGGCTCGGAGAGAAAGGAAAAGGGTCCCATCTAGCTCATGAGACCTTCTCATCACTATGTCGTCATCAGGAGGGGTGGAGAACTCCTCCCATGATAAATCCCTTCGACCTGTGGTGTTCCACAGGTGAGATCTCGCCAGGTTCCCCGAAGTGAAAGCCCTGTGAAACCGGTTCTCCCAGTTCTCTGCGGCCCATGCATTTATCTTGCCACAGGTGTCCTGTCCGGCTTTCAGATAGTCTCCGAACTCTTTTGGCAGTTCTAATAAAACAAAAGAATAACTAGTTAGTGAAAGCTTAAAGAAGGGAAGATACGAACAGAAACTTAAGGAAAGAACTTACGATCGCTTCTCCATCTACTTCGAAGAAGGCTTGGATTCTCCCCAACCTTAATCTTCTTACCGTTCTCCCATGAGCCACTTATAAACAAGAACTGGCTCCTCCATTTATTCTCCGACTCCAGGAGATCATCGACAGCTTTCAGATTGTTCCCCATATTAAAATGATAAAAAGGGAATTGGTGGTGTTTGCACAAGCTAGCAACAGCAGCAAATTCTTCCATGGGAAGAGGGATTCCGGACAGCCTAGACGCCATAATGCATGACATCAAGGTGTACCATCCGTTGGGGCTCAGCTGTGATGGACATAGCTTGACTAAATGGAAATAGCGCACTATCTTCGGATCCAATGGGAACCTGAGTCCCCAATTGAACAGCTCCGTAAAAAAGACAATCTCGTTTCTCTTGCAGTCCATCGGGGTCTCCGGATCGATGGGAATTCGGATCTTTACGTTTTCAGGGATCCCCCACTTAGTGCGAAGCCGTCCCAAGTCTCTAGTATGAATAAACATGTACTTGGTTTTTAACAAAGACAAAAGATACTTAAATTCTACCTTGTGAAAGCAGGGCCCAACTTTCCCTTCAAGGCTCTCCGGCAGATCCGGACGGCTCAGGTAAAAGTCCTCTTTGCCTTTCTTGGCAACAACTATAGCAGTTTCAGCTTGTCCGGAAGACTCGGACTCAAACCTAACCTCCTCAGTGGAGTCTTCCATCCTCTCCTCCATTACTGTTGGGGGAGCTTCTGCAGAAACAGCCCGGGGAGGGATGAAGCTTGGCACAGCTGATCCTCCGGACTGGCGGCTCGTTGTATATTTCTGAGTTCTCACCTCAGTTTGAGCTTCTGAGGTCGAAGTTTCCTTAGGAGGTAGTGGACTGCTAGCCTCCGGACCAACCGGCCTCTCCCGGAGGGTCCTAACAGTTGTCCCGGACCCTGACTCACTGGTATTTTTTTTAGGAGAGTCCTTTAACCAGTCTACTTGGTCTTTTCATGATCAGCTTGTCTGGAGAATGATCGGAGTCGGACCCCATAGCAATAAAAGTGGTTTTCTTCCTAACACTTGTAACAGCGACCCCCGGTTCGACAGTGGGGATTGACTCTTGGACTGATGAGCCAGAAACTATTGGGGAGAGTGTTGATTGAAAGAGTTTTCTAGGTTTCGTACCTTTCGAAGACGACGAACCTCTATCAGATTCTTCGATTGAAGGGGCTGGTTTTTCAACAGGCGACGCTGGAAGCCCTGCTGCAAGTCTCTTCTCTTTTTCAACCCTTTGAGCTTTCTCTAGTTCTGAAAGATTGAGCCAGCCACCCTTGATTAGAGCTGTTCTTGCTGTGAACATAAAACAACTGAGGAAAGTTTGAAGTTTTAGAGAGATGAAGTTTTGAGTAAAATGACAAAGTGAAAATGAAACTGTGAAAGACAAATGGAATTTATAGTAAATGTAAAAAAGAGTTTGATTCCTAGGAGAATCCGAAAAGTTGGGCAATGATTAAAAACGGCGCTGACGTCATCAATAGCATTTAAAGAAGTAACTTGTTCGAGAAAGTGGTGCAACTTTCAAGGTGAGAAAACGGCTAAAAGTAACCAACCAGAGAGTGACACGTGTCCCACTACTTCTGACAAAGAACCGTTTGGAATTCGTAACGGTTGGACTGTCCGGGCCTATTTCAATTCTCTTCGAATTGGAAAACCACTTCTTCAATCGGACTGTTTTTCAGTTCTTTAACAAGGACACTTGTTCAAATACCTAAAAAAGGGGCTCCTGATGAGTCCGAATTCGAAGAGCTCCCCGGAAGGGTAGTCCAAAGTAAATCACCCTGTAAATCCGAACAGACTCCATGACTTCAATTCGAACAGCACTGATTGAACCGGACAGATGATCTTGAACACTGCAAACATAAGACAGTTCGAACTATGACTAAAGTACTAAAAAAGCTAATCACTATCTGACTAAGCTACCTGTACATCTGCTTAAAACTCATGGGTCTTTAAACATGACCCGGGTCCTTTAAACTTGACCCGAAACCCCATAAGGGCCCAAATCTTACACTATAAATGCCCAACCACCAGCATTAACTATGGGTAAGAAAAATTAACTGCTGCCAGGCTGCTTAATTCTCTCTCCACCCTTGAAACACTCTGAAACACCCTGAAATATCTTCAAACACCCTTAAACACCACCACACCACCGTGAAACACCCTTACGCCGCCTTAAAACTCCACTTAAAATTACCAGCCTACCCTCAGGCTACTTTTATCCACACCAGTTACAGAGGACTATCCTTGGATATTATTACAAGAAATTTCATATATTTTGTCAAAGTTAGAACAATGCAAATATTCCGATGAGGTGTTTGTCACTATAATAAAAAAATTAAGGTGCTTTGAGATTTGAAATAACATAATTTTTACTAAAAGGTACACTACCTCAAGATACAAAGTTAGCTCAGCGGTTGAGATATAGAGCCCATAGCTATACAATATTAGATGGGGTGTTATATAAGAAGTCTTTGAGTAGGTCGTTATTACAATGTTTGGGTACGAATGAATCCCAGGCAGTTTTATATGAACTCCATGATGGAGAAGGTTCTGCTCATCGTAATTTTAAGGCTTTGGAAATAAGGGTTTTGTTGGCAGGATACTATTGACTTTCAATAATGAGTGATGCTAAAACTTTGTTACGAAGTTGCAACACTTGTCAAAGGTTTGTAAATTCTATTCATAAACCGGCAGTACTATTAATTTCAATTTTCGAGGTGGTTCCCTTTGATAGATGGGGAATAAACTTAGTAGGACCATTTCCCATGGCTTCAGGAGGACGATAAACGATTATAGTGGTGGTGCATTATTTTTCGAAGTGGAGACTGAACCATTCTCGGGGAAAAGAACTAAAGATATTATCGAATTCATTATGACTAATCTTTGTTGTCTATTTAGGGTTCCTCACAAGATTACTACGAAGAACGGGCCTCAGTTTAATAATAAAGAAATGACTTCTTTCTGTAATTCTAGGAGAATTATACAGTTTTTTTCCACACCTTTTCATCCTCAAGAACATGGACAGGTGGAAGTAACTAACAGATCTATTTTATATGGGTTAAAGAAAGATTTGATAGGTGTTACTGTGAAATGGCTTAGTTATTTACCATAAGTGTTATGGGCTTATAGAACAACACCTAGAGAAGCAATTCAAGAGACTATTTTTGCCGTAGTATACATAATGGATGATGTGAGTCCTTCGGAGTCAACTTTATCATTTTATAGAGTAATCAATTATTTTGAGGATACTAATGAGGGGACGAGAAGAACAAAGCTTGATCTAATTGAATAAAATAGGATTAGGGCGCATTTGAATTTGACACACTATCAAACTTTGATGAAGAGTCACTATAATTGAAGTTAAGGCGAAAGGAATTCAAGGTGGGAGACAAACTGTTGAGGAAAGTATTTTTGCATAGGAAGGATAAAATATTAGAAACATGGCTCCAAACTCGGAAGGTCCTTATTCAGTGATAGAGAGAATTAAACCAGGTTCGAAGTGCTAACGATCATTATAAGCATTGTTCAAACTGCCAATTTAAGTGGTGATAAAACTCAAAGTGATAACATCTATTTAGAGCATGGTTTGAAATATCAAATTGAGTGGTAATGAATTTTGAGGTGTTAAATGTTTGTTGAATCATTTTTCAATTATACGAGGTCTGGAAAAAGGGTAATGAAACTTAGCATTTTTCAACCAAACAAAAGTGGCAAAAGTAAATTTTTTAAACTTGAGGATCTGTGTAAATGTCTTTCTCTTCATTTTCTTTTTCTACCTCTTAAGTGGTGGGTGATGAGTCCGAATTCAGGATACTCCTCGGAAGGGCAAATCAGTCTAAACTCTCCGAATACCGGACAAGCACTAAGGACATAAACCGGACAGATGATTTGGACCGGACAGATCACTTCGAACACTGTGAACTTAAGGCTGTTCGAACTATGACTAAAGTACTAAAAAACCTAAACACTTCCTGACTAAGCTGCCTGTCCTCCTGCTTAGAACTCATGGGTCTTTAAACATGACCCGGGTCCATTAAACTTGACCCGAAAGCCCATAAGGGCCCAAAAATCACGCTATAAATACCCAACCACCAGCATTAACTATGGGTAATGAAAATTAACTGCTACCAAGCTGCTTAATTATCTCTCCACCTTAAAACACCCTTACACCACCGTTAAACACCCCTGTACCACCTTGAAACTCCACTTAAAATTACTTGCCTACCCTCAGGCGATTATTTTCCACACCAAATTGGCGACCACAGTGGGAGAAGAGAGGTGCCTGAATCAAGCATTCAAAACCTGCCAAGAAATTCTGTCCGAATGAATCCGGATAATCCATAGCTTCCACCAGCTTTGCTTGAAGTGGTGGAAGAAAACGATGAGTATACTGTCCAAGAGCGTGACAGGTTAAAGCTTGAAATAGAAGCTCTGAGGGCTGAAAAGGCCAAAATGGGCGTGAAAGAAAAGTCCAAGGCATCGGTTGTTCATCACACCGACAACCCTAGAGAGCCTGAGGCTTCGAAAACACATGTGAGTACCAAAAAGACACATGCTAGTTCTAAAAAGTCTCACCGGTCCAAGCCTGTGGAGAGCTCTGACTCAAGTTCAGAATCTTCGGACAGCTCTTCGGACAGTGAGGGAAATGAAAAATCCTTGTCCTCCAGCAGTGATGAGGGTCGAACCAAGAAGAAGCAAAAGCAGATCAAAAAATATTCAAGAAAAAGGGATAGACATGGAAAGATAAAGAAGCATATTGGTAAAGGATCATCTCATAGCCGGAGGCATGTGAACCGGATGCTGATGGATCCTTTCGCTTTTCACGATGAACCAGGTATCTTTGCAACTCCCAATGAGGATACTGTGTTCAGTCGTGGAAGAAACTGGAGGCAATCTCCATTATCTTCTAAGATTCTGTCCGGGAACCTCCCTAAGAGGTTTGACAGCACCAAGTACGATGGCAGTACTAATCCGGAAAATCATCTGGAGCAATTCAAGAACTTCATGATGAACTTTGACGATGATGATAAACTACTTTGTAGGGCATTCTCCCAATCCTTTACGGAGAGTGCTCTGAAATGGTACAACAGCCTGCCTCAGGGTTGTATTAAAGATTTTGATACGTTTTGGGTAGCCTTTCGAAGGCAGTTTGTGGGGAGTAAGGAGCTAAAGGGAAATGGAGACACAATAATCCATTGTGCCCAGGAGCCAAATGAGTCATTGAAGGAGTACATAAGTCGTTTTGTGAACACAAAGAATGGGTTGGCTGATTGCTTCGAACAGGTGGCAATAGCGTCCCTAAGACAAGGCCTAAACCCAGGCAACCTGGCTGATTCGGCGACCAGAAAGAAGGCCATGACATGGGGAGGGTTGCTAAATCAAGTTGGCAAGCAAATAAACGTTGATGAAACAAAGAAGACCAGGGTACACAGACAGGTGAGATCCACCCCGGTGGCACCAACTCCAAATCAAAACCAGTCCGGGAACAGAGCAAGAGAAACCGGACAGGGGCATGGTAGGGCAAAAGCTCAGTCTCAGCCAGCTGCTCCTGCTCAAAGTCAACAATCCAGGAACAAAAGAGGGCCATGGGTCCAACCGGAGTGGTTCGCAGAACTTAAAGAAAGTGTGGCCACCATTTTCGATAAAACAAAAGATAAGGTACACTACCGGAGACCGGCAACCTTGCAGTCTCCCAGAGAGCATCGTAACAACTCCTTTTGCCAATACCACAATGATATTGGCCATACCACTGATGATTGCATAGCGTTGAAACAAGAGGTTCAAAACTTGATTGAAAGGGGAAAGTTGGGTGCATACGTTAAAAGAAGGAGAGACAACAGGCCTGACAATACTCATCGGTTTGGTCCAAGTAACGTTGCCCCAGAGGGGGCCATGGTAATAGTTGAAAGGTTCGATGTGGAATCTGAGTACTTGGATCCTGATCCAACACGAAATAGGGTGGGTGCTATAGAGGAGTATTCTAGGACGGTCTCCGGGCTCATTAAATTCTTCGAGTCATTGACGATCTTCGGAGGGGACACTATGACTGCTCCTACTGCTTCTTCAAGAAAGAGGCATGTTCATAATTTAGCCTCCCAGCTAGAGGGAGGCATGAGTCACAGATGGTCCTCTCCGAATTGCATGATGCTGAAGGATCAGCCCATTGTGGATTCAGAGCTTTAACAAGAAGAGTGTTACTCTCCGGATACTATTGGCCATCAATCATGAAAGATGCTAAGGAGCTGGTAAGAAGGTGTGACCCATGTCAGAGGTACAGCAATGAAATTCATGTACCAGCCATTCATTTGGAGTTAATTTCTGAGCCCATCCCTTTTGCTCGATGGGGATTGGACTTGGTTGGGCCTCTCCCTGTGGCGTCCGGAGGGCGTAAAACTATAATTGTGGCTATTGACTACTTCTCGAAGTGGATAGAAGCAGCCCCCCTGGCAGGGACAACATCAAAAGCTGTCATAAAATTTATTCTGTCCAAAATATGTTGCAGATTTGGTGTCCCACAGAGGATAACAACAGACAATGGGCCACAGTTTGACAATAGTGAAATGGAAAGCTTATGTGCCTCAAGGGGTATACAACACTGTTTTTCTTCACCTTTCCACCCATAAGCCAACGGGCAAGTTGAAGTGGCTAATAGAACTATACTGTCCGGGCTAAAGAAAAATTTGGAAGGGGCTGCTCGGAAGTGGCCTGGTTATCAACAAGAAGTCTTGTGGGCCTACCGGACAACATCTGGGGCTGCAACACAAGAATCTCCCTTTGCCTTGGTCTATGGAATGGATGCAGTAGCTCCCATAGAGAAAACACTCCCTTCCTTTCGTATTCACAACTTCTCCGGACACGCTAATGAAATGGAAATTAGAAATCAACTTGATTTGATAGAAGAAAGACGGGTTAAAGCTCATCTTAGAGTGGCACACTATCAGGGCTTGATGAGAAGCAGGTTTGCTTCTAAGGTTAAAAGAAGAGATTTCCAATCAGGGGATAAAGTATTAAGGAAGGTCTTCTTGCATACTAAGGAAAAGCTCTTCGGAAAGTTGGCCCCAACCTGGGAGGGTCCGTATACTGTAGTTGAAAGAATCAAGCCTGGGACTTATTGGTTGGAAGACAAAGCTGGCAGGGTTTTAACTCACTCTTGGAATATTGAGCACCTTCGAATGTATTTGGAATAACACTTGTGTAAATATTTACTTGTTTAAACATCCATGTAAATATTTGGGGGCATACATTCCCCTCTTCGGTGGCACGGAGAGCTTTCACTGAAATTTGATGCCTTCTTCAAAATTTTCAAAGTATTTTCAGAATTCTATCCATTGTCATACTATCCGGACTGAAAGGTCTAAGGGCTATTTAAACTCTAGCCGGAGAATCTTAAACACTCTCACAATGCAATAACTCAAAGCTACTTAAATTCCAGCTATCTAAACTAAAACAAATAATGAAAGAAGATGATGGTTGAACAAAATAAAAACATTCATTCAACAAACTTAAAATTGCCTTGGCCTTCCAAGGACTTTTGAACAAGTTAGGATATAGCACAAAAAATCTGTCCGAATAATACGGACACCATCACAAAAATAGTGCCTTGGCCTTCCAAGGACTTTAGTTTGAATGAAAGATAAAAAAAATAAATTATAAATTAAGGTTGAGCCTTTGAAGATGGCTCTCCCTCATCTGCTTTCTCGCCCTTGATGTCGCTCTTCTCTTCGACTATCTTCTTTCCCTTGGGATCAATCTCTTCTTCACCTGGGCTCTCTCCGGTTTCCTTTTCATTATCAGATGAGGACTAACTTGAATATCCCTCGTCAACCATAGTATAATATGGAAGGTCATCATCATCCACGTAGCGCCATAAGCTCCCTAGTCTCCTCTTCGGGAAGTTTTCGTGAAATAGGAGAACCATATCAGACTTCACCCTTTGAATCATTAGCTCCTCGCTTTGTATCATCTCCCTGGCATAGGCGTTGATCTTGGCCTTGATTGTGGCCTCTTGGTCCCTCACCAAAGCAGCCTTCTCTTCAGCAGCCTGAGTCACTGCATTTTCTAAAGCGATCTTGTTAGTGGTCAGGTTGGTGATGAGCTTCTCCTTTGCTGCAGTTTCTCCCCTTGAGGTTGTCAAGTCCTTCTCCAGTCCGGACAGCTTATCATAGAAGATCTTTTATGGTTTCTTCTAGGGTGGCAACCTTTGTGTTGCTTTCATTTTGCTTCTTCTTCAGCTCTTCATTTTCTTCCTTAAGCAAGTCAGCATTGGTGGTGGCAGTGCGGAGGTCTCCGGACAGCTTTTCCTTATCAGACTTGAGATCTTTGATAGTGTCTGCTTGACTCCGGACTTGCCTCTCCAATGTGAGAACTGGCTGCACATTACTAAGCAGAGAGTGGGCTATAGTGTCCTTCTCACTAGAAACCATGAAAGTCTTACCATTAAAATTGACCGTATTGGAGCTGCTCGGAGGGACGTAGGGCCCTGCAAATTCGTCTCTAGGCAGGCCAAGGAAATATTCACCAAGTCCACCCAGACCGGTGATGTCCACTTCATCCAAATTAAGCTCTCCCCCCTCAACCTCATCAGTATGGAATTCCCTTGGAATCTCTTCTTGAAAGTCCCTTGGGATCTCTTCGGCCAGTGTCGGATCAGTAGGGAAAGAGGGCTCCGGATCCCGGAGAGCAAGCTCATCTCCTTGGGAAGTCTTTTTCTTCTTGGCTTCCCTATCAGCACTTTCACTTGCTTGCTTGCGAGTCCTCTTGGATGCCCTTGGAGGTTTTGGGAGATTCACTTCCTGCTTTTCGCTCTCCTGTTCCACCACTTGTAAAAGGGCTGCATCAATTTGAACTGGTGTTGGCCCTTCTGGATCTGTTGGGGTCTCTTTTTCAGTATCACCTGCCACCTTCTTGCCTTTTCTTCTGCCCTTCATTTTTCTTGGGGCTTTGGCCCGGGCAGGCAGGTAGAGTGTCCCATCCAGCTCGTGGGACCTTCTCAGCACAATGTCTTCATCAGGCTGGGTGGTGAGCTCCTCCCAAATTAGGTCTCTCCGACCTGTTGTGTTCCACAAATGGGACCTTGTTAGGTTTCCAGTGGTGAAGGCCTTGTGGAAACGGTTCTCCCAGTTCTCTGCAGCCCATGCATTGATTTTGCCACAGGTAGTCTGTCTGGCCTTCAGGTAGTCCCCGAACTCCTTTGGCAGCTCTGTTAAAACAAAATAGAAATTGGTTAGTACAAACTTAACTTTAAAAAAAGGGAGAGATTCGAACAGAAACTTAAAGTAAAAAAAAAACTTACGGTCACTCCTCCATCTACTCCTGAGAAGGTTTGGATTCTCTCCGGTCTTGATTTTCTTGTCGTTTTCCCATGAGCCACTGACAAACAAGAATTGGCTCCTCCATTTGCTCTCCGACTCCAGGAGATCATCAACAGCTTTGAGATCGTTCCCCATGTTGAAATGGTAGAAGGGGAACTGATGATGCTTGCACAGGTTGGCCACTGCAGCGAACTCTTCCATAGGAAGAGGGATCCCTGATAGCCTAGATACCATAATGCATGACATCAAGGTGAACCAGCCATTGGGGCTTAGTTGTGATGGGCAGAGTTTGACCAGGTGGAAGTAGCGCACGATCTCCGGGTCTAGTGGGAACCTGAGTCCCCAGTTAAATAGCTCCGTAAAGAAGACTATTTCATTCCTTTTACAGTCCATCGGGGTCTCCGGATCGATGGGAATCCTTATTTTTTACGTTCTCAGGGATCCCCTACTTTGTGCGCATTCTACCCAGATCAGAGGTATGGATAAATGCATACTTGGTCTTCTGCAAGGCCGAGAGGTACTTGAGCTCAACTTTATGAAAGCATGGCCCCACTCTCCCTTCAAGGCTCTCCGGCAGGTCCGGATGCCTCAGATATAAGTTTTCCTTGCCTTTCTTAGCAACAACAACAGCGGTATCAGCCTGTCCGGAGGACTCGGACTCAAATCGGACCTCCTTAGTAGAGTCCTCCATTCTCTCCTCCATAATTGTTGGGGGAGCTTCTGTAGAAGTAGTCCGGGGAGGATTGAAGCTTGACATAGCTGGCCCTCCGGACTGTTGACTGCCCGTATTCATTTGACTTCTCACCTCGAGTTGAGTTTCTGAGGCAAAAGATTCTTTGGGGGGTACTGGGCTGCTGGCCTCCGGACCGGACGACCTCTCCCGGGGAGCTCTAATGGGTGCCCCAGACCCATATTCACTGTTCTTTGCCCCCGATTTCGAGGGGGTATTTTTAGAGGTTAGCCCCTTGACTAACCGGCTTGGCCTTTTGATGACTAACTTCTCCGGGGAATGGTCAGAGTCAGACCCCATGGCAATAAAAAATGATTTTTTCCTGACGCTTGTAGCGGTGACTCCCGGTTCAACAGCAGGGATTGACTCCTGAACTGAGGAGCCAGATACTATGGGAGAAAGGGTGGATTGAAAGAGATTTTTAGGCTTGGTACCTTTGGAAGAGGATGAACCTCTATCAGATTCTCCAACAGAGGAGGCTGGTTTCTCAACGGGCGGCGATGGTAGCCCTGTTGCTAGTCGTTTCTCCTTCTCGACCCTTTGTGCTTTCTCCAACTCCGAAAGGTTGAGCCAACCACCTTTAATCAATGCTGTTCTTGCTGTAAACATAAAACAGCCAAGAAAGTTTTTGTTCTAGAGAGATAAAGCTCTGAGTGAAATTGCAGAGTAAAATTTGAGAGAGATAGTGAAACAATGAAAAATGAATGAGAATTTATAGTAAATGTGAAAAAAGGAGTTGATTCCTAGGAGAATCCGAAACGTTGGGTAATGATTAAAAGACGGCGCTGATGTCATTATTGGCAATTAAAGAGGTTACTTGTAAAAGAAGATGGTGCGAAATTCAAGGTGAAAAAACGGCTGGAATGGCCAATCAGAATACGACACGTGTCCCACTAACTCTGACAAAAACCGTTTGGAATTCGTAAAGTTTGATCTGTCCGGATATACCCACAACTCTCTCCGAATTAAGAACCACTTCGTACAATCGGACTGTTTTTCAGTTCTTTGACAAGGACACTTGCTCAAACACCTAAAAAAAGGGCTCCTAATGAGTCCGAATTCAGGATACTCCCCGGAAGGGAAAATCAGTCTAAACTCTCCGAATATCGGACATGCACTAAGGACATAAACCGGACAGATGATTTGGACCGGACAGATCACTTCGAACACTGTGAACTTAAGGCTGTTCGAACTATGACTAAAGTACTAAAAAACCTAAACACTTCCTGACTAAGCTGCCTGTCCTCCTGCTTAGAACTCATGGGTCTTTAAACATGACCCGGGTCCATGAAACTTGACCCGAAAGCCCATAAGGGCCCAAAAATCACGCTATAAATACCCAACCACCAGCATTAACTATGGGTAATGAAAATTAACTGCTACCAAGCTGCTTAATTATCTCTCCACCTTAAAACACCCTTACACCACCGTTAAACACCCCTGTACCACCTTGAAACTCCACTTAAAATTACTTTCCTACCCTCAGGCGATTATTTTCCACACCAGTGGGGTTGGCATACAAAATGGGGTCGGATCGAGAGAAGACATGTCAACTATATCGTTTGTCATAATTTTTTGAGAAGTTTTCGAAGAACTTATATTTTTCTTAGAAGCAACGACCTTTTTTCTTTTCTTCAAAGATTCAGTTGTTTCTTCTTCGGTATTTGTTGGATTATTTTTTATCTTCGGTTTCTCTTGAGGGATTTTATTCTTTAGTTATTTTGGGGAGCTAGTTTGAGATTTATTTTTCTTCTTCTTTGGGGGGGGGGGTAAGTGGATTTGTGCCCTATTCTGAAGAGGCAATATGACATGTGCGTCGGGAGAAGCTAGCCTTTTCACAATATCTCATGCATATGAGGGTTCCATTAGTTTGTCAGCCGACACGATAGAATCCAAGGAGATCTTCCACAAATGGCTCAAGACAAAATCAGAGCATGAAGGCCTTGTGAATGTTTTAATGGTAGCAGCTTGGTGGATTTTATCAAATCTCAAAATTTATACAAGGAACAATAAGAAATAAAATAATTGAAACAGAATTACAGCTGAAGTAAAAATAAGTTGTGTCACTTAGTGATACTTTTCCATTTGAGATTCATACTCGAAGAATTTTCAGTGGTGATCTCTTTTCCATTCTCCCAAGCGCCAAAGATAAATAAAAATCTTTGTTTCTAAAATTTGTCAGCTTCGAGGAGATTTTCAATCAGTTTCAAAGAGTTTTTCGAGTGTGAGATAATAGAATGGCAGCACAAGATTTTTTGAGAGGACAATTTACGGGATGAACTGTTCGATCGGAAGGGGTATTTGGGTAAGTCTTGAATCCATTATACTGAATAGCAATGTAAACCACAGGTTTGGACATTCTTGCATCAGACACAGGTCGATAATCTCAAAATAGTCTACTATGACAGGGTCCAATGAAAACTGAATGCCCCAATTTATGATCATGGGGTAGAAAACAAGTTCTTTTTCTCCACAAGAGAACGAATTCTCTCCTACTATTGGTAGCCAAAGAGTGACGCTATCAGGGATACTTCATTGTTTCATGAGAGTCTTGATCTCGGATTGGTTGTAATACTCATACTACACGTCTTTTAGTGTAGTAAGGTATTCAGGGAGGACATCCTTAAGATTCATGCTTAGGTTTGCAGCGATGTCCTCGGGCAAAGTTGTTTTTTCTTTGTTCTTTTTCCTATTCTTTTTTGGAGCTTGTTTCTTTGAAATACTCTCCTCGGAGTCTAACAGAGGAGTGTTTTATGTAATTTGAATATTTGAGTCAGTCTCTGTCATAGACTCTGACTCAGCAATCTTCTCGGAGACTTCATCTCGAAGTTGAGAGGGGGCAGTATTGGTAGCATCAATTTGACAATTAGCATGGGCACTCGTATTGGTTTGTTCGTTGGTTTCTGAAGGAATTTCCTATGACTCTTTGTTTGTCACAATGTTTTCCTTCGAGTGTTGACATCTTCGGAATCACCCATTCTTACAGATTCACTCTTTCAAGGAGGTTGACTTTTTTGAGGAGATGTTCTTGAATGTATTCGAGGCGTTTTCTTGTGGTTGATTCAAGAAGAAGTTTGGGTATTGTGAGAAGACGCTTCTGTTTGGTTTCGAAGAGTTTTCTCTTTTGTAATTTGAAGAGATTGTTGTGAGTAGGTTATAGGGGCTAGATGGGAGATGTTTTAGTTTCCACGAGTACGATGATTGGGGTTAAAGGATCCATATACAGTGGTATGGGTTGATAGCTTTGGGAAGTTGTCAATCACACCTGCTTCTCGGTATTCAGCGGATCTCTCAAATATGTTGAAGTAATCGTAGATAACAAAAATAGGTTTTTGCTAGGATTTAGTTTTTCAGAAATCGATGTGAGAGCATCTCTTTAAATCAGGCATGAACATAGTAGATAGGAATCATAGAAATTGAGATATGATTGAGAAATAATGGACACGGAGATGATAACGGTGAAATAAAGTCTCTCAAATGATTTTCTCTCTATATATCTAGAATTTATGTGGGATAGGAAACATAGGAGCTGAGAGAGTATTTATAGAATAAATAATGGAAAATAAGTTAGGTTTTTCAAAGAAGGAAGCTGAAAGGTTGACATGCATCCATAGGTCAAAATACGAATCGACAAGCAACGGTTACCTAGTCTAAAGTAGACCAACACGTGTAAAGTGTTAGAATTGGATAGAACGCGTACAAAAAGGCTTCTATGAGGTCCTATTTTATTCTAGATGAATACTTAATAGGGCCATGAAAGTTTCTAAAGTGATTATAGAAAGTTCATACAATGAAGTATGGTCACACGAATGTTCGAGGCAAGTTTTCGATATGGTCATTAAAAGTTTCCAAGGTGATAAAGGAAGAGACAAATGGATTTTCGAGGAAGGATAAAGATTGACTTAAAGGTATCTTAGAATTTAACAAGAACTTAGGCTATAATCAAGCTAATCATTCCTCAAAATTATTCACAAGGATTAGGAGGGTTACTGATAAGGAGGTAGATAATCAAGGAGTAAAAACAATTTTGAAAATGGTTTTTATTTTATTCTTTTATAGTTAGAGGATAAATTTAACATGAAATTAGATATTAAGGACTAAAAGTGAAATTTATTATAACTTGTAACTAATTCTGTTATTCATACCATTTTCCTATAAATAGGAGGAACATTTGAGAAATAAAGGATAAATCAACACCTTTTTATTGATAATCACTTTTAATATGTTTTTCTCTCTAGAAAGACTTGTTGTTTTTTCTTTCTAAAATCACTTTAATTATTCTATATTTACGCAGAAGATTTACAATTTAATAGGGTAATATATATCGAGGTTTTAAAGAACACAATCTTCTAAACTCTCTTTATTTCATCTTTTGATTTGAGAACAGCCATATATCTTCATAATTAACACTAGGAGTTAATAGGCCACGTTATAAAGACAAACAATATTTGTCAAACAATATTTAGATTCGATGAAAGATATGTGAAACTTACAAACAACAATGTCAGAGTTATTTTTAGTATCAATTGTGGAATAAAATATATTATAGTTATATAAAGAGTATTGAGATCAGAATGATATGTAGCGAATAAAAGAATTCAAGAATAATTCGCACATACTTCTAGGAGTCGATGCAAAAAAAGTTAGAAACAAACAAGAAGTTAAATATAATAAATCTAACTAACTTGAAAACGTATTATTAGCTTATGTATCGTTATATTTCGTAACTTTGTGTAATCCTCTGTTTGAAAACTTTTGTATACATGCACAACATTATTTGGTTTTTAATTACTAAAATATCTATCACTAATTAATTAAATCTTTGTTTATGATTCAATTACTATAGTAGCAATAATACAAAGAGACAAAGTTGTACGTGATGTAGTTGTAAGCCTTATACTATATGCATTCTCTCTTTATTATGTTATACTTCAGAAGATATGATGTCCACAATAATGGTTCACTACACTAAAGTCTCTCACAAAATTAATTAAAGTGTTTGGGTTTAAGAGAATAAAGAGAAACTAGTAAATTATATGTACAATCATTTATCCAACAAAACCTTCAAATGCATATGATGTGTCGCAATGTTAATGGTTAGTAACTCATCATTTTTAATGTTATAAAAATAACTTTTTATATAGTTTTAATTGTTTTATCGATTTTTTAGAATATTTAGGCACAACTAGTTTTTCTAAAACATACAATGGTAACAGTAAAACCAGTTGATATAACAATAATGTCTCGTTCTTAAAGTGGTATGCTCGAGAAAAAATTATGAGGTAGCTTAAAAGGTCGCATGTATGCTGAAAGCCTTATTTTCCAAGATATGTGCATTTAGTTAAACAAATTATTATCGAGGATTGTTTTGCAAGTTATTTAATTTTAGTTACACAAATTCTTCTTTCACACGTTATATTCTCTCTAATCACGCAAATAGTTAACAACCAACATACGTAGGTACGTTTAAGTTAAATTTGTTGAATCATCGCTACCTTTATATTTCACAAATATTTTTCCTATAATTACTCAAATTTTTTACATGCATTATTTCAAATATGATAAGACCATTGTTTAATCATACATTTTATTTTCAGGCTTTCCGTAGACCTTTTGTCCTATAAGAGCATGTAGATTTCGAGTAACCTCCACTGAACTCAACTATGTAGCTACTCATGGTGCATCCCAATAAGAAAATATAAAAGGTGAGAATGGTATGTAGAGAACACGGGTTACAAGAAAAGATAGATCTAAGAGCTTTCACCTTAGCATTCACCGAATAAACTTTGCATGGCGGAACATAATGAGGTATAAATCATTATGGTATAAGAGGATGAGGATTTTTTAAAATATGGAGCAAGATGAGGTAGTTTCTCTAGAAAATATTGGGATAAAATAGTTCAATCTTCTTATAAATACGGATGAGCATAATGTATTTATTGGGGGGAAATGTTAGGGTAAATGAGAATTCTCCTTGAGCATATATAAAGGTAAATGGGGATATCACTCGTGTAAATATAAGGCTAGGAGAGGTAGTGGATGAAGCTTCTCCAAGTAAATATAAAGTTACATAAGGTTATCGAACTACCAGCTGGAATAAAAGTCTAGACGATTTATAAGGTATCTTGTGAATTAGATTTAACAAGTGTAGATTTCATAAGTATTATCCAAGAATATTCCCTTAAATTTCGTAAACGTGTTAACTATAATTTTATTTTTTGCATGGAAAGCATGAGATTGTAGAAAAGAAAAATGGGAAGTACATAATGGAACTGAGCCACCAAATAAAGATAACATTAAACTCTAGACGAGGTACATAATTACTAAATATCTATCAAATGTAAATTTCACAAGTGATATGTATTCAAATTTTGAAAATGCATATTTGGAAACATTTTACATGTATTTTAAAAGACATGTTCCCTACGTTTCACAACACTATAACTCAAAAAACTACTTGATTTTTTTCACTAAAACCCACAACCTTTAAAACAACTAAAAAATATGAAAGAACAAATCAGAAGCGAGCTATCAGTCGTGCATAATGTCCAGATTGTGGATGAGGTATATAGTTAATACACATTTAGAAAATGTAGATTGTCCAAGTTATATGTATATAGTCTTCACAAATTGTTAGTTTTCCTATGTTTTGAAAAAAAATATATACTTTGAGAAACTATTTCTTTTTTGCATGTAAATTCATAGACTTTGGAAACTAAACTGTCAGACAAATGTAGAAAGTGTACATTTTCCAAGTTAGTTTTATTTAGGTGTTGTAAATGGTTATTTATCAAGATTTCACACATTTGTTTAGACACATTTCTCTAAGTTTTTCAAAATTTAAAGTCAATAAACTATTTTTTATTCTATGGAAAGCATCATGTTGTTAGAAAAACTATTGAAGATGGAGAGGAACAAAATAAAAGAGAGCAGACACATGAAGATAAAGATCAGACGCTGGATAAGTCAACCTTTTATTGTTACACTATGGACCAAGTTAATATTTTTGATATGTCACCAATCATTCCAAACATCGGTCGGGATGATGTATGACCAAAATATTACAAAGCTGATTTTGTGAAATAACTAGACTTGTTAACTTAAAAAGTTAAAACGTTGACAACGCTACAAAGGGTTTCTTTGATATTGGAAAAGTAATAAAATTGGTCATAAGTTAGTGCACGTCAGGATATGAGGATCCAGTTGTATGGTCACACCCTTTGTTGATGCCTTTTATTATGGTTCAAAATATTCCTCAAATAATAAACGGCGATTAACTTGAGTACAATGTAATTAATATATGTTTCACAACATATATAAGTGCGATAGTTTTGAAAGTATATGTTTATGTTTCACAAATATTGGTATGCTAAGGTTTCGCTAGTATAAATTTCAGGAGCTTGTGTCATTCTAATTTCATATTTATTTATTTTCTCCTTTCATACTATTGTTCTTTGTAGTTAATAACTTCTTCTCTTTTTTCGTTGATATTTTAGCGACTTCTTCCTTTTTTCATAGATTAAAACTTCGACATAGATTGAATATAATAATTTTATTATTTTAAACCCTAAAAAAGATTAAAACTTCGACATAGATTGAATATAATAATTTTATTATTTTAAACCCTAAATATTTTTTATTTTATTATCTTCTCTCAATTATTATGTGCGATCAATTAATTGTTTCACAAATAACATAACATGCAGCACCCACAGATTGTTTGTGTTTGTGTTTTGTGTTTGTATTTTTTTCATATGATCTTTGAATTATATTTTTGAAAGTAAATATAGTCTAGTTTTTTAAAGTACATGACATGTACCTATGACCTGTTTTTGTTATGTTTTTTGTGCTCTTTGAATTATATTTTCGTAAGTAAATATGAACTAGTTTTTGAAAGTGCGTGCATGAAGTATCCAAGATATCTTTGTTTTTCACAAATAAAAATAAATTGGGTTTTACAATAGTATAAAAAACTAATTCAATTAATATAAAAAAATGGGAAGTGGTTCAGTACATTTCAGATCCGGATTTATCCATATAATGATTATAATGTGTATAACACAGATGAGAAGTAAACACTTAAACACTGCAAAAGTACATTTTTTATACATTATTAATAAAATGTTTTGCATATATTTCAGACGAAGTTTCGTAAATAATTTATAGACTATATTAGTAGGTTATGTGTGATAAGGGAAGGATTATGTCGTTAGAGGAAATCAATGAGATAAAGGAGTAATCTAGCATAAAAAAACTTCTTAGGAACAATTGAATATTATATAGAGAAAAGTACCCCTAAATACCTTCTCAAGTATCAAATACCAAGATGGTACCCGTTTTTGGACTAGTTTCATAAACTACCTAAAGCCACATTTTGGACAATTATACCCTCTAGGGTATAAAAGGGGTTTTTTCCTTGAAACCCACTTATTTTCACCTTCTAATCTGACTTTTAGGTTCCAATTTCCCCCCACTTTCACATTTCCAAATTTTAGGAGAGAGAAACACGTTTTACGAGAGCGAAACCAAAAGCCATTTTTAGAAGGTTACGTACCGGCGAACCACGACTGAACCTGTTTCTCTTCCGATTTTGTTGCCCCCTACCGGAGAACCACCGGCGACTAGTAAGCAGCATCTAGGTATGCCTCCTCCGATGATTCTGACATCGGCCGGCAAAAAACCGGCGACAAATAACCAGTTTTTTTGTCTCTGTTCCTTGTATCAGGCACCTACAGGCGCACCACAACTGTCACTGTCTCTGGTTCGATATTTGGAAACACAACCGGCGAGAATCCAACTGCGACGAAGTGTCCGTTGAACGGAACAGTCGCCTTCAAACGAAATCAGGTATGTGTTCGATTCTTATGCGTTTCTGTTGAGGTTTTCGAACACAAGGATAGTCCATGCTGTATTATGTGTAACACTCCGGTAGAATCGTAAGGTCATTTGTTGTTGTTGCTGGACTGGACAACGTTACGTGATAGTTGTATTGGTAGTGAGGATGGTTTGTTGTAATCATTGTGAGTCTGGGGTTTTAAGCATTGTCATGCTGATGTTTTTAGCATTGTGAGGCTGATGTTTTAAGCACTGTGAGTTTGGCAAGTGTTGGTCCATGTCTAGCAATATGGGCTCTATTATCTATCAGTACAACTATCAGGTTTATGAGGCTGATCGTTAACGTTATAGATCTTGTGTAACAGCTATAGGGATGCTGTTCCAAATGTTGTTAGTGTATGCAGGTATCGTCATACAGGTAGCAATGTATATTGTATTATATATCAGGGTGTGGTAGTAGTTTACATGTAAGACAGCAGGTCTAGGGGATAAGTATAAGTTTCAGGTCACTTATACGAATCTTCATAATGTAGTGGCTGCTTAGTATTATTGTTTTAGTTACCATGTTGATTACTAACTACCTTATTATGTGAACGTTGACAGGTTAAAATGACAGGAGTATTCTACCGCTCTGGATTGGTTGGCATAATCAACGTCCTCAGACGAGATATCATCAAAGCCGAACACATCGAGGCTGCTCGCGGAACACCTTTTTACACATTCCTCAAAACCTCGTACGACTTGAGGAACGAAACTCTGAAGCTTAAAAAGTTCCACCACCTTATAGAGGCGATCTGTGGTTTATACGACGTCAGATGGAAGGCTTTCAAGATTGGACAAAAGCGTGTAAGGCTGACGAAGAAAGACGTTCAGGCAATCTTTGGCCTGAGACACGGTAACGAAGAGATGCCGATGAGCAAATTAGGTGGATTTATCGCTCGTTACGCCGAGGGAGCAGAATTAGATTCGACTTTGATGAAGAAATATTTCTTGAGTCCAAGGACGAGGAGAAGCGGGCCAACGAACGACAAATCAGTGTCAAACGCGTTAATAAAGGTAAATACAGTATGTTTGAATGTAGTTGTTTTGTAGTTCGTATAGCAGGGTGTTCTGGTTCATGAAATCCAGGGACATTTTCACATAACTATAAATAGATTGCTGTTAATAGCAAAGTATGAACACTAACATATCACAGATAGTGTAACATTTAAAAGAACTGTCCAGTTAGACCTAATTTATATGATGTTAATATACATAGCAATTTGGATTGTAATAAATATCAGAGGGTATCAGTATAGGTAGCAATGTAAACGTGTATAGATATCAGAGTATGTTTACAAACAACTATGGTATGTATGCAATCATATATCTAATGTCTTATTAGTTGTGGATGCCTTTAATTGTTCTGTCTGTATTGTTGTTATGATTTTGGATGTTTTTGTAGGAAGCAATCGAGAAAGCAGTTAGAGAAGGAGGGGAGGATGAAGCGAGCGATGTGGCTAGGCTACTGATACTTTTCATATGCTCGACACTTTTCTTTTCAGTGTCGGGCGATGTAATCGGTTGGACAGCAATCTTCTACGTGGAGAATCTTGACAAGATAAACGACTATGACTGGTCTGGAGCAATCTTGGATAAGCTTCACAAATCGCTGGACAAATGTATTAAGGCCGGGCATCCTTCAAGAGTTATCGGATGCGTTGCTTTGCTTTTTGTAAGTATAGCTAGTTATGATCAGCCTGTCTGTTAGGAAAATGTTTTTTTTAATAGTTAGTTATGTTCTGTGCAGCCGTTTCTTATGGAGCATATTTCTATAAATGTCGACATACCAAGGCCTTCCATAATACCTAGATGTTACAAGTGGTGGGGGCTAGAGGGCAAGGAGTCCACATTCGAAATGATCCAGATGGTCGGTGAGCTCAGGGACGACGAGGTATGTTGTGGTATAGTAGATATATCGTAGTAGTATGATACATATATCAGTGATGATTATAATATTTTGCTGCTAAATGAACATTATAATGTATCTCATAGGTTGTCGGCGGGGAGTTGGTGTTTACAGCATCAGAATGTTTTGTTTATGGAGTAAATGATTCGCGGTTAAGGTGGGAAGGGGCTGGGGAACCAAGCGAAAAGAGGGGTAGAAAAAGAAAGAAATCTGTTGCGAACAGAAGTTTGATAAGCAAGGAAGATGACGGAGCTGGTAGTAAGAAGACAAGACATTCAATGATTGAGGTTGAAGATGATGTTACGTTGGGGGAGTTCATTGTGGAGAGGAAGGCAAGAGTTGGTAAAAACAAAGGGGAGAGGTTGAGGAACCGGAAAAAACGTAGGTCTAGTATGATTCCTAGTTTTGGAGTGCTGTCGCAGTCGGTACTGCGCGACAGCAAAAAACTGAAAAAAATGAGCCGGTTGCGGCGGTTGAAAGTTGAGAACAAGAGGCTTAAAACATGCCTTGATGAAAGAAACGAAGAGGTTAGTGCTAGCATGCCTTCTAAGTACTACTAACATCTGTATGGTTGTTGAAATGAACTTGTCTATCAATAAAGTATTCTGTAACTATCAGTGCTGTAAATAATGTAACAATTTCGTATGGTCGTTTGAATCAGGTTGAAAGATTGAAGAAAGATTTGGAGCACCTTAAAGAAAAGCTGGAGATGGTCGACTCAAGAGAGGATGGCGAGGATCAACAACTGATGTTGACCTTATCATCGCCATTTTGCCGCTATGATGAGGATGCTACTGAAACCTTAGATGCACGGGCTGCTGAGAAGGTGGTTAAGGAAACACTGGTTTACAAAAGAACTCGGAGGCATGTAGTAACTGAGTCGGACAAAGCAACGGAAGAAGACGGCGTTGATGGGGAGGATAAAACAGAAGAACAAGAGGAGATTGACAAAGCAAAGCAAAAAGAAAAACATTGGTCGGAGGAGGACAAAGAAGAAGTTGATGGAGGGGGTGTTCAATCCGAAAACCGTGTTGAACCAATGGAAGAGAGTACTACACATGATGCTGTTGCTTTAGATGTGTTTAGGAAGCCAAAAGGGACTACCACAAGTGTTTGTGACGCTGGTAATGGGGAAGGGGATGTGGCAGAAGGAATACCACCCCTAACTCATGCTGCCGGTGCGCAGAATATAGTTTTGGTACCTGCACAGGGACCTGGAGTCGGAAACGACGAGGTTGAACAACAGCAGCTGGTGGTGGATAGAAATGATTTGTTGGACGAAGAATCCAACGATATAACGAAAACAATGGAACGACAGTTGAAGGAGTCGCAAAAAGCCGTCGATGAAGGAAAGAAGGCAGCGATCATCGGTGAGGACAAAGGATAAGATGACATAGTAGTAGCAACTACATTGTTGGAGATAGCAGCAACCGAACCAGTGGTTTCGGAACATGTCTCTCACAATGTAAGTGGATGTTAACGTTGTATTTGAATATCATACATGATTGATAGTTAATCTCGCAATGAATGGTTTTCAATCGTATGTTTTTAGGAAGTCGAAACAGCGGAGCCTGAAGACACACGAAACTCTAGCTTAGTTCTATTCACTGGCACCGGAACAGCTGCAAAGTGCGAACAGCTATCGCAAGCTCTGTCTCCATTAAAGGTCCTAGAAATTTCCAACAGAGTAGATCATTCCGCAGAGAAGATCGAGAAAGTGTCACAGGTTGAGCCATCTTCGTACGCAACACCAGAACAACAGAAAGCAGCATCGAAGGGTCTTATTGTCAAGTCGGTTACACCGTTGGTTGACGATAGCTTCATAGACTGCACCCAATCATTTTACGCTGAAGTTGACAAGGCTGTTGAAACTTCAAACGAGAAGAGACGTACACTCGAATCCATCGAGGAAGAACAAATGGACGTTGAGGTAACTAGATATTTGGTATTCTCCATAAACTTTTAAACTGTATTGTTAACAGTTTACCACCATGCTGCTTTTTTTTAGGTACCCATTGATGACATGCCTGGGTTCAACTTACTTACTCCGACGCAGGTTCAACAACAGCAAACTGAAGTTGTAGCTTGGCCGTTCCAGACACAGACAACAGAACTTATCGATCTAAGTGAGTACGAGAAAGTGCTGAAACTGAAACAGGTAGAGACCCAGGAAGATCCAGAAGTGTGGTACTTGCCAACATCAGAGTTCTCTTACAGGATTTCCGTAAGTGTGACAGAGTTAATGGAACTTCCTAACGAAACTCAACTGGACTTCAAGGTAAAAATATATTAGGATCTATCTATCGTAGTGTACTTGTACGTCTACCAACGTGTCTGTATACGTCTATCATTAGTAATTGAATAAACTATCATTGTGTCAACCAATAAGCTGTTGGTTGCTCAACTGACTTGGGATTGTAATTGTGTTCTGCTAGGTAGTAGATGCTTGGATATATAAGCTGTTAAAGGATTCAGATTTCAAAGTCCCTGTGAAAGGGTTTGATAATAAGTATTCATTTCCTGCCAACGCCATTCAAATATCTGGGATTGCAACTGTAAGTTCCCATGGGATTATTGGTTTTATATTAGGTACATCTACTTCCTGTATTAATGTCTCAAATTTACAGGGGACACTGGCTAACAAGGGAGATATGTCTGCCATTGTGGACAATGTTTTTGAGACAATGCCCAGCGACACATATGTTGCATTCGTCCCCCTCTGTACTGTAAACACGGATGGCGTGAACCACTGGACGCTCCTGGTCATGGACATGGAGAATGGGGCTGCAAGAAGCTACAACCCAATGCTGCCGTGGAGCAAATTCATTCCCGATAAGACAAGAAACACAGCCGATGGTCTGGTAAGGAATCTAAATTCCAAGTAAACTATGTTGATTGCAGATCTAGCTATTTCGAACATTATATCTAGCAAACAGTATAGTAATGCATATCAATGACTGCTACTGTATCTATCAATGCAGCTGGCCTATTGCATGAAGAAGAAATATATACCGCATGTTAAAGGTGGGTACAAAATTAAGACCATGTTAAACATCCCACAGCAAAAGAGGGGCAGCTACGACTGCGGTGTTTTCGTTTGCAAATACGTAGAAGATATAATTACAAACGGGTTGGTTGGACGGCAATATGGTGATGAAATGCCGGCAGTAACAAGAGCTAAAATATTCAAACATTTTTTGAATGATTGTAACACAAACAGACGTTGGTAGTATGTAACTGGCATTTTGGTACCAATTTGTATATTTCGCATAAATTAGTATCTATGATTTATGTTTGTAGACTGAAATTTACATGTAAAAGCACTTTTTACTTGATGCAGTAGGCTGTGAAAAAGTTATCAAAGAAAAGTCTGTTTAAATTAAGCTATCTGAAATAGCCTCCAAAGCTAGCAATCAGGAATACCTGAAATACCATAGTATATAATACAAAATATCAGACAGTCTGATTTGATCGCAAAATCTGTATACATATTAGTCAGGCCAATATGTATATTGAAACGTATTAGCAATGACAGTTGCTTCAATCTATAGCCACTCCAGAAAGCACCACGCCAGCATCTGTACACAAAATCAACATTAATAATGATCCACTGTTCGAAAATATCAATATTGCAAATATAAGATAAACTATCAATGTTCATCAAAATGTCTATCTGGGGTTAAGGAAAGATCTATCTGGGGTTAAACAATAAAATATCGCAGTGCGAAACATATCATAATTTATGAAATTTTTTGTTACGAACCATAAAGTATAGTTTTAGATATCGGTCAGAAAAAATAGATAGACCATTAAGGTTTTAAATTTTTAATATCATTTATCTACCATTCAGAATTACTCGCAAATATCACATAACAGGTTGGTGATGCACAAAATTAAAATATATGGACTGCACAACATGGTTATTGGTAGATAAATGCAATTAATTTGTTGAAAGGACTGTTAACCACACACATTACTCAGTACTACATTAATGTGTTCAAACCATTGGTTAGTTTGAAATTGAAAAGACATTGGGTAGATGAAGTAGAATGATTACATTCATTTAATGAACGTGTGCCATTAAAGTTGTGAAAGAAAATATGGTTGCTTAAGGGGACTCAGCATTGGAAGCTGGGTTTTGCTATAAATAGAGGGGCATATGACAACCTATTACTCATAAACTCACAAGCAAAGGAAAAAAAAAACCCAGAAAGTATACCCTAAGTTGAAACGCCTGCTCCTCCAACCATGGCTCCTTCATCACCCTTCTCCCCACACCACAGCAGCGACGACGCCTGGTCCTCTGACTACTACTCATGCGAGAAGGCCTACAAGCACACGACGACGTCGGAGTACTCCTCTGACGAAGAAGGTGCATGGTCGGTCTGGTCTGAGGAACAAGAAGACCCTTATGGTTCATGGGATTCTTGGTCCATGGACGACTGGTATCTTTCTGACGATGAGAAGGTGCCAAAAAGGAAGAGGTGTAAGAGCATTAACCCATTTTGGGATGAGGAAGACGATGATGAAGATGAAGAGGCAGACGATGAGGCCTCTGACGATGATGATGAAGTTGAAGATGAAGAAGAAGAAGGAGAAGACGAAGAAGAAGAAGAGGACGAGGGCTCTAATGGAGACGACTCCGATTAGGTTATAAGGTTTCTAGATGTAGTTTCATGGCCCTGTTTGTTTCTATTTTGGTGTTTTTAACGTATGTTTATCTTTTTTTGTGGACTGTAACTTGCACCCACACTGTGCAGAAGTGTTATTTTTTTGGGGGGGGGGGGGCTGGTGTATTTGGACTATATGTAGCCAGTCAATGTTTTTAATGTTAGCGTTTGAATGAATTTTCAGTTCTATGGCTTTTCTCAGTATGATATAATAAGATATGTTGCAGTTGAGGAAAGCAGTTTTAACTGCAGTTATATAACAAAATCGCAATGTATGACTAGTAGCATATCGGAGGTATGAAAACATAAAATTATGTATATGTCAGATGTAGAATCGACGATCTATCAATGCTTCATATTTTGTCTATCATAGTACAACAGCGTGTATAGCAATGTAGCCGTTAATAGATATCACAGTCTGAACCAAACAGACAGGTTACATGTCAATATTAAAAGTGTAAAAAAACATAAGTCGAAAGGTACCGTTAGATGGATGTACATCGAAATAAATGTAAGTACCATACTTTGATGTATCTGTTAGATGTAAAGGCATGTTAGATGGATTTATCTTTGAGATGAACATGGCAATTCTTTTAGGGGACTAAACATAAGTGGAAATAGAAGAAGTGCTTATATTTGAGATGAACATGGCATAAATAATTTGAAGTACAAGTATAACTAATGTGAGCAAAGCATCAGATGGATGTAAATCGAAACAAAAAACATAGGTTTGATGTATCTGTCAGATGCAATATCTAGAATCTATCAATGGTTATAAGAGACGCTATCGTAGTATATCACAAAAGATAGCAATGTACATGTGAATAGATATCATAGGGGATAAGAAACAGAAATGGAACATGTAAATGTTAAAATTGTACAAAACAGACGTCAAAAGATAAGGAGTGCTTATCTTTGATATGTAAAATGTTACGAAAAAGTAGGTTAATAATGTTTAGAACGGAGCATCACATGACCTCCTATTATGGCCAGATTTGAAACAGCGACCACAACGGGACTGGCTGCTGGAAATTCCGCCTCTTGATGGAATACGCTTCTTCCTCGGACGACCGGGTCGTCTTTTAACGTTAGGGGGCAGCACCAAGGGCTCTCCATCACAATCTGCGCTACTGGATTCACCAAACTCTGTTATAGCGGGTATGTTAAATGAATAGCTGGACAGGAAATTTTGTGTAGTGAAAAACGGCTCGACCAACGTCATAGGATCCTCGTTTATAGATGCAATTACAGCCAACGCATGAGCGCAAGGGAAACATTCTTGCTGCCAAGACCCGCATGTGCATTTGAAATCCAGTATGTTGACAACCATGACTGGGTCCGATAAAACCTCAAAATAAGCCGCAGAAGACTTGCGAACTAACCATGTCCGACCGGATTGTACATTATCTTTGAACATCTTGTCAAACTCGGGGCACAAATGGGTGTTCCAACTTTGTCCTTCTCCTAAACGTCGAGACATTTGAGTCATCAGAAGAGCTCTAATCCGGTCAATTAATTCGACTATAGGCAGATGGCACAACTTCTTAATCTGGCCATTGAACGATTCAACAGCTGTTGATGCCATCGCCCCATACCGTTTGCCTTTCACATATGCCTGAGCCCATTTTTCTGGGGCAAGATTCCTGACGAAGTTTTCAATACGATTACCGCTTTGGCGCAACCACTGTCCATAAAGTTCATTAAAAAGATCAACCGTAGGGGCATAAGCACAGCTCTTAAACATCGCTAGCATGTCTTGTTTGTAGACTCTGTTAGTGTGTTCAAGAGCTTTATTCAAGTTCTGAACAAGATGGAAGATGCAATAAGCGTGGTAGTCAGTAGGATAAAGAATTGCGACAGCGCTAATAATACCAGCATGGCGGTCTGAAATGAAAGTTATCTGGCGCCCTAGCAGATGAGCTTTTAAAGTTTCCAGAAACCAGAACCAGTTGTCCGAGTCTTCACTACCACATATACCAAAAGCAACGGGGAAAAGACCTGGGATGGAAAAGAAGATTAAAAACAGAACTACATTAACAGAACGATGTTTTGCTCGATTGTGTAATAGTTAACAAATCGCAGTCTGTGTAACCTAATCTAGCAAACAAAGCCTACCAAGCTAGCAATCAGTAATAACTAAAATATCAGAGCATGTAATACAAACTATCAGACAGTGTTATTAAATCGCAAACTATGTATGCTTATTTATCAGATCAAATGTATATTGAGACGTATTTTTACTGACCGTTGTTTCCATCTTTTGCCACTGCTGAAAGCAACACGCCCCCGTGCTTCCCTGTCAGGTGGGTTCCGTCAACGTACAGCAGAGGGCGGCACGAATGGAAACCCTGAAGACACGCCCCAAATGCTATAAAACAGCGACGGAAAACATTGCCGGGAGCCAAATCCAGACGACAGTCCGTAGTGATGTCACGACTCTGTAGCCTCTTGAAGTATGGTTTTAGCAATCCGAAAGAGGTATTGCTATCTCCAAATACAGCGCGACGGGCCTTCTCCAACGCATTCCAAGATAGACGATATGAAACGTCTAAACCGTAGTCTTGCTTGATGGTGGACTGTATAGTCTTAGCTGTTAAAGAATGGCTGTTTCGTAGAGAATCGTGAATTTCATCAGCAATCAAATCGGAGGACAGATGCCGGCTTTTCTTCTTAGTGAATACGGGACTGCACGTGTGGGTACTGTAAAATCTTTTAATTGTCATCAAACCGGTCTTACAATCGACAGAAGCGTAAAGCCTCCATTTGCAGCCATCCGAATCTTTGTTTATACAATAAACGGTGATCTTGTTAAAGGTGTTGTGCATGTACCTAAACGCAAAACCGTTCTCTAATGCATAACTGGATAAGGATAACCTCAGACCTTGAGCACCGTCTGGAAATGACTGTCCAACACCGATGATAGCTTTAGCCCATCCCGCTGTAGCTAGATGTCTTTTTTTCGGGGTTGTAATGGCCAAACAGGTACTGCTTTCACCGCTGGTTCGTTGTATGTGAGAGGATTCTTCGAACAGTTGAACGGGTTGTTTACGTTTAACGGCGGAGCCTTTATCAGCAACATGTTCTTGGATAAGAAATGACACACTCTTCAAACGCTCCACATCGAGGTAACATTCCAACCCGATGAAATCGGTCTCCTTATTAAAAATACAATTACTCTGACCACCGCAAGAGTACGTTATGCTGTAGTTGCCTCTAACAAGCCCTTGCCATGTTTGCTCAACGTACTGTTGAAATGACTCGAAGTCTACGAATTCGAACAGCGGAACAATACTTGTCTCCGTACCAAGTTTGAAAATGCAAACTTTTGGTTTAGACATTGTGTACCCTGAATTATAGGACTTTTCGTTAGTTTATTTAATGTTGGTGTAGAACTACTGAATCTGTTACTGATAGTATAACAGATATAGCAATATCCTATGTCTAACATATCATGGAATATCGGTGGTGGTCAATTTTCAGGACAAATAGCAAACTGGCATACCTAAACTATCAGGGTATGTCGGTCGTGTTCACTTTTCAGCACAAATAGCAAACTGGCATATCTAAACTATCAGGGTATATGGACTAATAATCTGTTTTCAAACACATATATGAACATGTTATATATAACATAGCAGCAAGAGGAAATGGTTGGAAACATATAGCAATATCAAGTACCTAAACTATAAGGGTATATGGAGCCATGGTTTATTTATCAACACATATAGCAACCTGACAAAACTAAGATAGCATGGTGTATGCAGTCAGGTTTAATGTACAAACAAATCTAACATATCAGGGTGTATGTAGTAATCTAGCAACCTGTAGCATAGAATTGCAGGCGTAAAATCGCAAGGACCAACCATATAAATATCAGGGTTCAAACAGAGGTGTGGGAATGAAAATTCTCACCGGAATGTGATCGGAGCCGGTTTGGATACTTTGGATTGAGCAGAAGCAGATGGAAATAAGTTTCCTAGCATTAACGCACGTTATATTAGAGGTTATAATCGATTTCGAAAAGGGAAAACGATTTCGAAACTGAAAACTCGACTCTGTTACTCACCTGTAAAATGTAACGACAGGCTACGAGTTCGAAACTATCAACCGGAGCTAGGAGGCTGTGTACGGTGGTCTAGGAGGCTGAGACACGGTGCAAGATCGGAGTTAGGAGGATATAACGGTGCAAAACAGTACTCAGGAGGCTGACGACGTTAAACTTGTTTTCTGAAAGTCGCCGGTGATCGGAACACTCCGATAAGGCTCCTAGCTCCGTCGCCGGTTGTAACGTAAGGTCGCCGGTGGTTCTAGTGTGTCGCCGGAGGTGGTGTGATCAGCCGTAGTTTTTAGAATACGAAGAAACGTTCTTGAAAAATGGGTTGTTTGAAAGGTTAGGAGAGAGGAGAGAGAAAGGAGGCTAATAAATTCAAAATTCAAAATTCAAAAGTGATTAAGAAGATGCTGGAGCTAAAAGGGGTCCTTTTTTTCACAAATCAACCTTATATACTAGGTTGAGGGTAATCTTGGTATTAAAAAAAGAAAAGGTATTAGAAGTGGATATGTTTAATGAGATGGGTATTTAGTAAGCATTTATCCATAAAAGGACTATTTTGTAATAAATTGTAAACTTGAGGAAGGGACGTTAGCTAATAATTTTTTAAAGACATGTGGGACCCAATGAATATACTATAATGGCACATCACCTCTTTTGGGAAGGGGGATTGATTAATGATTACAAAATTATTACTTATAACTTTCTCTCTTTAGATTGTGGAGCTTCTTTCTCTAAGATATTTGTAATTGTTGTTACTAATAATTGTGTCCTCAAAACATTGTTTTACACTTAGATTATCCCTAAAATATTTCTAGAATGATTATTGGTGTCGTCTGTGGGAATAACGATTGGTACCCGGAATCGTTGTTCCAAAACCATAATAGTATTTTGAAACGTTGAAATAATAATGAAGATAGAAATTCGAGGAGAATTAGAGACTGGTTTAAAAAACTGTGTGGTTGAAGACTCATCTGGAGATTTTCATATCGACGAACAAATAATAAATGAAGTAAACGATAATGATCGACATGTCGATGAGCTACTAGAAGAATCTGTATTGGTAGCTCGAAAGAACAAACTTTTAGAAGACATTGAAAGATTGAACGCTGAAAAAGAAGCGATAATGAATTCTCGAAGACGAAGTCTGAAGAGAACAAATAGTTGGAAAAGAACACATAGAAGATGTTCCTCGTACCAAGGAAATGTGTCATAAAATATGTTATTATTCATTAAAAAGAAAAGTGAGATCTGGACATCGTTATGAATCAACATAATCAAGTGAATATTATCGTACAGAGATGCGGTAGTTATTGTAGCAGAGATTGTTGGGGATAAGATACGAATACTTTTTGATTGATACTAGCAACTCAACTAATGCCTGTTATGGCATCAATTGTTTGCCAATGCCAGAAATATGTCACGGGAAACAATGTTGGAACGGCTAGAAGCAGTCAAAAGATGGCAAGAGAATGTTATCGAACGAATTTAGCCCCAAAGAAAATTAAAGGGACGAGTCAAAGAAAGAATAACAAGTAGTGGCGTCTTCCTCGGGATTTGATCCCATAGATGACCTGAGGGAGACCCCCGTGTTTATGATCTCAGACGAAAGTTTTGAGGATCATGTTTTCTCTCATGGAAAACATTTAAAAGTTGGCACAAAGTTATCTCCGGAGGTAAGGTAAAAATTAATTCAGTTTTTATCAATTAAGTTACATATGTTTTCTTAGTGTACATAAGAAGTGATAGTGGTACCCGCGGATATCATTTTCCATAAGTTAGCAGTTTGAAGTAATGTTCGTCCGATCATCCAGAAGAGAAATTTTTCCCAAGAAACATCTGAGGAAATTGCAGTTGAGGTAGATTGTATAACCAAGGTCAGGCACATACGCGAGTCATAATATCATTTATGGACTGCTAATCCGGTTTTAGAAAAGAAGAAAAAATGTAAATGGCAAATGTGTGTGGATTTCACCGATCTAAATGGCGAATGTGTGTGGCGAATAGCTCAATTAGTGGATTGTACTTCAAGAAATCGATTACTCTCGTTTATAGATGCATATGTCGGTTATAATCAGATCCAAAGGATCAGGAAAGCACCATGTTCATAACTGGAAGAGATTTACATTGCTATAAAGTTATGTTGTTTGGGTTGAAAAATGTTAGGGCAACTTATCAATGCTTAGTAAACAAAGATTTTGAGACTCGGATTGGGATAAATGTTGAGATTTATATCAATGATATGTTAGTGAAAAGTACGAGGGATGAGAACCACTTGGAAGATTTGGAAGAAACGTTTGCTAACTTAACAAAGATAGATTCAAAATTGAATTCATGTACATTTGGGGTGCGATTCGGAAAATTTCTTGGGTACATAATCCGTGAGCATGGGATAGAAATTGATCTGCTACAGCTAAATGCTTTGAGCACTATGGCACCACCTCGAACTATTAAGGAAGTAAAAATGATGACAAGAATATTGGCAGCTTTGAATATATTCATATCACAGTCGTTAGACAAATTTGCTCCTTTTTTCCAAGTGTTGAGATGAGAAAATTATTTTAACTGGACCCAAGAATGTTCTAAGGCATTTCATCGAATAAAAGAATATATTTCTTCGCCAGAAATTTTAACAAAGCCAAATTCAGGGGATAAATGATATGTTTACCTAGCGGCGTCAAGTTATGTTGTGAGTGCCATTTTGATTCGAGAGGTAGATAACCATCCAAGACTAGTGTACTACATCAGTAAAAGTCTATGGATGCTGAAAAATGCTATTTAAAGTTATAAAAATTGGCCTTCACATTAGTAATTCCCTCTCGGAAAATGAGACGTTATTTTCAGGCTCATTCCATTATTGTACGGATATATTTTCCATTGAAAAATATGTTACCAATTTCTAATATATTTGGAAGAATGACCAAGTGGCCGGTTGAATTAAGGGAGTCTGATATTGAATTCGAACCTAGGACTGCAATCAAAGCACAAGCCTTGGCAGATTTCCTAGTCAAATTTCATTCTCAACGTGGGGCAAGGGTGCAGTTGATTTATCTAGAAGGAATTTCTATGTATCAAGCTATCCGTTTCGGGTTTAAAGCATCATACAATGAGGGAAAATATGAAGTTGTTTTGGCAAGGTTGAGACTTTCTCAGATTTGTGGGGCTAAACATTTAGGTTTTTAAGTGATTCTCAATTTCTTATAAATCATGCATCTAGTCAATCTGAGGAAGCAAAAGATCATTTAGTAAGGTATTTGAGAGTAGTAAAGGCTTTAGCATTGGCCTTCGAAAGCGTCATATTCGAACATGTTCATATGGCTGGAATTTTGTGGCTGATTATGTGGCTACTGCTTCATATTCCTAGTAACACCCTTGGATTATCACACAAGAAACTCCTTCAATAGTGAAGAGGTCTGAGTCAGTAGAAGGGTCCTTCAAAGCTTTACAAATATCTACAATCATAAAAAAAATGGAGGAATAAAATTTATAGAATTCTTGGTAAATTATGTGTTACCTATTGACAAAGTAATAGCCAAAAGAATACGGTTTAAGGAATATGGTTATATGGTCCGCGGAGATGTCTTGTATAATAAATATTCTAGTAGGCCTTTAATTCGATGCCTCAGAGAAAATGAATCACAAACGATATTATTAGAATTGCACGACGGAGAAGAGTCCGCTCATTGTGGGAATAAAACTTTGATACGAAGATTTCTTTTCACATGATATTATTGGCCTAAAATGTCGTCGGATTCCAAAGATGTGATACTTGCCAAATATTTTCCAACAAATCCATATATTATGAGTGCCTCTTGAGTCAATGTTTGAGTCACTACCATTTTATCGATGAGGCATTGACTTGGTCGGACCGTAACCAATGGCCTTAGGAGGACGACAAATGATAATTGTCATTGTAAACTTATTTTCTAAGTGGGTGGAAGAAGAACCATTAGCGTGAACAAAAGATAAGATCAGATTCATTGTTTTTATTATTTATTGTCGTTTTCGGGTTCCCTGGAAAATGACTATAGATAATGGGCCATAATTTGACAACGATAAGAGGAAGTCTTTTTCTTCTGCTAAAGGAATACAACAATGCTTCTCGACATATTTCCATCCACAAGCTAATGTCCAAGTCTAGGTCATTAATTGAACTATTTTTGATGAGTTGAGAAAGAATTTATAGGGTAATACTAGAATATGGCTGAATTATTTATAAGAAATTTTTTGGGCATACATAACTACTCCTCGGAAAGATATCCAATAATCACTGTTTGCATTAGTCTATGGGATGGATACAGTCGTTCCATCTGAAGTAATTTTCCTCTCATATCGAATCAGTGAGTACTTCGAAGAGACCAATGGCAAAGAAAAATGTGTCGAGTTAGACTTGATAGAAGAAAAGAGAAGAAAAGCACAATTAAATTCTTTGCACTATCAAACTTTGATGAAAAGTCCGTACGCTTCCAAAGTTAAATAACAGGAATTTAAAGTATGGGACAAATATTGAGGAAAGTATTTCTTCATACGAAAGAAAAACAGCTTGACAAAATGAGGCCTAACTAGGAAGGTTTGTATACGGTAACTAAGAAGGTAAAGTCAAGGACATATCGACTCAAAAATAAAGAAAGAATAGATCTTCATCACCAGTGGAATATTGACCACCTCAAATTGTATTTGGAATGAATATGTTAGTTTGTAACTTTGTATATATTGTTAAAAATTTGTGTAAGTATCAGTGGCATATTATTTCCTACCCTGGTGGTGGATGAAGGTTTTAATGAGGTGCCCTCATAGCCGACTTATATATAATATTTCTTTTCCATCTTAAAACAAATTTTTTAATTTTTATCCTCTTCGACCGGAAGGATCTTCCAACGAAAGTTCGTCTTTGACTATTAATTTTGAACCGTAAGGGTCTTCTAACGAAATTTGGTTTCTAACTATTAATTTTGGGCTGGAACGGTCTTTAACGAAAGTTGGTCCCTAACTATTAATTTTGTACCATAAGGGCTTTCCAACAAAAGTTGATCTCTAACTATTAATTTTGGACCTAAAGGGTCTTCCAACGAAAGTTGGTCTTTAATTATTTATTTAGGACCAAAAGAGTCTTCCAACAAAGAATGGTCTTCAACTATTAAAAGTGTCACCCACAAAATTGAAAATCTAATTCACTTTATAAAGAAGCCATGAAAAGGGCAAAGATTGTACAAAATTGCCTAATGTGAAGGAATTCAAAAACCAGAAATAGTTGACTTATTTTTAGAGAATGATCCAAGAATATCATCATTTGAAGATTCAAAATTACTTTTGCTATCATCTAAAGAAACTTAAGCAGGGTGATATTCGACGGGAACAAACTCCCAGAAATTACCTAACTTCAAGTCAGGGTAACGCTCGTGAATCTCTATAATTATACCAGATCTAACATTTGCATCTCTCTCATCTAATTCAGAGACACACGTGGCGGCATAGGCCTCGACGGAAGCTTTTTGATTTACCTCATCTTGCGCTAAAATGACTTTTTTCTCTTGCACGACCCTCTCGAAATCTTTGAGGCATCGTTCAAAAATATTCTTAGGCTTTATCGTTTCACTGCTTATAAGCTGCGATAAGTTTATATTTGCGAGCCTTTTGTTGGGCATAAAGATCTATTTCATCTTGACATCACATGTCAAAATCATAATATAATTTTCTACAAGAACAAGTTTTTCATAAATAGCATCGGTTTGTTTTTGGAGCGTAGAAAGCTCTTGTTCCAGCTTATCCACTTTTGGTCTCAATTGTGAAACTTATGACTTGTAATGATTTTTTTTTCTCTCTTAAAAACTGCATCTTCTTTCCTAAAATAACCAAGGACTGGAGAAGTTTCCATATACGAAAATAAAAAATATCACTAAAAGGGATTTCGAAGGTATCAGACGAAGAGCCAGCTTCAAAAGAAATAGGTATCGAAGAATCGTCTTCATGAACAACTTCATCCCCATAATCTTGAACAACTATGTCATCATGTGAAAGTTAGGAGGAATCACATTCAATAACAATCTTCTTTGGAGATAGTAAAATATTATCTATTATCTTATTTTCTGGAGAAGCTACCTCTTCGGTATCCTGTTGGATACCTTTCAAATTTTGGTGACGTGGCTTTTTAGGAGGGTCTTTTGAGGAAATCTTTTGGAACCTTTTTATTCTACAACATTTTTATTCTCAACTTTAATACTATCATTTTGGGCCAATGTGTCAGTACTCTCTAGAGCATCTTATTCTTTTGAAGATTCATGTGTGTCATTTTTACAATGACTTTGAGCTTTAGCCCTTGAAGGAAAGGTAAACAAGTATATTATGAGCTTCCAATCTTTCCAACTCCTCTTCTTGAGAATGAAGAACCATGAGCTCTTATAGAGACAAGCACTTGGATGGGTCAGAACTCCAGAGGTGACTTTTGGCAAGACTAGTCGGAGTAAAGTAGAGGTGAAATATGTTGGACCAAGCAGTTTTAGCCTACTTATTCAACTTAGTAAAAAATATTGTTGTTTTAGGTATATAATCTGCGAAAGGCTTAGACACTCTTGTCATTGTTGTTTTAACAAAAGCAATTAGAAAAAAATAAGGAAATATGAAAGGAAAATAAAATACTATACGAATCTTTGTTCATCCATTTGAGGGACAGCCTGTGTGGATTGTTTATTGGTGCCTCGGACCCAGTCTTCCAAAAACAACTGGAGATAAAAAAGAACCGTTGCTTCGATTTTTTGTTTGCCTCTAGCAGATCGTTGACAACTTGTTGTTTGTGACCAAAAGTTAAAGAGTAAAATGGAAAATATGGGTTTTTGGCCAAATCAGAGAGACCAATCATCTGCTTTAAGGAAAATAATGTCCCCAAAATTGTAGAGGTCATTATGCAGACCAATAGGGTAAACCACATATTGGGTCTAGCCTGGGTTGAACAGAGGTCGACCATCGTAAAATATTCAACAAAAAGAGGATATAAAGGGAATCGGAGGCCCCAGTTCAAGATCTATGGATAAACAATTAATTCGTGATCTTGAACAGCCAAAAGTATCTCCCCAACAGTCAGAAATCTAATGGATATCGTAGAAGAGATACCCCATCAAAACCTTAACTTAGCTTCCTTAGAAATATCATAATATTTATACTTTACCTTGTGAATAGCCATAATGTGTTTATTCTCAACAGCTCAAAAATTATCATCAATGTGCGGGGGAAGCATAGATTCTTTTGATTTAGCCTTCATGTTTGGAGGAGAACCTCCTTCGGCAGCTTCAAGGCTCGTGGACACCAGATTTTCTCGCTGAAAACTGATAATATGGCTTTCTCATCATCGGTTTCAACAGATTTGGCAGCATAATTTTTTGGATGAGGCATTTAGCTCCACCTCTTGGATAGGTTTGAGGGACATTTTTACCGGAGAAGCCATAGTTTCTTTCATTAATCTCCGAGGGGGGATTCAGGAGTAGGTCAGGGAGTTCCTTAAGGTGTAGAGGATGGGGTAGCAGAAATATCCGACGAGACTTGAATTTGAGTTTTTTCTTTAGGTTAGACAGCTTGCTTTCGCTTCGAAGAACCACCTTTGAAAGGCCCACCATCTTTTCCCATCAATGCATAATAATCACCATTGTCAGTCTCTGGGCAAGTATGACTAGGGGCATAGAGGAAATATCTGAGGGGGTAATCGCGTCGGTAGAATTATCAATTGAAGGCCAAGGACGGTAGTATGTAACAATAGACGGTTGAGGTTCTAGTTCGATATATAGTCTGGCGGCTCGTCTCTCCTCGACTTTTTGGCTAGTAGTCAACCAATCTAATATAGGAAAACAATTGAGCATAAAATGCTTCTCTCTCTAAACAATGTTTTTGAGAACTTCTCTCTATCTCTATAAGTTAATGTGTGAGATCAATAAGAGGCGTTGAATATTTATAAATAAAGAATGGGCCTCAGTAAAATCCCAAAAATCTCATAGGATGTTATCTTAAGGGGAAAATGCCAAGGGAATAGGCAATAAGTTCCTAAAGAAGAAGTGCTTCATCCTTAGGCACGTTTGTATCAGAATAAAATACACACAACAGTCATGAAAATCGATACCTGACAAAGGTGAAAACGGTTCATTAGCTGTGTCAGACATCTGTGACGTCATAGGTGAGGAACATTCTAGGAGAAACGGTTGGCCTTTGCGCTTTGAAGGTTGATAAAATCCGATGGCGATTCTTTAAATAAAGACTTTCAAGATTTTAAATAAATAATGTTTTGCCTTTGAAGATTGATAAAATTCGACAATGTCTCATTGACTTTCAAGATCTTCGATGAAGAATTTTTTACCTTTAAAGATTGATAAAATCCGACGATGTTTCTTGAATTAAATACTTTCAAGATTTTTGATAAAAGAATTATTTGCCTTTGAAGATTGATAAAATACGAAAACGTCTCGTTGAATTTCAAGATATTTGATGAAGAATTCTTTGACTTTGAAGATTGATTAACAAAACCTGATAAAGAATTTTCTGATGTAGTAAAGTCTAATGAATGGTTGACAAAAGCATTATTTAATCCGATGAGAAGAACATTGGCAAAGCGACTATCTTTGCTCGACTATCTTGACAAGGATTGAGCTACTGATAAGGTAAATATTATGTCGTTAGAGGAAATCGGTGAGATAAAAGAGTAATTTAGCATAAAGAAAAATCCATAGGAACAACTGACGATTATGTAATGTAAAAGGATTATTTTGTAATAAATTGTAAACTTGAAGAAGAGACCTTAGCTAGTAATTTGTCTAAGACATGTGGGGCCTAACGAATGTACAATACAAGTACACCATCTCTTTTGGGAAGGGGTATTGATTAATGATTACAGAAATATTACTTATGACTTTCTCTTTCTAGATTGTGGAGCTTCTCTCTCTTAGATATTTGTAATATGTTACTAAAAATTGTGTCCTCCAAACATTGTTTTACTCTTAGATTATCCCTAATATATTTCTAGAACGATCAATGTGAAATGATCATAATAAGTATTTAAGGTTAATATTTCACCAAAGTCATCCTACCACGACACAGAAACAATACATAGGTGAGGAAAAACCAATAGATCAATAAATAGAATGACAAAAGGTTTGTGAGTTCGAGTCCCTCTACAAACGCTTTCTTGGTTGAGCCTGTCACCTTGTGTGGTTTATCTTGTGGAGTTGGTTTGCATGATATTGCGTCAGATCAAGGGTTTACCATGTGCGCACTCATTGAGTAGCGTTTGCGGGTTCCCTCGGAAAAAAAATCACAAAAAATAATTCTTCATGCCTTAGCGGAATAATGAACTATATAGGCCAACTATGTGGCGGAATACGTATGAATGCTCCAAAATATGATTTGAAAAGTTTGTGCAAGTGTAAATTTCATAGATTTTAGTATATCATGTTTCACACTATGTACATCACACGTTCGCATATATATCACAAAAGGTTTCACAAGTCAATATGAACTAGTTTCTGCAAATACATGACATGTAGCACCCAAAACCTATTTGTGTTTTATTGTTTGTTGTCTTTGAACTATATATTTTGAAAGTATATATGGACTAGTTTTTGTAAGTACATGACATGCAGTACCCAATTGTTAGGTGCGACCAAAAAGTCCCACATCCCACATCGGTTAAACATGGGAAGAAAGATCAGTATATAAGTTAAGAATACATCTCCATTGTGTGAGGCCTTTTGGAAGTGGACCAAAATCAAAACTGTGCGGGCCAGTGGGCCCAAAGCAGACAATATCACACTATTGTGGAGATCGGAGTATTCTTACTTATATACAAAAGCGGAATATACGGACCCAATATTCCCAATAAATGGTATCAGAGCACCAGGCCCAGATAGAACGCGATATGGTGGGTTGTGATGATATGGGTGTCGAACATCTTGCCATGAGCCATACTCAAGGTGATTGATTTGCTGGATAGATGGAGCGCCAGATGGCTCATCAAGTAGGTGGCTTGATCAAGGAGCGGTGCAGATTCATATATAGATGGAGCGTCACATGGCTCATCAAGCAGGTGGCTTGATCAAGGAGCAGCGCAGATTCATCTAAAGATGGAGTGTCTGATAGCTCATCAAGCAGGTGGCTTGATCAAGGAGCGGCACAGTGTCATCGAGTAGGCGGAGGCTAGAGTGGTACTTTGTTCGAGAGGAGGATTGTTAGGTGCGACCAAAAAGTCCCACATCCCACATCGGTTAAACATGGGAAGAAAGATCAGTATAAGTTAAGAATACATCTCTATTAGTGAGAGGCCTTTTGGAAGTGGACCAAAAGCAAATCCGTGCGGGCCAGTGGGCCCAAAGCGGACAATATCACACTATTGTGGAGATCGGAGTATTCTTACTTATATACAAAGGCGGAATATACGTACTTATATACAAAAGCAGAATATACAAGTACACATTATTCTGGATTTATCCTTATAATGAAAATAATAAATGTACCCAATATTCTTCGTATGCAAATCTAAACAAGATTTTACAAATATATTAATCACTCCAAAGTACACATTATTCTGGATTTATCCTTATAATGAAAATAATAAATATAGTATGGATAAGAAATGAATGCTTAAACACTTACACATTATTAATATAAAGCTTCATAAATATTTTGAACTATGTTTCATCATATATTATAATATTAGTAAGTTACGTTGCAACATGATAAGAATAAGTATATAATGTTAATATTTCACCAAACTATTCGTAACAAGACACAAAAACAATTAATGAAAGAGGAAAAACAAATTAATCAATGATTGACGTGATTTTTTACTTGTAATGCATTAGAAAAATAGTGACTTCTGTTCGCCAAATATGTGGAAAAATACGTATGAAACTCACCACGTTATCATTTTTCAAGTTTGAGCAAATGTATATTTTGCAAATTGTAGTTTGTTACATTTCATAACATACTCATCACACATTTCGCTAATTGGTTGTATAAGTTTTTTACATATGTTTAAAACTAGGATTCGTAAATATTGTCAAAGACTATAAAATTAGTAGGTTAGATTACAAAATAATAATAAGCATCTAACTTTCATATTTCATTAAATTTTTACAATAACAATAGAAAGACAACAAATGAATCACGAAAAAAAAAACCAATAGATGAGTGGTTAGAATGGTCAAAACGATTTAGTTAAGATTTTGGCGACATAATGAATTATATTCGCCAAATATGTTGCAGGATACGTATAATTTTCCACAATAATATGACGAAATATTATATGAATTAAAAGTCAAAAATGAATATTTTCAATATAAAACGGCCATAGATCTGGTGAAAAACGTGCCCAAATTCCCAAAAAACACAAAACCTTTTGTGCTTTATTTGTGAAATGGGTTATACATGTGTTAAGAAACTATATATACTGGTAAAACTTGAGTTACCTATGTTTTTTAAGTCAAATAGTTTATGTTTCCCAAATAAAATATACTATGTTTGCAAGACATGTTTTAGTTATGTTTTGCAATTCAAATACTAAATTTTTCGCAACTAAAGTATAATGTTTTATAAACGATTTATATCATGTGAAATCTTGATAAAACTTGATTTGTGAATCATTCCTAGCATTTTACTCTAAAAAGTCTAACAAAGTTAATTATATTGTGTTTCACAATGTATGTATACTATATTTTGCAAATTTCATATTCTTCTACGTCATTGTCATTATTATTGTTATGACAAAGAACACTACAAAGTTTTATATTTTTTCAGTTCGTTTACAACCATATTTGATTCTCGGAATCGGTTTGTACATTCGTTTCCAATATCAAACAACATGAATCTTTCTAACAAACTATCGACATACGAACCAAATTTTACTTAAAACTTTTAAAATATAAAAATCAAATTTTGTATGTATCAGAAAAAATAAATGAACAAATTCAAAAATGAATTATCTCTAAACAAATAGTTGGAGATGAAATTGTGACAAAAAAAATTAAATGTTGATTTGAAACCATTAAAAAGAGTTTGTTTTAAAAAAAATAACTAAAATAGTAACCATGTTTCTTAAAAGAAAGTAATTAAAATAATAATAATGTTTAATAATTTAATTTTCATATTAATTTTATGGTCGAATGATATTTTTATCCACGACCTAAAAAACTCTTTTTAATATCACTACATTTATAGAAACTGTCCAAATATAAAGTATTTGGATGAAATACTCAAGAGTTGTCCATGAAAAGACAAAAACCACGTACTAGTACAAATATTAAAATTTTAAATTTACTTATATTTATATATAATGTATATAATAAAAAATATTATTATTACGATATATTGATAAGAATTTTTTATGTTTAATATTAATAATTTAATTAAGAATTGATCATGATCACGCCAATCATTTGTGATGGTGTGATTAAGATTGTACTTTAAAACTATATAAAATTTTAAGTGAAATGCTTCCATATACATAATTTTAGCTCTCCAGGGGTACGTTTCACTAAAATATATTAATATCCGTCTATGTGATTTCAGTTTTGTTATAGCGTGTGAAATAATGGTTCGTCCGTATATGGTTAAACATGTATTTTATGTATTTAAGCATAAATAATATTTTGAAGTCACGATAATATAATAAAAAAAATATGGTGTGAAAATGCCTTCTTGGAGAAAACTCTGTTCTTCAGTAAGAACAGAGTCTGAAAATTTTTGATTTTGATTCTTTCTCTGAATCTGTTTCTGTAATTGTTCTTCCTTGATTGTGAGAATGCCTAATTTCCCTAAGATATCTTCGAATGATGATTTTCCTACGCTTAGGAATGTAATGGTGTCGAAGGCGGGAAATCTTGAAATCAAGAAAGGTTTAATAGTTTCAAACTTATCTGATCCAGATTGTAATATTATTTCGAATCCGATCTTTGAAGAAAAAGTTAAAGAGCAAGGTATGGATAGATCTATGAATCAGAAGGGATCTTATGCTGACATGTTGAAACCCAGGAGAACAGAGTTTGAACATTCAAATGTCTCTGTTTCTCTTAAGAATGAATTTCCTGTTATCATTTTTTATGCTGGAGACAAGGAGCAGTTATTGAGGATTTCCAAGCATACATTAGTAGCCAAATTTGCGACCGGAAAACCTTCAATGGAAATCTTCAGGAAATTTTTATCTAAATTCAATTTTATTGGTAGTTTTAGTATTTCGGTCTGGGATTACAGACATATCTTCGTTGAGTTTACGGAATTAGAGGATTTCAAGAGGCTTTGGTCTAGAAACGTATGGGTTTTGGGAACTAAAATGATGAGACTGTTAAAATGGACTCCTGGATTTGATCCAAATCTTGAATGTCCATTCACGCCGATTTGGGTTTATGTACCAGGTTTGCCGGAATTCTTGTTTAACAGCTCTACTATTACTGAGATAGCGAAGGTTTTGGGAACTCCTTTGAAGGTCCGGGTGCCTTCTGTTAACAGGGCTAGACAAAATTGTTGCAGGTTTTGGGTTGAAGTGGATGTCTATAAACCTTTAGTTCACAAGATACATATAAAGTCTGGTGAATTTGATAGTTATTGGCTTGATCTTGTGTATGACAATGTTCCTCTTTTTTGTAGCCATTGCGCTCATATCGGCCACTCAAATGAAAACTGTAAGAAGATGTTGCCTCTTGGAAATATTTCTGGGAATGGTCAGGAGAATGGGAAGGATAAACATGGTTTAGAGATGCCAGATCAAGTTTCTTGTTCTTAAAATATAAAACCAGGTTAATGAAAACAATAACTCTCAGGATATAAATAATATTAGTGATCAATTGGTTCAAGATGCTTCTATGAAGAATCGTGCGTCTGGTCTGTTGTTAAAATCAATTGTGGTTGACAAAGGGGTTAATGATTCTTTACAAGATGTTCTGGAGTCTGATAGTCCTCTTTCAATAGTGCAAAAGTTTACTGCTGTTAATGAAGATAGTGTTTCAAAACATGTTGAATCTTTTAGTGAAGAAACTCATGGTTCAAAACATGAAGGTTCATCTGACAATATTAATGAAGGAGAGTTGATAGATGCTCTAAAGACGTTAGAAAGAAGGAACATGTTTGAATCTTTTAGTGAAGAAACGCATGGTTCTCCAAAGCATGATGGAAGTCTGGGGAGTTCTCCTGTGAAGGTAAGTTTGAAGAGGTTAAACCGAAAAGACAGGAAGCTAAGAAAACTAAGAAGGTTAAGGGTCCTGTCTCTTCTAAGATTATGAAGCTCAAAAGGGCCCATAAAACTTCTTCTGATTAATGATTACAATGATAAACTGGAATGCAAGAGGGCTTGCTAATAGGGGAACGATTCAAAGGTTGAAATCTATGGTCATTTCTTCTAAGGCAAGTTTTGTTGCTATTCAAGAGCCTTTTGTAAAGTCTGAGAAGATGTGTTTGTTGGCTAAGAAGTTGAAGTTGAATGGGTGTATCTGTAATGTGAATAATAGAATTTGGGTGTTTTGGCATCAGGATTATAAGGTTGAAGTGGTGTTTGATAGTGAGCAGCTGTTCCATCTTAAAGTTGGTCACCCTTCTATGAATAAAGTGTTTCAGGTGTCTGTTATTTATGCAAAATGTAGGAGAGACCAGAGGATCTTGCTTTGGGATTCTATTAGAAATCTGAATGTGTCTTCTCATGAGTGGATTATGTTTGGTGACTTCAATATTATCACTAACATTCATGAACAGATGGCTTGTTCTTCTGTTAATCAGATAGGTATGGATGAGTTTAATGGACTTATCATGGATTGTAGTTTAGTTGATGCTGGGTTTACTGGTTGTCCTTATTCCTGGTCTAATGGGCATAAATGGAGGAGACTGGATCGTGTATTGTATAATTCTGCTTGGTTGGATTTCTTTGACTGTACTGCTGTTTCTCATCTGGCTAGAAGCTGTTCTGATCATTGCCCTATTGTTATTAAAGTTTCTTCTAATCTTGAAAGAACTAAATCATCATTTAAGTTCTTGAACATGTGGGTTACTCATCCTGACTTCTTGAAGAAAGTTAAGGATAGTTGGTCTGAGTGTTTTAATGATGTGGTGAGGAACCCGATTATGGCTTTTTGGATTAAACAGCAACGTTTGAAGGCTGTGTTGAAGGATTGGAATAAGAGTGTGTTTGGGAATCTTTTTGAAGCTATTAAGAATTCTGAAGAGAATATCATTGTTAGAGAATCTATGCTGTAGAATGAGTTTAATGATGATAATAAGTCTGTTTTGTTGAAGGCTAGGCATAACCACTTATTACTTCTTGATAGAGAGGAGATGTTTTGGAGACAGAAGGCTCATGTGTCTTGGTTGAAGGACTCTGATAGAAACACGTCTGCTTATCATAGCTTTGTGAAGAAGAGGATTAAGAAGAGTAGAATTAATAGAATTAAAGTTGATGGAAATTGTTAACTAACAAGAAAGAAATTGGAGATTCTGCTGTTGAGTATTTTAAAACTTTGCTTGCTCCTGTTATTAGGGTTGTGGCTGTGGATGATCTGATGGAGGTTATTCTTTCTTTGGTTTCTGATGAGGATAATAATTGTTTATCCTGTATTCCTGAGGATGATGAGATCTATGGGGCGGTTAAGCATTTAAATTCTGAGTCTGCCTCTGGCTCTGATGGCTTCAATGGTGAGTTTTATAAGGAATGCTGGGATATAGTGGGGAGTGATCTATGTAAAGCTGTTAAAGGTTTCTTTAATGGGTATGAATTGCCTAAAGGTGTGAAGGCTACTCTGATCTGTTTAATTCCAAAGATTGACAATCCTAATAAGTGGAAGGGTTTTCGGCCTATCAGTCTTACCACTGTGTTTTCAAGGATAGTGGGGAAAATTGTTAACAATAAACTTTCTAAGATTCTGCCTAAGCTAATCTCTCAGGAGCAGGGTGGGTTTGTTAAGGGAAGGAGTATTCATGATTCTATTCTACTTGTTCAGGAGTTGTGTTTTGACATTAACAGTAACAGGAAAGATGGAAATGTTATTATCAAGACTGATATGACTAAAGCTTTTGATAAGCTTAATCATAAGTTTCTTCTCACTATATTTAAGTACTTTGGTTTTAATAGCTCTGTTATTGGTCTTATTCATAGTTGTATTAATAATGTGTTTTCATCTATCTTGGTTAATGGGGAGGTGACAGGTTACTTTGCTAACTCTCAAGGCCTAAGACAGGGGGATCCTCTTTCCCCAAGTCTTTTTATTTTGGCAGAGGAGTATCTGATTAGAAGCATCAAGTTCACATCTAATGGTCAGCCTATGGTTAGATACAAGACTATAAGTAACCAGAATATAGCCTGTTTGGCCTTTGCTGATGATTTCATGGTTTTTACTAATGCTGATGCTAGTGCTATGGGTGCTATTAAATCTATCTTGGACCATTATCAGTGTGTCTCTGGTGAAGAAATTAATAATGCTAAATCAAAGCTCATTGTTTCACACAAGATGAGTTACCATCAGATTACTTTCATTGAAGACATGTGGAAGATTAATCATTCTTATTTTCCTTTCAACTATTTGGGTACTACAATTGCTAACACTACTAGAATTGCTAACTTTGAGTCTCTAATTTACAAAGTCATGAGCAAGATTATGGAATGGGACAAGTTGCACCTTTCGTTTGCTGGGCGGTTGGTGTTAATCCAGTCTGTTCTTATGCCTTTTCCCACTTACTATCTGCAGCGCACTTCGTTGCCGGCTGGTATCATCAACAGGCTGGAGATCTTGTTCAACAAATTCCTGTGGGGAAGTAAAGATGAAAAGAAAACTATTAGTTGGGCCAGATGGGATAAGCTTTGTAAGCCTTTTAAAGAAGGTGGCCTCAACCTTAAAAAGTTAAAAGATGTGCAACATGTTTACTCTATGAAGATCTGGTTTAATTTTAGAATGCAGCATTCTCTTTGGGCTAGTTTTATGTTGTCTATCTATTGTAAAGATAATATTCATCCTGCTCTTGCTATATCTCCTCAAAGAAGGTCTAAAACGTGGAATCGTATTATTGGTGTTAGAGAGGAGACTGATGACAACATTTTCTGGCTCCCTGGTCATGGTAACATAAGCTTTTGGTATGACAGGTGGTGTTCTGATAGTCCATTTATAAAAGTCATAAGTAACAATGACAGGAGAATTTTGTGGGACAGTGGTAATGATCTGGTTAGGGACTTCTGGTTAAATGGCTCTTGGGATGTGGACAGGCTTAGTACAAAAGTTACCTCTACTGAGATTTGCAAGATTAAGGAAGTCACTCTATCTGATAATAGGGATCTTATGCTGTGGTCTTTATCTAAGGATGGAAGGTTTAATGTAAAAGATACTCTGAATCACATTAGAACTAAAGGTAATGTGACTAGTCTCTATGCTAAGACATGGAATGTGGTAACTCCTAAAAAGTGCTCTTTTTTATTGTGGAGAGTGCTTCACAACTGGTTACCAACTGATGAAGTTATGCAATCAAAACATTTTCAACTAGCTTCTAAATGTGTTCACTGCAGTAATATTGAAACCACTAACCATGCTTTGGTGCACTGTCATCAAGCTTGGGCTGTTTGGAGGCACTTCAGTGACATCTTCAGGGTTCAGATTCAGCCTTTCATGTCTGCTCCTCATATTACCATGAAATGGTACTGGCTGCTCAAAGAAACTGTGATATCTTCACAATCTTGCCTGCAATAATTACATGGGCGATTTGGTCAGTTCGTAATAAAAAGAAAATCAACAGCGAAAATACTAACTTAGTTACTATAATCAATCACATTCTGTTTATCTTATCTAGTCTAGATCAGGCCAAAGTTTTGAACAGAAAGCATTGGGGAAGATTTGGTCGAGAAGCTTCAAGTATGGGTTGTGTTAATCAGATTAATTCCTGGAACAAACCTCTATTTCTTAAGTGGAAGAATCCAAAGCATGGCAGGTATAAGATTAATATAGATGGTGCATGTACCTTTTCTGGTGAATCGGCTGGTGGTGCTTTAATCCGAGACAGCAGTGGTAACATTCTTGTTGGTATCGGTAGCTTGTATGGTAAGAACTCTCCTTTGATTGCGGATTGTAGGGCTCTCTTTGATTGGATTGCCAAGGAATTTTTAAGGACTCAATTGGGTATGGAGTTTGATGAAAGTAATGCTCCAGCTAAGTTAAAGGCAATCGTCTTCTTGGAAAGTATCAATTTAGGTTATTTGAGGTTATCTGATTAGGGTTTTGAATTGGGGCTAAAGGTGATAGCTGGTGAAAGGGCTCGAGGAAGAAGATGATTATTTTGCGCTTTGAGTCTCTTTTTCAAATTTGTGTAATTTTGCCTTAAAAGGCATATACTTCCTTTCTAATTCAATTTAAGCCCCTTTTATCAAAAATAATAATAATAATAATAAATATCTTATAACCATATATTATCGACTATACTCACATCCAATATTCAAAAATTATTATTTGTGCTTATTTAAATTTTATTTTGATAGAATAATTAACCTTCGATAGCTTTTTAATATCTTAAATACTCTCTACGGATTATATAATTTTATTTTTGTGTAAGTGTCTGATTTTTTTTAATTAGGCATTCGTAAACAGTCTCCTTTCTCTTTCTCTTCATATACTAATACCTGCTTTTCAAAAAACTATATTCAGGTGAATGGAGTAATACGTCGCAGAGTCTACCAACTTGATGGTGGGAGTTCATTGTCAATAGCAGACCACCGTAAACAGGTTATGGGGACCATCATCAGAGTTTGTGAGACGGTAGATTCATCTAAGTTTCTTGATTTCAGCTTCTTCCATGATCCTTAATCCTTACATCATCGACAAATTTCTTTTTCCAGGTGGTTTATCATTCAAGTAAGGATTCCTCGTATGTTGGCACTTTACTTGTGTCATGTTTTCCTTTTTTTCAAAACGGAATTTGTAACACTACTATCTCATATATTTTTGTTGATTGCTAAATTATAAAAAGGTTGCATTGTGTATTTTGATGAGTCCGAATTCAGAATACTCCCCGGAAGGACAAATCAGTCTAAAACTCTCCGAATACCGGACAGGCACTAAGGACGTAAACCGGACAGACGATTTGGACCGGACAGATCACTTCGAACACTGTGAACTTAAGGCTGTTCGAACTATGACTAAAGTACTAAAAAACCTAAACACTTCCTGACTAAGCTGCCTGTCCTCCTGCTTAGAACTCATGGGTCTTTAAACATGACCCGGGTCCATTAAACTTGACCCGAAAGCCCATAAGGGCCCAAAAATCACGCTATAAATACCCAACCACCAGTATTAACTATGGGTAATGAAAATTAACTGCTACCAAGCTGCTTAATTATCTCTCCACCTTAAAACACCCTTACACCACCGTTAAACACCCCTGTACCACCTTGAAACTCCACTTAAAATTACTTGCCTACCCTCAGGCGATTATTTTCCACACCAAATTGGCGACCACAGTGGGAGGAGAGAGGTGCCTGAATCAAGCATTCAAAACCTGCCAAGAAATTTTGTCCGAATGAATCCGGATAATCCAGAGCTTCCACCAGCTTTGCTCGAAGTGGTGGAAGAAAACGATGAGTATACTGTCCAAGAGCGTGACAGGTTAAAGCTTGAAATAGAAGCTCTGAGGGCTGAAAAGGCCAAAATGGGCGTGAAAGAAAAGTCCAAGGCATCGGTTGTTCATCACACCGACAACCCTAGAGAGCCTGAGGCTTCGAAAACTCATGTAAGTACCAAAAAGACACATGCTAGTTCTAAAAAGTCTCACTGGTCCAAGCCTGTGGAGAGCTCTGACTCAAGTTCAGAATCTTCGGACAGCTCTTCGGACAGTGAGGGAAATAAAAAATCCTTGTCCTCTAGCAGTGATGAGGGTCGAACCAAGAAGAAGCAAAAGCAGATCAAAAAATATTCAAGAAAAAGGGATAGACATGGAAAGATAAAGAAGCATATTGGTAAAGGATCATCTCATAGCCGGAGGCATGTGGACCGGATGCTGATGGATCCTTTCGCTTTTCACGATGAACCAGGTATCTTTGCAACTCCCAATGAGGATACTGTGTTCAGTCGTGGAAGAAACTGGAGGCAATCTCCATTATCTTCTAAGATTCTGTCCGGGAACCTCCCTAAGAGGTTTGACAGCACCAAGATGGAGAAGTACGATGGCAGTACTAATCCGGACAATCATCTGGAGCAATTCAAGAACTTCATGATGAACTTTGACGATGATGATAAACTACTTTGTAGGTCATTCTCCCAATCCTTTACGGGGAGTGCTCTGAAATGGTACAACAGCTTGCCTCAGGGTTGTATTAAAGATTTTGATACGTTTTGGGTAGCCTTTCGAAGGCAGTTTGTGGGGAGTAAGGAGCTAAAGGGCAATGGAGACACAATAATCCATTGTGCCTAGGAGCCAAATGAGTCATTGAAGGAGTACATAAGTCGTTTTGTGAACACAAAGAATGGGTTGGCTGATTGCTTCGAACAGGTGGCAATAGCGTCCCTAAGACAAGGCTTGAACCCGGGCAACCTGGCTGATTCGGTGACCAGAAAGAAGTCCATGACATGGGGAGGGTTGCTAAATCAAGTTGGCAAGCAAATACACGTTGATGAAACAAAGAAGACCAGGGTACACAGACAGGTGAGATCCACCCCGGTGGCACCAACTCCAAATCAAAACCAGTCCGGGAACAGAGCAAGAGAAACCGGACAGGGGCATGGTAGGGCAAAAGCTCAGTCTCAGCCAGCTGCTCCTGCCCAGACTCAACAATCCAGGAACAAAAGAGGGCCATGGGTCCAACCGGAGTGGTTCGCAGAACTTAAAGAAAGTGTGGCCACCATTTTCGATAAAACAAAAGATGAGGTACACTACCGGAGACCGGCAACCTTGCAGTCTCCCAGAGAGCATCGTAACAACTCCTTTTGCCAATACCACAATGATATTGGTCATACCACTGATGATTGCATAGCGTTGAAACAAGAGGTGCAAAATTTGATTGAAAGGGGAAAGTTGGGTGCATACGTTAAAAGAAGAGGAGGCAACAGGCCTGACAACACTCACCGGGTTGGTCCAAGTAATGCTGCCCCGGAGGGGGCCATGGTAATAGTGGAAAGGTTTGATGTGGAATCTGAGTACTTGGATCCTGATCCAACACGAAACAGGGTGGGTGCTATAGAGGAGTGTGCTAGGTCTGTCCCCGGGATCATTAAATTCTTCGAGTCACTTACAATATTTGGAGGGGACACGATGACTGCTCCTACTGCTTCTTCAAGAAAGAGGCATGTTCATAATTTGGCTTCCCAACTAGAAGGAGGCATGACATCTTATCAATCACCAAACTCATTCCCATTCATAGTCTTCGATGAGGATGATTTGAGAGATATTGCTGGCCCTCATGAGGATGCTGTTGTCATAGGAGCATCTATAAGGGCAATGAGATAAGGCGAATTCTTGTGGATACTGGAAGCTCTGCCAATATCCTTTTCCTAACCACTTATAAGAAAATGAAAAATCCAGTTGTGATTCAGAAATCAGACAGATCGATCGTGGGTTTCACGGGCAGCTCAGCCGATGTGATCGGGGAGTTTGAAGAAGAAGTGTTATTGGGCAGGGGCCCTTTCACGAAAAGGGTTAGAATAATCTTCATCGTGGTGGATTGTCCCACTTGCTATAATGCTATTTTAGGGAGATATTGGCTCTCTAGGATGCATGCAGTGGCTTCAACAGTCCATCAATGTTTAAAGTATGCCGTTCAGGGACAGGTTGGGGTTGTCCGGAGCAGCCAAAAGGTTGCAAGATAATGCTATGCCACTGCCTTGGCTCCACGAACGCTGGGGGCAGTCCGAATAAATGATCAATAGCAGTTTGAGGGCCTTTCTGGGGGTGAGGGAGAGATTGATGACCCCAGGGAGACCCCCGGAGTGTTGATCCCAATTGAAAAGGTTGAAACACACTGTTTGGAAGAAGGTAAAAGTGTCAAGATAGGGTCCAAGATGCCACCAGTATTGAAACAAGAGATGTTGAAATTTTTGAAAGACCATCAGCACGTTTTTGCTTGGTGCAATGCTGATGTTACTGGAGTTCCATCAGAGGTGATATCCCATCACCTAGCTGTCCAGAGGGATGTGGCACCAGTGGTTCAAAAAAGAAGAGCTTTTTCAAAAGAAAAGGCCGATGTCATAGTACAAGAGGTTGACAGACTCACAAAGATGGGGCACATTAAAGAATCTCAATACCCTTTGTGGACTGCCAATCCTGTCCTAGTAAAGAAGAAAAATGGCAAATGGCGCATGTGCATCGACTTCACAGATCTTAATAGAGCTTGCCCGAAGGATTTGTATCCGGTTCCCCGGATAGATCAGTTGGTAGACTCTACTTCTGGGAACAAACTGCTCTCCTTCATGGATGCCTTCTCCGGGTACAATCAGATCCAAGTAGATCCAAAAGATCAAGAACATACCACGTTTGTCACTGATAGGGGTCTACATTGCTACAAGGTGATGCCTTTTGGCTTGAAAAATGCTGGGGCTACTTATCAAAGGTTAGTCAACAAGGCGTTTGCTGATCAAATTGGAAGAAATATGGAGGTTTACATTGACGATATGATGGTGAAAAGCGTGGATGAGCAGTTGCACTTGTCTGATCTCCAAGAAACGTTTTCCAACTTGGCAAAAGTGAATTTAAAACTAAACCCTGAAAAGTGTGTATTCGGAGTGCAGTCCGGGAAGTTCTTAGGGTATATCATAAGTGAGCATGGAATACAGCCCAACCCGGATCAACTCAATGCCTTATTCCAGATGGAGCCCCCTCGAAACATTAAAGAAGTACAACAATTGACAGGAAGATTAGCTGCCTTGAACAGATTCATCTCCAGGTCTTCGGACAGGTGTGCTCCATTCTTTCAAACTTTGAAGGGTGCAAAAGGGTTCGAATGGACCCTGCAGTGTGGTGAGGCATTCAATGAAATCAAGAAACATCTCTCCTCTCCCAAAACTTTATTCAAACCAGTTGATGGGGAGACTCTTATTGTGTATATGGCCGTTTCAAGTTGTGCCATCAGTGCTGTGTTGGTAAGGGAGGTTGATGGATGTCCATACCCAATGTACTACATCAGCAAAAGCTTGATTGATGCTGAGAGGCGTTACTTAAAACTCGAAAAACTGGCATTAGCTCTGGTGATAGCTGCAAGAAAAATGAGGCCTTACTTCCAGGCTCATCCTATCGTCGTCCGGACATCTTTCCCCTTAAAGAATGTCCTTCAAAAAGCAGACATTTCAAGCAGAATGACGAAGTGGTCAGTGGAATTGGGGGACTTCGACATAGACTTTTCCCCCCGAACAGCAGTAAAAGCCCAAGTTGTGGCTGATTTTCTGGTTGAATTCCACTCCGATAGGGATTCAGAGCAACCTACTGATTCAAAAGACAATAAAGTGTGGATTGTCCGAACAGACGGAGGGTCTAGCTCCATGGGATGTGGGGCAGGAATATGTCTCACTTCCCCATATGGGGACAGCATGTACCAAGCTATTTGTTTTGCTTTCAGGGCGTCTAGTAACGAGTCTGAATACGAAGCAGCTATAGCTGGGTTGAAATTGGCCCACATCTGTGGGGCTAAAAGGGTCAAGCTTTTGAGTGACTCCCAGTTACTTGTCTACCATGCCTTAGGCCAATCTGAGGCTAGAAAGGAGCAGTTGGTGAAATATTTACTCCTCCTCAAAAATGAAGCGTTAAAGTTTAAAGCTGTTGTCTATGAGCATATTCCCCGGGCAGAAAATGAGCTAGCAGACTCATTGGCAACAATAGCATATACGGAGTCCTACCCATGGATCCATGTGCTTGAAAGCCCTTCTATTCAACTCAGTGAGGGTGGAAAAGAGGAAGTTTTTGAAATACAAGTAAGCCGGCCTCAGGATTGGAGATCTCCTCTCATACAATATCTGTCCGATGGTATTATGCCCTCAGACAAGTCACAAGCCAGAACATTGAAACACAAGGCTCGTGGTTTCATTATGTTGAGAGAAGTGTTATACAAAAATCATATAGTAAACCTCTCTTACGCTGTTTAGGGGATCATGAGTCACAGATGGTCCTCTCCGAATTGCATGATGGTGAAGGATCAGCCCATTGTGGATTCAGAGCTTTAACAAGAAGAGTGTTACTCTCCGGATACTATTGGCCATCAATCATGAAAGATGCTAAGGAGCTGGTAAGAAGGTGTGACCCATGTCAGAGGTACAGCAATGAAATTCATGTACCAGCCATTCCTTTGGAGTCAATTTCTGAGCCCATCCGTTTTGCTCGATGGGGATTGGACTTGGTTGGGCCTCTCCCTGTGGCGTCCGGAGGGCGTAAAACTATAATTGTGGCCATTGACTACTTCTCGAAGTGGATAGAAGAAGCCCCCCTGGCAGGGACAACATCAAAAGCTGTCATAAAATTTATTATGTCCAACATATGTTGCAGATTTGGTGTCCTACAGAGGATAACAACAGACAATGAGCCACAGTTTGACAATAGAGAAATGGAAAGCTTCTGTGCCTCAAGGGGTATACACCACTGTTTTTCTTCACCTTTCCACCCACAAGCCAACGGGCAGGTTGAGGTGGCTAATAGAACTATACTGTCCGGGCTAAAGAAAAATTTGGAAGGGGCTGCTGGGAAGTGGCCTAGTTATCTACAAGAAGTCTTGTGGGCCTACCGGACAACACCTGGGGCTGCAACACAAGAATCTCCCTTTGCCTTGGTCTATGGAATGGATGCAGTAGCTTCCATAGAGAAAACACTCCCTTCCTTTCGTATTCACAACTTCTTCGGACACGCTAATGAAATGGCAATTAGAAATCAGCTTGATTTGATAGAAGAAAGACGGGTTAAAGCTCATCTTAGAGTGGAACACTATCAGGGCTTGATGAGAAGCAGGTTTGCTTCTAAGGTTAAAAGAAGATATTTCCAATCAGGGGATAAAGTATTAAGGAAGGTCTTCTTGCATACTAAGGAAAAGCTCTTCGGAAAGTTGGCCCCAACCTGGGAGGGTCCATATACTGTAGTTGAAAGAATCAAGCCTGGGACTTATTGGTTGGAAGACAAAGCTGGCAGATAACTCACCCTTGGAATATTGAGCACCTTCGAATGTATTTGGAATAACACTTGTGTAAATATTTACTTGTTTAAACATCCATGTAAATATTTGGGGGCATACCTTCCCCTCTTCGGTGGCACGGAGAGCTTTTAATGAAATTTGATGCCTTCTTCAAATTTTTCTAAGTATTTTCAGAATTCTATCCATTGTCATACTATCCGGATTGAAAGGTCTAAGGGCTATTTAAACTCTAGCCGGAGAATCTTAAACACTCTCACAATGCAATAACTCAAAGCTACTTAAATTCCAGCTATCTAAACTAAAACAAATAATGAAAGAAGATGATGGTTGAACAAAATAAAAACATTCATTCAACAAACTTAAAATTGCCTTGGCCTTCCAAGGACTTTTGAACAAGTTAGGATACAACACAAAAAATCTGTCCGAATAATACGGACACCGTCACAAAAAGAGTGCCTTGGCCTTCCAAGGACTTTAGTTTGAATGAAAGACAAACAAAATAAATTATAAATTAAGGTTGAGCCTTTGAAGATGGCTCTCCCTCATCTGATTTCTCGCCCTTGATGTCGCTCTTCTCTTCGACTATCTTCTTGCCCTTGGGATCAATCTCTTCTTCACCTGGGCTCTCTCCGGTTTCCTCTTCATTATCAGATGAGGACTCACTTGAATATCCCTCGTCAACCATAGTATAATATGGAAGGTCATCATCATCCACATAGCGCCATAAGCTCCCCAGTCTCCTCTTCGGGAATATTTCGTGAAATAGGAGAACCATATCAGACTTCACCTTTTGAATCATTAGCTCCTCGCTTTGTATCATCTCCCTGGCATAGGCGTTGATCTTGGCCTTGATTGTGGCCTCTTGGTCCCTCACCAAAGCAGCCTTCTCTTCAGCAGCCTGAGTCACTGCATTTTCTAAAGCGATCTTGTCAGTGGTCAGGTTGGTGATGAGCTTCTCCTTTGCTGCAGTTTCTCCCCTTGAGGTAGTCAAGTCCTTCTCCAGTCCGGACAGCTTATCCTGAAGGTCTTTTATGGTTTCTTCTAGGGTGGCAACCTTTGTGTTTCTTTTATTTTGCTTCTTCTTCAGCTCTTCATTTGCTTCCTTAAGCAAGTCAGCATTGGTGGTGGCAGTGCGGAGGTCTCCGGACAGCTTTTCCTTATCAGACTTGAGATCTTTGATAGTGTCTGCTTGACTCCGGACTTGCCTCTCCAATGTGAGAACTGGTTGCACATTACTAAGCAGAGAGTGGGCTATAGTGTCCTTCTCACTGGAAACCATGAAAGTCTTACCATTAAAATTGACCGTATTGGAGCTGCTCGGAAGGACGTAGGGCCCTGCAAATTCGTCTCTAGGCAGGCCAAGGAAATATTCACCAAGTCCACTCAGACCGGTGATGTCCACCTCATCCAAATTAAGCTCTCCCCCCTCAACTTCATCAGTATGGAATTCCCTCGGAATCTCTTCTTGAAAGTCCTTTGGGATCTCTTCGGCCAGTGTTGGGTCAGTAGGGAAAGAGGGCTCCGGATCCCGGAGAGCAAGCTCATCTCCTTAGGAAGTCTTTTTCTTTTTGGCTTCCCTATCAGCACTTTCACTTGCTTGCTTACGAGTCCTCTTGGATGCCCTTGGAGGTTTTGGGAGGTTCACTTCCTGCTTTTCGCTCTCCTACTCCACCACTTGTAAAAGGGCTGCATCAATTTGAACTTGTGTTGGCCCTTCTGGATCTGTTGGGGCCTCTTTTTCAGTATCACCTGCCACCTTCTTGCCTTTTCTTCTGCCCTTCATTTTGCTTGGGGCTTTGGCCCGGGCAGGCAGGTAGAGTGTCCCATCTAGCTCGTGGGACCTTCTCAGCACAATGTCTTCATCAGGCTGGGTGGCGAGCTCCTCCCAAGTTAGGTCTCTCCGACCTGTTGTGTTCCACAAATGGGACCTTGCTAGGTTTCCAGTTGTGAAGGCCTTGTGGAAACGGTTCTCCCAGTTCTCTACAGCCCATGCATTGATTTTGCCACAGGTAGTCTGTCCGGCCTTCAGATAGTCCCCGAACTCCTTTGGCAGCTCTATTAAAACAAAAGAGAAATTGGTTAGTACAAACTCAACTTAAAGAAAAAAAAGGAGAGATTCGAATAGAGACTTAAAGTAAAAAAAACTTACGGTCACTCCTCCATCTACTCCTGAGAAGGCTTGGATTCTCTCCGGTCTTGATTTTCTTGCCGTTTTCCCATGAGCCACTAACAAACAAGAATTGGCTCCTCCATTTGCTCTCCGACTCCAGGAGATCATCAACAGCTTTGAGATCGTTCCCCATGTTGAAATGGTAGAAGGGGAACTGATGATGCTTGCACAGGTTGGCCACTGCAGCGAACTCTTCCATAAGAAGAGGGATCCCTGATAGCCTAGATGCCATAATGCATGACATCAAGGTGAACCAACCATTGGGGCTTAGCTGTGATGGGCAGAGTTTGACCAGGTGGAAGTAGCGCACGATCTCCGGGTCTAGTGGGAACCTGAGTCCCCAGTTAAATAGCTCCGTAAAGAAGACTATTTCATTCCTTTTACAGTCCATCGGGGTCTCCAGATCGATGGGAATCCTTATTTTTACGTTCTCATGGATCCCCCACTTTGTGCGCATTCTACCCAGATCAGAGGTATGGATAAATGCATACTTGGTCTTCTGCAAGGCCAAGAGGTACTTGAGCTCAACTTTATGAAAGCATGGCCCCACTCTCCCTTCAAGGCTCTCCGGCAGGTCCGGATGCCTCAGATATAAGTTTTCCTTGCCTTTCTTGGCAACAACAATAGCGGTATCAGCCTGTCCGGAGGACTCGGACTTAAATCGGACCTCCTCAATAGAGTCCTCCATTCTCTCCTCCATAATTGTTGGGGGAGCTTCTGTAGAAGTAGTCCGGGGAGGATTGAAGCTTGACATAGCTGGCCCTCCGGACTGTTGACTGCCCGTATTCAGTTGACTTCTCACCTCAAGTTGAGTTTCTGAGGCAGAAGATTCTTTGGGGGGTACTGGGCTGCTGGCCTCCGGACCGGACGGCTTCTCCCGGGGAGCTCTAATGGGTGCCCCAGACCCAGATTCACTGTTCTTTGCCCCCGATTTCGAGGGGGTATTTTTAGAGGTTAGCCCCTTGACTAACCGGCTTGGCCTTTTGATGACTAACTTCTCCGGGGAATGGTCAGAGTCAGACCCCATGGCAATAAAAGATGATTTTTTCCTGACGCTTGTAGCGGTGACTCCCGGTTCAACAGCAGAGATTGACTCCTGAACTGAGGAGCCAAATACTATGGGAGAAAGGGCGGATTGAAAGAGCTTTTTAGGCTTGGTACCTTTGGAAGAGGATGAGCCTCTATCAGATTCTGCAACAGAGGAGGGTGGTTTCTCAACAGGCGACGATGGTAGCCCTGCTGCTAGTCGTTTCTCCTTCTCGACCCTTTGTGCTTTCTCCAACTCCGAAAGGTTGAGCCAACCACCTTTAATCAATGATGTTCTTGCTGTAAACATAAAACAGCCAAGGAAGTTTTTGTTCTAGAGAGATAAAGCTCTGGGTGAAATTGCAGAGTAAAATTTGAGAGAGATGGTGAAACAATGAAAAATGAATGAGAATTTATAGTAAATGTGAAAAAAAGAGTTGATTCCTAGGAGAATCCGAAAAGTTGGATAATGATTAAAAGACGGCGCTGATGTCATTATTGGAAATTAAAGAGGTTACTTGTAAAAGAAGGTGGTGCGAAATTCAAGGTGAAAAAACGGCTGGAATGGCCAATCAGAATATGACACGTGTCCCATTAACTCTGACAAAAACCGTTTGGAATTTGTAAAGTTTGATCTGTCCGGATATACCCACAACTCTCTCTGAAATAAGAACCACTTCGTACAATCGGACTGTTTTTCAGTTCTTTGACAAGGACACTTGCTCAAACACCTAAAAAAGGGGCTCCTGATGAGTCCGAATTTAGAATACTCCCCAGAAGGACAAATCAGTCTAAAACTCTCCGAATACCGGACAGGCACTAAGGACGTAAACCGAACAGACGATTTGGACCGGACAGATCACTTCGAACACTGTGAACTTAAGGTTGTTCGAACTATGACTAAAGTACTAAAAAACCTAAACACTTCCTGACTAAGCTGCCTGTCCTCCTGCTTAGAACTCATGGGTCTTTAAACATGACCCGGGTCCATTAAACTTGACCCGAAAGCCCATAAGGGCCCAAACATCACACTATAAATACCCAACCACCAGCATTAACTATGGGTAATGAAAATTAACTGCTACCAAGCTGCTTAATTATCTCTCCACCTTAAAACACCCTTACACCACCGTTAAACACCCCTGTACCACCTTGAAACTCCACTTAAAATTACTAGCCTACCCCCAGGCGATTATTTTCCACACCATATTTAATTCAGTTAGTGTAGCTAATTTTGGTGTGGTTGACTATATAAGAGCGAGTATCTAGTTTTCATGTATGTCAGGTCGAGGATGCGAGTTTAGGTGTAGTGGATCGAGATTAGGCAATTTCAACGTAAATTATCAGGGCACGACAATGCGAGATTTGTAGAATTGAAAACGATGAACATGCGTGTTCTGTGTTGATTTTCATAACGATCCCCTAGTTAACATACTATGCGATTTATTTATGATTATATAAATGTCATTGCTTTGTTTTTTAAACGAAACGAGTTAAGTCAGAAACTCACCATGCGAGTTTAAGGTTATTAACCATAAAAGTTATATAATGGTAGCCCAATGCTCTTTAATGTTTTTTATTTGTACAGGCCATGGTAATATATGTCTAAACCAAGAGTTTGTATTTTCAAATATGGTCACCAAACTGCAATTGTTCCTTAAATGTGTTTTCTTTGTAAAATATTAATTGTGTGTTATATTATACCAAGCCACGTGTGTTATGTCATATTCCATTCATGCGTGTTCTATTAAGTGACATACTACGCGAGTTATACATTAAATACAATAACTTTTTACAGCATTTATTTGTTACCTGATCGACTCGTAGCTCGTCCAACATCTTATTCATGCCCATCGTTGCTAGTTTGAACTCCAACCCCACCATTTATAGCATCTCGGGATCATTCTGGTTTGGAGAGATCAACCACTATGGTCATATGCTATATGATGAAGGGTTGCATCAAAAACAATTATTAGCATTACCACGAGTTTTTTTAAATAACATTTTATTGCGGGGCACCATACTTACGAATAAAAGTGCAACACAGCCGATAACTCTATTAAGATTTTCTTCAACAACACATTTCTAGTCGATCGGAGGAGCTTCTCCACCATTGCTCCCGACCAATCGTAGTCATTCATTTTGCGTATGTCTTCGACGTAATACACCACTGCCCAACCAATTATATCGCTTGAAAATGAGTAGAACATGGTTGAGCAAATAAACAATATCAACAGCCGAGCAACGTCCTTTGCAGCATGCTCCCTATCTTCCTTTATGCCTTTATCTATACATTCCTGGAAGAAAATGGACATCATGCTAGATTAGTGTAAATGTACATCACACATATAACATACCTAGATATATAGTTACCTTTATCATCGTATTCGATACCGATTTGTTATTTGTCGGTCCGCTTTTTCTTACCTAGGGACTCAAGAAGTACATCTGCATTAACCTTGAATCATTCTCAGAACCATCTACGAATCGATCTATGAAGCCTCCAGTTTTGGTACGAGACATTTCATTTATCCCATGTTTAAGCTCGAATATGGACTTCACATCTTTTGTAGTTAGCTTCACCAGTTTAGTGCCAATTCGGAAAGCCTTGTCTTCACCGAATACGTCTTTACAATATCCTCGATCAGCTTATAATACCTTTTTATCAACAAATCTTCATTGTGAAGGTCCAACGAGGCTTTAAAAATGTATTAAAGAAGTGTCTTCACAGTTCTACGTGTTCGGCCGAAATAATATTTCTTTTCAGTAGGTTTAGGATGCTCACTAACCCCGATCCGTAAAAGCATCATTTCACAGTCATATTTCCTGCAGAATGACATATGCGAGTCGTTAGATAAGCCAACATCGACAATCCTATGCAACTCGTACCTATAGTTTTTTAGATACACTTAAACAAGTTCTATATACATAACACTCAATCCCGCGTTTGCTTTGAAACCAACCATGCATGTTTTTAAATAAACCTATCATACACCGTCCCTTCTTACGATTGCTTTGACACTACACATACAACCCCATAGCCCAAATCTAACCGTGCGTGTTAATCATTAAACATATAAACAGGATGCGAGATAAGTGTAACAACATATCAAGAGGATGTGATTTACCAATTAATAACACATGCACGTCCACCAAATTCAAAATTCCAGAATCCAATCATAAACCAAAGACCTAAACAGTAATCTACGTCTATATTGAGCACAATACAAACAAAACGAACACACTAAGTGCAACTCTCAAACCCTATATAGTAGCACGAAACGTAAAATCCACCAAAACCAGAAACGAACACTAATCGACGATATACCTACGAACATATACATACACTAATCAAATGAACACTTTAATACACTATACAAACCCTAGAAACGAATAATCACATATGCAACTCGATTATTAAGAAACGGATTGTGCTGATTTGAGTTTAAAACCTCAAAACAAGCACATGTACGTGTTCATCGACGTCTAAACAGTGATTTAATCTTCGAAAAATATTTTTTGTTGGACGATAAGCGGCATGCAATATGGTCAGCACTTTGCCGTAGTGAGTCACGGTGGTCGGTGGTTTCATCGGAAAAGCAAGGCAGTTCGGTTGGCTGCACGGATAAGTGGATTGGATTTTGAGGTTTCGTGGTTTTAGTGTTTCAAATGGGTGCATTTAATTTGGCAAAGAATAGGTAGTGAAAAGTCTGGCTTAGAAGGGAAAAAGTTAATATCAACTTAAAAGAGTCTAGAGGTTTTTGTCCACTTTCAACTATCCATTTTTTTGGCTACTAGATGGTATTCACATACGGAGTATATTTATGGATAGTTTTCTCTTTTGTCAATAAATTACACTTATTGATTGTTTTTAAATATATATTTTATGTTAATTAAAATAAATTGATTATAGTAGTTTTTTAATTAATATTTGATTTTTTATTAATATTTTAATTATTAAATAAATTATTTTGACTACGGTGTTTTTTTTTTTTTTTTAATTTTATTTATGTTTTAATTATTAATTAAATTTTTTAAATGGTATCTTTTTCTTTTTTGTTTTCAATTATAAATTATATATAGAAAATGTTATAATATTTTATTTTATTTTCATTTCTAAAATTTAGTAAATATAAAAAAAAAATTGTCTTATTAATTTGTTTTATATTAAAAAAATTAAAATTCATTTTTCCATAACACTAGCCTCTCGCGTCTCAAGAAAATCAATAAAAACACGATTTCTTTCTATATCCTCAAAAAATCGGCAACAAAATAAAACAAAATTATTTCTCCATGATAATTAGTATAAAATCAACGTTTTCAACGCCTTTCTAATCGACATTCAACACAAAAATTCCGGATTCTTCAATCCAAAATCATCCAAAAATTCAGGTTAATTTTTTATTTTATTTCATAATCTGTGTTATTTTTCTTGATGAATTGTTTGTTATTTTTTTAGTATTTGATATATTTTTATTTGTTCTTCTATTTTGTCTTTGTTGTTTTTTTTAACCTTCTATTTGGTATACTTACTTTAGTTGATTTTTTTATTAATAATTTTGGCATATACTAAATTTTAGTCATATATCTGCTATTGTATGTAAGGATTGTATAATAAAGTATGCACTCATAAAAAATAAGTATTTTTTATGCATATAATAATCAATCTCTCTCATAATAGTGATAAGAACAAACGTCTAATGCTAATACATATCCAAAATTTTCATATCTTGACACAAAACAACAGATGGATCATAACAAAACCAATAGATTAATGGTATAGTAGCCAAAAATATTACATTATATATTGGCAAAATAGTATATATAATTTTCCAATATCAAACATAAATATAATATTATACACCAAATCGATGTCGTATTATATGGAACTCGATGTAGGAGCAGAACTACGGTAATATATGTGGGGTATGAACCCATTATTTTATGTATATAACATTAATAAGTATAAAAAAATAGTAACATAGATCTTATCCTGATATAAAAATATATAAAAAAAAAGGATAGGAATCCAAAGGGGTTATTCATAACGTAATGGCATAATATTGTTCGAATTTCGCATTAATTGTGCAAAATCGTTCATATATATAATGCGAAACATATTATTTACACCACGTTTTACAAATCTGAGATAATATATTTATAAAATTTAACTAACATATTTATTAATAAATCTGACAAAATAAATTTCGCAATTATATTCATACGAGTTTGACAGTTCCATTAAAGAAGTTATTTGTGAAATATACCTAATAAATATCATACGAAACCTAACAAATTAAAGAAGTTATTTGTGAAATATACCTAATAAATATCATACGAAACCTAACAAATATTATGCGAAACATCGTATTATACATTATGAAATATATTAATACTATGTTTCAGATGATAAACATCATATTCTTTCCCAATTATTTGAATTTACGAATAAAAAAATTAATTATATTTTTTACGATCGTTGTTACAAAAAAAATCAACAAATCTCGAATATCCGTAAAAAAAATTAAAAATGATAACATTGGACTTTATATGTACTTTTTCAAGTTTGGAGTTAGGTTTTTTTAAGAGGTATAGCTGAAATTTTTTCTTATTCATATAAAACAAAAAAAAAATAAAGTTTAGTGTGCCTTTGTGTTACATAATTATGTGCAATAAATAGTATTTGCAATAGTAAATAACTATAAAATTTTATAAAGTCTACATTCTTTTTTCAATCATAATATCATAAATAATAATAATATATAATTTCATAACTATGAGTGATAATAAAACGTTGAGACCCCTCTGGAAATCCATAATCAATTATAAGATCAAAATTTTGAAAAACAGTCAGCCAAAATAACACTTTTTTTTAGACCCAACACCAAAAATAAAACACTTCAAAACTGGGTGTACTTTTTTTGTTTATTACATGACTCAGAAGTTCAGAACTCTTTGAACATTGTGAAGCTAACACGTGTACTTATATATATACGACGTGGCAATTAATATCCATATTACTGACACACGAAGCTCTTCTTGCCGAGGAATAGGGGCTTGTCCAATATTTTCCTGTCAGAAAACTACAAGAGATCACTATTCACTACTACAAATCAATCCAAAAAGATTGCATTTTTATTCAATATTTTAATATGGGTATTCATATAATCTATTGAAGAAGACATAGAGATGGAAAACACGTACAGAAATCTTCACGAACCAGCTTTGATCATCGGAGGTTGCTTTGCACTCGTCGCATTTTGTCTCTCCATTTTTCTCATCCTCCAGCATCTCAGATCTTACACCAAACCTTCGGTTACTCCTCTTTTCTCCATATTTATTTTACATTTTTCACTTCTATATCATTTTTATAAACAATCAGATTTTAGTACTAAGTTTTAGAAATGTTTGATTAGTCGATCTATGTAAGAAGTATTGAATACAGAAACAATCATTGTCTGATTAACAGTAGTGATGTCTTTGACAGGAGCAAAAATGGGTGGTTGGGGTTTTGTTAATGGTTCCTGTCTATGCCACTGAGTCAGTAAGGTTCCAATCTATATACATAAGAGTTAAAAGATTTTACAAAGTTTTGGCATTTTTAGATATTTTTAGTACTCATTTATGATTAATTTGTATGAATATGAATGAAATCAGTTTTTGTTTTGGTTTGGATTGGATTGGATTGGATTTGGATTGGATTTGGATTGGCAGATAATATCATTGTGGAATTCAAAATTGTCGTTGGCATGTGATATTTTGAGAAACTGCTATGAAGCATTTGCTTTGTACTCTTTTGGGAGCTACTTGGTTGCATGTCTTGGTAAGCTACTTACATACACTTTCACATTTTTAGTAGTCTTATGTGCTTGGAGATCTAAACAGGACCTGTATATTAAAACTTTGAAACGACTATGGTAGGTGGAGAAGGAAGAGTGGTACAACTTCTTGAACATCAATCCAGCAAACAAGTGAAGGAGCCTTTGTTAGAAAGAGGAGAAGATGAGAAAACACAACGGTCATTTTGGAACTTCTTCCGTCACCCGTATGTCCTTGGAAGAGATGTCTTTACTATAGAAAAATTCGGTCTCGTGCAGTATGTAAGCCTTTCGTTTATCATCTTATTACTATTTGGTTGCATTTCGTGATATATAAGTTTATATCCGCTGTTTCAAACAGATGATTCTGAAGACGGTATGTGCGTTCTTGGCGTTCTTGTTGGAGCTATTCGGGGTTTATGGAAATGGGGAATTCAAATGGTACTATGGGTATGTCTCGAAAATTTTGTTTTTATTTTAGCCCCAGTGAACAATAATAATAGTGTTTGTATAGATTATTACCTGTTTCTACTGTTGCAGTTATCCGTATCTAGCGGTTGTATTGAATTTCAGCCAGATGTGGGCGTTGTACTGCCTTGTGCAGTTCTACAACGTCACGCACGAAAAGCTTCGAGAAATAAAGCCACTTGCAAAATTCATTAGCTTTAAGGCCATAGTCTTCGCTACTTGGTGGCAAGGTGTGGGTATCGCGCTGCTGTCCTACTTTGGTGTTCTGCCTAGGCAAGGAAAATTTGAGAATGGTTTGCAGGACTTCTTGATATGTATCGAAGTAAGATTGTCATGCGCCTATCTTTAATCTTGTAATATATTATTGTTATGGTGATTATGGATGCTACTTGGGTAGTTGCTGACGTGGGGCGGGGGGGGCCTTAGGTTAATGGTGTAGATATACCGACTACGACTGATAGAAAACAATACTAAAATTGACTGATAGAAAACAATACTAAAATTGATAGAGAGAAAACAATACTAAAATTGATAGGAACTCTATACAACCTCGGATATTCACCATTTCTAATGTTGAACGGAGACTTTCATAACCCATTAAAGGTTGATAGAGACCTAACATGGCATACTATATACCTGATAGTGTTTATATTATTGTTCTTGGTTTGAGCTTGGTCCGAAATGGATTAAAGCCAAAAAATTGGGCTGCTCGCTCAATAGCCGGACCTAGTTGCACCCAGAGAGTTTTCCAGTATAGTAAGCGTCCTTTCTTGGATTTGCAGATGGCTATTGCAGCAGTTGCACACATGTTTGTGTTCTCCGCAGAACCCTACCATTATATATCGGCACCGGTGCAGGGTAAGGTGACGACTGAAAAAACCAAAGCTAAAGTCAAGGTAGATGAAGGTGAAAGTGAAAAACCAGCTCTGGTTGAGAAAACGGAGATGCAGATTGAAGCTCCCGGAACAAGCATTAGTGAAAGTGTTCAGGATATTGTCGTCGACGGCGGTCAAAGCGTAAGTAATATCTTTCCTGCACCCAGTAACATTGAGATTTTGTTACAATGATAAAATTTTATGTTTCCTTAACAGGTGGTGAAGGATGTTGTTTTGACTATCAACCAAGCTATAGGACCTGTAGAAAAGGGTGTAACAAAGATTCAGGAGAAGTTCCACAAACATGTAGTTGGTTCTAACGATGAAGAACAAAAAGAAGAGGTGGAAATTGAGGAAAAAATAGAAGAAGATTTTACGGGCGCCGATACTAACGTTTGAATCTCTATGTATATATTACATGGCAGATAAAGGAATGACCTTGTGTTTTCTAGTTGAACAAAATTTGCAATTTTGCGTAGGGAATGTCATTGCGTTTTCAAATTGGACTAGTTTTTGCAACTTTGAGTAGGGATAATCAGCTTCAATATTTCTATCTTTCTTTCATCCAAAGTTCAGCAGATTGACAACCTGTATAACGTAAATTTACAACCATTTTTACACTACTTGTACTAATTTCCATCCTCTCCGCAACAACATATAGCGGAACAACATTCAAAGCAGCCTAAACAAGCAAGAGCTCCGCAGAATTGTGTAAGCACAACTACGCATTGATTGTTTAACTTCGAACAACATTCGATGCAGCACATGCAACAGCAATAGCTCAAAACTGATGTGCAACAATTTGATGCTGCCTTTGCAAACAATTCAGCAGCGTCCGGGGCTTTTGCCTCCCCGAATCCTGGTGGAAGGTTCTCAGCTGTGGCCAGTAGGTCTCCAAACCCAATTGAAAGCCTTTCTAATGGTATCGTCCTCGCCAACAACTGCTGTGGTTCACTTGTGCTTGCCTGTTTAAACAAAGAAAGAATGTAGAGAACCTAGATGTTCAGATGTTCAAAAAGAAACTCAGATTTCTTTGGTGTGGAGTTGTGAGCATTGAAGTTTTATATTAAACGTATTCTGAAGTCAAACATACCATAAATTTAAATACAAGGCTCAGCATTCTTTGGTTTTTCTGAGCATTGAGGTTTTCTATTAAATGGATTCAGATCTCAAGATGAGCCTCAAAGCTATGGACATACGTCACTTTATCATAAAAAGTATGACCAGCATACTATAAATTTGATAGAGCTATAGCATTAACTTTCATTACCACTTTCATGCATACCTTTTCTTCCAAATTCATTGACATGAACTTTCACTATAATATTTAAATAATTTAGATTATCATCTTTTAATTAATCGTACCACTTTCATGCATACCTTTTGTGTCCGAGCTGACTCTTTGGTTTTCTTTCCTTCAACATTCTCAAGTAAGAACATCCGTGTGTACTCAGAAATGAAGCCAGTTTGAATACTCAGTTTAGCAACCTAACAATAGGAGAAAAAAAAATTGTAAAAGGTATATGAGCACTGGAAGCCCTTGTCAGCATTATATTTTGTAATGAAAAACTGATGTTCTCAGGAGAGATGCTTTTTATACATATTAAGCTAAAGCGGAATCTCTAAAAGTATGCTAAATGGTCTGAAACAAAGTATATAAATGAAGCAGTGAGAAACAGCTAAAGGTTCAAAGCATTTCTTCATTTATATTTGCAAAGGAAAGATATCGCTAGAATAACGATCAAACCTTCTCCTCGAGCTGTTTGCTATTTGAGTGCCACGTCTGAGCAGTAAGCAGATCTATTTGTTGCTTTGCATTTACCTGCCGTAGAAACACAAAAGCATAAGTAAACACAAGAAATGACACATGCTTAATCCGACACAAAGATGCCACTTGGAAGAGAGAAAATGTCTGGCGAACGAGTTCAAGATTCTACGAGAGAAAAATAGTGGAGAAAGTTATTTGAGCAATAGGGAACCAGACTTCAAACTTATTATTAGAACATTCTCACTGAACATCAGTTCAAAATTTAAGAACTGCTGCACATCCATACAAGAAACACAAAGAAAGAGAAAAGGGATACTAATGGATAGAAAAAACAATATGTTAATATATCAGTATACGAAATATGGTCATATATTTATCTTACCATGCTGAGAGGTATATTTTTGGTACTTTGTATCTTCAAATCTATAACAACTTCGCTTAAATCTCCTATAAGACCGTTAGCCTTCGGGTTCTCAGGAAATTTTCCTCGGTATCTTCCAGATATTAGCAATGGTTTAGCAGACGACAGGTCTGGGATACATGAAGGATATACCTATCAAATTTACACAAAAACAATTAAGCAAGAGACTAGAATAAAAACCTCAACAGCAAAACTCTACATGTTGATTGTGCCAAAAATTATTTATGAGGTAATTGCAGGCAAGTTGAAATAACTTAGCTGCATTAATGCAAACATCATTTAGTTATTGGATGGTTGCCGACTTCCAAGAAGATTAATAATTTCGTATAATTATAATACATTTAGAAAATGAAATTTGTCAGAAAAAAATAATAAAATATGGAACTCAGTAAATCCCATACATTCCATGCAGAACCAAGATCAGAGTCAGACTCACCTCAACCTCATCAAGATTATCGAACTCCTCAATTGATATGTTTGCCAGAACAGTAGATAAAGCACGGGTGAATGCCCTTTCCATCTGAAACTCAATGGAATCTGTGATAGAAATAGACCAAAAACATCTGTTAGATGTGGGATTGTCCTTAAATCAAACAACACAATATTTTATCAAGTATCTCGGGATCTTTCAGTAAAATTGGGATCGTGAATAAAAAGTAGCGGTAGATCCAATAAGGAGTCAGTGGATATTTTAATAAAAAAATCAGGTTTAAAGCCTTGAAATTTGATATTTTTTACTCTATACAGTATTGTGGATCCATGAAACAATTTTTAAACCCTCAAACATTTTAAAATGTTTGCTTTGTTTATTGCAATTTTGACCCATAAAAGTGAGATGCTTTTGTTTTCCCACTTATAGACTATTTGTATTATACTTATAACTAAGATCATACATAATCCTTCTAAAAGAATCAATTGATTATTCAATTACTTGAAGGAATTTAGAGGAAATTTACCTAAATCATATACAGCTTCATGTCCTCCCCTCGAAATCGCTGAAAGCATCTGGAGGAAATAATGATTACAGTATGTCCCTGAGATATTTTGACATAGCAAATTAATTAAGGTCCAACTAAATTAAACAGGGAATACCACCAGAAAATAAACAAGTACATCTAATTATAACTTTGAAGGCATTTGGAGGAAATAATGATTACAGAATATCCCTGAGATATTAAAGTCCAACTAGAGAGTAAAATGACCAAGTATATCTCATTATGATTTTGAAGGCTATTACCTATTCCAAAAGTGTATATACGTGGACATATTGATCCTGAATTTGCAAGACGAGTCTTCATCACGTCACAAATTTGTCTTTCATCTTCAACAGCTCCATCCGTAACAAAGAATATCATGGGCACAGAACTACTAGTATTGGATAGCATTTCGACTGCCTGAAATAAACAGACAATTGACTAATTTGTCAGCTATCACACAAACTAAAAGATTATGCCAATAAATTGAGTAGATTGTAGTAACAAAAAAGGGAGATGATTCATTCACGACGACTACTGGTTTTGACTGTATATTTAGGATATAAGCTGTAAATGTTAACGCACAACTTTTGGCAAGTATATAATGCAAATGTATAACTGCTAACTTCTGAATAAGATGTCATCTGAAGTAGCATGAGAATGACAAGAAAAGACCTTTTCTAGAGGCGGAAGCATATTTGTAGTGCCCTCTGCGGTCAAGTTGATGCTCATCCATTGAATAGCCCTTTCAATTGCTTCATTTGTTGGCAACTCCATAGATGTTGAAAACAAATTAGTTTCTGAATTGAAAGCTATTATGTTAAATGAATCGTCGGCGTTGAGCATAGAGAGAGCTGTTGATATTGCATTCTGAGTACTCTCAAGAGGCTTCCCAATCATGCTACCACTAATATCAACAGCAAATACCACTTCCTTTCTAAATACCTACAAAAATGAAGAAAAGATTATGATAGATACAGAAAAAATTCAAAGTTCAAATGTTAAGACACCATTTTGTTTGTTCAAGGAAAAAACTACCTTCTTACTTTGCTGACTTCCCGGTAAAAGGTATACAGAAAACATCTCTCTTTGATCAGTATCATGCACAGATGGAGATTGCAGTAGCACACTACCAAAAAAATGACTTGAAGATACCTGCAAAATGTAGAAACATAAATGAAGAATAACAATAATACCATGCTAAACTGCAAAAAACATTTGATACTGAAATTATGTACTTAAGGCACAAAAGGACGGCACTATAGTATGTGATTCTTACAGTGTATGAAAAATTAAAGTCAGCATTTGACCATTTAAGGACTTCCGTTTCATACGTGAATCCTAACTTTCCCACCTGTCGCTTTATTTCCTGAAAGAGAAAATCAAAACTCTTCTGAGGCAGGAGAACGAAAAAGCTTCAAGACAAACAGACTTTAATCGAATCTTCACCTTCAAAGGATGACTACATGTTCTACAAAGAACTTCAGTTCCAGTACCAGAGTTAACACTCAATTGTATCTTTTCTTTTTTGGAGATCTTCTTTACAGCAGGAGTCACATACTCAGGAAATTGATACGGTATATTCAGAGTGTAATGTCCATCATTGTATACCAACTTTTGGGACCAAGAAAGTGTGATTGAAATATTTGTACCTCCGTCAATCTAAAAAGAAAAATTAAATGTAACATAAGTAAAACTCCAGAAAAAGTTGCACTAAACTTCTTAATAGTAAGTTATATAAATTTCAATTTCAAATTTCTCGGTTAGGAACAACCTGTGGTATAAGCAAGGTAAATATATTAGGAGTCACAAAACCACCATTTTCAGGCTGCACAGCATTTTCCATCTCTTTGTCCAGCCGTTCTACTAGTTGAGTAGAATAAGATTTTCTAGGAACCTCCACCTCAACACCTAGAATGCAACCCTGTTAGCCAAATAATGTATTGCTTGAGAACATGAACAAAGACCGAAACGAACTGAAATCCAAACAATTCATAAGAGTTCCGGCTTAAAGATTAGTGAATCAAGAATTATTTTCCGAACGAAACAACCACATTCTATCAAATGCTTAAAGAAATTATGTGTTAAGAGTTACTCTTCTATTTTGCTTTTGCCCCAACTACTCTGAGTTCGATCCGCGTTGAAACTTTTCCAGCTCGAGAATAAGATAATTTCTCAGAATTATAACATTTCTTCATAAAAACAGCAACCTAAAATAATCTAATGAGTTAGGTTTCATATTCAATCATCATCAGCTATATCCAACCAATATAAGAATCACAAAACAATCAAAAGACCTAGCAAATTCAACGCGGAAATTGAATAAATTTATCTTCCTATTTAAATTTTATAAAACAATCGAAACCACACCTGCTCCCCCATAGGAATTGCAATCCGACAATCGCAGCTCCGGCTTCCCATAACGCAATGAACCCTCCACGATCCGGTGACCTTGACAATCGCGGTATCGAGGTAACAATTAACGTCGAGCTCAACGCCATTCATTTGCAAAGGAATCAGAGCCGGAGGATCGCACCTGCCGTGTACGTGTGGCTGGTAGCTCGGTATGTCGGGATTATCAACGATCGCTGGATCGTGGATGACAGCGTACACCATCGGCGCCGTCGGGAGAAACGCGTGAGTCGGCATCCTCTCCATCGGAGGTGGGGGTTTAGGCGGCGCTGTGGCTCGGTCTTTTCCGAAATATATCCGTTTGGAGAGCTTGACTCCATCGTCCACCGCCTTCGAAAACTCCTCCGCCATCGTTAAGATTGTGAAAGAAGAATTCTTTCGTGAAATCGAGGACGGGAGGAGAGGAAGAGGAAGAGGATGAGAGAGAGAAGAACGAGAGGGAGAGAGAGATAGGGAGGAGGATCAGTTTGGAGTTGGGGCTTCTTCTCTGGCAATTTTTTGCGTGAACTTAGCAAATTTGTTTCGAGTTTCGTTCGTCCTTGATGATCGTGAGCTTGTCAAAGTTGTGGGATCAACTGTCTCTCTATAGTAGCTTTTCCTTTTCTCAACGTCGATTGGCTCTTTTATTCTTATATTAATATATTTTCCCTGTTTTTCACCAATAATATTTTGGAAATAGACAGTGGTTATAATATGGTTAGGTAGCTTTTATATTTATATCATTTCCGTTTTAATTTTATAAATGCGGTCAATCGCGAATAATAGTTAATTAACAATATTTTTATTTTTTAAAAATTCTTAACCGTTATTTAACGAGTGTTTATAGCATTCCGACAGCGACACATAATTTAGTTCGCACTTGAAAATAAACTTAACGATTATATATGGTTTTTTTATCTTTCCAACTGATTTACTAGGCTAGATTATGTTAAATATATTTAGAGTATAGTTAATCTTATTTGTTATTTGTTTTATTTTTTTTTTAATATTTTAGGCATCAGTAACTACCTTGAATATAGACTAGCTGCAGGAATAAAAACATAGTTCTTATATTTACATTACTTAAATATGCTTTATATTTACCTAAAAAATAGAGCATTTGTTTGGAATGCTCTTATATGTAAGCATTGGTTATATCGCACACATAAAACCCTCGTTCTAGTTCAACAGCCCGAAAATCAGACCAGAAAATAAACCACACAAAGTGACTCGTTAAGTAAAAAAACGACTCGTTAAGTCAAAAAAAGCTTTTGTAAAAAAACTCGAACTTATGATCTTTCATTACAATCACAAACATGTTTTATTCCACCAACTCGACTACTCCTTTCGAAACTTAATTAAAAATATTGAAAAATTTCAAAAAATTAATTATATGTTTTCGAACATTCGCATGTATTATATGATTCGAACCATTGGCTTTTTTCTTTTTTTGGTAAAAGTATGATATATTCGATTCTTGAAAATGAAGGAAATTCGTTAGAATTTGTCTTAAAGAGATATAATGGGTTGGCGTGGTCCCTAATGCACTGGATAACTATTGGCTAACGTCTCAACGGACTAATCTATTTAAACTTTTACAAAACATCACATCGTTCGTTTTATAGTTGGAACGGTGTCGGTGAGTGTAACCCCACCCAGCAAGCACGTTGCGGCTTGTAACGGCTATATCTCATCATGATTCATGGCTTTCAAGTTCAACGGTCAACTTTTTTCCATATTTATGAATATTTTCTGTTACTACATACTTCTCGCACCACCGTCATGGCATTGTAATGATCCTTTCACGCATAATTCGGTCCTACTTTTAAAAAATCAACTAAAATTATTAATTAAATATACCAATTTTAATAGTAATTATGATATTAACGAAGAGTGATATATTCTTGTCGCGTGAATATATTAGTAAAATAGTATATATTTAATGGAATTGTTAATGTTTATTGTTGAGGTGGTGGATATAAAATTGTTGAAATGGTAAACGTGTTAGAGAAATGAGCAAAAGACTAAAATGTATGGCAAGAGATATGAGTGATTTTGCCCTAAAATATAGGGGTCCTCCACACTAAAGGTATTAGTTTTATTTATCAAGGAGAGATTTTTATGAATTTTGAGTTTTAAATCTCATGTTTTTGTTGCTTCTTTCATTTTTTTTAAGCCTTAAACAATAGAGAGCACTAAAGTTTTGAATTATTTTCTGTTGATGGAACGGTTATAAGTTAGATTCGTCTCATGTTTATGATCGTCCTTTTTTTCTAAAGTTTATTTGAACTAATATTTTGAAAGAATTATTCGACGAAACTGATTTTTTGTCAAATCAAGCTAGTAAGCTGATTATGGCTGAGTTTGCGAGAATCTTGAAAGATGTTGGTCTCATACTTATTTCATTAAAAAAAGTTCATCGGTCAAATCTCTTTTTAAAAAAATTATCGAATAGTCGAATAGTGCTTTGATAGTGTACCGTGTTCGGCGGTACAGTTTTGTGTCTCTCATAGTGTCATTATGCCTTGATTGTGTATCGTGTTCGGCGGTACAGTTTTGTGTCATTGACAGTGAAGCTAAAATGGGTAATGTCAAAGATCTCATGTATATGAGCCCATTAGTACTATTATCTAGTAAGTCTATTTATTCCATATAAATAGATTACTAGGGCTACACAAAAGGACAATCTGAAATCTGTAACCTTTTCTATCATAGTGAAACTCTTTTCTCTGGCGGCGTCTGTGGACGTAGACAATTTTCGAACCACGTTAAATCTTGTGTTCATTCAATTTTTTCCTTCACATATGTTCTGTGCTTGAGCCATTTTGTGATAATTGCATAGTAATTTAATAACAAAATTGGTATCAGAGCCACGTGGTGAAATTAGGGCTTTTGCAATTAGGGTTTCACAATGGCGTCTACAGCAACAAAATACATGATTGAAAAATTTGATGGGAGATCCAGGCTCCAGCTTTGCGTTGTGGAAGATTAAACTGAAATCTTCATTGGTATTGCAAGGGCTGTGGAAGGCTGTGGAGAATAAGTTACCTAAAGAGATGAAAGAAGAAAAAAACAAGATCTGTAAGAAAGGGCTTTATGTTGGATTTTAATTAGTGTGAAAGACAATGTGCTTCGCGAGATTAGTGGTGAGAAGACTGCTGCCTGCGCATGGAAAAAGCTAAGAGATCTTTACTCAGAGAAATTAGTAGTAAACCGATTATACTTAAAAAAACGTTTGTATGATTTCAGATTGAAAGAAGGTATGTCCATAACAGAGCACTTAGATAATTTAAATCAATTATAATTGACTTGGAGAACATAGATATCAATACTGAGGATGAAGATCAAGCTTTGTTTGTATTGAGATCGTTACTAGCTCCGTATGAAAACTTCGTAGATACCATTATGTATGGTAAGGATAAGTTATCGCTAGCAGATGTCAAACGGGCACTGAAATCAAAGGAGATGAGACAGTTGCAGCCAGACAATCAAGCTGAAGGGGAAGGTCTTATGACTAAGGGAAGATCTAGAAGCAAAGCGAGTTCTTTAAGAAAAAAGAACTGGATGTCCAACTCAAAGTTAAAGCACTCAAACTGTTATGAATGTGGTGAGCAGGGTCATTATAGGAGAGATTGTCCAAAACTGAATGGTAAGAAGGGAAATCAAATGGAAAATGCAGCAAACATTGTTGAAGGTGTGAACGATTCCGACGAAAGTGAAAACAGTGGTAGAGGAGATGTATTGTCAGTGAGTTCATACTTTGGGCAAAACTCTTGGGTACTCGATATTGCCGTACATATCACATGTGTCAGTTCAAGCAGTGGTTTGATACTTACAAGCCAATGCAGTGAACTATCTATTTAGGAAACAATCATTCGTTGACTGTTGGTGGTATTGGTAACGTCAGAATCAAAATGCTTGACGGGGTTGTTAGAATCTTGACGTGTTGGCATGTTCCTGGGTTAAAGAGAAACCTGATTTCTCTTGGGACTCTAAACTCTCGGGGTTACAAGTACCGTGCAGAAGATGGTGTAATCAAAGTGACAAAAGGCTCAATGGTATGCATGAAAGGTAGTTTGCAGAAGGGTTTTTACATTCTTTAGGGGAGTGTTGTTATGGGCGATCCTGCAGTAGCATCATCGGGGAGTAATGGCCAAAGTATGTAGGATCAAAATAATTTGTGGCATTGGTATCTTGGTCACATGAGTGACAGAGGATTAGTTGTTTTAGAAAAGAGAGATTTGTTGAAAGGGTATAAAGCAGAATCATTGGGATCTTGTGACCACTGTGTGTTTGGTAAAAAACTAGAGTCAAATTCAACAAATCGGCTCTAAGAAAGACTAAAGGGACAGTGGACTACATTCATTCAGATCTTTGGGGTCCAAACAGAATTTCATCCAAGAGCGGAGCCAGATACTACATGAGTTTGATTTATGATTATTCAAGGATGGTGTGGGTTTACTTTCTAAAAATGAAAGATGACGCATATTCAACCTTTGTCAAATGGAAGACGATGATTGAGAAGCAAACAGAAAGAAAAAACAAACGTCTTAGGACATATAGTGGGTTAGAATATTGCAGTCGTGAGTTCAACGAGTTCTACGAAGCTGAGGAAATAGTGTGACATCGCACTTGTTCTAGAACGCTACAACAAAATGGAGTTGCAGAAAGAATGAACAGATACTTTGTGACAAGGCACGAAGTATGCTCTCGCATTCTGGTGTGGGAAAGGATTTTTGGGCTGAAGCTATCAACACAACGTATTACTTGGTGAATCGGTCTTCATCAACGGCTATTGATTATAAAAATCCTTTTGAGATTTGGTCTGGATTGTCGGCTGATTATGAACATTTGAGGGTGTTTGGTTGTCCTGCGTATGCTTTTGTGAGAGATGGTAAGCTTGAGCCGAAGGAACAGAAGTGCATATTTCTAGGATATGCTACTGGAGTGAAAGGATATAGCTTATGATGTACCTCTCCAAAGTCTCTAGGTTTTATCATCAGTAGGGACGTTACTTTTAATGAGTTTGCTTCGATAGACAGTCAGAAGGATGTAGGAGAAATGGTCGAATCAGGATCGGTTGTGAGTAAACAGGTGGAGCTTGAAGTAGAATCAGTTCCTAGCAGGCCCAATAATTCAAGTGGTTCTGAGGTGGATCCAGAATTATAAGGTGAAACGTCAACATCGGATGATAGTGAAAATGATGCGCCTGAACCAGAACAACAACCTTATAACCTAACATTGGGCAGAGAAAGAAGAGATATTAGACTTCCAAAAAGGTATGTGAATCTAGTCGCATATGCTCTGTCAGTTGCAGAAAACGTTGAGATGCAGGAACCTAGTAGCTACAGAGAACTATAGCGAGTTCAAAGGCAGATCGATGGATTGGTGCAGTGGGGGAAGAGATTGAATCTCTTCATAAGAATCAAACATGGAAGCTTGTTGACTTGCCTAAAGGACAGAAGATAGTAGGCAGCAAATGGATGTTCAAAAAAAAGGAAGGTAATCCAGGGGTTGAGGCATCTCGATTCAAAGCAAGATTGGTCGCTAAGGGTTTTACTCAAAGGGAATAAATCGACTTCAATGAAGTGTTTTCTCCAGTGGTGACGCATAGTTCGATTCGAGTTTTGTGAGCCATAGTAGTTTTGCAAGATTTAGAGCTTGGGCAGTTGGATGTGAAGATTGCGCTTCTACATGGTGAATTGGAGGAGCAAATCTACATGAGACAACCAAAGGGATTTATCGAACCTAATATGGAGGACAAAGTTTGTCTGCTGAAAAAGTCATTGTATGGTTTGAAATAGTCACCTAGGCAATGGTATAAACTTTTTGATACATTCATGGTGTCAAAAGGGTTCACGAGGAGTCCATATGATAGTTGTGTGTATCATCAAAAGATGTCAGATGATTCTTATGTTTACTTTTTGTATAGGATGATATGTTTATTGCTGCTTGTAATATGTCACACATTGTGCAGTTAAAGAAGCAGCTTAGTGTCGAGTTTAAGATGAAGGATCTGGGTAAAGCAAAGAAAATTCTTGGTATGGAGATTATCAGGAACAGAAATTTAGGATCATTACACCTGTCTCGAAGAAGCTATATTAAGAAAGTGTTACAACAATTCAACATGTTTGATGCTAAAGCCGTTAGCATTTCATTTGCTACTCATTTCAAGTTGTCTGCACTAGGAGCGACCAAGGACGATGCTGAGTTGGAACAAATGTCGAAGGTTCCATATGCAAGTGAAGTTGGTAGTATCATGTACACTATGGTATGCACACGTCTCGATATTTCACATGTGGTTAGTGTAGTTATAAGGTACATGGGATGTCGTGGGAAAGAACACTGGTAGGCAGTGAAATGGATACTTCGGTATCCTAAAAATGTTGTGAACGTTGACTTAACTTTTAACAAGACCGATATTGGTGAATCGCTGAATGATGTTGCAGGATCATTGGTTGGTTTTGTTGATTCTGATTTTGCAGGTGAAATGGATAAAAAAAAGATTTCTGACATGATATGTATTTAATGAAATGAAGTGTGATCAATTGGAAAGCACAGTTGCAAGCTACTGTAGCTTTGTCTACAACAGACGCAGAGTACATGGCGGTAACAGAAGCAGTTAAAGAGGCAATATGGTTGCAAGGTTCGGTGACAGATTTGGGCTTAGATAAGACTACCACAAAAGTGCTTTGTGACAGTCAAAGCGCCATATACCTTACAGTGAACCAGATGTACCATGAGCGTACAAAGCACATAGATGTCAGGTATCATTTTATTCGTGATATAATATCAAAGGGAATTTTTGATGTGAAGAAAGTGTATACACACGATAATCCAGCAGATATAATGACCAAGGCAGTATCAGTTCGAAATTTTAGGGAGTGCCCAAACTGGATCGTTGTTCGCAATATAGAGTGAATACCTTAGGGGCATTTGGTGAGTCAAAAGAAGAGAAGTTTCTTTGTTGATAGTGAAGAAATGATATTCACCTCAAGGGGGAAGATTTGTTGTGAATGAGTCGAATAATGCCTTGACAGTGTACCGTGTTCGGCGGTACAATTTTGTGTCTCTCATAATGTCATTATGCCTTGACTGTGTATTGTGTTCGGCGGTACAGTTTTATGTCATTGAGAGTGAAGCGAAAATGGGTAATGTCAAAGATCTCATGTATACGAGCCCAATATGACTATTATATAGTAATTCTATATAAATAGATTACTAGGACTACACAAAAAGACAATCTGAAATCTGTAACCTTTTCTATCATAGTGAAACTATTTTCTCTGGCGGCGCCCGTGGACGTAAACAATTGTCGAACCACGTTAAATCTTGTGTTCATTCAAGTTTTTCCTTCACATATTTTCTGTGCTTGAGTCATTTTGTGATAATTGCATAGTAATTTAATAACACTTTTTAAAAAAATGTCAAAAAAAAAAGCTTGTTATATTTATGTGGCGTGTATTTTTTTAGTATTTTATGCGTCGAGATTGTACTTCGTGTTGTGTTATTCCTAGCTATTGGCTAACTAACTCGTTCAACTTATAATATAGTATTTGCCATTATGGGCTTTGTTCGGGCACGCCGTTGTGTTATGGTTCGACGCGTGACCCTTGTGATTCGATTAACTTTTTTCTAGTATATTATTGGGTTTGCCTAGAAGTGATACTCTATTGCTCCAGAAGGATGGTACTGAAGAATTGAGGTAATTGAAATATCATCATTTTTAGTGGAATTATTCTACCAATGAAGGTGATAAATTTCTAAATGTAATCCATATCTTTTTATGTTTACCGTCATTTTTATGACAATAAAAACTTATTCCCCGTACTTACGTTGCAGATCATTCACATGTTATCCCGTAGCAAAGATTAGATCCACTGAATCTTCCATTATTGAAACATTGGGTTTGAACAAAATATTTAGCCGGTTTAAAAGTGATTTAGAGTTACTTAATAAGGGATATTCAAATAAAAATTGATTACCTTAGTAGGAAATAATATACTTCCTCCATAAAATTTGGTTTGAAATTTTATTTATATTGTTTGGGTATATAGAGTATTAATCTCTGAATCAGAAAACAAAATTCATATCACATATTTAATTGGTCTTGCTAACGGCATTTGTAGAGACACGTTAATAAACTATTAAAAGTTGTTAGTTTTCACATTCGAATGATAATTTTATATTTATAAGTTTAATAATCAAAAATAATCTTTTAGAGTTTTCAAATAATACAATATTATACGGTTGAAGTACCTATAAAGACCCACTCAATTATCTTATTACCACATAATATCCAAAATTGCATATTATCAATAGATAGATGGACCATACAAATGGATAAAATACCTCCATTGGTATAAATAAGGTGTTTTAGTTTGAAAACGTGTTTCACTCTTTTGAACTAAAACCTTTCCGTACTAATTCTTTCTCAAACCCACTAAACCCACAAAACCTAAAACACTCAAAATCGAAGACGTGAAACTCCAAAAAAGGCTTCAAACTTCGATGAACCATACAAGACATCTGAGGTGGTTCTTCATTATCCCGGGATAATGATTTTGAGCTTGATTATGCGCTTGCACCTCTAGTAAAAAAAGTACATGTATCTGAGCTTGATTCTAAGCTTCATTGTATTTTGATAATTCTTGGCAACTAGGCTATTAGATTGTATGTCTAGTTATATGTTATACTTAGATGGTATTTCGATGATTCTTGGCAACTAGGTTCTTAGTTAAACTTAGATTATTCTTAGTTGTTCCGTTGATCATTTGTACTTTCTCGTTTGGTAGGCATACTATTTCTGAGTATGTTCTAGACTTTTACGTGGATATAATGTGTTGTATTTTATAAGTAGGTTGTAATGTATTTAGTGGTATCCCAGTTTAATGTTTTCAGACTCCATTTTTTGGGTTTTTCAACGTGCATGTGAAATACAAACATACTCTCACATTTTTTTTAGTTGTGATACATTAAAATCCAATACCCTATATATATCATACAAAATAAATGCATGATACATTTTTGGTTTTGCATTATATGTTTAGTTTTGTAAAGTCTCGCATGGTTGGTATCCCTAAAATTGTATGGTTAATATACCCAGACTCGCATGGTTGGTAGAAAATGCATGGTTATGGCTTGTTTAATCAACTAGTGCCAAACCTTGTTTTAACAAGAAATATATCTCTTAAAGCTTGCTTTTACAAATCTAGGTTAGTTAGCATCCTGAATCTGATGAAATAGAATAGTAATATTATTACTCTCAAACACATAGAAGCTGCAAATTAAACCCCTTTCTATACAGCCTTGAAGGTTTTTATGAGCTCCATAATGAGAATTTTTTAATCAAGAAGCATTATCTGGTTACAACCGATATTATAGAGACATACTCGGTGAAACATGAAGCTTTTAAAATTGGGTTGAAACGAGTCAAACTAATGATCAATGATGTTAAGATTGTTTTTAGTCAGAAATATGGCAACGAGAAAATGTCTTTAAACTACACTGGAGGATTCAAACTTCGCTACACCAATGGTGCGGAAACAGACTCAAGGATCATGAGAACATATGTTATGGACGAAAAGTCCAAAAACGTTGGCGAAATCAAAACAAAACCAATATCAAATAGTTTAATAAAGGGTTTGTTTCCATCTTTAGAAACTTTCATGCTTAGTATAACTAACAGAACTAGTATGTTCAGTATTAGACTTGCATGCTTAGCATAACTAACATAACTAGCATGTTCAGTAGGATTAAACTCGCATGTTTAGTATCAATAGCATAACTAGAATTTTCGGTAGCACTAAACTTGCATGTTTAGTACAACTAGCATGCTCAGTGGCACTAAATTCGCATGTTTAGTATAACTAGCATGTTCAATAGCACTAACCTCGTATGTTTAGTATAAGTAGCATAACTAGCATGTTCAGTAGCATTAAACTGGCATGTTTGCTTGTAATACTGGAAATGCATGTTCTATAAGAATACCATATTTTAATAGCACTAGAAACGTATATTCAGTAACACTAAATGCATGATGTGTTGTTTTTCCCAAGAATCAATAAACAAATCCATTAGGATAGGCGGGGTTCATGTTGCAAATGATATGGTTGTTTTATTGATCATGTTTTTGTGCTCTATCCTGTTCTATTCAATATCAAGAGATATATTGGGTTGGAAAGGGGTGTATTATGTCATAGACCTTGAAAAAATAAACAACTATGATTGGTCCAGAGCAATAAAGAAGAAGCTACTTAGGTCAATTAAAGCTTGTGTCGCCACCAATCCTAATAGAGTTATCTGGTGTGTTTCACTTCTAATGGTAATAATAATACTACATAATAAAGAAATTAAAAAACATATAATTGTGCTAATAAATTTTATGATGCAGTCGTTCATGATATAGGACACAACCGTTGCGCAATAACAAGCGAAACCGAACATTATCCAAATATTCTATAAATTGTGGGGCGTTATATTCCAAATTATCAACCATGAAGATGATTAAAAACATTCATCAGCTCAAACATGATGAGGTATCAAATATATATATATATATATATATATATATATATATATATTATGAACATTATTTGTTTTAGTAGAAATGCATGATCAGAATCACCACTCTCGCACGATGTTTATTGCATTAATATCGCAAGGTATATACCATATAAATCGCAAGATCATAGCTAGTACACTAGACTTGTATGGTCATCGACAGTAGGAATCGCAAACTCAGTAAGAATCGCATGGTCGGTTTGGTTAGCCTTTCATGTTGCCTTGAGCTAGTGATAAATGTTTTACTGATTTGTTTATCATTAAATATGTTTTTGAGGGTGTATTAACACTAACAGAGGTTGAAATAAGAGCATTTGATGGGGGTCAAGCTAGTGGGAACCTAGATCTTGTATCTGATGAAAAGGGCGAGGAAGAGGACTAAATATTTAGGAAAAAACCTAGCAAAAGGTCATCACATCCCAAGTAGCCACCAACCATCCCAAATCAAACAAACCAGCCCATAACTAGTAACGAAACACCAAACCAGACATCTGCAACGACATCGAGGGTTAGAACCAACATCAGAATGAATAATTCAACCACATTTAAGAGGAGTTCTCTTTTGTGTCAGATAGTGAAATGTAAAGATGGTATGTTGAGTTCTACCGTATACATAGAAAAGTAAGTAGATGTCTATTCTCCAGTCTTGCTTGTTAAATATATTCTCTTTATTGCAGTCTCCAATTTATTATATCAATATGTCTAGCATTGTTGTGATAGGTTGAAGAGCAAGCGAATGGAATAGCTGAGTTACATAAAAACTTGGAAGATCGAAACCTTGAAAAAACAATTTCTCTCCCTATTTGTGATCCAAATCAAACTGACTCGGTAACACCAGCAACAATATTCGAGAACGAACTCTCACTACCACAACCAATACTCAAATGATTCCTACTGGTATCAGAACAACAGGAAGTGGTAACAAATAAATCTCTCGTAAAAGAGACAAATACTACACCAGCAATACCAGTTTGTGAAGATATAAGTGGATCTTAAATACATTAAGATTTAACTTTAAATACATATATATTCATATATTGTAGGTTTCTAAAGTTATATATTGTAGGTTTGTAAAATAATTTTTAGATTTCATGTTATTTATACCTGGATATGAGGGTTTATTATATTGGAACCTCGTGGTCTAATATACAAGATATCGCATGATCTAACATACAAAAATTCACATGGTCTGCGATACAAGACATTATATGGTCTAATATACAAGACATCTCATGGTCTAACATACAAGAAATTGTATGGTCTATTATATGAGACATCACCTGGTCCAATATATAAGAAATATCATGTTTAATATATAACTGAACTCGCATGGTTTAATATACAAGAAATATCATGTTTAATATACCTGAAATAACATGTTTTATATACCTGAACTTGCATAGTCTAATATATAAAACATATCATGTTTAATACACCTAAAATCGCGTGATTTAACATACAAAGAAGTGTATGTTTAATATACAAAAAATAACATGTTTAATATACCTAAAATCGTATGGTTTAATATATTTAAAATAACACGGTTTAACGTACAAAAATTACATAGTTTACTATACCTGAAATCACATGGTTTAATATAATTGTAATTGCATGTTTGATATACCAGGAATCACATGGTCAATATATGAGCCCCCCATCCAGCAACTCACTGAACTGGACCAATTAAATCAACCTGAAACCACTCGTAAGTATTATATAAAAGTCTCGCATCGTTGTTTTATAAATGGTTCATCCAAATATATTCACAAGTCTCGCATGATATTTATAGTAGCAGAATCGCATGTATCAACATCCAAAGTTGAAGAAGAACAAATAAATCAACCCGAACCACCAGAAGCCCAAGACAATCAACTCCAACTCTGAGACATACAACAAGAACAAGAACCAGACGGTTAAGAGTCCGAAGAAGCCAAACTCAAAAAGCTAGTACTAGAAGTAGCATGCCTATAGTAAAAAATAGCCGAATTAAAACAACTAGAACCAACACTAGCCAGCACACATGAAGTAAAGAATGTATAAAAACAAAAGGACTAACACCACAAAAACGCAAACGAGAAGCATCACCGTCAACAAATACGCTTGACAAAAGTGTATATATAAAAGTATAATATGTTGATGATTTTTTATAGACCCTACACAGTCTTATTTTGATCAGGTTGATCAGCTTGAGGTTGATGCTGCCATCGAATAAAGTTTGGATGATATCGCGTTGGAGATGCAGGCTCATGATTTAAGAGATATTGCTATTGACAAGCTTGTAAAGGAGACAACATCATCGGTAGTCGCTCGTGAAGATGTAAGTGGATATTTACTAGATTAACATTAAACTTTTAATATATATTGGCATATATTGTAGGAATCGTATGGTCTGATATACTTAGAATCACACATTTTTTATACTTGGAATCTCATGTTTGTTATAATTAGAATTGCATCTTGTTTAACACCTTATTTTCTATCTTCCAGAACACCAAAAAGTAGTGCAATAGGATAATGTGTGGCCTGATTGGGAATTTGAAGGTCAATGACATAGTGAGATACAAGAGGAAAATGTGACTTTCCCTGATTGGGAAACGAATAAAGAAATAAAGTAGTGCAATAGGATAATGTGTGGCCTGATTGGGAATTTGAAGGTCAATGACATAGTGAGATACAAGAGGAAAATGTGACTTTCCCTGATTGGGAAACGAATAAAGAAATAAAGTAGATTATTGAAGTCAGTGAATCCTACAAAGTCCTTAAGATACAAATGGAATAAAAACAAGAAGATCCAAAAGTATGGTATATGTTATTATCACATAGGATAATGTGTGGCTTGATTGGGAATTTGAAGGTCAATGACATAGTGAGATACAAGAGGAAAATGTGACTTTCCCTGATTGGGAAACGAATAAAGAAATAAAGTAGATTATTGAAGTCAGTGAATCCTACAAAGTCCTTAAGATACAAATGGAATAAAAACAAGAAGATCCAAAAGTATGGTATATGTTATTATCACAGTTCTCCTATAGACTCATTGTGCGTGTAAGTGAACTGATGGCACTACTTAATGAATGCGACCTGGACTTCAAGGTAAAATATATTAGTGTTGCATTGTAACAGTGTACCTTAAGGTAGAAATGCGTATTTAATTTACTAAAAATATACAAGAAATTGCATGGTTCAGTACCACTAAAAACGCATATAAATTATCATCCAAAAGTTTCAAAGGTACTTATCATTGTAAATTCAGTGCGATACAAATTTCTGCAATTGTAAAGGTAAGTAGAACTAAAATTAGGTATCAATTATTAGAAGAAAAAAAGTTAATAATTTATCTTAATGCAAACTATGGGCTCACACATGCATTTAGTCTATTATAAAAACCTACACCCCGTACAAGTCCAAGCAACAAAAAGGAAATCAAAAACTTGGAATGGGCTAATAGAAGTAAGATTAACAACAGAATAATATGTATTTTGGAAGTTGGGTTCAGGTGAAGTTGAATTTTGGTTGGATAGATGGTGTCATATTCCTAAATACAATATTTTTTAATCACTAGTACAAATAAGATAAATTCAATGAATTTTGGTTAGATAGGACATGGGACATTGAAAGAATCTATCATCTTGTTACGCCTTCAGACATTGCAAGAATCAAAACACAAGCAATTAAAAACACTCATGATGACTATATCATATGGATAATCAACAAGGTATGCAAATACTCAACAAAATATACCTCGAATCATATCCGAACTCGGAGTCAAAAATCAAAGTTGTACAAACAAATCTGGAGCAATATATACCCAAATAAATGTTCTTTTGTATTATAGAGTTGCTATATAACTAGGTTTCAGTCGACTCTGTGATACAACATCAAAACCATACATTTGGCTTGCAAAATGTCTTTATTGTGAAAACTGCAAAAATGTCGATCACTATTTAGTGCAATGCAATCTAACTTGGGAAGTTTTGAGCTACTTTACAAGCATTTCCAACTTTAAAGTAGTAAGATATGATCTTCCAGCACATCATTTGGGTTTGGTTCTAGTCTTCTCCAAAAGTCATCCACATCCGAAGTATATTACCTACAATTATCTGATGGATACTGTAGAATCAAAGAAATAAAAGCAAACACAAAGATCAAACCTACAGTCTATGCTATCATCCATCAAATCATATACAATATTCAAAAGCTGGACATAACAAATATATTAAAAACTGCACTGGTTTCCTGACCTAGATAATGCTTATATCATGGGATGTTAGAATCATCCAAGTAAACCACACAAGATTCTGGTAGCTACTTGGACTCCTCCTACATCATAAAGGCTCAATATGAATATCGATGGTTTATGCTCTTAGGACAGTGAATTCAATGGTGCAATGGTCATAAAAAATAAAAAAGGTGAAATTGTTACAGCTATTGGAAGACTTTATGATAAACCGAGTCCTCTAATAGCTGAATCTCGTGCACTTTTAGATGGTTTAACATTATGTTCTAATATGAGAGTTGTTAGCATTGATATTGTAACTAACTCATTAACATTAGTAACCATGTTAAGAATATCAATACTCCGTGATACCTCTCTCATGTAATTGAATGTTGCAGGAAGCTAATAGTCCCAGGGATAAAAATCACTCACATCATTTGAAAACAGAATTCAACAACCAATTTGCTAGTCAAATAGACACACAAATGTAAGTTCAAACATGATATACTGACAAGCCAGCTACCAAATCAATTCAGAGTTGTATTTTTGTTAGACAATATAACAACAACGACTTTGAACACTAACTCGTCCCTAGACTATCGCATTTGGTGACAGATAGTCCATGGACTTTCAAAAGTCCGTTCGTAGTCCCTCGACTATCCAGTTTGGATAAAGTTAATCCCCTTGCATGTGTTGACTATCAAATTTTTTGACAGATAGTCCCTCAACTATTCATTTTCGACAAATTTAGTCCTTTGGCTTTCTATTTTTTATAAACTTAGTCCCCTTAATAAACATGCGCATGGGACTAACTTTATCCAAACTGGATAGTTCAGGGACTACCAACGGACTTTTGAAAGTCCAGGGACTATATGTCACCAAAACGGATAGTCCCGGGACTACCAACGGACTTTTAAAAGTCCAGGGACTATCTGTCACCAAAGTCGATAGTCCAAGGACGAGTTACTGTTCAAAACCTAACAACAACATTAACAGAGAGTTTCGATAAAACAATTAGAACTATAAATATCCTTTCTGAGTATCTTAAATATCAAATAAATGAATACATAAAATACATATAATGTTTTCAGCAGATAGATATACATGACATCAAAGATTTGTTGATAAAAAATTATGATGCACAACTTAAATATTCAAATAATCTGAAGATTCAACCTAAACGCTAAATTTAAATTCTTGTTTATAAATAATGATATTCAGTAGATATACGTGTTACATTTAAATATTGTATATATCGTATATTTTAAAAGGATAATTTATTATTTTTACTAAAATGATTAATAGTTTTTATTAAGTAACTATTTAAAAAAATAAAATAACTATTATTAAAAGATCGGAAGGATTACACCGGTTCATTTATGGTGGGCTATACTTTTTAGGGAATTGCTAAAAAAACGGCCAAAACTACTTCGTGAAGTCGCTTGTTTCTATTTTTCAATATTTACAAATTTGCCACTAGGCAAAAAAAACCCAAAAAACCCTTTGAAGTCTAATTAATTACAACTCACGCCATTGAGCACTTCTAACTACTCCATGAAGTTGCAAACACAATTTCAAACATCCACCATAATCATCTTCTCCAAACTACCTAAAACCTCCAAAATCAACAACCTATTAACCTATTTTTTAAAAAACCTCCAAACCTTCAAAACATGGCCGGAGGAGAGTCGGAACCACTTCCCATCCGGAGCACTATGGACGCCGAGGAGTTACATTGCTTAATCCCCTCTTAATTCTGCGAAAATTAGATATTTTGGAGAAAACCCGTTTTTTCTGTTCGTCGCCACGCATTGGCGTGGTTGGTGGGTCGTACGCCATGCATGTGGCGCCCTTTGGAATCCCCACGCCAACTGATGGCGTGGGCACCCTGTATTTCGCCACACATGTGGCGAACTCACGTTGTCCGGCGCCACACTAATGGCGAAATCCAGTTAACTATTCCGGAATGCCGGTTCAATTGGTTTAGCTACTTCTTATGTGTTGCAGGATGTTACACAATGTGAAATTTCACTTGTTTCGCACTACGCTAATCATTTCATCATTTCACCACTTAAATTTTGTAATGAATGTAAACTTTGGATGTTTTTTGTTTGGATGTTTATCTTAAAAACAATCACACTTAAACTTCTTAATATGTCGATTGCATTAAAACATTACACTCTAATCAAAGCATTACATAATTAGAAATACATAAGAAAATAACTTAAAACAAATGATAGATAAGCTAACCCTGAGTTAGCATTTCACACTTAATTTTATGGAGTCGGGTAGTTCATTCCAAAAACGTCCTCATCAGTACTTCCTTCGGGAGTTGAATACGTTTCAACGGCGCTGGCAATTGCGTCGGCCATTTCTTGCTCCCTTTGCTGCGTCGCATGTGACACCATCTCCTGCGTAATTGTACCTTGGGATCCCATGTTGAATACTTTTTGGACATGTAAACGGGTCTCGTAAGCCAGTGACTCAATCTGTATAGTCATTGGCTTAAGATAAGCTAGCCTCTCGAACACTTCTTCGCGTCCGCGTGGTTGGGGCATTAAGCATCAGGGACATGATGCCTCCCTACCGTGGTTGAAGAACATTCTGCACAATACTGCATCGATGAAACCAGGGATCTCCTCTTGCATCGTACCTTTGACGAAGTCAAATGCGCTTAGGAGGCTTGCATCTTCGTGCACGTTCGAGCCTGAATCACCCATTGTTATAACTTAAATGTTTAGTTTCATAGTCAGATTCTAGTATTTATAGACTCGAAGTCTGTGGTTCAATTCTAAAATAATTAGCGGGAAATGGTGTTTTTGTTCCCGCTTAAAACTTTTTGAGGCGGGAAACCATCATTCTATATGTTTTGAGGCGGGAAATACTTTTTTTATAATATCAAACATAAAGGAAAAAGTACCATACATGGACCAAAACATCAACGAGAGCACCAAAATATAGAAAACAGTATCATACAATCCGAAACCCAAAATGATACGTTTGATACAAAATATAAATAAAACGATCTCACAGCAAGGTGAGATTAACAACATTACATAGTGAAAATATAATTTCTTACTCGAAACCGTACATTCTGTTCTCTGGAATATGTTCGAAGTTCGCAATGCCATCGTCTATCTCATCAACCTTACTTTCGATATGATCCAACATATGTCTGGTAACGTAATCTGTCCTAAACAGGTTCCAATCAACAAGTGCTACTTGTTGAACTTTGTAAGGCAAGTTGGACAAAAGCTGAAGTGGTTCAGCTTTCGCATGATTGTACCTGCTTTTGACTTCTTCACGACTATGTGGCGGCGGATTTGGATACTCCAAGCGTCCATAATCATAAAACATCCTACAAACCACTCGGTCGAAAAAATCATCGGTCGTATCATTGGACATTGTTTGCTTAACAAACTTCACGGCCTGAAGCAACCGATGGTCTTCGTTCTCACAAAAGTCCATACCTAACTCCATAACCTGTAAATAGAAACGCAAATGTGAAGGCGTGCTTGAAAATACTAAAACTTGACAAGAAATAGAAGCACAAACAAAATCTTCTTTCTTGTATCAAGTATGATAGAGATAAAGATCTCAAACAAAATATCAAGTCTGAATAAAATAAACGCAAACAACACAGAACACTTTTTACGTGGAAAACCTTCCCAGTGTAGGAAGTAAAAACCACGAGACTGATTTCGGAGTCCAACCAAATATTCACTATCAGAAGATGGGTTACAAAACTATTCTCTAGATAAAACTAGAGCATACGCCACAAGAAGTATGGCAACTTCATACACAACCCCAATACACAAGATAATGAACCGAAATCAGAAAACTCACTGAAGTATCCCCAAAACGCAGTTAGAAGAAGATGCTCGAAAAACACACTTAGATGACTCCAAATCAAAAACCCTCTGGACAGATTGTAGAGGACAAGTAGACGAGCCTTCTCACCAAAATTGAAGCCGATCGGACAACTGGAGACAGTCCGATTGAAAGCACAAAGTTCCGCCTCGGATCACCTTTTTCTCTCAAAAACTGAGCTATAGAATATGATGCTCATCTCAGAAAGACACTGTATAAATATATATTTATACATAAACCAAAATCTTATGTGTTATCCAAATTGGGCTTAGCCCATATGATAATTGGACTCCCACATAGGAAGAGCCCAACAAATCTCCCCCTCACGACTATGTGGGAGGATTCGCCATCCCGGCGATCAATCTACAAGGTTCAAGCTTTCCCCTAGGCAAAGCCTTTGTCATCATGTCAGACCCATTATCATCTGTATGAACTTTATCAACCTCCATTAGTTTAGCATCAAGAATATCTCGAATCCAATGATTTCTCACATCAATATGTTTCGACTTTGAGTGAAATGACGAATTCTTCACGAGATGAATAGCACTCTGATTATCACATAACAGTACATACCTGTGTTGCTCAAATCCAAGTTCTTTCAAGAACTTCTTCATCCATAGTAGCTCTTTACTCGCTTCTGCCACTGCAATGAATTCAGCTTCTGTCGTTGAAAGGGCAACACACTTTTGTAGTCTTGATTTCCATGAAACAGCGCCACCACAAAAGTTAATCAAATATCCAGAAGTAGACTTGCGAGTATCAACATCTCCAGCCAAGTCTGAATCAGAATAAGCCAACAACTCAAGTTTATTCATCCCAAAACTGAGTTTCAAATTAGAGGTTCCTCGCAGATACCTCATAATCCATTTCACGGCTTCCCAATGCTCTCTACCTGGATTTGACAAAAATCTGCTCACAACACAAACACTATGAGCTAAGTCAGGACGAGTACATACCATGGCATACATGAGACTTCCAACTGCAAATGCATATGGAATATTAGCCATGTCTCTCTTTTCTTCATTAGTTGAAGAACATTGTTTCTTGCTTAACTTGAAGTGACCGGAAAGTGGTGAGCTAACCACTTTAGCTTTGTCCATATTAAACTTCTGAAGAATTTTCTCAATGTATTTTTCTTGTGATAAGAACAACTTCTTCAAGTATCTGTCTCTAGTAATTCGAATGCCGAGAATCTGCTTTGCTGGACCTAAATCTTTCATTGCGAAAGACTTACTTAACTGTTTCTTCAAAGAATAAATCCGCGAAGTATTCTTCCCAACAATAAGCATATCATCCACGTAAAGTAAAAGAACAATAAAATCGGCATCATAAAATTTCTTCACAAATACACAATTATCAGAAGAAGTCTTCTTGTAATCCTGCTCCCCCATAACTGACATGAACTTCTTATACCACTGTCTCGGAGCTTGCTTCAAACCATATAGACTCTTTTTCAATCTGCATACATAATCTTCTTTTCCTTCAACCACAAAACCTTCAGGCTGTTTCATAAAAATCTCTTCTTCCAAGTCACCATCCGAATTTTCTTCAACTTCTGTAGGAGTATGTGCAAGAGGAATATGCCCCAAATCTACCAAGTCATTCTGAGACATAGGCACTAAATTTTGACTCTTATCAATATCATGAACTATCTGATCTTCCATAAACACGGCATCTCTGCTCCTAATAAGTTTCTTATTAATTGGATCATGAAATCTGTAGCCGAACTCATCAAGACCATAACCAATGAATACACACTGTCTTGTCTTCAAATTGAGTTTAGATCTCTCATCTTTAGGAATATGCACATAAGCTTTGCACCCAAAGACACGCAAATGATCATAAGAAACATCTTTACCTGTCCAAACTCTATTTGGGATATCTCCATCTAAAGGTACAGAAGGACTAAGATTCAAGACATGTACCACTGAATTCAAAGCTTCACCCCAAAAGTATTTAGGGAGTTGTGATTGTGAAAGAAAACATCTTACTCTTTCAATTAATGTTCGGTTTAGTCTACCCGCTACGCCATTCAACTGAGGGGTCTTGGGAGGTGTCTTTTGATGCCGAATACCTTGCTGTCTACAATAATCATCAAAAGGACCAATGTATTCTCCCCCATTATCACTTCTAACACACTTCAATTGTTTCCCAGTTTGTCTCTCAACTGAAGCTTGAAACTGCTTAAAGACATCTAACACTTGATCTTTTGTTTTCAAAGTGTAAGCCCAAACTTTCCTGGAATGATCATCAACAAAGGTAACAAAGTACAAACAACCACTAAGTGTTCTCGTTTTGAAGGGACCACAAACATCAGTATGTACCAAGTCAAGCAAACTTGGTTTTCTTGAAGGATCCGAGCTCTTGAAAGATACTATATTCTGATTTCCAGCCAAACAATGTACCCATTTCTTTAAATGAGCTTTGTGTATCCCACGAATGTACTGTTTCTTCCTCAGAATATCTAATCCTTTTTTGCTAATGTGACTGAGTCTTTTATGCCATAAATCAAGCATTTCTTCATCATTAACAACATTGATTTTCTCAGCAGACACCCTTGCAGACATGATGTAGAGGGCTGAATATTTTTGTCCTCTTGCCACAACCAACGAGCCCTTAGTAAGTTTCCACTGCCCATTCGCAAAAATACTGCAATAACCTTCATCATCTAGCTTCCCTGTAGATATCAAATTCAATCGAAGATCGGGTATATGTTTAACACCCTTCAAAATCAATCTTGCACCCATGCTTGTTTCTAGATAAACATCACCAATACCAACCACTTTAGACAAATCATTATTTCCCATCTTTGCAGAACCAAAGTCACCAGAGGTGTAAGATGAGAAAAATTCTCTACGAGAAGTGGCATGAATTGTAGCACCACTGTCAACTACCCAACCATTTTCATCAGACACAGAATTCACAACAGCATCATCAATAACAACGAAGTAGCTATCTGAAACTGCAACAACATGTTTCTCGTCACCACTTTCATCATAATTTTTCTCCTTGTTCTTTTCTTCTTTACCATAATTAGATTTCCCAAAATTATTCTTCTTTCTCAACTTAGGACAAAAATTCTTAGTGTGCCCGATCTCATGACAGTAGTAGCACTCCCAATCTACAAATTTATTAGACTTGTTCCGACTCTTGCTTCTACTTTTACCTCTAGTTTTCCAACCGCGATTTTCATTTCTACCGCGTTTCTCAACGACTAGAGTTTCTGAATTTGAAGAGAAGCCAACTGTTTTTCTTCTCATATCTTCATTCAACATACTACTTTTAGCTAATGCCATTGAGATATTTCCTTCGGGAGCTGAATTAGAAAGAGACATTCTGAAAGTATCCCATGAGTCTGGCAGCGAACCAAGCAACCATAACGCCAAAACCTCGTCATCAAATTTGATACCCATAGCAGCCAACTGATTAATCAATCCTTGAAAGGTATTCAAGTGATCTGTAAGAGGTGATCCATCTTGATACCTCAAATACATCAACTGTTTGAACAAAAGTAACTTACTATTTCCTGTCTTCCGAGCATATAACTCCTCAAGTTTACTCCACAATTTACTTGCATCTGTTTCGTCTACAACATGATTCAGCACATTATCATCAACCCATTGCCGAATAAAGCCACAAACCTGTCGATGAATAATTATCCATTCTGCATCAGCCTTATCTTTAGGTTTTTCATCACCGAACACTGGTAAATGAAAACTTTTAACATAAAGAAGATCTTCCATCTTCGATTTCCATATATGATCATTCGAACCATTCATCGTCACCATTCTTCTTGTATTCACCTCCATATTTGATACAAGACAAGTACACAACCACTCGCTCTGATACCACTTTGACAAGAAATAGAAGCACAAACGAAATCTTCTTTCTTGTATCAAGTATGATAGAGATAAAGATCCCAAACAAAATATCAAGTCTGAATAAAATAAACGCAAACAACACAGAACACTTTTTACGTGGAAAACCTTCCCAGTGTAGGAAGTAAAAACCACGAGACTGATTTCGGAGTCCAACCAAATATTCACTATCAGAAGATGGGTTACAAAACTATTCTCTAGATAAAACTAGAGCATACGCCACAAGAAGTATGGCAACTTCATACACAACCCCAATACACAAGATAATGAACCGAAATCAGAAAACTCACTGAAGTATCCCCAAAACGCAGTTAGAAGAAGATGCTCGAAAGACACACTTAGATGACTCCAAATCAAAAACCCTCTGGACAGATTGTAGAGGATAAGTAGAAGAGCCTTCTCACCAAAATTGAAGCCGATCGGACAACTGGAGACAGTCCGATTGAAAGCACAAAGTTCCGCCTCGGATCACCTTTTTCTCTCAAAAACTGCGCTATAGAATATGATGCTCATCTCAGAAAGACACTGTATAAATATATATTTATACATAAACCAAAATCTTATGTGTTATCCAAATTGGGCTTAGCCCATATGATAATTGGACTCCCACATAGGAAGAGCCCAACAAAACTCACTTGGATATCTGTTTTTGTTACAAAAATAGCCTAAACACATATGATCGACACCAACAAACAATATGAAACCGGTCCCGGGCCATTCCGATGACTGTAGCATCACAGCGCCATCACTGTGGCGCACAACCTGATACGAACGCCATACTGATGGCGTGTAGCCAGGATCCCCACGCCTTCGACCTGGCGTATGGAACCAACCCTACGCCACTCGATGGCGTAGGGATCCTGTTCTTCGCTTCGTGTGGCGAAGAGCAGTTTCGCCATGGCAGAAGCTTTAAGCTTCTGCCATGGCTTACAGACAGCCCAAAAACCCACATTTTCTACAGATCTAGTTTAACTAAACCTAACTAACCTATCTAACAACAACGAAATGAACTTACAATAATTTTTCGATTCCAAATCGGAGATTTTACTCGTCGGTTCCTTCCTGTTACTCCGACTAGACTATCCGGTGACGATTTCGGTTTAGATGGGTGTCGGTGGGTGTGGAAGAGTGACCGGTTTAGGAGTAGGTTTCAGATATGGGAGAGGTGCTGGGTAGAGAGAGAATAGGCTAGGTGAGTTTTCTTTTACTTTTGTTTTCTTTTACTTTAAGTTAGGTTAGGTTAAGTTAGTTTAGGTTAATTTAATTTAAGTTAGATTTAAATATTAGGTTTAGGTCTATTAATTTAATTTAGGTTATTTTTAATTTTTAGTTATAATTATAGTTATAGACTTCGCGGAGTAATACTGTATTAAATGCGAAAAAATGTATGTAGAGAGACTCGAACTCATAATCTTTAGTCACAAACACGTCATACTCAACCAACTCGGCTACCCCTTAGATACACTATTGACAATTTTGACTTTCCATCAGCTGATTTTACATTCGTCGGCTCAGTCATCAGAGTGCCTAAGCGATATCAAGTGAGATTTCGACCTAAAAATCAATACGCTCTTTAAAATTATACAACATTATAAGTTAAAGTGTAATATAATTAACAAATCAAACTTTATTTAGACTTTAATAAGTTAAAGTTAAATGTCTTGTATCATCAAAAATAATTATATTTGATTAAATATTTGAAAAATAAAATAAAAAATTAAAATATATCATAAAAAATTTAATATTTTTTTATTTTAAGAATTTATTATGTATTTCGAATTATTTTTCGGGTGAAGTTATTTCCCCCACAAAATATGTTATTTTCTCATATATTTGAGAAAAAAACTCCGTGTTGTTACTTCCTCTATAAAAAAATGATATATTTACATTTTTTTATTTTTAATCATAAACTCTGATTTTTGCAAGTTTTAGCGAGAAACACTTGATTCTGAAATAGTATATCGGAATCCGTTGTTTTTTCATAGAACAAATGATTCTGAGGTGGTATTTCGGATTCAGTTGTTTTTGCACAGAACAACGGATTCCGAAACGGTATCTTGGAATTAATTGTTTTATAAAAAAATTGATTTTGAGATACCACTTCGGAATAAAGTTTTAAATTTGCAGAAATCGGGATTTGTTCTAAAATGGTTTTTTTAACACGGACTTTCAAATTACGTGAATGTACAACTTAAAAACAAGATTAAATTACATTGTTAGTTGATTTTGTGATTTTTCCAGATTAAATTACATTGTTAGTTGATTTTGTGATTTTACCAGATTAAATTACATTGTTAGTTGATTTTGTGATTTTCCCATATTAAATTACATTGCTAGTTGATACTGTGATTTTCCCCGCTGTTAAATCTTTGGTTTTTGTGTCTTCCTCCACGAATATTTTTTATCAAATTTAGATTTTTTTTAAAATTTAAATTTATAAAGTAAGACATATATATTGGATTCAGTTTGGTTAAATCTGATGTTTGTCGATAAATCTTATGTTTGTCTATATAAATGTGTAATGACATAAAATTATAAATTATAAATTAGAAATTAGAAGATAAAATAATAAAAATAAATGATAAATGTTTTTAGATTTTGAATTATAATAGAAATAAAATATCTGCCGAGAGAAATAGCTTCTTATTTTTTTTATAATATTAAATTAATATATAATATATAACGAAAAAAGTGCCATTTAGTAGGTTGCATGCAAGCATAAAGGATTAGATATCTAAGTTACATTTTTCCAACTCGAAAATATGTATATTAATTCGAGGCCTAGTTATCACATTGAAAACAAAAGACTAAATAGAAGACGAAGCTTGAATATTCTGTGCTCACCTTAACCTATACTGTATAAAGGACCACCAAAAAAAACAATACGGTCCTCCGCAAAGGATGTCACCCTGACTAAGATCTAAGGGATTCAACCTTTACTCACAATTGAAGTCTAGAACGTGTGATACACAGTAGAGGTAGTGAACTCATCCAAATTCCTAGTATTTGGGCCATGATAAGGAATATCTTCTTCAAAGTACAACGAAGGAATATCTTCTTCGCAAGCTCCAACTAAATTTGTGCAAATAGAATTTCATTCCATGTGTCAGGAACACCAGGCAAACACCAATGCAAGCAATCCTGAACTCCTGGTGAAGCTGTAAGACTGAATCGCGATATATGGCCCTCATCTCTCACCTGAGATACAGCCGTTATGTCGAGTAGTTTAACCCCAGTACCCTTAGTCGCTGAACCTGCACCATGATCACTAGACTCGTCTTGTAATACCATCTTCCCAATAGACATGGGTGTTGTGTTGTTACAGCTTCCTCCTGTGTTCCAATCTCCGTTCACGAAATGTCTGGGAGAGATGCTTCGATAGAAGGCCTTTAAATGCGGATGTTTGGGAAGTTGTAAGTTCACCCATTTAACGATACTGTGGACTGTGAAGTTCTTTGCATTTCCAATTGGGCTTAGCTTCTTGTTCGTGTTCGGTACACCCCCTACATGCACAACCCATTTGTTTGCATTGAGCTTCCCTCGGTTCCAGTGGTGTCCTGTATTGAGAACAAGGACGTCAATTTTGTGAAGATATGTCTTCAGAAATGTGGGTGGTCGATCAAGATGCATCGCGTAGCCATCGGCAATGGGCTCCAACTCACAAAGGGTAGCCGACCAGTAATACAGGACAGTTGTATTTGTTTCCGGAAAACGATATGCCCATCCACTAGGGCGGTTACCACCTTTTGGTGTTATTAAACCAAATTCTTTCCCAACGTCTAGGACCTGAGACGTTTCGTCACCACCAGTAATCATGCACATCATAGACTGAAACTGTTGTCTGCCTAGCGAATCTCCAACAAAGGCTAGGGTTTTATCCTTCATCCTGCAATGCTTTCACAAAGTTTATATAGTGTTTTACATACAAAATCGTCCTAAAATACAGAGCCCGGAATTAAACAAGCGAAAAAGAGAATGCAGAAGATGCGGGTGTATGAACATAGATGAGAAAGCATAACCTGTCATGAGTCATATATACAAATGAGCTAGATTGTTTAGCACATATATTATCAGCCTATACTCACAAGATTCAATCAACTGGTGTTCAGCCTCTATACTCACAAGATCTAATCAACTAGTGTTCATGGCTTGTGAGTTCCTTAATAAAAAAAAAATTTACAAATGCACAATAACAATGTATTTTTAACATGTATGCTATGTTTATTCCTCTCACTGATTTCCAAAAATAACAAACTATCTTACAATATGTCATAATAAAAAGCAAATGATTCGAGCAAGGTATATTGATCTGCTGCAAAACAAATCATAACGACATGGGATGACCCAAAATATTAACAAGCAAGTTTAATCAACTTATAACATAGTTTGCGATTTTCACCAACCAAAAGTTTTTTATACCTTCTCAGAAATTTGGCCCCTTCAAAATCTTCCATTTGGCAATCTTTAGGTTGCCATCTTAGCTTCTCAAAGATGAAATCATCACGTTGCATCAACCTGCAAGCCCACATTGATGCCAACCACCTTTTACAACCGAAGCCAGAATACAAAGGACGACTGTCATCTATGACCCACTTCCCTTTTGCATAGTTACAATCTGGACATGAAGTATATTACAAATCATTTATTTATTAATTATTATACAGCACACAGAGAGATAAAAATTAAAAATAAGTGTTGCCACTTAAATGTAAACAAAGAATAAACTAAAAAGGAAAGATGTATCCTACGAGTTTAAATCACCATCGAAGAACAAGATTATACTGCTCTCTAACACGCATGTACATGATTAATCGAGCAGAGCAATGTAGGCCATTTTTAAGCAACTATTAGTTTGAGCTAACATAATTCGTGTGCAAAACATATTACTGCAACATGGCTGGCCTATAATATGGAAGCAAGCAAACAGTGAGAACAAGCACACTGTAAACATTGAAGCAATGGCTTGAAAAGAACAGTCGGGAATCTAAATGTCAAAATACACACATTTTAAATTAAATGCTTTTAAAATCTTGTCTAATAAGAGACTCCTTGATTCGAAACTTATCAGACAAAAAATATGAAGAAATAATCTCAAAAGATTCTTTTCATTGAGTTTCCATACGAATAGGTATGCCTGAACAACTAAATAAACATAACTAATTTATACCTTTCTGTTCCTTGGCTACTGTTCTGTTCTGATCATAATTCCTTATCAAATGGGATTCTTTCTCAACTGATGCTATTCCATCAGATATTTCTCTTCCTTTTCCTGAACTCTTTCTACCCAAGTCTACTTTGGGATCTACTTCTATATCTAAATTTCTCTCCGTAGATTCTGTTTCTGCATTGCTATCATCTTCTTCTACAAGGTTATGTTTTTGTGTTGTTTCCTCTGCTGTATTCACACTAGTATCTGCACACAGAATCCCAAACATGTCATTACTTTTACGATATAACATCAAAGACTAAAGTCATATGTTGCCAACTCGAAGATATGTATATTGATATTCATTCAAGGCCTAGTTAATCACACTGAAAATAGATGGTGCCTATGAATTGCATTATCATTCTGAGCCAAAGACCTTTCTTTATATAAACACTACAAGTGAACGTAACAGACTGACTAAGCATAATAGTATCATATTCGACATCAACAACTACCTTCCGTCACAAGTCGGATCGAATCAGACAAACTTCCCCCAGTTTCTGAAATTTCTTCTGGTCTCTCATTTTCTTCTTCATCCTTGATATGTACAGTCTCGTCTTCAACATGTGAAGATATGTCACGCATTTCTACCTCCGATTTGGATGATTCATGAACCTCAACAATATCTGCAACATATACAGAAATAAACTAAGAATATATAGCTGCAAAACTATAACTATCAATATATGTATCAAATGCTTATCCAAAGTGCAGTATGAATTGATAATCATAGGAAAACAACATGGGATGATTTGTCCGAAAGGAAATCTGTCTCTACATCAAAACATGTAGCTCGATAGATATCTCCAAAAGAGAACCTTTTGGTGGGAGAAAACTGGTGAGAAGCGGAGTTCGGTCCCAGGTCCACATGATTATGGTTGTACAAATTATAACAATGAGCATAAGAGAGAGCTCTTTAGCCCTCAGTTTGACTCCTCCTCTTTTCATCCTGTACAAAAATCAAGATAACCAAATTGTCAATCTTAACAAGTACAAATAAAGTCTAGTCAAGAAGAATAAAGACAAATACTAGGTCACTTAACAAGCTTAAACTACATGAATATGGAATTACATGTCTCCATAAACAAAAGATGTCCATCATTTATGTTTCCAGATTCCTATGCTATCGATTTCATTCTTAAATTCTTACATTCTTATAGTAATAAATTTATCACCCACAAAGGTCAATCAAAAGCTGAAACAAATCTATCTGATGTACACATGCATTATCGACTTAACCAAAAAATCTTCAACAACAGCTCACAATCTATACTTCAATACTTCTTGATCTGAATCCAAACCCCTAACAGACCCATTCAAGCAAAACAACAGGGATTCATATTCATCTAATCGGATCGTAAGTTCGTAACAACAGCGAGCATAGCAAAACCCTAATAAAAAACCATACAAAACAAAACCCATTTCTAAATTTGAATTCACGAAACCAAACTAAATCAACCCAGAAGAAGTAACTCGGAAGAGATCATAATTAAAAAGTACCTGAAACAACAAATAGATTCTGCTAAATCTAGTCAATTATTTCGTTAATTTGAGAAGAAGAAGGAGAAGAGAGATCGAAATGGTAATGGTGCAATTCACCGAATCGGTGAAAGAGAGAAGGAGGGTTGGAGAGGATGAGAGAAGAGAAAGGAGGTTGCATTTGAGTGTATTAAAAATGGAAAAGCCATGGGAGACTAAGAGTCAAACACGTTATATTGTTGATTAGTAATTTTTGTGTAGAGAGAGAGAGGATCTTGTGATTTCATCTCTATATTTTAGCATCTTAATATAGGATTATAAACAAATTTAGAAAAAAACATTTAAATTATTGAAGAGGAATTTTGTGATAGCGATTGTAAATATGTTTAAATTTGGATTAGAAGCAATTGCTATGACATTCTAAATTTGATTATATAAAAAGGACTGATATTAACAAAATATTTGCCTACACGAAGTAAGCAAAAGTAATTAAGTTTGTTTTGAGTAATTGAAAAGATAAAAATTATAGTTAGAATTAATCCAAATGATTAGTCGTGGAATTTGGCTTTCAAATGTTAACATAATATTATGATCACTAAATTTAAATTTTGAAATTCGCCAACTTATTATTTAATATTCGGTTTAGAATATTATTGTTTTAATTAAATATTAGTTTAATCACTAACATAATAGCCACGTTAGAAAAAAAAACTACATTTTTATAAATCTTTTATCTTTTTTAAATTAAAAAAATTGAATTTTTCAACTTATCATTTTCATCCTAATTAATTACAACCATACCATTTACCTCCTAAAACTATCTAAAGTTTAGAACCCCTAAAAACTACCATAAATCCTAACTATTTACTATCCTAAAACTAACGTTCCACAACCCAAATCTACAAAATTGATTATATTTTTAAAATCATGCATTTTGGTATGCTTTTAGATTTTGTTCCCATATATTAGAGTTATAGAGTTGTTTCCTACATGTAGATCTGTAGATTTGGCTTCGACTTTGTTAGAAATAGTGTTGCTTGGATAGATCCACGGTTGTTGGTTTTGCAGATGCTCGTCGCACGTTGCGTGCTACCGGATTTATGTTTGTCGCATGTCACACTAGCATCTAACTGGTCGCATGCGACATAGTTAAAATAAACGTCGCATACCGACAACTCTGTAATATAAGATCACATGTGACTACACCTGATGATTTGATACCGAAAGTATGTACTTGTATAGTCAAATATAGTAAAATTCGGATTGAAAATGAATGATATTTTAAATTTTAATATTTATTGATATTAATAATATATTTTAGCATCTTAATTTAGGATTATAAACAAATTTAGAAAGGAAAAAAAACAAGTGTGGAGCTAAAAATTTAAATTATTGAAGAGAAATTTTGTGATAGCGATGGTAAATATGTTTAAATTTGGATAATAAGTTAAAACTAGCTTAACATCAATTGTTTTAACTTTCTAAATATGATTATTAAATTATATACTATGGTTAGTGATATTAGTAATTGAAAATATGAAATTTATAGTTAGAATTTATCCAAATAGTTAGTTGAGAATTGTGGCTTTCAAATTTCAACATAATATTAAAATCACTAATTTAAAAAAAATTAAAAAAAATTAAAAAAATATAGAACTAATTTTAAATCTTGAAATTTATCAACGTGTTATTTAATATTTGGTTTAAAGTGTTATTTACGATTGGATTATTCATTAACATAATTTTAAGTTTTCAACTAACTATTCGTCAAAAGTTGTAAGTTTTAAAATTATTAAATGAACAATTGAAGTTTTTATTTAGTTTTTAAATTTGGATAAATTATTAATAAATATTCAAAATCAAAATTATTATATATTTTTATGAATTATTCCTAAATACCAAACTAAATAGCTCACTACCGTCTAATATTTAAAAATGATAAATTATCGATAGATATGTGAATTAAAAAATTGAACCATAAATATTTTTATTATAACATGTTTTAAGTTGACAAACATTTTTTCTCTTATTTTAATTAAAATATTTCGAATATTTCTTTTATTTCTATCCCTCCTTTTCTTTTTAAACCCAAACACTAAAAAATATGTACGAACCAAAACCAGTGTGGACGGACTATGATTTGAAGCGCAATTCGTCGTTGGTAGATTGATTTTAAGCTCCAAGATGTATTTGAAGCAGGATTGTATCTGTACAACATTCATTCGACCTTCATTTGAAGCACGTGTGTAAAGAATTCATAAATTAACAGGTAAGAACTAGGTACGACTTCTTCATGTTTCTGTATTTGGATGGTTTATGTGCTGCTACTAGAAGTCTTGAAGTGTAAACCAGGGTTTCCGACCTTCCGACTGTTATTTTGCGTAAACCAGTATATCAAAGTATGAAAAACTTGTACTACTTGTATTTGATGTGTTATATTTTAGTAATTAGGTTGTAATGTATTGTTTGATGTTTTGAGATTTCTTTTTTGGTTTCATTCAGTGATGGTGAGAATAGAAATTAGCTAGAGAAGATTGAGAATATCTACTAAGAATCAACAGAGATTTTCAGATGTGAATATAATATTTCTCCTCTAATTATTTCATAGGTGTAATTAGCCTCATCGACCTCTTTAAATAGGCCTAGTGAGTTAGTTACAAATTCGGTTACATAAGAGCTTTATTTACAATTCAGTCTCTGTTCTTCTTATAAAGCTTTAATCTTACTTTATATTAATAGAACTTATCATTCAAGTCCTTAATAATTACATTTAAGTCCCTTATGAATATCTTTCCTTATCAAGTGAGAATGTGAAATATCATCACGTCTTGCATTTTTTTTGTCATACTCGCATCTCACATGGTCTTGCATGTTGTAGTTTATTTTATACACATGAATCACATATCCGCACGTGTGCTTGTGCATGACATGTTTATTTTAAAGATGTCGCACATTTTTATAATATATATTATAATTGGTCTCGCATAGTGCTTCTACCTAGATCTGCACTCTCATTTGTTTCACTAAACCCGTCTCGCATTGTTTGTTATAATTAGCCTCATGTTTTGTTGTATGATAAAATGTATTATAAACATGCTTTTTCAGATCAGATTTAGTTAGTATACTAAATTTGATGAAAGAGAATAGTCACATTCTTACCAATGAACATATAGAAGCTATAAACGTTTTTTATACGATAGTGAATGTTTCACATGATCTCTGTAATGAGAATCTACTAATAAATAAACATTATCATATTATAATTGAGATCATAAGGACATACTCGGTCGAAGAGTATGCTTTCCATATTGAGTCCAAACTTGTAAAACTTACCTCCAATAATGTCAAGACTATTTTTTGTTTGAAACATAACGAAGAAAAAATGCCCTTAAACCCAAAATATTGATTTAAACTTCGATACACCGATGATCAATAAAAAGAGTCTATGATCATGAAAACATACTTTATGGATGAAAATTCAAGAAAATTGGACAAAAAAAAATCAAGACCAATATCAAATCATTTGATAAAAGTATGACTAGCCAATTGGTAGTGCATGTATTAGGATCACATGTTTACATGCACTAGTCTTACATAGTTTATTTGCACTAGTCGAGCATGTGTTTTTTATGAGGATTGCATGCTTAATTGCGCTACTTTCGTATGATTTGTTTGATCAAGACTGATATATGATTTTTTAACCGGGGTCGCATATTTACATGCATTAGTCTCGCATTATTTATTTGCACTAGTATGACATTTATTTGTTTTCACGAGAATCTCATGTCAAATTGCACTAGTCTTGCATGGTTTGTTTAATCTAGACTTGCATGTGGGTTTTTCAACATGATCACATGTTTAATTATGTTGTATTTTACATGGAGCAATATATAATAGCGCTAGTTCAGGAAATGATCAAACTGTGAAGTCGTATGTTCAGTTACGGTAATCTTGCATGTTGATTGAACTAGTCACACATATTTTAATAAGTTGTTTATTATTTCATAGGTGTTAAAGGGTGAATTAACACTAAATCAGTACCACCATCACCACCACTCAAGAAAAAAAAAGCAATTGTACCACAAGAACACCTACGATAATAACTAACATAACACCAACTCGAACAAGAAACGGAACACTTACCCGAACAACAAACATAATATCCACCATACACCAGTAGTAAGTATTATGTGCAAGTCTTCCATCTTTGTTTTATAACTGGTTTATCCATTATATGACACACATCTTGCACTATAATATTGCACCAAAATCGTATGTTTCATCTTCCATATGTACTTATAGAGGTCTTGTATTATAAATTGTCTGCTATGGTATATATTTATTGCTTGTCTATTTCAACCTTGTTTACTCCAATCAGAACTAGTCAGCTCATTCAGAAGAACCCCAACGCCAACAACCTAAACTAGAAGAAGTCACCCAACAAGAACAAGAATCCTAACTCCATCAACCAGAACCAGAACCAACCATACAGTAGGCGGAAGAACCCAAACACAGATAACTTGAACAAGAAACACCATAGAAGTGCAAAAGAGAAGTATCGTCATAAACTTTAGCTAATACATCATCCAAAAGATAATGTATATAAAAAATAATAAAATGATGTTTTTTACAAAGCATATACAATCCTATTACTATGAGATTTATAAAATTGAGGTGAATGTTATGACCGAATGAACTTGGGTACTATCATGAAAGACATAGAGGCTATGTTTTTACTAGATTCTACGACTGAAAAGGTTATAAAAGAGACATAAATAATACCAGGGGTACAAGTTCGTGAAGATGTAAGTGGATCTTAAGTAGATTTACATTCAACTTTGAATATATGTTCCCATATATTGTAGGTTTCTAAAATATTGCATTTGTCATATATGTTATTTTAGGTATATTAAGATTCAACTTTGAATATAATTTATCATATACTATTTTTTTTTTATTATACTTGGTCTCCCCTATTTATTTGAATCTGTTTCACATGTTTTATTTTCATTTGGATTACATGTTTGTCTTCAATAAATGAGACATGTTGATGTCTCATGACAATCATATATGTATCTCTAGTCTCACAAGTTTCTTTATGATAAGTATCGATATTTGCATCAATTATGTATGTATTTATAGTCTCACGCATTTTTTAATGAGACATATTGATATCTCGCACGTTTACTTTATGTATAACTGGTCTCACACGTTTACTTCATATATAATAGGTCTTGTACGTTTACTTCATGTATAACTGGTCTCGCATGTTTACTAAATATATAGTTGGTCTCACATATTGTCTATATATGTCTCGCATAGTATTTGATAACATGTATCCCGTCTTTTAGACAAGAAAAGCACAAGTTAGAAGGACGATGAGTGTCTTGAATGACCATTTCTTGAAGAAATACATTGTGAGATATAAGAAGATGAGGTAAATTTCCTCGACTGGGAAATAAATACAGAACCAAAGTAAATAATTGACATCTGTGAATATCACAAAGTGTGCAAGATACAAATGGAAGAAAATTATAAGCTTAAAAATTATGTTATTTACCGATATTATAAGGAATTTATAGAATAATTTTTTATATAATTGATCTGATGGCGCTATCTAATGAACGTGACTTTTACTTTAAGGTAAAATATACAAGTCTCGCATTATAACAGCATCCCATTATCGCATGAGTTATTTATAACAGTGCTCATTCTTACTTATTGTATAACATGTCCCCATTTTTTATTTGGTAGATTATTGGCGCTTGGATTTGTAAGATGGTTAATTATAAAAAAAAAATTAGGAAGTACCAACCATAGGTTTCAATGGTAAATACTTGGATAGATGTCATGCAATAACACTTTCTTCTCATACAACGGTAAGCATGCCTAAAATTAGGTATCTATTTGTAAACAAAACATGTTTATAAATTGTTGTCTTAATACAGACTTTATTGTTTATGAAGAAAGATCTAAGAAAAATGGTTGACAAGGTAATTCTAACTAAGCTTACAGACACGTATTATGTGTTGGTTCCAATATGAACCATCTCTAAAAATACAATGAAACATTGGACATTTCTGATTATTGACCTTGAATCAGAAATAACAATAAAATATAACTCATTGTTGCCTTTTAATAAACACACACACGACAATACAAGAAAAAATGTTGAGTCACTTCTAAGTATTTAAAGTCATACATACTTCTTATTTTCTACTGGTATTGTATACAAACTTTTAATTGGTCTCGCATCTTTTTAACAGTTGGCGTACCTTTAAAAACAAATTCATACTTATGAACAAGAAGTCATATAAAGTACAAACACGAATATATGTCCTACAACAAAAATCAGGAAACCTCGACTACGATATTTTTGTTTTTTAATATGCTAAATATTTTATCAATAATGGGTTTATTACTAACAAATACATGGAAAGCATGTATCAGTTCACAATAGTATAAATGTTTTATTACATCCTTAATGATGACAACACAAATGTTCACCGGAAGCTCTTTTGATGGAGTATTTTATAATGGTATCTATTTTGTAAGTAATATATGTTGTAAGTAAACAAATAGATTTTTTTTGTAAACTATCGCAAGTCCCTCATATTCCAACTGCGGTAGTCTCCCATGGCTATTTGTAGTTGAATCGCAAGTTTGGTTGTAGTAGTCGTACATATTATATTGCTATGATATCGCATGTTTTAATTGGTGTAGTCTCGCATGTTTTGTTGCATTCGTTACTTAATTAATCTTATTAGGTTTCGCATGTTTAATTCCATTAAGTCTCGCACGTTCCTCGTTGGGTTTTACCAATTTTTAAAGTAAAAATGGAGTGATTTCACTTGTAATTTATATGAATCACTATATTTCAACCAATTTATGCATATCAATATTTTTACTTGTTAATCATTTTACATTGGGTAACTTATTGTTTGATTTGATAAAAGTAGAAAACTAATAATAAGCAAAGAAATAATTAAAAAATGTATATCGATAATGGGTTAGATTGTCAAGAATAAATATTTTTTTCATTAAATTTTTTACATATAAATTAAGTTTACAACTTCAGCATCTTTTTTCATTTAGAAATAACTCACAAAATTTTCCAAATTAAACTCATAAATTTCAAAATGGTTCTTTACATTGACATCTTTTATGATAACGATTCTAGTTACTCAAACTTCTATGATTATGGATTACTTAATGAGAGACGATACTCACTGATGGTGCAGCGTAAATAGAAGAAAAAACAACGATAGATGAAACTCAACCAAGGGTAACATGATGAAACTTTAATCTAAGGGTAACAAAGACCGAAATTTTCAGATATAAAAATATATTATTCCAAAAACTTATTTAAAACTTAAGGTATATGAGGCTTTATATAAGAGCTACTCAAAACCTAAATTAATATACAAGAAAATAAAATAACTATCTTAAAATAAAATCAAATCAAATCTTAATATAATTAGATTTAATTTAAATACATAAGATATTTGAAAAAAAAAAGTTTTTGTTTGGACTTCCTGGGCTACATCATCCTCTCGTGGTTGATAAGAATTCGTCATGGAATTCAAAGCACCATCACCATCAACAAGCAAAATTATTTTATTTTATTTTCTTCAATTGTTACATTTGGAATTATAATCGTTGATCTTATCGGAATAAAATAAATTCTTCTCGAGTGTTCTTTATTCGAAGTCACATTGAAGCCATCTAATTGATGAAAAATTTAGTTTCAAAAGCCTTTTTATGGCCTGAAAACAACACTACATATCCAGTTGGTGAAAAAATTGATTTCGAAAACCTCTTCATAGCCTGAGACAACATCTCGATAAGCAAGTTTTCCCTTGATTCGATGATTGGTAGCCAATTTAAAATCTTCAAGTAACTGATCAATACGATCGTCATCAAAATGCCTAGTGTGTCCCTTCATACCAAATGATCTTCGAGATCTTCATGACCATAGATGTTGTTCTCTTCTTTAAACTTCAATCAGATAAAATCAGAATTCAGAAACATGTTTGCCCCATAGCAGGTCTGATACCAAACTGATGGTGCGACGAAAATAGAAGAAGAAGCAACGATAGATGAAACCCTAATTCAAGGGTAACATGATGAAACCTAAATCTAAGGGTAACAACGACTGAAATTTTTAGAGATAAAAATCTATTATTCCAATAACCTATCTAAAATTTAAGGTATATGAGGCTTTATATATGAGCTACTCAAAACCCTAAATTAATATACAAGAAAATAAAAAAATATTTTAAAATAAAAAAAAATCTTAATATAATTATATTTGATTTTAACACATAAGATATTTGAAAAAGGTGATTTATTTTATTTAAAACTTTATTATACGTGATTTATCTCATTTTGATTTGTTTTGCATGCAAGTATGTCTGGTATTGTATAGTTCAAAGTTGCAAGTTTTCCAATACTCTATTTTGCATTTGTTCAAGTATTCGATGCCTTTATAGACATAATTGCATGCCTTTATATATAGACTCGCATGTTTACATACTTCACAGCTATAATTTCATGTTTTAGTTTTGTAGTCTCGCATATTTTAGTTGCAGTAGAATCACACGTTTTAGTTGTAGTGGAATTACATGTTTAGTTTTAGTAGAATCGATGTTTTGGTTGAAGTAGAATCGCATATTTAGTTGCACTAGTTTTGCATGCTTTAATTGAAGTATAATCGCATGTTTAGTTATAATAATCTCGCATGTTTTAGTTGTAGTAGAATCGGATGTTTAGTTTAAGTATAATTGCAGTTTCGTTGCAATAGAATTGCATGTTCAGTTGAAATATAATCACATGTTTAGTTGTAATAAACTCGTAAGTTATAGTTCCATTTGTCTTGTACGTTGTAGTTGCATTATAATCATATGTAGATTGTGGTTGGTTATGATAAATATCAATTGTGAGGAGGATAGTTGGAATATTCTAGATGAATAAAACACATAAAACCCAAAAAACCTTTGTATTGTTTATATAAGACTTATTTTTATCATCTAACTTCAATAGTTGTTTTATTTGTTTATTTTATTTCTATTTGTTTATATAAAACCCTCAATGGCCAAATATGCAAAGAACTATTGAAGCTCCTCCCCTGAAACTCACCCCAGTTACAAGTCACTTTAGACGCATTACAACTAACAGATAGTGATGTATACCAAAATATTGTCAAAGTTATACGAGGGCTTCATCTTAGAACTATAAATGATCCCTCTTAAATTTTCCGGCGTAAGTTGAACTGCTAGTCGAAAACCAAAAAAACTAGTTAGTATGCATGAACGAGGTAAATGAAATATCTTATTTTTTTTATCCATATGTTTTTAAAGTACTTCCCTAAGTTTCCATTTTTCAGAGACACGAGTATAAGTAAAAATACGAATTGATAATCAAAAAATAAAATTGTTGATTATTTGTACCTCGTCAATTATTATATGTGAAGACAAATAGAGTAAAAACTCAATTTATCACAATTACATTTGTGGTTATGAAGGTAAATTTTCCAATAAAATAAAAAATTGTGTTAGTTCATCAAAATTTAATTTTATAAGTCTAAGTGATCTAAAAGAAAGTTTTGATGATCTAACTTATCTCAAATCAGCTCGCAGAGGCAAAAAATATTTCTTACATCCTAGAATTAAGAATTCAAAAAACAAACAGTATTACGAAACCAACAATGATGAAAATTCTGAAGAAGCTAGACTCGTATGTTTTCAAGCTTGGTCTCGCATATATGTATATAATAAATATTGTGTAACATAAAAATTTAAAGTATTTAATAGTTTAAATAAACTTATTCAAATTAGAACTATTGAACATGGAAAATAAAACCTAAACGTATAAACAAGTTCATCGCAAGTCATTTTATTATGGTCTAAATTTGAACAACGGACACACTTAGTTTCCCTAGTTATTATTTTTTCTCTAGACTGAATACATTTCTTTTTAGGACTCCGAACTCATATTTTCAAGTTAAGAGGTAGAATTTCTGGTGATTCTATAGAGCTTGATCCTTCATAAAAATTAATTAAAGTGGGTATACTAAAAGAGTAAGATGGCATGTAATTGCTAATAGTGTAAAATGACTCTATTAATGTTATAAGATCTTACTGAGTCGAATGTATTGTATCAAAAGCATGAGAACATAGAAACCAATATTGTTGTCAAACACCACAAAAACATTTGAAATTATAGTTATATTAAAAACCATAACATGTTCAAGAAAAACTTCAAATATGGTTGCCGAAAACGTACGAACAAGCCACAAATAAGATGCTTCAACATTAACATTTAACTTATTTTCATACTAAGGATATAATTAATTGTTTCAACTTATCTCATCTGACTAACGTCGTGAAATTTGAGTCATAATTAAGACTTGAATCTTGCCAATTAATTCAAGAACATATAGACTACATAGATCTTTAATTTGATGGTTAAAAAATTCAACCGGAGAACATGACATAGCACCATATCATTTTGCTTGAACAGATACTTAAGCATATTTGTCTTGAGGTAAATTATAAAGAAAATTAATAACTCTCTGACTTGCTTCACTAATAAACACTCCAAGCTTTTCATTAAACATGTCTAAAGATGGAGCATAAGCACATTTTTTAGATCTATAAATTACTATAATCTTAAATATTGCTTTAGAGCGACTGAGAGCATACCTAAAATTTCAAACAAGGTGGAAAATACTGTAGGCATGATAAAAGTATTGATCAAAGTCAGAAACAACATTAATGATGGTCTGAAGTAAATGTGATTTCACGTGTCAACAAATGAGGTTTGATAAACCATAGCCAATTATCAACATATTCACAACTATCAATACCAAATGCAATATGAAAACTACACGAAAAATAAATTAAACTAGTATTATATGTATATATAGTATCACAATAATCATTTAACAGTTCTCACATATTCAGCTGGTCACGATTTGCATGTTACGTATAACACATCTCCCATAACTCAATTACAAATTATGTGTCTTGTATGTCAGTAAGTAAGGCTATTATAGACAAGTCTCGCGTAGATTACTACTAATATACTAAAGCCGCGTATGTTTCATGAATATAATATGTTGGTCTCGCATATAGGGTATCACATATGTCCTATATAAAAATGGTCACCTACAAATAAATAATAAGAAACAAAAAAGTATGAAACTTACCCTTGTTACCATTTTTTGCTATGGCAAACAACAATACTCATCTATGTTTATTGGTAAAAAATGTTCCATAAACAAATAAAAACAGACAACAAGAATGAAAACCTTGAAGATAAGAGTTGAATGCTACGAAACATTGCTTGAAGTTATATCCCAATAGTATATTCCAAATGAGAGTCAGTGGTAATATCACGAGTCTTCAATATTTTGAAGTATCCCTTAAGTAAATTCGACGAAATAACATTATCTCGAAAAACTCCCCTCCTAAATTTCTTTAAATAATTCCATGAGGGACAATAAGAATTGTCTAAACCGTATAACAAACGATTTTACACTTTCCACTATTACCAAATTACATACCTAATTGAAACATGAACTTATGTAGCAATCATCCTGGATGCCAAATATTTCCTAAGTTCTTTGGAAAAATTTGGACTACAAGTGTTAAGGTCAACAAACCGCTCAATAATCATGAAGCCAATGTTGGAGTCAAATGATGCATAAAGTCTCCATGTAGATCTAGTTGGGACTTTATTTTCACAATAAATAGTTACCTTGTAGCTTGTACTATGCATATATTTGAAACGAAAACCATGATCTAAGGCAAAACGATATAAAACTAACATTAGAGTTGTAGTACCTTGATAAAAAAAACACTACCAACACCTGTACTACTCTCCCATTTAATTAATTGATTATTTGAAACTTCAAACACTTAAGTTAAACTAGTTACGCATTAATTAAACATCATTACGAACCACATGTTGTTTTATAAGAAAACCAACACTTTTTAAACGCTCAACATCAAAACATACACCAAATCCACAAAATATGTCTCATTTATAAATAAATAGTCTCTATCATCACCGCGATAGTAGGTCATACTGTAATTATCTTTAACCAACACATCCCATATACTTTTATCATACTTTTGAATAATTTAAAAGTCTCCAGACTCACAAATAGAAACGATTACCATTTGACAATTATGTTTGAAAAGACGCAATCAAGCTTTAAATATTGCTATATGCATTGGACAATTTATAAACGGTTAGTAACAGTAAACGTGTCTCACATAATAGACATGTCTAATTTGTATATAGGACATGTTGAAGTCTCCCATATTTTATATAAAAAAATTATAGTCTCGTATATGAGATACATACGATATTTTCTTAATTTCTCACACATTAAATCCTTACACCGTTCGTATGTTATTGTAGTAAGTCTTGTTTGCGAGACACGTGATATTTTCTAAATGTATCACATGTTAATTTATTGCACGCCTCACATCTTATTTCCCTATCATATCACATATTTTACAAAAATACATGCAAACTCTAAAATTGACTCATCGAATATTTCGAAACCTAAAATAACTATTAACTCAAGAAAATACATTTTACAATCATTTTATAACTTATTACAAAAAAAAAGATGAAAACTTAACATTATGTTATCAGTCTGTTCGTCAAAATATATTTTTACAATCTCTATCTAAACCGTATCACAAATAAGATTTTTTTTCTTAAATATTTGTCAAATATGTTAAAGCATACTATAATATATATATATTGTTTGAACAAAAATAAATATAGATTTTCTAAAATTCGAATCTGGTTCGACTAGCTAATACTATAAAATATATTCGACTATGTATGATTTTTCAAACACCGCAAGGTCAATTCTAATGATTATATCGGTAAGGTATTTCCAATTCTTGAAATTAGGGTACTAACGATGAGCTATTTTTAGTCCTTGAAATATGGTACCAAAGAATACAATGTGACATATTTATCTCTCTAATTTTAAATTATGAAAAAGGGGAAAAGTCAAGTTATGAATAAAAAAATGCTTATATATGGTTAAGGGTATTTAGGGTATTATTATAAATTTGGATATTGAGTTGGAGTTAAAGTACATAAAATATATATATTAAGTAAGTAATAATGATACTTGAGGTAGTAGATAGTTGTAAAGCTTAGTTCTTGGTATTTTTGGTGACATGACTCTTATATGTAAATTCATATATTAATTATTCAAATAACTTAGTTTATCAAATTAACTATTTTATTATGTTTATATATATACATACATATAATATTTATATATATATATATATATATATATTAGAAAGTTAATTTTAGATATCACATTGCATATTATAGTATATTAAAGTTTTTAAGCTTAATAGTTTTTATTTCTACAAAATGATAAAGTATAAAAGTATATGTTATTGTTAATTAATCTCGTAGAATACAACCTTATATTAAATTCTGAAATATAATGTATGTTTTATTGTATAATATATTATAACATATGGAATACTAATTTTATTTATGTTTTTAGTAGATAAACATACACTTATACACTCATCAACCAGACTGAGATCGTGGAGTTTTAAACACCATAAGTTAATACGAGCCTATTTGGATACAATGTTATTTGAGAGATTTATTGACCCTTTGACCAATTATATGCAAATGTTGAGGTGTTTTGACATTTGTAAACAATACTTATAATTTCAAATTTGGTAAAAAGACCATAACATTCGATGGCGTGCATGTTGAGACTAGTTTGAACTATCTCTGCACATCGCTTAGTAGCCCTAATTACCACGACAACAACCCTGACATTACCGATAATGACATGACTCATGCAACAAGTGCATATTTGTTGTACTTGGTTGGATGCACTATATTGCCGATAAAAATGACATATATATTAAGCCTAAGTATGCAAATATTCTTAAAGACAGTGATGATTTTGGGTCATATACATATAATGTGCTTATATGCATATTTTCAATCATTTGGGCAAAGCTTTGTAACATCCAATAATGATGATGTGTGGTCTCCAAGATGTGTTATATTCATGAATCATCGGTCATTTTTTATTTAATAGTCATGTTATACGAATGAAGTACACGAGTGATATGTCATCCATATCAAGATGTGATACACCATTTTTTTATTGATTGTCTTGTTATATGCATGAAATACACGAGTGATATGTCATCCATATCAAGATGTGTTACCACCATTTTTATTTACTATCATGTTATATGCATGAAGTACACGTGTGATATGTCATCGATATCAAGATGTGATACGTGTCTCAACAATTTCAACACTAGGTCAAAACCAAGTAGAGGATTATGTCGATCACGGTGACGACTTTGACGTAAAATGCATTAGTTATTTTTCATATTTTGAAGTATAATTTGAAAATTAAGTTGCGAATTTTGAAGAAATATATATTTGAAATTATGTTTTTAAATATACTACAAAGTTAGAGAGAACTAATTTTTAAAACAATAAATAAGAAATATCTGAAAATTATAAAATTTGAAGAAAATAAAGTTGGTAAGAATATTACGACATTATATGAATGACATTTGAAAAAAAAATAGAGAATCCGAATTTGTGAAATAAAAAAAAATCATTTGTGAAATTAGACTTGTAAACGTATTGCAAAATCAGATAAATAAAATGTATAACATTAGAATATACCAAACTACAAAAAATAATTGTAAGAAAAATTGTAAAATATAGAAAAAACAACTTGTGAAATAAAACTTCTATGCATATTTTAAAATTAAAATAATGTAATTTTCAAAATTATAATAAATTAATTCGTGAAATTATAAGAAATTAATTTGCAAAACATAATCTGCAAAGTTAAAAGACATTAATCTGAAAATAAATTGTGAGAAAATTGCAAAACTAAAAAAACAAATTTATGAAAAGAGGTACATTATCTCATTTTCATTAAATACAATAATTTAGGCTTTTATTAATTTTCCAAGATAAATATTTTTTCAGGTTATGTTGCACATGTACTTAGTCATTCGTGATAGTTTTAATTTTCATGAAATAACATGGTATTATGGATTTATAGCTGGATTGGGTAATGTCGAGCCATATTATCCAGATCAAATAGTTTGTTAGTTCAGATATGTACAAAATATTTGGGACATTCCTTTGCATAATAAGATCTATAAAATTAGATGGAGGTTGAAGAACGAATGCAGCGATCAAATTTGGCAAACATGACACTTATCTTTTCTCAAATGAACATAAAATGGTCTTTTGTTTATGACATGGTGGATTATTTTCTCCATATTATATGAACTGGATATGCCAAATGGATTGGGGGGATTGCAAACCCATTTTCTCTCTTTAGAAAACCCTAGAGATAGCCGTCTCTGCTATCCTTGTATCTTTGTCTGCTACCCTTCCACTTTCGTCGTTTTTCTAAATCGTATTTCGTATTTTTATCTTTTTGTTCTCGCTTTATTCATTTACACACTATGTTATTTTCTATGGAATTTATTGTATGAGGCTCTAGATTCATCTGTCATCTCTTTTTTCTCCTTTCGATGAAGATCAGAGAAATTGGACTTCTGTTAACTTTGTCGGTTTGTCCAACTGTCTCATCTTTTAGGTTAAATAAAGTATCATGTTCGATTGCTAAGAAATTGTTCGATTGACTTCTATTAAATACGATATCATCTACATTTGATGGATCTTCTCTTTTTGTGCTCACGGTTGTTCTTCGAAAAGGGGCTCAGATCCAGATTTCATATCGGTATTCTGCGTATTTTTATATTTCTCCGGATTTTTTGGACTGGATTATTGTACTTTTATGTTTATGCTACTTGTTTGTTTTAGGTGTTTTCAGATTGTATGTTTAGGCTACTTGCCTCCCTGTTTTTCTCTACTTTCAGCCATTCTTTCTAATGAAATTTTTTCTTCAGTCGACCATATATAGTCTCTGGATTTTGGCTTCAGGCTCCGGGTGTAATCTTCGTACTTCTCCAACATCTTTGTACTTTTCCATCGTGGTTAATTGATTGCGCCTTCTCCGACGGGTTAATTGTCTCATCTGATATATTTTTTTCCAACGTGAACTTTGTACTTCTCTGGCTTGGTTAATTATCGGTGCCTTCTCCGGGGATTAATTATCTCAACCTGCGTTCCTTTCTTTTAGGGTTTGTTTGGTTACATTCTCTTTATTTTTTTAATCGTTAAAATATTGGTTGTTCGCTATATACCGGATATACCCGGTTTACTTGTAACACTTTTATTATTTTAATTTAATGTTGTAATTTTACTTAAAATAGATGGGTTTGGGGATTTTATTAACCTTATACCCGAAGGCATAAGTTTGTATGTCTATAACGATAATGAAAATGCAATGACACGATAGTTGAGAATTGCACACCAAGTTATTTATACGTCTTGTTAAGATTTTATAGAAATTATGATGAAATTTGCATCGTGTATAATCATCTTTGTGAATATTCAAACATTCATTCGTAGGTTTGTAATTATATTCGATGTTTTCTTTTTGGTACTTTATGTTATGTTGATATTTTTTCAGTACATATATTTAATTTTATATTGGCTATTTTCATTACAAATATTATATGTTATACATAATTATAGTTCGTAATAAAGTATTATAATTTAACGAATTTGATGTTATATTTACGTAATTTAATATAGTGATTTTAACTAAATATCTGAGTTTTTTGTTATAATTTTGAGATAATGATTTTGCTTCACTGGTGAAATTAATTATAAGTTATGAAGCCTAATTTTGCTAGAGATGTAAGTATTGGCGGTCACTTATTAGTAAATATTAATTACCATATCATTGAGTTAGTACGACTATAAATGTAAGTATAAGTTAGGAATTTGATGTAGATCTAGATCTTAAAAATATTTTAATTTATGATTTAGAATAAACTCAAAGATAATTATATGAGGAATTAGGTTGTATTGTCTGTTGTTGGTGTTTTAATATGGTATTTTACAAATATATCAATTTTACAGTATGAATGAGGTCAATTTACGTGTAATTTTAAGTGTGAGAAATGATCGAATTAAGTTTGGTTGCATTAGAAACGCTAGTTACCTATCGTGAACCCGATCTTATTAGGACACAATAATAATTTATATAATACTCTCAATAAAACTTGATTCGAAATCATTAGCAATATGGCACTAAAAACAAAAAAAACTATGAGACCAACGCAAATAAATATAGTGAATACAAAGATAACCAAATTGATTAATCATCTAGCTAGTACTTACGTTTTATATATTTATTATATATGAATTTTTTATGTTTTGACCTTTTTACTTTAAGTTCGAAATTGTGATTTTTTAAAAATATTAAATCAAACTCGAGGAAACTTCGATTTTAAATCAATAAAAACATAAAAAAAATTCTATGCATGTTTAAATTTGAAAAGTTTAGGATTTTTTTGAATTTTCAAAATCCATATTTGTTTGAAGTTGCATAACTTATGCATTTTTAAATTTCATAAATTAGATGTTTATAAAGTTGTGAAATTTAAGAATTCTTTTTTTAAATATATATTTTGTTGAATTTATGAAACCTAAATTGTTTTATTTGCATTATACAGGTTCATTTATGTACAGTATGTGAAACTTTATCATTTGTGTAATGTACATTTCGTTAAATTTATTAAATGCGGATTTTTCATATTGTGAAATTTAAGTTTATTTCAAATTTACGAAATGTGAAACTTGTTTATTTATGGATTGTGAATTTTATTTATTTACAAACTATGATTTTTTTGGCAAGTGTATATTTTGTCATGTTTCCAAAATGTGAACAACTTTTATTTTTTAAATGTAAACTTTGTTGGAATGCCAAAGTTTTTCAACAAACAAAAAATATATCAATATGACTTTATATAATATAAATTTGAAATTCTACGAGTGCCTAGTATTGTTTGAATTATTTAAAAACATAAAAATAACACTAATATTTTACGTGCACAATTATAGTTTTTATGTGGATTTGTGAGTATCATTTCGTATAAAATTACATATTTTTACACACACTACTACATCATAATCAACATTTCCATTTTGTTGTTTGAGGATGTAAATTAAGACTTGCACTGTCCTTCAGGTCCAGAAAAAACGCAATGGTGGATGAAATCCTTAGAAGTCGAACATGAAGAAGTTAGATGCCATGCTCAAGATGATCTGCTCTAGAGATCCTAGTTTGGAGTGCCCGTGACTCATCAAGTAGTGTGGCTTGATTGGAATGGGGAGTGACGCTAAGTTACAAGACAGAATGGTCTAATATGAGGTGAGCAGTAACATCCGTAGGTAGCCCTAACCTGATTAGAGTGGGCGAATGAAAGTCAATTGAGATTATACTAAGTGCTACTTTATTCGAGAGGAGGATTTGTTAGGATAGCGACTAAAGTCTTATATCCCACATTGGTTAAACATGGGAAGGATCATTCCTATATAAGTAAGAACATATTTCAACTAGTATGAGACCTTTTGGAAGTTAACCAAAAGAAAATCCGTGAGGGTCTTTGGGTGCCAAAAGGGACAATATCATACTAGTATGAAGATCAGTTGTTCTTACTTATATACGGAGACGAAATATGGGGTACCCATATTCCTAAAAAATGTCATCAAAGCTAGACTCATACATAAAACGATGATGGTACAATTCTCAGAAGTCGAACATGATGAACCAGAAGCCAGATGTCATCCTTAAGGTGATCTGTTCTATAGAGATCGTAGTTCGGAGTGCCAGTGACTCATCAAGCGGTGGTACTTGATTGAATCGGGGAGTGGCACTAAGAAACAATACAGTTTGGTCTAAGATGAGGTAAGTAGTAACATCTGTAGTGCCTCTATGGTCAGGTAGCCCAACCTGATTAGAGTGGGCGGATGGAAGTCACTTGAGATGAGGCTAAAGTGGTACTTTATCCGAGAGGAGAATTTGTTATGGCAGCGACCAATGTCCCACATCCCATATCGGTTAAACATAGAAAGGATCCGTGGTATATAAGTAAAAACATATTTTAACTAGTATGAGGCCTTTTGGAAGTGGACCAAAAGCAAAGCTGTGCGGATCTTCGGGTGCCAAAGCGGACAATATCATACTAGAGTGGAGATCGGTTGTTCTTACTTATATACAGAGACAAAATATACGGTACCCATATTCCCTACAATGTTGATGTAACTAATTATTTTTGACAAAGTATTGCATCTACACGAATAAACAAACATTGTTAAAGTTTATAAACAACATGCTAAAAATATTGTAAAGCTTAACTTGCAAACTATAATCTATAAACTTTTGAAAAAATGATTATACAAGACTTATAAAACCTTGATAAAAGTTGCCAAAAATGTTTTTATGTCACACATGGAATTAACTAAGACTTGCAAAATATGATGTTATTTGAATTGAAAAACATGTAGCTAACCAAAAATTGTGAAATATATTGGTTCTAATATTACAAAACATATAATTAATAAGGACTTATAGAATATCTGATATCCGAATGGAAAAACATATAGTTAACAAGAAGTTGCAAAACATGCAGTTATAAAGTTGAAAAATACTAGGGAAACATACGGTTACTAGAATTGTGAAACATATAGTTAACCAAGACTTGCAAACATGTATTTAATATAATTGCAAAATATGTAGTTAGTAGAATTAAAAAACATGTAGTTATTAAAAATGCAAAAGATGTTGTTACTAGAATTGTGAAACATGTCATTAATATATTTTTGAAACTTAACTTACAAAATATGTGAAATCAGATGTGTGAAACATAATAAAACTTACAATTTGCTTTATCAATTTATATTTGTATTCAATATATTTTTTAGTCTAAAATAAACGAGTTTGAGTGGCACACTTTGTGACTGTCAATATTCATCACGGTTAACATACAATGCTTCATTTAATTTATTTTAGCTTCAATGTATAACCAAATAATGGAAATTATAGCTCGTTACTCCTCGCATTGTAACTATTGTTAATAATACATACTTGTAACTGTATATGAATGTTTATATAATGACAAATATTATATTAAATATCCATTTTTTATAAGGTTATGCTTATTTAATGCCACATATGTTTACTATTGTATGTCCAGACATGTTGCTTGTTTTAACTTTTGTGGTAGATATTATTATTGTTACTGAGATTGTTGTACTTCAAAATTATTGAAGTTGAGAAGAATGTGGATGTAGGCATCAATGACATGCATATTGAAACTTGCATAATTAAACATATATATTAATGAAACTTAAGAAATATATGCATATACAACATTGCAAAATACAAGATTTATACACAGTTACAAAGCATAGGAATATAGAATTTTACAAAATATAATTGTATATATGACTTGCAAAACATCACACTTGTAGTATATTTCATAAACAACAATTTGAAAAACATCACACTCGTTGTATAATTACAAAACTTGATCATATACATACAAACATCGACATGTTAAGATAGATTACTTACCTTATAATGTAGTTGATCCTCAATTTATATCTCTATCATATTTTGAATTGTGAAAACATTCCTTGAATGAGGGTATTACTATACAACTAGATATCTTGTTGTTTTTTAATTGTTGGCCAATTTTTTACTTATTCCGTCCTAACGAAAATTTTGGGTTTATTATTGATTAATTAATCTTCAATATCAACAAATTGTTCTACATGTTTATAAAACCCAACCATGTCATATTCTTCCCACTATAATTCTATGTTTATAAAACCCAACCATGTCATATTCTTCCCACTATAATTCTTAGTCAATATTTGGAACAGTTCATACCATATATTTGTAATAACATGAACATGTTTTAAAGTGTAACATTAAAAGTCCAACTAATTAGAACTTCTAAAACCTTAATATAATATGAATTTCAAAACTTTAATAAAATTTGATTTACAAAGCATAATTAACATATGAAGTGTGAAACATTCCTAATATATATATATATATATATATATCAAAACAACATAGTTTTAACTTGTTAAACTTGTCTAATCACGACTTGTAAAACAATGATAGAATGAGATTTGCAAAATACAACTATAGATAGCTTGTGAAATATTTATATGATATATATTACAAAATATACCAAAACTTGGCTTGAAAAAACCTGTATAACCTAACATGCAAAACCATGATAAAATAAGATTTGTAAAGTATGTCAATATTGACTTATGACATCTTCTCATCAAAGTTTGAAAAAACATATACCTTACTTATGAAACCCACCTAAACCTGATTTGTGAAACCTTGCTAATATTTGATTTGTAAGATTTACTAATATTTGATTTGTGGAACATTCATACACCTCATGTGTGCAATATTCATAACATGAATGCAAATTAAACTCTAAAATAAATATTTTTTATTTGTTAATTTTTTCTCTTAGCTATGTATCGCATCCATAGTATAGACCCAACTTCTGAAATATGCATAAACCTGGTGTGGATTAATTCTGATTGATGGTAATTTAGTAAAGTGTTTTATGAATTTAAGGTTTATGATGAAATGTAGAGAGATAATTAAGGTGCGTGCTTGTATTAATTTTTTAACACCTTCATTAATGAAAGTAGCTAGGGTATTTATACTTAATTAATGACCCATGGGCCTTTCACGTCGGATTGTAGGCTTGAGTTAAGTTTAAGAATCCATTAGGCAAAAATATAAAATGACTAGCACCTTAATTAGTCACATTCCACTAACATCACCATGTTCGGTGTCTCATGATAATAGTTCAGTCCGAACTGCCCTTCTGATAGGGGTAAGCAGCAGTGTCAAAATTATCTGACCTCATCAGTAGCCCCTTTAGGTCTTTCAAAGAATCTTTGGAAGAGCTAACCTACAAGAATAAAAATCAACGCATTTCCAATGTGACCTTTCGATCTGTCTCTGTATCCAAACCGAAGAGATCGACTTTTTCTGTTAAGAATTTCAAGAGCCAGGCCGATCAAAATTTTGTGGGACTAATTTTACCGTTAAAAATTTCAAGAGTCATGTTTCGACGTAGGATACGTGTCAGGTTCTAGTTCGACCTCTCAACCGTTTTTATCCTAAATTTTTGTACTTACTAGGATAAAAAAAATTACTTAAGATGTAACCCCCATACTTTCTCGCCCTTAATCATCACTTTGATCGATTTGTCTTCTACTAGGTAAACTCCCAATACTTGTTATATAAATCGATTTTACTGTTCTATTGTATTCAAGAACATAAATACTTGTGGAGAGAGAAAGCTTGGTAATCTTTTCAAACTGTGTCTGGATAATTTATGTTCACAGCCAGAATCGCATTGGTAAAAGGGGGTTAGTTGAACTTGTCTGATCTAGAGAAAGCAAGAAAAGTTGCAAGAGACCCAAGAAAAGTTGCAAGAGACCCAAGAATTGTTGTTGGTCTTCCTGCCTCTCCTGGTGAAGAAATCGATCGACCAAAAGCAAACGCATACCAAGGTTCATCATCATCGAAGACATCAAAAGTCAGAAAATTACTTTTTATCCCAACTCTTTCTCCTCTTCAATCAGGGTCTTCTGTTCAAGAGTCTCAAAACCCCATCTCTAAAGACAATGCAGTTTCCGGTGTTAGGAAACCTTTGCCTTTCATAGCAATGGGTTCGGATGTTGAGAAGTCTACTGAGACGATCACCCTTTGCCAAATAACTCGCCAATCCAAAGCTAAATTCATCCCAAGATCTTCGAAACCTACTAGTTCGGAGACGATAAAGCTCATGGCAGAAACTAAGCCATCCGAACAGCAGTTCAACATAATAGAAGAAACCATGAAGGATAGTATAAAAGATACTATTTTTGAGGCATCCGGACATACGGAGGACACTGCAGCGGATCGAAAGGGCAAAGTTAAGGTGGTCCTTCATAATACTGAGTCGCTTCCGGAGTTTCTAGAAGAGAAAGTGGGGCGAAACTTCCAGAAAGTTAGCGTGAAGTACTTGATAGCCCTCCAAAACATTGCTTACGTGTATATTCGTATTGCTGAGTTGGGTCGTATCCGAACAAAGTGGGGCTTCCCTGATTCTGTTAAGATGAAAATCCTAATCACCACAGAGACTCTAATGGACTGCAAGTCCCACGAGTTAGTAGTATACACCGAGGTGCTGAATTGGGGACTCCAGTTTCCTTTGGATCCATAGATATTTAGGTACTTTCACCTGATAAAGCTATGCCCAAGCCAGCTGAGTTTGAACGTATGATACACTCTGATGGCTGGCATACTGGCTTCAAGATTATCAAATATCCCACTAGTGATGGAGTAATTCGCTGCTGTAGCGAGCCTATGCAAGAGCCACAACATCCCCTTTTACAACTACAATATGGGGAACGACTACAAGGTATTAAATGACCTACCGGAGTCCAAAAAACCATGGAGGACACAATTTATGTTCATCAACGGAGTATGAGAAAATGGGAAAAAGATAAAAGCTGACTCTAATTTAAGCCAACTGACTAGTCGCTGGAAGAGCATAAGTAATTTTCATTTATGTTTCCTTTAGTCTTTTAAATACTATATGGTTATTTCAAACTAACTTGTGTCTCCTTTTAGTTTTTTCGAAGAAATTTTCAGACCATCTAGAGGCTGGCCAAAGCACTTGTGCTAAGTTAAACGCATGGGCTTCAGAGAAATGAGAGAATGGTTTCAACAACTGCTTTACCTTATGGAACTGTGTGAGGTATCACCTGTGGAATACTACAAGGAGAAGAGACCTCACATGGGACAACTGACCATTCCTCCTCCTGCACATGTCATCTTGAAGAGAACTAAGGCTAAGGACGCCAAACTTTATATGCCTTCTACGATCAAATCCCCTAACAATCTAGAAAAGATGAAGAATAAGAGAAAAAAGAAAACCACAGTAGACCAAACTCAACCAATTACCAAATGGGCCAGTTCGAAGAATCGAGGAGGAATTAATGATGTTCTGCTGGAGGCAATTGAAGTTACAGTCAAAGAGGTTGGTGGATTAGATGTCCCATTATAAATTATAAAGAAGGATAAAAAGTGCAAGGCCATCAGTAATGAAAAAACTGCAAAGAAGAAGAAAGTCATTATGTGATCAAAGATAATTATGCGTCCTTCTGAACTTTCTCCTCTAGTTCTTGTTGATCCTACTCTTCAAGAAGAAATTCCAGCCAAACTTTATTCCGAACATGCCACTACTGATGGAGAGGTAAATCTTGATGATTTTCAGAACATTAATATGTATTTTAATGATTTGGACAAGGATGACTTTGTGGGGCCCTATCGTCCTACCAATTCGGCCAATATTGTAACCCATAATGGTGAGACATACGTGATATCAAACAAACAAGACAATCTAAATCATTCCCTCTTATGGTACATCCGTCCGATAGTTGACCTGGAAAGGAAAGTGAGGGATCAAACAACTACCATAACTTCCCTGACTTCAGAGAATCAAGGCTTGACGAACAGTCTCTCTACTGCTCAGCAAAGCATAGAATCCTTGAAGAAGGAAAATGAGGATTTAGCTACCAAAATGTGCAAGTCAGAATATTTTCATAAAAATCTTCAGCCTAAATAATATGAACTGGAAACTTTTTTCTCCGATGAAATCAAAGCTCTGAAGGAGAAACTAGAAGCTAGAGACAAAATTGTCAAGACTTTATCCAAAGATAAAGATAACTTGGAGGATCTTCTTAAGAAGAAGACATAGAAGAATACATCTCTAGTAAAAAAGTAAGCCAAAGAGATAGTTGCTGTAATAGAGAAGTATGCCTCTGGATTGGTGGACTCTTTGGAGAAAAGAGATGATGGAATTAAATCCAATATGGTCTTACTGTTTCATGAGACTTTTCCTAAGAGGACTCTTGGTCCTTTGTGAAGATTTGTGGGATATGATAAACTTCATTTCCACGCAATGGCTGATAGTGATAAGCACAACTACTCAAGGGGAGAAGATTCTGAAGATAACGAAGGAGTTTGTGAGAGTTCAAATGCTTAACTCAAAAGTCCAAAGAAAGACGATGGTGAGGAAAAAATGAAGGGAACAAGCCATAAAGTTATATTGTTATGTTGTGTGTTTTTTGTTAAAAAACTAAAATCCTTGGATGGACAAGGCATCTTGTTGTGTTGTTTGTTTAATTTCTGTTCTTAATACTCAAAGTCCTAGAATGGTAAAAAAAATTGTGAACTATGGATCGAGTCTATTCCGGTCAGACTTCACTATCATATTTCCCTCTGTGAATTTTGTTTAACTCTATACTGCTATTATTTAAATAGCCTTCAATATTTCAGATCTGTTAAATAAGTGTATCAAATGATTTCAATCACATATGTTTAATAAATGTGATCAAGTGTTTAACATATCTAATCAACTCAAATATGTTTGAGAGTCGGGGTGTTTAATAAGTATTTAATATCCGACCACCTCACATTATGGTTAAGTCAAGAAGAATTTTGCACCAGACTTTTGAAGAAGGCATAAGATAATATAGAAAAACTTGGACACCTCGTTAAAAACTCATCGCGCCACCACGGTAGGAAAGAGTATGTCCCCCTAATATTTACATTGACATTCAAAAAGTAAATATTTACAAGAGAGTTTTATTCTAAGTATAACTTGAGATGTTCAACGTTCCATGAGTGCTTTAATATTCTCCCATCCTTGTCTTGAATTCTGTATGTTCTTGGTTTGACTTTCCCACATAACATATAAGGACCTTCCCAATTCGGAGCCAGCTTGCCGAACTGTTTTTCCATGGTGTGTAAAAATAATTTTTTTAATACTTTGTCCCCCAATTGAAAATCTCTTCTTTTAACTTTGGAAGCAAATCTTCTCCTCATCAAACCCTGGTAATGTGTCGTTCTTAAATGCGCTTTAACTATTCTTTCTTCAATCAAATCCAACTGATTCCTGACTGCCATATCATTTTCATGTTTGAAATAGTTTTGGATTCTGAAAGATGGTAAAGTAGTTTCTATGGGAGTGATTGCATACATCCCATAAACGAGGGCAAAATGAGATTCTTGTGTTGTAGCCAGATGAGTAGTTTGGTAAGCCCATAATACTTCTTGTAGATAACTTGGCCACTTTCCTGCAGCTCCCTCCAGATTTTTCTTCAGCCCGAACAAGATTGTCTGATTAGAAACTTCAACTTGTCCATTTGCTTGACGGTAGAAAGGAGAAGAAATGCAGTATTGAATTCCTCTTAAGGTGCAGAACATTTCAATGTCTTTATTATCAAACTGTGGCCTATTATCTGTGGTGATCTTTTGGGGAATCCCAAATATGCAACATATATTAGATATAATAAATTTAATAATTTCCTTAGAATGGTTCCAACTAAGAGAGCTGCCTCTATACACTGAATAAATAGTCAATAACAACTATGATTGTTTGGACATCCGCCGGATGTCATGGGAAGAGGTCCAACGAGATCCAACCCTATCTATCAAATGGTATCGGTTCAGATATGGATTCCATAGGAATTGCTGGCAGATGAATTTCATTTCCATATCTCTGGAAAATATTACACTTCTTTACCATATCTCTGGCATCTTCCATTATGGTTGGTCAGTAGTACCCTGCTAATAAGGCTCTCTTGGTTAGGGCTTTGTAACCACAGTGTGCAGAACCTTCACCATGACGTAGTTCAGACAACACAACTTGGGTTTCTTCAAATCCTAAGCAATGCAAAAAGGGTATGCTGAAAGATTTCTTATAAATAATTTCCCTTAATACCAAGAAATCACGAGCCTTATACTTAATTTTCTTAGCCATGGCTTTGTCCGAAGGCAAAATCCCATCGAAAATAAACTGAAGAATATAATACCTTCAGTCTTTGGGTTGAATAGTTACTATGCTCATACTTTCTTCATTATCTTTACCTTTTCCTTGGCCCGTCTGTATTAATGGACATTCTAACATTGAAATCCAAGGGTAAGATTCAGAATAAGTTATGGTTGCCAAAGAGTTTGCCACATGTATTCTTCGGTCTAAGGATGTGTTCATAGTGGATAATCTTGAAGCTTATAGCAACTTCTCTCAAAATAAGCAAGTATTTTATCAATTTTTATTTCTTTGCTTCAGATTTTCCTTGAGTATGGTGAATAAGTAGTTGGGAGTCACTCATTAATCAGACTCTTATAGCCCCACGTATAAGGGCTAGCTTAAAACCAGCTATAGCTGCTTCATATTTAGATTCATTCTTAGAAGCTCTGTAACCAAAACATATAGCCTCATACATAGTATCGCCATAAGAAGAAGTTAAACAAATTCCAGCCCCACATCCCATAGTACTAGATCCACCATCAGTTCGGACTACCCACTTTTTCTTAGACTGGTTTTCTGGTATCTGCTTGGGGGATCTATCAACATGAAATTCTACTAAGAAGTCAGCCACTAACTGGGCTTTAATCGTTGTCTGGGGCGCAAAATCAATATCATATTCACCCAACTCAACTGACCACTTGGCCATTCTTCTTGATACATCACCTTTCTGAAGAACACTCTTCAAGGGTAAAGATGTTTGAACGACAATGGAATGAGATTGGAAGTACGGTCTCATTTTTCTTGCCGCAATTACCACATCCAATGCTAGTTTTTCTAACTTCAAATATCTTCTTTCAGCATCCAACAGGCTTTTGCTAATGTAATACACCAGACTATGGTAATTATCCACCTCTCTTACTAGCACAACACTTATTGCATACTCTGATACAACACTAGCACAACAGGTTTAAAGAGAGTCTTGGGTGAAGACAAATGTTTCTTGATTTCAAGAAATGCTTGATCACACTATGGGGACCAATTAAAATCTTAGGTATTCTTTAACACCTGGAAAAATGGAGCACATTTGTCTAATGATCTTGAAATAAACTTGTTCAACGCAACCAATCGTTCGGTCAGTCTTTGAACTTCTTTGATGCTCTGAGGAGGATCCATAGCTAATAGATCATTGACTTAATCCGGATCATGCTGAATTCCCTTTTCACTTATTATATAACCAAGAATTTTCCAGACCGGACCCCAAAAACATACTTTTCAGGGTTTAACTTCAAGTTCACAGCCTCTAAGTTAAAAAAACGTTTCTTAAAGGTCAGGTATATGCACATCTTTCTCAAAGATTTTTCCCATCATTTCATTTATATAAACTTCCACATTTCTGCCAATTTGACTAGCAAAGGCTTTATTTACTAACCTTTGTTAGGTGGCCCTAGCATTTTTTAATCTGAGTGGCATTACTTTATAACAATAAAGACCTTAGTCTGTATTAAAAGTGGTGTGGTCTTGATCCTTTGGATATACTTGTATCTGGTTGTACCCCGAAAACGCATCCATAAAAGACAACAATTTATTCCCAAAAGTAGAATCCACCAACTGATCTATCCGATGAATAGGATAAGGATCCTTGGGGCACGTTCTATTAAGATCAGTAAAGTCGATACACATGCGCCATTTTCCATTCTTTTTCTTGACCAAGACAAGGTTGGCAGTCCATAAAGGGTACTGAGACTCTTTTATGTGGCCCATCTTGGTCAGACGATCAACTTCTTGATTAATCACATCTGTTTTTTCTTTAGAGAAATACCTTTTTCTTTGTACAACCGGCGCAACATCAGTTTGTATGGACAGCTTATGACAAATTATATCAGTTGGCACTCCGGTAACATCAATATTGCATCATGCAAATACATGTTGATTACTCATTCAAAAAGATAACAACCTGTTTTTTAAAACTTGGTGCCAACTTGGTAGCAATTTCAAAAATTTTCCCTCAGTTAGGGAATGGATTTCAACCTCCTCTACGGGTATTACGACACTGGGAACCTCTCTGGGGTCATTAATTTCATTTTTATCGGTGGAAGGCTCCAATAACTGCTAATCTCTATTAATCTTGACTGCCTCTACAGATTTAGAGGCAAGAGTCGTAGCATAACATTCTCTAGCTACCTTCTGACTGCTCCGGATAACACCTAATGGTCCTTGGACAACGTATTTTAAACATTGATGAACCGTAGATGCCACAACATGCATTCTGGAGAGCCAAGACCTCCGAAATATTGCATTATAAGATATTGGGCAATCCACCACAACAAACAATACTCTTACCATTTTCTTAAAAGGTCATTTGCCAAACAATACTTCTTCATCAAATTCCCCAATCACATTTGCAGAACTCCTTGTGAAGCCCGCGATAGTTCTATTCGAAGATTGTATAACTGAAGGGTTTCTCATCTGTTTGTAAGAGCTTAAAAACAAGATGTTTGCCAAACTGCCTGTATTAATCAGGATTCAACGTATATCATTTCCCCTATTAATGCCCCTATTACCACAACGTCTTCATGAGGCCCTACAATATCTCTTAGGTCATTCTCATCGAAAACTATAAAGGGAAATAGAGTTTGATACAGGTGTGTGGACATTCTTCTATCTAACTAGGTGGTCAAACTATGGACATGCCTCTTCCTTGAAGAACTAGAAGGTGCAGTCGCAGTGTCCCTTCCAAAGATGGTTAAAGATTCAAAATATTTAATAAAACCGGAGACAATATTAGTCTACTCTGTTATTACCCCCACCGATTCCGACTCGGATCCAGATCAAGGTACTCATAATCTATATCAAAACTTTCAGTTATTACCATAACATCTTCATGTGTAGATGTTCCAGAATTGTTTAAAGGAGTAGTTCGGGGATTGTTGGTATTGGATTATGTATTATCAGGTCTTCTCCCCCCTGTTTTTTTACATAGGCCCCAATTTACCCCTATGAATGAGGTTTTAGACCTCTTGCTTCAAGGATATACAGTCATGGGTATCATACCCTATGTCATTATGGTACTTGCAGAAACGGGTACTTTACTTTTCCCTAGGGGAGTGCAATGCTGCTGGTTTTCTAAAGTGTACTTCGTTTTTAGTTTTATCATATATTGTAGCCACATTTTCCCCCAATTCAGCAAACCACTCAGTTTGAACCCATGGTCCCCTCTTGTTTCTCACCTATTGGTTCTGATTCTGCCTTGATCGGTTAGATCCCTGTACAGTCTCCTTTGATCTGTAACCAGACTGATTAACAGCTTGAGGTGTTGATGCTATAGTGATGGACCTAATCTGGCGAGACACTATGGACTTTTTAGTCTCCTCAATATTGATTTGTTTCCCCACCTGATTTAACAACCCCTCAAAAGTCATGGCCTTCTTCCGGGTCACTGAATCAACCAAGTTTCTCGGATTCAAACCCTACCTGCGCGAAGCAATCGTAACTTGTTCAAAGAAATTTGCTAACCCATTCTATGTGTTCACAAACCTATTAATGTACTCCTTTAGAGACTCATTTGGCTCATGAACACAATGGATGATGGTATATCCATTACCCTTAAGCTTTTTGTTTCCCACGAACTGCCTCTGGAAAGCTACCTAAAATCTATCAAAAAATTAATAGATACTTGAGGGAGACTATTATACCACTTGAGAGCACTTCTCGTGAAGGTTTGGGAGAAGGCCTTACACAACAATTTATCATCGTCATCGAAGTTCATCATAAACTTTTTAAACTGCTCCAGATAGTTGTCCGGATCTTTGCTCCGGTCGTATTTCTCCATCTTAGAGCTATCAAACCTCTTGGGAAAATATTTAGAGAGTATTTTTGCAAATAAAGGAGATTGCCTCCAGTTCTTGCTACGGCTAAAAATAGTATCCTCATTTGGAGTAACAAAAATATATGGTTCGGACTGGAAAGCAAATGGATCAACCAGCAAGCGGTTAATATGCTGATCAGCTGAATAATTTATTTTCCCATGATGTTTCTTAAGCCTACCATGCCTATCCTTTTTTCTTGAATATTTTTTAGTAAGCCTCGTTTTCTTTTTTCGACCGCACTTCATCACTGCTGGAGGAAACTAACTCTTCAAGTTCTGTCTCATTAGATGAGCTGCTAGAGGATTCCGATGTAGAGCTCTCCACATGTTTAGATCTGTGTGTTTTCTTAGAGCTGATATGAGTCTTTATAGACTGCTCGTTATCTCTAGGATTGTCAATATGGTGAAGTACCAACGCACCAGATTTTTTGAAACCTATATTTCTGCTTGTTTTAACGCTCTCAATGCCTCTATCTCAGCTCTCAATTGATCGCTCTTATCAATAGTGTATTCATTATTTTCTTTTGCAACTTCAAACTCAGAAAGTGGAACATTCTAACATTCGGATCCATCCGAACTACCTTGTATGCTGGTTTTGAATTTGAAATTCAGGCACCGTCGTGCTCCTAATGTAGTCACCAATTTGGTGTGGATTATTTCTGATTGAGGGTAATTTAGTAAAGTGTTTTCTGAATTTAAGGTTTATGATGAAATGTAGAGAGATAATTAAGGTGTGTACTTGTACTAAATTATGATCATCTTCATTAATTAAAGTAGTTGGGGTATTTACACTTAATTAATGACCCATGGGCCTTTTGGGACGGATTATGGGCTTAGGTTAAGTTTAAAAATCCATTAGCCCAAGATATGAAATGACCAGCACCTTGCTTAGTCGCATTCCACTAACATCACCCTGTTCAGTGTCTCATGATAATGTTTCAGTCCGAACTGCCCTTCGGATAGGGGTAAGCAGCAGTGTCAAAATTATCCGACCTCATCAAAACCCAACTTTAAAAACCTTGCTAATATTTTACTTGCAAACCTTGCAGATATTTGATATACAAAATAAACATACTCATAACATGAATGCAAATTAAACTCCAAAATATATTTTTTTCTAATATTCTTTAATAATATACCTCATCCATCATATTAACATAGATTTCAAAACATAGGAAAACATCTATTGCAAAAAAACTATAAAATATGTGGAATCACATCTTCTGCAATTTGGTCTATTTATCCTGTATATTTACATTCATGAAGAACAACATTATACACCTTTATATTTTAATGTGAAATTACCTTAGATGTCTCAATAATTTAATGAGTATAATTTATTTGTACTTTAATATTTGAAAAAGAATCATCCTCATAAATATATACATTAACACGTGAGGTTTTTTAGATGAATATTGAGGCAAATATTTTCCATTCATTTTATTTTAAGTTGGTGCTGAAGAGTTCAGGAACAGCTTGAGGGTAATTTTGTGCTACGAAAATCTTTTAGTATCAAGTTTGAATTAAGTTCTTTGTTTAGGTACCTTTTTTGGAGAGAGAAAGTAAGAGCTAAACTAAGTAGAGAGAGAAAGTAATATTATATTAATCATCCAACATATCCATTCGTGTGAGGTCCTTTTATAGTATAACAATGGCCTCCCCATACAACTTAATTTCCACCTTATTACACATTTAGTCCCCATATTTCCTCATTTACTCATAATAACTACTTCTATTGTTTTTTTACAATACTTCCCTAATAAAAATACATTCTTACAATTTTCCTCTACATCTTTTATTCTCCCTCATCCGTTCCCCCCCCCCCAATCCTAGTAAAAATATTTTTACTCGGACTGTAAAGATATCTCCAAATTTTGTCTTATAGCTTCAATTCACTTCGAAAATGCACTTCCTTGAATATTCCTTCTTCGAATAACTTCCCTTTGTGAACAGTTTTCCTCTTCGAATATCTTTTATTACTTAACTCTTCACAAAACGTCTCTTCAAAAAATACTTCTTCAAGAAACTGCTCTTCGAAAAATATCTCTTCAAAATATAATCTCTTCGAATAACTATCTCTCAAAAAACGTCTCTTCGAAAAATACCTCTTCAAGAAAGTGCCCTTCGAAAAATATCTCTTCGAAAATATAATCTCTTTGAAAAACTATCTCTCATGCTATTACCAGTAGCCCCCCCAATCTTTGAAATATCTTAGCAAAGCTTTGAAACAAACCTCTTTTTAATTATGTTCATAAGAATTGACTGTCTCATCATTATAGAGTTTCTCATACTAGGCTAATAAATTACGAGGATTGGACGCCTCGAATTTATCAGTACTGAAGAGTAGGTCTGTATCATGACGTCACAAATCGTAATGCCCTGTCACCAAATCTCTCTAGAGATCTTATTCATGTTCCCAATGCTTTTTATCATTGGATAGCCTTTTCACCTTCTCCTTTGTTTTTCGAACCAACAAAATCGCACCTATGTTGCCCATAATGCCCCTAGGCAAACAAGAGAAAAAAATCCCCATGCCTTATTTACCCTAAAAGGCCATCTCTCTCTATAAATACTGACCCCCTTCCTTAGCATTCCAAAAATTTTACTCTAAAAATTTATAGAGAGAGAAAGTTGGCTTATAAACCTTGTCGGATTCCAGAATGGCTTCTAATTAGTAAAAAAATTCAAGAGAGAGTTGCTGCTGGTGAGTACGTGGAGCCTCAACCCCAACCTTCTGTTACTATATTTTACGGCTCTTGGCCTCCACCGGAGAATTCCACTGCTATCATTCCCCTCGAAGTTTCACAACAGAGTCTAATATCCGATCTCAACACCGTCGAACTCATGGGTAAAGATAAACATCATAAACACTCGTCTATGAAGAGGAAAAGGCACCATAAGAAAAAATATGAGGAGCGCAAGCGGGCTAAAGGGACTCTCTCAGAAACTGCAAGCCCTCCTTTGGTTATAACAACTGAAAAACCTCCTCCAAAAAATGACAACTTGGGATCGAGCCTTCCAGCCACTCCTTCAATAACAGCAACTGGAAGCCCTCGATTTTCTCTAGGAATGAACACCCTAACCAAAGACGAGCTTCGAGAAATACAAAACAAAGCCTTGGCTGCTAAGGGGAAAAGAATCACCTCGGATATTCCTGAGCCAGAAATCCAACCAACGTCTACTGCAGAACAAAGTAAGACTATTACCCTTCCTGTAGAATGTTCTAGTCAAGCAATCATTGCTCACCCAACAATGTCTGAAGAGCAAGCTCGTCGGATCGCCCCCAAGTCTAAGGGAGACATCACTCTTCCCTTACAACTTGACGCTATTGTAGGCAACAATATTCGAGGAATCGAAAACAAGCATATGGTGGCGCTGCAGAATATTCTATACAAGTATTTTTTACCCTCCGAAGAGCCCATGTTGAGGACCCGGTGGTGTATTCCTTCGTATATTGACATTAGGTTCCCCTCGGAAGGTGAGACGCCTTTATCAGTGAGGGATAATGAACTAGTCGTTTACACCGAAATTATGAATTGGGGGTTAAGGTTTCCTTTAGACCCATTTTTTATTGAGTACTTTGCCAAGATTGACCTCTGCACTTCACAAGCCGGTCCAAACATGTGGTACACACTTATGGCATGCATTATGACTTCAAGGATTTCGGGCATCGAGTTTTCCTTAGAATAGCTCATCGGACTATCTGGCCTGGCAAGAAATCCATTTTCATATTTTATTCACGGACGTTTAGTCGACGACAAAAGGTTTTAAAAGACCTGCTAGAAGCAGATAAAAAGTGGAGGCAACAATTCATCTACTTCTCAGGTCACTGGGAGACAGGTTCAGGATCGACTCCTTCAAATCCTCACAAGCTATCCCTTCTGTAGACCAACACATGTAAGTTTACTAACTTCCCTTGCCTTTCCTCCTCGGATAATGATGTGCTGACTTAAAACTCTTGTAGTTATGACAGGTATCTCAAAACCATACTCAGATTTTGTTAAGAGTACCACAACTGGCTTCACCAAACTGAGTGAGTAGGCCAGAGATCATTGGGAAAACAAATTCCGCTTATGCTTTATGAATAACAACTTAGCCATAAGCCGATTGTGGAGGTTGGACCCCCTTGACCGATTGACCCTGAAAGAGCTAATGACCCCTCCCCTACAACAAAAAGTTATAGATCGAGTGACTAAAAGATATAGTCATCTATCTTCCGAAGCTCTCTCGTGCCAAAAGTCATCTTGGTGAATCCGACAAGGAAGTTTCCACAAAAGACCGTCAATCAGACACCGAAGAATTAACTACTAATCAGGAACCATCCTCCTCGGAAAACATTGCGACACCCAATTCAATTTCTCCTCTAAAGACGTTTGTCCATCCTCAGAAGAAAAAGACCAAGACAAAAGAAAGAAAGAACAAAGTTGTCCTAAAGCCCACCCAAATATTATCCGAGGATGGCAAAACACAAGATGATGTTCAGAAAACTGCCCAAGGCATTGAGCTCCAAGAGATATCAAGTGAGCCTGAAAAAGAAATTAGAGGTAGTTCACCCAAGGAAAACTCAAATCAGACACCCAGCTCTCCTCTTACCTAGGCTTCAAGTCATGCTCCCATCGAAAATTCTCCTATATTGGCCCCACTCCTCGTTCCTCGAAGCAATCCTCCTCAACATATTGATCTTAATATTCTAACGGGTGAGTCTTCGGATTTTGACCCCACAGCACTAGGCTCACCAACCAGCTAATTCGAAGTTCATCTGCATGATGAATTCTCACTAGATCTTCGAAGCTTGCTTTATACTTCTGTCAACATGGGAAAGAGGATGCAACATCTAGAGGATCGAAAAAATCATTATAAGTTCAAAGCATCTCTGGTCTCTTCGCAACTTGAAGAGGCAAAGAAACAATATGCTATTGTGGAGAGTCAAGCATATGCACTTTATGAAAAACTGTCTGCTTCTGAAAATTATGTCAGTATGCTCAAAAGATGCTGCCAGGAAGAAAGAGACCTCTACCAAAAGAAAACGGGGGCTCTAGAGAAACTTCTGACAGAACTTAAAAAAGCTCACGAACTGGCATGCAGGGGATTTAAGAACTGTTGTGATGACTATGAAAAGATGCAGAAGGACAGAGAAAAGTTGGTGAAAAGAATCGAAGAATTTCTTAGGCAAGTTGAGGAGGAAAAAGAAAAAGCCGTGAATGCCTACGTGGCTAAGTGCACAAACAATCTCAACGCTCGAGATGCTACAGTCCGAGCAGGCCTGATCACCCAACTTCATGCAAAGCACCCTGAGTATGATTTAGGTAGTTTTTGGAAGCTCGTCTTCCCTGACCTTCGTCCTCCTAATATTGTTGTTAGTGACAGTGAGCCATCGGATTCTGAAGAAAGTTTCTCCTCGGACAATTCTGATTAGTGAGGAAAAAGTTTGCACGTTTAGTAGTGTGTGTGTGTGTGTGTATAAGTCCTTTTAAGGCCGTTTTTGTAACCCATATGACTTTATTCGAAGATATGGACTCCTCTGATTTATGTATATGCCATTTCGTGAAATGATAATCATATAATCTGGTTAATTTTTATATTTATCATTAGTGTTTGCCAACTTGCGTTGAATAGTTGATCTATACCGACTTGCTTCGTAATATTCATTATGAACTGTGCTAAGGCTAGCTTAGAAAGAATAGTTCGAGGCACCAAAAAGATTGTGTTCCCAAAAGGAATATGTGGGACAAAAAATAATATTTGAGGCACAAGGTGCTATCTCAAAAAGAAAGATTCGGGGCACAAAATATTGTGTCCAAAATAATAGTTCGAGACAAAAAAATGTGATTGTATCAATAAGCTCATAGTAGCACCTCCAATCATCTGTGATCGTGTTGCTTACCTCTTTAATGTTTATTGAATGCTCTGTTTCGATCATGACCGAGGGGTGCTCATGAATCAAGACCCATGGGTAACCTTCCGATCGCGAAGCTGTAGCCAAAGAATCTGGGATGACATTTGCCTCTCTTCTAACATGCTCGTACTGAACCTCGTCGAATTCGGCTACCAAATCTTTTAATAATTTTAGGTACCGTATCAACTTATATTTTCTGGCCTCAGACTCGCCCAAAGCTTGATTTATCACCAACTGTGAATCACTGATCAGTTTAATCCGTTTGGCCCCACATATTCGAGCCAATCGCAAACCCGCTAATGCTGTTTCGTACTCTGCTTCATTATTGGTTGCCTTAAAACCGAATCGAATAGCTTGGAACATGGCTATCCCTTCTGGAGAAATTAACTAGACACCCGCACCACTTCTAGAATTATTCGACCCCCCATCCGTTCGAACCAACCATATTCTGTGTGATCGAAGTGGGCAATAGTCTCCATATCGTCCCTTTTCGAGTGGAACTCGACCAAAAAATCAGCCAAAACCTGAGCTTTCATTGCCGTCCGAGGCTCGAATGTTATATCGAAATCTCCCAGTTCGACCGACCATTTAGTCATTCTCCCAAATATATCCGGCCTCTATAACAAACCTTTCAAGGGGAATGTCGTTTGAACAACAATAGGATGTGCCTGGAAGTAAGGTCTCATTTTTCGGGCAACTGTTACCAGAGCCAAATCGACCTTTTCCAACTTAAGATATCGTTTCTCAGCATCCAGCAAACTTAAGATATCATTTCAAAAGACTGGCCTCTTCTCGGATTAAAACGACACTAACTGCACAATCTGATACCGCCACGTAGACAATTAATCTCTCACCCACCAATGGTTTAGACAGTATATCATGGGACGTCTTGAGTTTGGCGAAAAGCTGCTGAACACTCCTCGGTCCAATTGAATTGTTTCGTATTCCGCAACACCTTGAAGAAAGGTGCATATTTGTCCGACGATCGAGAAATGAACCTATTCAGCGCTGCCAATCTCCATGTCAGGATCTGGACTTCCTTGATATTCCGAGGTGGGGTCATGGTTGTTAAAGCTTTTATCTGTTTCGGGTCAGCTTCTATACCATTTTTACTTATCATATAGCCAAGGAACTTACTCGATCGTACCCTGAAAATGCACTTTTCTGGGTTCAATTTCAAATTAACTTTACTTAAATTGTTAAAAGTTTTCTCCAGGTTAGTAAAATGATCTTCATCCCACAAACGTTTGACAAGCATATCATCGTCGTAAGCTTTGACATTTCTACCAATTTGTCCCTCAAAAGTTTTGTTGACCAAACGCTGATAAGTTGCCCTTGCAGTCTTCAGGCCAAATTGCATAACCTTGTAGCAATATAATCCTCTTCCGGTGATAAACGATGTGCTCTCTTCATCTTTGGCATCTAACCGGATTTGATTATATCCTGAGTAGGCGTCCATGAAAGACAATAACTGATTGACCGAAGTCGAGTCCACTAATTGATCAATTCGGGGCACCGGAAAAGGATCCTTGGGGCAAGCTCTATTCAGGTCCGTGAAATCTACGCACATCCTCCACTTGCCATTCTTTTTCCTGACTAAGACTGGATTCGAGGCCCATATAGGATACTGTGACTCTCTAATGTGGCTTATGCTTAATAGTTTTTCCACTTCTGAAAGAATAGCTGCAGATTTCTCCTGAGAAACTGGTCTTCTTTTCTGGACAATGGGTCGAACATCAAGACGTACTACAAGTTTATGACATATTATCTCTGATGGTACTCCTGTCACATCATGTGCAGACCAAGCAAACATATCTATCTTGTTAGATAAAAACGCAATCAACCTTCTTATGAACTCAAAGGAAAGTTTTACTCTGATCTTCAAAAAAATTCCATCTTCAAACTTATACTCCTCGGAATCCTCTTCTAGGACTAGAAATCCGTGGGTCTCCCTCGGATCATCACAGGGAATGATGTCCGAGGAAGGCCCATTTAATTGTTATGCCTTTTCTGATATGTCTCCCCGAACATTTTTCGAGGATAAAGCTATCTGATAACACTCTCGGGCCATCTTCTGGCTGCTCCTGATCATCCCTATATTGTTTCCTATCACGTACTTTAGACACTGGTGTACCGTTGAAATCACACTATGCATTCGAGACAGCTAAGAGCGACCCAAAATCGCGTTATCCGATGTTGGTGCGTCAACAACAATGAACAGTACTTTCACCTCCTTTTTAAACGGCCCACGACCTAACTCGACCATGCACTGAAACTCTCCGACAACCACTGTTGTCGCACCAGTAATCCCACTATAGTTCTGTCGGATCGTCGTAGAACAGGTGGGTCGGAAATCCTCCTGTGGGTACTCATAAACAAGATATTCGTTGAACTGCCCGTGTCGATAAGTATCTTTTGAACCTGGTCTCCAGTTATACCCGCCGCGATAACCACTGCATATTCGTGGGGGGCCCGTGACATTCTGCATATCATCATCATCGAAACATATGATGGGGGAAGGCCAACGATGCATTTGTGCAGAAACCCCGGCTTCAATCTGTGTGGTTAAATTTACCATATGTCTCTTCCACGAACTACTAGAATTCCCCGCGATGGTATCTCCTCCAAAGATAGCCAATGACTCGAAAAAAAAACACAGGTCATTTACTTTCCCCCTTGGAACAATTTCCTCCACCATATTCACATTATTCCTCCCTGGTTGAGGATCCAGATACTCTTATTCAATATCGAAAACACCAATCTCTTTGGAAATCACCATTGCCGTATCAGTGATTTTGGGGACAACCTTTGCTGTCATATTTTTCTAGGAGTGCTTTTTCACGAACTCTAGCAAAATTCCATTCTCAATCAAATCTTGCACTTATTTTTTCAGAACAATGCAATCCTTAGTATCGTGCCCAATATCCTCATGGTACTTATAATATTTGTTGACACTTCTGTTTTCCCTCGGATTCCGAATAGGAAAAGATTTTCTGAACTGCACCGTTGATCGTGTCTTATCAAATATCGTGGCCACATTTTCGGTCAACTCCGCGAGATAGTCCGGTCGAACCCACTTGTTCGAAATTGGCCTTCCCCATTATTGATAACTTTTCTAGTTGCTATAGCGTTGTGGATTTGTCCTCTGACTCGGCAGATACTGTCCTGCACTTTTAGCTTAAACATTGGCTCGAGGCCCTTGGTTACTGGAAGCGGATCATTGAAATTGGTTCTGATCCAACTGGTCGTCTGATCCTTTCTCGGATGCCTGAGTCTCCTCCACTAGAATTCTCTTCTCAACTTGATCCAACAATGCCCCAAAGATCATGTCATGACTCTCCGCCACCGTGTCCTTTAAGAGTTCAGGGAGTAGGCCCATCCTAAAGGTTGCAAGTGCCACTGAGTCTTTGCAATGTTCCATGTCCATTTTCGTTTTGACGAATCGATTGGTGTAATCCTTCAAGCTTTCTCCAACTTTTTCCCCGCAGTAGATTATCGTATCTCCATTAGCTCGAAAAAGTTTTCTCCCCACAAAGTACTGTCTAAAGATATTCCAAAATAGGTCAAAATTCTTTATCGAGCCCTACGGAAGCCGATTGTACCACTTGGAAGCCACCCTCTTGAAAGTCTGAGAAAACGCTCTACATAACAACTTATCATCGTCGTAGAAATTAATCACAAATTTCTTAAATTTCTCGATATGGTTATTAGGGTCTTGCGTCCCATCAAACTTTTCTAACTTCGAGATATCAAAATGTTTTGGGAGATTGCCAACTAAAATTTATGAGGACAAAGGAGAAGCTCTCCAATTATGACCCGTCTGATAAACGTTAGCCCTCAAGTTTTCATGGCTTGGAAAATATAATCCTTCCTCGGATGGCAGAGTGTATTGATGCTGTCACTCCAAATTTTGCGGGTTTACGTTTTGGCCATAACCTCACTCATCAACTCGAGTATGATAACTCTTTCCCCTCGGGGATTTCCTCTCCAAGCTTCTTCACTTCCGTTGTTCCACACGTTTCCGATCGTGTCTTTTCTTTCTGTGAGTTTTCCTAGGAGATGAATCCGATGAGCTATAAGGAGAATAATCGATTGAGTCAGAAGATTCTAGATGACGTTTTTCTTTCCTTCTTGAAGAATGGCGCTCATAACCTCTGTATCTATCGTCCCTGATTTTAGGACGAAAATTGGTTTCGCGCCCCTCTTTTCCACTGTCTGGCTCCCTTTTCACCTTGGAACGAAGATTTGCATGTATAGTTACTATTTTCGCCCTCAATCTTTCAATCTCCAGCAACAACTCGTTCCTTCGAGCCAAGAGATCCGAGTCATCAAAGTTGCATTCGTCGTGCTGGCCACCATGCGCCTCGAACTCCATATCATTCCGATATGCGTCACCCACCAAATTCTCCTCGCAGTCATTGACAAAATCGTCCCCTTGCTCTTCCATGATTCTTCTCGGATTATGAATTATTTCCAAAAAGTGATTGTCGTTAGAACAATCGTCGTTTCCCATAGATGGCGCCACTGAAGAGTTCAGGAACAGCTTGAGGGTAATTTTGTGCTACGAGAATCTTTTAGTGTCAAGTTTGAATTAAGTTCTTTGTTTAAGAACCTTTTTTAGAGAGAGAAAGTAAGAGCTAAACTAAGTAGAGAGAGAAAGTAATATTATATTAATCAACATATCCATTCGTGTGAGGTCCTTTTATCATACAATAATGGGCCCCTCACACAACTTAATTTCCACCTTATTACACATTTAGTCCCCATATTTCCTCATTTACTCATAATAACCACTTCTATTGTTCTTTTTTACAATACTTCCCCAATAAAAATACATTCTTACAATTTTCCCCTACATATTTTATTCTCCCTTATCGGGTGCATGTCGTGGTTTCAATATACATTGCCAATATATTTCCCATCACTGGATTTATCTTCATAATTCGAGTCTTCTTATTCTTTAGACTCTTGGTGTTCAACATTTTATGATTCATCTTCATCACTTGTACAATATTATTATTCTATTACAAATACATTTTTTTGGTTTTGGTTAAATCCAAAACTATGTACAAAAATCTTGAAATAAAATTAAATACTATAGATAACATATTTATATAAAACTTGCAAAACGTAGCTATATAACGTTACGAAACATAGGTTAAAAATATTTGCAAAATAAATTCTTGCAAACTAATTACAAAATGACATAAATATATTTACGAGACAAGTCTTGTAAGCAAGTTGCAAAATTAAAGGATAATAATTTAATAAACATTAGATTTTAAAAGAGTTGCAAACTTAAAGAGAAAAATTATAAATAAGGCTTGTAAACAAATTGAGTAATTAAAAAAACTAACTGTGAAACAATGCTTGTAAATAATTTGAAAAATTCAAATAGACAAGATTACAAAACAAGTCTTGCAAACAAATTGAAAATAATATATATGCACATTAAAACTTACAAAATTAGAAGGCATGATATATACAATTATAGGTTTGCAAGAAACTTGCAAAATTAGAATGAAGGATGTATGAAACTAAATTAATATGAAACATGCAACGAATATTGGAAACATACTTACTCTTTTTTAATACTTCTCAATTAAATAATTAAGCTCCTCGCGTACATTGTTTTCTATTCAAGACCACTTTAAACATCGTGATATTAAGTCTACTTCAACTCATTAAGTTGTCATTCTTTTGTTTGTTCTTGAATAAACAACTATAATTTTTTTTAAAGAATCAATAATAAGATTAAAATATAGAAAGTGACAAGTTATTAACCATTAGCATTACAACACAACCTACGATTTTTTTTCCAGGCTTGTAAGAGTGAACAATTCTTTATAAAATTTACTAGTTTCTTTCTTTCCATATAGTCCAATCGTAGCTATTGATCTTGTAAAATTTTTGGACGTAGCAAACAATTTTGTGTGCCCATCATGTTGATAAAAGTACAGAATAATAAGCTCGAATATAACAACTACATTACATATCACTTTCTTCTTCCGTTATTGTTACTCAAATTATTGGATCTTAGAAAACCCATCATGAAACTAAATGGATGAGATTACACTAATTATGAAACATATATATATATAACATTTTGTGAAACATAATTGTAAATGCAATTGACAAACATAAACATACCAAATTCTTCCAAATTTGGTTATACATGAAACTGCGAAACATAATCACATTGCAAGTTACAAAACATATATGTACATGAAATTACAAAACATAAATATTCGAAAATTATGAAATGTAAATATGTGTGAAATTATAAAACATAAGCACTTTGTAGTAAGTTACAAAGCATAAGTATATATGAAACCTTGGAACAAAAACAAAATGAAACTTGGAAAACACATGTGTAAACAAATTCGCAAAACCTAGGCATCTGTACCTTTAACTTATTGTTTGTTATTTGAAGTGAGCAATTATTTTTCATCTTTTCTATATTATCTCTAAGAAAAACATGCAAATTATTCTTGAATTAACTTTTTCGTCTTCCGTCATTATGAGTTAAAATGTTATTTTGGTAATTTTTTTTTTTACCATATGTGATATAAAAAATGATGTTGGCATCGTCGTTTGTGAGATTTGTATATGTTTTACTAAGCTTAAATGCTACTCGATCATCGTCATACATTTTAATTACCTCATTTATCAAGTCCCATTGTTTGATATTAAAAACTATACATGTTATATATTCAAACAATGGTTAAAAAATAATGTCGAAAGAATCGCGATGAAAAATTCATAGAGTATATAAGTAAAATTCATAAAATTCATACACATAATTTTTTTATTATTAAAAATTGAGATAACTAACTTTGATCTTTGATAACAAGTTTGGGTATAATATTAAAATAATCGCGATGAAAAATTCATAGAATATATATATATATATTGGTGATTATTCACATGTTAAGAGTGAGAGAGATAGATAAAGTTAAAAGAGAGAAAAAACTAAGAGAAAAATAAAAAGTATGTTATTTTTTATTTTTTATTAGGCATATGAGCATATGGTTATGGAACCGAAGAACCGAACTGAACCAAAATAAATGATTTGGTTCATTTTCGCTTATTATTAATACTCGTATAGTTCCTTGTCTTAACTACCCATGATTCTTGGTTCAGTTTAGTTTGGAACCGAGAACCAAACGGTACCCATAAGAAATCAAATATAGATACTTATAAATACTAGTAATACTACTAAATAAAGAAAATAAGTTAATAGTTTCCTTTAAAAAAAAATCTAAATCCTACTGTTTCAGACTCTCGATCTCCCTCTTTATCTCTCTTAGTGTGATAGTGACTCAGCTCAGGTTTTCAAGTGTACTATAACTTACAAAATCTATACTCTTAAGTTATGAACCCTACATCAGTTACCTCTCATTCGTGCCCTAACTCAAATGTAATAAAGCTTATAAAGATGTCAAAATTATTTGTCCCAAGTATGAAATTTAGAACTCGAGCTTAGAATTCGTATGTTTTGAATACCTAAGTGGTTTCCTGTTTGGTAACTGGACTCATGTGCATTTTATTTGGAAGCAAAATGATATATGGGATCGATAAGAATTATTCATAAGTAATTTTAGAAAATATGGTTTGTACGTTTGTAAAATTAAGTTATTTTTGTTTAAATATCTCTTATTAGGTTAGTTGATTTGGTGTCACCTTTGTCTATTGCCATAACATGCGAACGTGTTAAAATATTAGACAATACAATGGACTTTGTCTGAGAGTGCTTATGATAATTAATATATGTCAGGCTATTATATTATTAATCATGTCTTGAGTTCAATTTGTGGAACTCTACCATGAACTATAGTTATTTTAAACTAGCATAGATTTCAATTACTCACCCATATACCAAATAACTCCTAAAAATCAACCTTATAGCTTATTACCAAAATGTACCTCAAGGTGGAGATGCACGAAAGATAAATGACTACATAAATGAGCTTAGTTAGGAGAATGAACTAAATTTTGGTTGTTCATTTGATAGTGACTAAAGGATTTTGACATTTGAGAAGTTGTGTTACTTCTAACCAAATTTATTTTCTCTATTAAAGTATTTACGTACTTTAAATGCAGATACTAAAGGTTTCTTTTGTGTGTCAAAGAAGTTATTTTAAAAACTTTTACATGACTCTTATGAATTTGAGTTTTATGTTTTTCAAGTATCTATTATCTACGGGCAAAACAATTTCGTTAATCCTGATGGGTGACATTTTAAATCTTTTCCCTTTATTCTGATGTTTAAAAATACTAGTATCTTAATGACATTACTGATTTGTTTTTTCAATAAGGACAAACATTTTGTTATATCTTGTCAATATAAAGTTTAAATTTATATAAATTCAATTGGCATTTGTCTTTTTAGGCACCAATCATGTAAATATAAGAGGCACGCACTACCTTAAATTATCCAATTTGGTTTGGAACGAAAAACATTTGATATAAACTTCAACTACAATAATAAAAAACTTATTAGATGAAGTTTTAAATACTATGTTCTATATAATACATAGATTTCATATAAAGTGACAAATTATTCGTTCTATTTGGTTTAAAGAGAAAAATACAAACCATTTGATCACTATTTTTTAACTATTTTATTTTTAATATTAATTTATAATGATATAATATGAAACTTTTGTAAGGTAAGTGCTTTGATCCTTAGTAATGACTTGAGTCTTTTGAGACAGTTTGAGTTCATCTTTGTTAAGTTTTTGGTAAAAACATGGGTACAAATAAATGTGGGGTATATGCAACTTGTATATCACAGTATACTTATTATAGCTATTTTAACACCCCCTTATTGGGTAGTAAAAACCGTGAAGATAACGGAAAATATAGATAAATTTATATTCTCTTAAGATGTAGTTACAATCAATCTTCGCATGGTTGGTTGTAGACCATCATCATCCATGTATTGCAGTTTTAATTGCTATTAGTAAGTTGAAAACTATTGAAGATTTGTTATATTTTTTTGCTTTTTGAGCATGTCATGTCTGCTTTCAGATTATTACTATGATATGTTGAAGATTGTTGAAGATTAGTTGGAAATCACAAGTCATGTTTTTTGGTTTAAGGTCACTACTTTGCTATGCCGAAGATAGTTGTAATTTGTTAAATTTTGTAACTGAAGTTATTTTACTATATAAATATATGTGTATCAACGTGTCTCTAGAAGTTGTGTCAGTATTATATTGTATTAACCTTAAAATTTGGATTTCTTCAGTTATAAAAAATTGGAACTTGTGATATGAAATGGCCATTTGGAAATTAATTTTTTGTTTCACTCAAATTCGGTTTTAATCATGTATTTTAGGTTACAAAGTAAATATCTGGAACCAAATCTGAATGCAACTGAACCCGAATGAAACAAATTGTTTTGGTTCTATCCGGTTCTCATATTAAGTACCCATGAAAATCGAGAAGAACTGAACCACACTAAACCGAATTTTAATCGTTTCTTAAATAAGTATCAGTTTTAAAGAACCAAAATAACCGAAGCAAACCAAACGGAATGCCCAAAACCTAATTTTTATTATATTTTTTTGAATAAAAATAATTCACCACTGCCTGTCAAGTTTAGGCTTTACAATAAATACTTGACTTTGCAAGTTAAAAGAATACTATATTTCATAATTAAATAACAATATCAGTTTCGTAAATTACATAAATACTTTGTAAACATCGAGCAAAATTGATTTTCAAATTACATACATCATGTTTTGAAACTAGTACTAGATATACTAGGATTAAAAAAATAGTACACAATGTTTTAAAAAATTAACAGGGTACGTTAGATTTTACAAATTCTGAGTACACATATTTTGCAAATTTATTTCTGCATATTAGATTTAAAAAAATATGAGTATAACATATTTTATGAAATAATCTGCAATACTTTATGTTTTTCAAGTTTAAATACACATAGTTCACAAATGTAAAGTATTAACATGTTTTAGAAGTTAGGTATGAAACATATGTTTCACAAATTAAAAAATTATACATCCCAAAATAAAGAACATTAAAATTTGCAAAATTACACTTGAATGATGATTTGTTATCAATACTATTATAATATAATATTTAAACAAAAATTACAATCATAAATGTGCTAATGCATATTATGTACTAAACATGTTACTACATTATTTTATTCATCGTCCCTTATTTGCTAAGAATATTGGATGCATTCTATGAATCGATTTTGTTTATGCTAAGTATATCATAATGACGTACTTCCGCTACAGTTAGATTTTTATCAATATTTCTTCATTCACTGTCAAATTTATCATGGCACTTGTCCTTGAAAAATATTTTGGGGATACATACTTGTGTATACCTAAGAGCATACTTGACAACCATATATTATCACATTTAACCGGCCGACCTATCGATTTTTAAAAAACAACTTATTTTTTATATCAATTAATTTTCATTCTTATTTTTTCTCATTAATATTTTCTTGTATATGTACAAATCTCTAAACACTCTTTACGACCCAGAACATACGATTCGACAATAATTACAAAATGGTATTGTTTACCGAGGCTTGCGCTACCTTAAATTATCCCATTTGGGTTGGAATGTAAATCATTTGGTATAGCATTCAACTACATTGATAAATAACTTGTTATATGATGTTTTAAATAATATGTTTTATAAAATACATACATTTGTTCTAAAGTGACAAATTATACGTTCTGTTTGTTTGGAGTGGGAAATGGAAACCATTTGATTAATTTTTTTTCTAACTATGTCATTTTTAATATTGATTTCAATTTATAGAATATGAAACTTTTTTAAGGTAAGTGCTTTGATCCTTAGTATTGTCTTGAGTCTTTTGAGACGGTTTGAGTTCAAATTTGTTATTTTTTTAGTAAAAACATGGGTAAAAATAAATGTATGGGATATGCAGCGTGTATATTGCAGTATACTTACTATAGCTATTATGACACCCTCTTATTCGGGTTGTATAAACAGTAAAGGTAAATTTATATTCTCTTACGATGTAGTTACAATCATTCCTCTAATGGTTGGTTGTAGACCAACACCATCCATTTTTTGCAGTTTTAATTGCTATTAGTGAGTTGAAAACTGTTGAAGATTTGTTATATTCTTTTTTCTTTTTGAGCATTTCATCTTTGCTTTCAGATCAATACTCTGCTAAGTTGAATACTATTAAAGATTGGTTGGAAATCACACATCACGTCATGTTTTTTTGGTTTTAGGTCACTACTTTGCTAGGCCGAAGACTATTGAAAATTTGTAACTAAAGTTATTTTACTACATTAATATATTTGTGTCAATGTGTCCATAGAAGTTTTGTATGTATAATATTGTAGTAAACTTAAAATTTGGATTTCTTCAGTTATACAAAATTGTAACTTGTTATACGAAATGGTCATTTGGCACTTAATATTTCAATTCCATTCAAATTCAGTTCCATTAAAAATTTGGTTTCATTCGAGTTCGGTTTCAATCATGTAATTTTTATTACAAAGTAACAATTTGGACCCAACACGAATGAAACTAAACCCGAATGAAACCAAATTATTTTGGTTCTTTTCAGTTCTCATATTAAGTACCCATACCGAACCGAACTGAGAAGAACTAAACCAAATATAACCAAATTTTAATCGATTGAAAAATGAGTATCATTTTAAAGAATCAAACCAAACCAAATCGAATGGCCAAAACCTATTTTTTATTATACTTTTTTTAATAAAAATAATTTACCAGTTCCTGTCAGATTTAGGCTTTACATTGAAAGCGTGACTTTACATTGAGAATCCAACATAAAATATTATGTTGATAAAGATTATCTCTATTATTTATTATTTCGATTAATGACACATGATATTTAAATGTTTTATACACACTTTCCATGATAAGTACTAAGTTTTAAATCTAGGCTCACCGAGTGTGTGAAAGAAATCCGTCATTTATCAAATATTCTATTTGGAGTCAACCATAACATATAATTTAAAAAACAAACATTGCATTTGTGACCAATTTTTTGAATCAACCTATCTTTTTTATAATAATTGTATTTGCTATGTTTATTCGATGCACTTTGTGAATAAATCTCGTTTATGATAAATATATCATGAGGACATACTTCCGCTACAGTTAGATTTTTTATCAATATTTCTTCATTCATTGTCAACTTTATCATGACCACTTGTCCTTGAAAAATATTTTGGCGATATATATGTGTGTACCAGAGAGCATGCTTGACGACAGAATAAATCACATTTTAATTTTTCTCATTAAGATTTTCTTATAATGGTCATATACATCGTATATGTACAAAACTCTAAACAATCTTTAGGCCCAGATCATATGGTGTGTTAATAATTACAAAATCGAATGGTTTACCGAGGTTTGCGCTACCTTAAATTATCCCATTTTGTTTGGAATGTATATCATTTGATATAAACTTCAACTATAGTGATAAATAACTTGTTATATGCTGTTTCAAATAATATGTTCTATAGAATACATAGATTTTTTCTAAAATGACAAGTAATATGTTCCATTTGGTTTGGAGTTGAAATGAAAACCATTTGATCATTATTTTTTCTTTAAAATATGCTGTTTTTAATATTAATTTATATTGATAGAATATGAAACTCTTGTAAGGTAAATGCTTGATACTTAGTAATGTCTTGAGTCTTTTGAGACCGTTTGGGTTAAAATTTGTTTATTTTTTGTTAAAAAACATGGGTAAAAATAAATATATGGATATGCAATGTGTATATTACAATATACTCACCATAGTTATCATGACACCTCCTTACTCGGGTAGTAAAAACCGTAAAGATAAAATGAAATATAAGATAAATTTATGTTCTCTTATGATATAGTTAGAATCATCTTCTCATGGTTGGTCGTAGACCATCACCATGCATTTATTGCAGTTTTAATTGCTATTGGTAAGTTGAAAACCGTTGAAGATTTGTTATGTTTTTATGCTTTTTGAGAATGTCAAGTTTGCTTTCAGATCATTATTCTGCTAAGTTCAATACCGTTGAAGATTGATCGGAAATCACACGTCATTTTTCTTTGGTTTAAGGTCAGTACTTTGTTAGGCCGAAGACTATTGAAGATTTGTTAAATTTTGTAACCGAAGTTATTTTACTATATTAATATATTTGTATCAAAGTGTTTCCAGAAGTTTCACCTGTATTATATTGTATTAGCCTTACAATTTGAATTTTTTCAGCAATACAAAATTGTAACTTGTTGTATGAAATGGTCGTTTGGCAATTAATTTATCGGTTCCATTAAAAATTTGGTTTCATTCGCGTTCGGTTTCAGTCATGTACTTTCGGTTACAAAGTAACCATTTGGAATCAAACCTGAATGGAATTGAACCCGAATGAAACCAAATTATTTTGGTTCTTTTCGGTTCTCATATTAAGTACCCATACCAAACCCAACCAAGAAAATCTGAACCAAACCAAAATGAATTTAATCGATTCTTAAATGGGTATCAGTTTTAAAGAACCGAAAGAACAAAACCAACCAAATCGAATGCCCAAAAAATCTATTTTTTATTATACTTTTTTCAATAAAAATAATCCACTAGTGCCTGTTAGATTTAGGTTTTACGGTGAAAGCCTCACTTTGCAAGTTAAAAAAAACAATTTATTTCTTATATCTATTAATTTTCACTTTTGAACTTTCTTATTAATATTTTATTATAATGATCATATACCTCGTATTGTACAAAACTCTAAACACTATTTTTTATGGCTCAAACGATACAATTCTGACAATAATTACGAAATTGAATTGTTTATCGAATGTTTTCACTTACATAATCCGCTTACGACTATAATAGTCGTATATCATAAAATGACGATCATAATCCTCTAATGATAATATTTGATTTACTTATGCATTTTACAACACAAAAATTAAAATGCATTAACTGGTACGAATGACAAAAATCTAAAAAAAAAAAAAAGATAATAGCAATTTTTTTTTATATCTCTTTAAAATTATTAAAAATATTAATTTTTTTGGATAATAAATAATAAATAATAAATAATAAATAATAATTTTAATTAAATTTTAAGTAGTAATAAATGGTAGCTGGACAATATAGAATGTATGTTTCAAAAAAAGTATAATTTTTTTAAAATATAATTTTTTTTAACACGGTCAGAAAAATGTAACAAAGATCTTCGGTAAATTTGGTCGGAACAGCTCTTTAGGACAGTGTTTGCTACACAAGTATAAAATGTAATTTAACCATTTTTTAGAAAATAAAGAAGAAGAGAAATCGAAGCGAAGGGTATTTCAGAGAAAAAGTGAAGTGTCTTGGCCACTAAGCCAAAACATTATTCCAATATATACCAAAATACATCACACCCAAATCGGTCGTCGATTCATACTTCTGCCATCTTCCCCAAATCACCTTCCAGAAATCACCAAACCCTAGAAAGAAACACACACAAAAGAATGAGTAGAGGAAGCGGAGGTGGCTACGATCGTCACATCACCATATTCTCGCCTGAAGGCCGTCTTTTTCAAGTCGGTAAGTCTCAAATCCCTGATGATTCCAGTTTCACTACAGTTTCTTTAACTAGTTACTCTTAACTTTCTCTTTAGCGACATTGCTAAAATCAAGGTTTTTTGTTTGATTGAATAGAGTATGCTTTTAAGGCTGTGAAAGCTGCTGGGATTACTTCGATTGGGGTTTGTGGTAAAGACTCTGTGTGTGTTGTTACACAGAAGAAAGTTCCGGTGGGTGATTTTAGGTTTTGTGTGGTTTAGAGTTTTGATGGGTGGTGATTACTTTGTATTTATTTTGGGTTCGAGTTAATTTTGGCAGGACAAGCTTTTGGATCAGACTAGTGTCACTCATCTTTTTCCCGTCACTAAATTTCTTGGGTTGCTAGCTACTGGCATGACAGGTTTGTGTTTTTCAGCTAATTTTGAAGCCTTTTGTATTCAAAGCGACATATGATCATTTAATGGGTTTGATATTTTTTATTTCTGTTTAGTGATCTGTTGAGGTTGTGGTTAAAGAATCTAAAATGATGACGCTGTATGCTCATATATTCTTATGCTGTAGAAAAACAGCTAATTACTTTGTTTTCTATGACATAGAAGTATGACCTAGCTAAATTTATGAATTTACCTAATGTTGAGCTAAGTAATTCGTGTTTTAAATGTGGTTGTGGCCCTGCTGCAGTTTACGAATTTGATCTGGTTCTTAGATATAGACATTGCGCCATTGAATGCTGAGTCCTTTTCTGTACTGTAATTTTTAGCTGATGCAAGGACCTTAGTGCAACAAGCAAGGAATGAAGCAGCTGAGTTTCGGTTCAAATATGGCTATGAAATGCCTGTTGATTGTCTGGCTAAATGGTATATATCCTTATTCCTTTCAGTTATGAAGTTTAAGGAATATAAGCTAGAAAAGTATACTGTTCGTAATCATGTATTGTAATCTAAATGTATAGCTATTATTTTGCACCTCATCTGTTAATATGATCTAGCCTACCACTGCATGGTGACCTCTAACTATTGCGGAAGGACAATTTTACTTTTCATTTAGGTCTTTCAGAAATGTTTAGCAAATTTCAGCATCTCTAGCCATCATGTATGATTAGTATACGCATATACACACATGAAACATATTGCATATTTTTCTACTTGGTATACTCAACACAATAACTATTACTCACTTTCAAGTGACACATCTAGCATGCATTCTTTGGTACTTATAGTGGTTTTGTTATCTTACTGGTGCATATAGTGGTTTCGTGATCTTACTTGACTTTAGTAAATATTTTGCTATTCAATGTGATGATATTTCTAGGATCATTTATCCTACAAGTTACTTATAGTCTTACTCGTGTTCAAATAGGATTGCTGACAAGTCACAGGTGTATACTCAACATGCATATATGAGACCCCTTGGAGTTGGTATGTTTCATATATTTTCAGTTTATAACTTCAATTTGTTGCTTTGGACATGTTAATGTTGCTACTTTTTGCTTCATTAACTTATACTTATATGTTCATCTCCTTTTTTTGTAAAGTTGCTATGGTTGTGGGTATTGATGAAGAAAAAGGACCTCAGCTTTATAAATGTGATCCAGCTGGACACTTTTACGGTCACAAGGTATGCACCAATTATTTATTTTTTCTTAAAACACAATTTGGTCTTTACTAGATTCATTATATACATTTTAATTTTAGTTCTCTAGAGCTCTGTTGCCTCACTGCACAATACATGATATAGCACTGTGGAAATATCAATCCTCACGAATCATGTGATTATTTAAATGTCATTATTTACTTATATCTCTCACATGTAGAATGTAGTTGACACCCAACATATTTACCAGACGGCAAGTTTGTGTTCTTGAAAATGTTTATGATTTTTGCACATGACCAGGAGAGATAATAATATTTTCAATATCTTATCAGTTTCTGGTCTCTTAACCTGTACTCTTTTCTCCTTTCGACTGGGCAGCATTCGGTTAATACAACGATCTTATCTTAAACTTGAGATCCTTTTGTAGTTTGCACTAATAGTGAGAGCATGGAGGGGAATATCTTGTTATAATTGCGATTATTGTTTCGTGTGATAAGCACAACGATCCTTTCGTTTCTCACTTTTAGGAAGTAACTGTTGATGTATAATTGCAGGCAACTAGTGCTGGTTCTAAGGAACAAGAAGCTATCAACTTCTTGGAAAAGAAAATGAAAAATGATCCCTCTTTCACCTACGACGAAACTGTTCAGGTTCTACTTTCTCATCTTCTTGTTGTGTCTGAAAAGAGTTGTTGCATATCATGTGAAAAAACATGGAAAGGAATATACCCCTTATTCTCTACTAGTGTGGGTTTCAATTATTCTTTTTAGTAGAACAGGAGTAGGGCTCTAATATTATCTTCTGATAATCTGATTAAATAAGTTGAAAGACAAATTCTCTATTGAAACTATTATAAAGGTTTTAATTATATTAGGTAGGTATCTTGTATAACTGATAAGGGGCAATGCGATGAACTATTGGGCCGGTTAATGAGCTGGTCCAATTGGTATTAATTAGTATGAGCAATAGGCCCCAAGGGAGTTATTTCATGTATTTTTGGGCCAATAGAACCACCAAGGCCCAAATTGTTCACCCCACTTGGGAACGGTGAGCATTAATTGTTACTATTCACGTGCATTGATTGCACCTTTTCTCTGACTTACTACCTACCTAACATTCTGGTGAGTTGATCCTGGAATTATCAGGAGCTCTCTTTGTGCTCCGAAGCACAAGTCAGCCGAAGCGTACCAATCTTATCCAGACTAATCGAAAATTACTTCTGGTTTATGAGTTAATGGCTTGCCAGAAAACTATATTTAACATTGCATATTAATTTGTATATACTGGATTGTTTTCTTATGATGATAGTCTGGTTAGAGTATCCTAGTTGGTCTGAAGTAATGCATAAGTACGTGAAAAGTACCGACATTTTAAAGTTTCTGGTATCCATGATTGACAACATCAATTTATCCCCAAGTCTAGGGTAAAGTGTATTGAGTTCGCTTCTGTGTGCTTCAAATGGTAGCGGTTATTCTGATATTTGAGAATGCAGAATTACTGGGCTTAAGCCTCTTTCATTTCTATTATTTATTGTCGTTTTAGAGTTTAAAGGTTAACTTTCTTGAGTTTGTAACTTGATGCAGACTGCCATTTCTGCTCTGCAATCTGTTCTTCAAGAGGATTTCAAGGCTACTGAAATTGAGGTATTAGACTCTCTTCATGTAGATTTGGTTTGGTGTATATTTTAATATATTACACATACTTTTGCTAAAAAGGAGAAAATGTTGGATAGTGTTCGTCTCATAGTTGGTGAAATTACAATAGAAACAAATTCATATAGTGTTGTTTATCCAAATTCAAGTCCAGTTGATGTATTTTGACAACGGAAAACAAACGTTTGCTGTTATTCAACAATGTCTTGGATTTATGCAGGTCGGAGTAGTCCGGAAGGAAAACCCTGTTTTCCGCGCTTTATCAACTGAAGAGATAGACGAGCATTTGACAGCTATCACTGAGCGTGACTAAGTGCACAAACATTTTACACTGATAGTCATGTTTAAGTTGATCATGGTATTATGAGGTTTAAAAAACAGTGGCCATCGTCTCTGTTAATCTTTTCAATTCGAGCTCTTGAAACTGCTGAAGCTTAGTATCAACTACATTAAATTGTTCCTGTATCGCGTATTTGACTTATAGAAGTTACTAATTTGAACTTGTATTGCATGCATGCTCATGTTTTCCAAGGTTGTCAAAAATATCTTCAAAAGATACCCTTATATGCTTAGAGCTTGGATTTTCTTTTTTATAATTTAAACCGAAACCAAGAGAATAAACCATAACGGTTTGATGAAATTAATATCTAATGTTTCAAAATAATGCAAATGTAATATGTCGGCCCACCTTAAAAATGACAGAGAGATTGGAAACTTTTGGAAATTACTGATGGTAATTATAAAGTTGTATTTCTGATATTCATAAAATATTAATTAAATGATTTTCCTTTTTTAAAATTATATTGTTACTAATTTTTAAAAGTAAAAAAAGTATGCTCATCCTTTTAAGATTAATTCAATGAATTTTTTCTATTACATTCAAATATTTGAATTCAAGTTAACAAATTAATTTTACTGAATAATAAATCACTACCCTCCGAATTTCAAATCTTAAAAAACCATTGATCCATTGGTTGTTTTATGGTCTAAATTTATTTTTTTGTAATCGGTAAATTTTGTTACTATAGAGAATTGTTCTAATTATTTTGTAATCTAGTATACTCTATAATAACATTTGAATACTATAGTTTAATAAGTTGCGAAACTTGATATAATAAATATGATATAGTTAAATTGTGAAAAACTCAAATAAAAAATTGTGAAATCTGAACTTGGACATATTTGTGAATTATATCTGGCCTATAGGTATCGATTTCTAATCTTATAAAGTTTTATGATACATTTATTATTTTTTTTTTTGTATCATTTGTTATTTTTGTATTATAAAAGATAAATTTTAGTGAAATATTACTATAAGATAATTACTCCATTATTTATTTAATAATTAAACGTTATATCAATTAATATTTTAGACGTTACTGTTCTAATTTATCATTTATTAATTTGAATATGTAATGTAGGCTATTATTAACTTGAATATGTAACGCTTATTGTAGGCTACTTAAAGTCATGTGCTGCAGTTTAATACATTGAGTCTTATTTTCTCTACATATTAAGCGAGGTATGTGTGTTTGAGAGGTATGTATGTTTGGGTAAAACAATTTGATAAAACAATTTGAGTGAGAGTGCAGTATGTGTGTCTTAGTGAAACACAAAAGAGTAAGGTATCTGTGTCTGAGTAAAACAAGAGTGTTTGAGTAAAAAAAGTGAAGAAAGTGTGAAACCAGAGTGAAGAAAGTGTGAAAAAATGGCATATGATTCGAACAATTTCAATGCCCCATGTGTGCCCAAATTTGATGGAGATTACGATAATTGGAGTTTACCTATGGAGAATCTCTTATGTTCAAAAGAGTATTGGTGTGTGATTCAACCAGGTCACCAGAAACCTGGAGAAGGTGAAATGTTGACGACAGTGCAACAAAAGATGTTGGATGAATCAAGGCTTAAAGATTTGAAGGCAAAGAAATATTTGTTTCAGTCCATCAATAAGACTATTTTGAAGACCATTACTCAAAAGCAGACATCCAAACAACTTTGGGAAGTAATGAAAACCAAGTATCATGACAATGAAAAAGTGAAGCGTGCTCAACTCCAGAGGCTTCTGTGGAGAAGACTTAAAAGATGTAAAAATTGTTGAGAAAATCCTGCGCACGATGACAGATTATTTCAATTATATTGTATGTTCAATTGAGGAGTCAAAAGATATTGATCAAATGACAGTCAATGAATTGCAAAGCTCATTACTTGTTCATGAAGAGAAGCTGCGACGCAATATCTCTGAAGAACAAGTACTGAAAGTCGAGGGTGATCGCAGCTACGGACAATGCAGTGGAATAAGAAATTCTGGCAGATAGGGAAGTAATTTCTTGAGAGACGGGGGAAGAGGTGGAAGAGGATGAAGTATTAACAGAGCTCATGTTGAATGCTTCAGGTGTCACGAGCTAGTTCACTATCAATACGAGTGCCCAAATAGAGAAAAGAAAGCAGACTACGCCGAGTTCGATGAAAGAGAAGAATTACTTTTAATGGCTCATATGAATATCAAAGAGGTTGAAGATAAAGGGATGTGGTTTATCGATTCTGGTTGTTCAAATAATATGACATGTAACAAAGATTGGTTTATTGAGCTCAATGAAAACTTTAGAAATAGAGTAAAACTAGGGAATAGCTCACGAATGGAGGTGATGGGAAAAGGAAATGTGAAGTTTGAAGTTGAAGGGCTAACCCTAATAGTAACAAATGTATTTTTTGTTCCAGAATTGACTAATAATCTACTAAGTGTTGGGCAACTTCAAGAAAAGGGTTTAACTATTTTGATCGACCAAGGAGTATGCAAAATCTACCATCCTCGTAAAGGTTTGATTATAAACTCTACAATAACAATAAACCGCATGTTCACTATATCTGCAATTAGAAAATCTGGTTTCAATCGACTTATGAAATTCGAAGAAGAAGAGAAGTGAGATTGGAATGTTGATGTGAAAAATTGAGATGATAGTCTTGAATGGAGAGAAGAGTACACTACTAGAGAAGAGAATGATGAAGAAATCAAAACGGTTGAGGAAGATGTCATTGGTGAAAATAATGTCATGTCACCTCAACCTGAAACACATCAGAAAAGAAGTCATACAACACCAATATGGATGCAAGATTATGAAAGTGGAGAAAGGATTTTAGATAAAGAGGTTGAAGTACAAATGCCATTGGCACTATTTATGTCTATTGCTGATCGGATGCGTTTTAAAGAAGCTGTCAAAGAAACAAATTGGATTGAAGCAATTGAATATGAAATAGAAGCCATTAAGAAAAACAACACATGAGAACTTGTAACTCTCCTTGCTAATGTAAAGAAAATCGGGGTTAAATGGGTTTTCAAGAAAAAATTAAATGAAGATGGAGAAGTGGATAAATACAAAGCAAACTCGGTGGTGAAAGGATATGCACAAGAAAAAGACATTGATTATGATGAAGTCTTTGCACTGGTTGCAAGATGGGATACAATCAAAATACACCAAAGTTGGAAAGTATATCAATTAGATGTAAAAAATGCCGTCTTATATGGAGAATTGAAAGAAGTGGTGCATGTGGATCAACCAGAGGTTTTTGTCAAAAAATGTGAAGAAGATAAAGTATATCGACTCAAGAAATCTTTGTATGGTTTGAGGCAAGCTCCCCTGGCTTGGTTTTGTCGGGTAGAGAGGTATTTCAAGCAAGAAGGATTCGACATAAGTAGTCATGATCACACATTATTCATTAAGAGGGAATGAGTGAAGTATATCATGGTAAGTCTCTATGTAGATAAGGTACTTACTTTGTCTACAACCGAAGCAGAGTACATTGCTGCAACATCTTGTGCTTGTCATTGTGTATGACTCAAAGAAATTATAGAACAAATCACATATGAACAATCCGAGTGTCTGAAAATCTATTGTGACAACATTTCTTCAATTATACTCTCGAAGAATCCGGTAATGCATAAGAGCATGAAGCATATCGATGTAAGGTATCATTACCTACGAGATCTTATAAATCAAGAAGTTGTGAAGCTGGTTTATTGTGGAATAGAAGAACAAGTTGCAGATATAATGACCAAACCAGTGAAGTTGGAGACGTTTGTTAACTCTCGAAGTTCACTTGGAGTGCAAGCACTAGAAGATTAAACTGTCTGCTTTTCAAGCGTATCCAGTTTAAAGGAGGGATTTGTTGGAATTGATTTAATTATCTTATGTAATAATTAAACGTTATATCAATTAGTATTTTAGACGTTACATCAATTAGTATTTTAGACGTTACCATTCTGGTCAATACAATTTATTATTTATTGACTTGAATATGTAACGCTTCTTGTAGGCTATTTAAAGTCATTTTGTGCTGCATTTTAATATATTGAGTCTTATTTTCTCTACATATTACTCTTTGATATTCTAACATTCCATACCGTAAATGTAAAAATCTTACATTTGTGTACTAATGGTAGAGATATGACCCATAACACTCTTTAACGAGAAAGATAAAATAAATAAATTTTCAAGTATTTTTTTTGTCTTTTTAAATTGTTAAATCAACCAACCGAGGATCATAATATTTGGTCGTTAAAGATTTTTTAGACGTATACAATCATGCACAGATCAAATATTTTTAAAGTAATGCGGTCATGAAGAAATTGAAAAGGAAAGAAAAAATATTAATAAAAAATTAAACCTTTGCGGGAATACGTCTCCGTGATATATTCATTAGCCTAAAGAAGGCCGAGCCGGAGAATGCCTCCAACATCCGTAAGATATATAATCCATCGACTTTCAAAAGTTCGTTGGTAGTCCTTGGACTATCCATTTTGGATAAAGTTAGTCCCCTGTGCATGTTTATTAAGATGACTATCTTTATCAAAAATAGAAAGTCAAATGACTAAATTTATCAAAAATAAATAATGAAGGGACTATCTGCAAAAAAATTGATAGTCAGCACATGTAGATGACCTAACTTTATCCAAATTGGATAGTCTATGGACAACTAAGGGACTTTTGAAAGTCCAAAAACTATATATCACCAAAGTTGATAGTCTTGGGACGAGTTACTGCTCAAAGCCTGTTTTATACCCTATGACAGACAAGGTAAACCCTAATGCTTATGAGACGTAATACATGATGCACGAAGATAAATTTTGTGCCTTACAAAGAATGGTAGTTAATAGATATAAACATCAATTCCCGGAGATGTCGCTCCAATAGCAAAGTGACTCATTTTGGGAACTCTTACAGTTATATGAGTCACATATATCCTATATGGATACATTATGTATTTTTTATTTTTTATTGGATGTTATGTTTTCGAATTTTAAGTTTTCAAATTTTATATTTTCAAAATTTTGGTTTTTGAATATTATGTATTGGATACTATATATTTTATGTACTCCAGGTTATGTTTTATATTTTTAAAATTTATTTCACCTTGAGACTTTACAATTTTTAGTTTTTTATTTTTTCACGTTGTGTATTTTATGTTATTAAATAATATTTTTCCAGCATGGTAACTGATGTCAACGTGATGCGTCTATAATAGGTGCATGTTAAAATAAATATGGAATTGATATAGGCTGCACAGTGTTGCTACAAACAACTTCCAGTAGTTTTATAGTGTGTTTTGTGAAGGACAAGGTCACATGAAAGATCCTACTTACAAAGAGAATTGAAACTAACCTTTACAGGTTAGAAGAACCACATATTTACAGTTTATCTAAACTTAAAGAGTCTGGTTGTCAGTCTAATGTTTCTAGTGTTTAGATATTTTCTAGTAATTCTATTTCTCCAAGGCAAGGGTGGAACAAAAAACTAGGTCGTCCTTCTAGCAGAGTCATGTTAAATGTTTTACATAAATGTAATCTTCCCAGTTTATCAGTAAATGAGAAGTTATTTTGCGATGATTGCCAATTGGAAAAATCATATTTTTGTCTTTTCAAATTATGTCTCACATTCAACTAATGTTCTTGATATAGTCCACTCATATCTATGGGGACCAACACCCATAGAGTCCTTATCAGGCTGTAAATACTATATTTTATTTTTTGATGATCATACTATATTCACTTGGTTGTATCCTTTGAAAAAAAAATTCCTTAGAAGTTTTCAAATATTTTAAACCACTAATTGAAGATAAACTTGACAGGAAAACAAAAAAAATTCAGTCTCATTGGAGAGGTGAATTCAAATCTTTTGTTTGATATGGGGGAGTTAAGAATCAATCTCAAGAGAGTGTTGTGGCATGTAAATCAGATTAGTCGAGTGAGAAACATGATACCGGAAACCATGGTGGTGAGAAGAAGAAAATGGTGGTTACTGAATTAGAGTTTCAGTCTCATAATAAGGATATTCGATCTAGTCTTGAAATTTTTCTGAATAAAAAAAAGGTTTATATCTTTTGGTAGGCTAATTTTCCTTACTAGGCCAATAAGACTCCTAAGAAAACTTAAATTAAAAGTGTAAGATCCACATACATTAGAAATGATATATATTCTGTGACTAAGTGAAACAAATCACACATAACAATTTCTTCGGATACTCATGTTTTTTCTCATTAACCCTCAAAGTTATTAGTACTTGAATAAACAAACACAAGATAGGTGAGTCCAACTACATCAATCCAAAACAAGACTAAAAATCCATCAATAATGAATAAGAGATAAAAAAAAGATAAAAAAGTTTAATGCTATAAAAATCCATTAAAAAAAATAAAATCTATTTAACAAAAAAAGAAAAAAAAAATTGCAAACACAACTGTTCGAAATTACTACTCAATATTAGTCTATAATAATATAGATTTTTTTTTTAATTTTGGGACATAATAACTTGACTTTATATCCATTTATTTTTTATTGTTGTTTTTCGGGTGGTTAAGTGTTTATTATACATATTTATGGTTATTTATGGTTGCGTAGGCTCCAACTTCCAATTATTATTGGGTTGTGCTATCTATTTTTTTTTTTTATATTTTATGAAGTCTATGCAATTGCAACTGCAAATAATTATATTGTCTTGTAGGATATTAAACCTATGGCAGGTGGATACGTTCAAAATATAAAATGATCATATCCGATTCTTTTTATATTTTTAAGAGGCATTGGTCTACCTCTTTCTCATTTGTAATTTTTATTTCTTATTAATAAAATTATACTCGCATTAACGACTTGTATCAACTTTTTTAATGCTTTTAGACAAAAAAAAGTTCATCATTAGTCATTACTGTTCAATAGCTTCAAAATCATTTCAGTCGTTTCAGATTCTGTTTTTTAAGAAAATCAGAAGGGAGGGTGGATCATCGCCTGGCCGTTTTTCGACCAAACTATATGATGGAGCTTATGTTTTCTGTATGGTACCATTTGCCCTTTTCTGCATATTGGTTCTTTAGACCATGTCATTCACTTGCTCAGTGATAAGCTGGGTATGACATACTACATTAATTGCGTATGATTATTACGTGTGGACAAAGTCATGAGAATTTGTGATACTTTTTCCTCACCATACAACTTTACTAGTCTGGGTGTTGAAACAGACTATACGCTGATATCTTTGTTTAAAGAGAAACAAAAGAATACAAACTGATTGCAACCTAACATTCCAAGACTTGAAAACGCGATCAACAAGTAACAAATTCAAACGCGACCAAGAGAAAAAAAAGCATCATATCATCATAATATATAATTAGAAATTTTGCTGAATGGTTAGAGACATGCTAAGGAATAAGATTGAGCTAACATCTAGTTGATTCACCATATATGTAGTCAAGAATAGCAATTACTCCAAATACAAAAGCTTGATCAACTCCTGCTTTTATCACCACTTCATACAAATCCTTCCCTGCCATCATTCCTGCTTCCTTCCTCACTCCAACCTGTCAAAAAATCGCTCTTTTTTAGATCGAATCACTACTCAAATTCACATCTCTTAAACTTTATGACGGCCAATATGTTACTCCGAAAAAAAAAAGGACTTGGGTGGGAATATTTTCACTTTTTCCTTTGGCTACTTTACAATTCCCATATGCAAAAAACAAGAATCATGAAATATTCCTCAATGTTGACAAATAATAGTAATAATTACCTGAGCAATAGTTTTGCCATATGAATCAACAATAGAGCAATCTCTATCTGGGAAATAGCCTTTGATCTCAAAGTAGCCTTTGGTGGTGGTGGTATGTTCAATGGAGATTTTTGGTGTTGTGGTCTTCAGTAGACATGATTTCTTGGGATCCTTCAAAGTGAAAACAGGCATATGCCTTCCCTCATATCCTAAACTGTAACCCTTCCATATTTTGTGAATGCTAAGGGCCTCTACCATCCCTCCCTACACCAAATTTAATAACATGAAAGGTAAGAAAACTAGGTAAAAGTTAATCTCAACAAATTACCATCAACTATATAGATTACTATATCATATGACAAGAATGCATAGAAAGAAAAATTGATGGGTGACTCATTTTAGGCTATCCCTAGTATGAATAATATAGCTTTGAGTTCATGCTTTTTGAAAAAGGAAGTAGGCATGTTTTGGAAGAAACCTAAAGATGGATTGCAAGGAATATTGAAAAAGCACTATCTTGAAAAGATAGTTAGCCAATACAACACACAACTTCAAGTCCCTTTTTTCCTTTACCTAAAAGAAAATTAAGCAACTCATTGATCTATGCCCATTCTTCCAACTATTTTCATAATTAGGCTCCGAAAAGGTTTTCGACTTCCAAATAATTTTGTTTTTCTTTGATGGTTCGCGAAAAAATGAACATTTTCGTGTTGATCTATGCATGAACTATGTAATGCTTTGTCAAAAAACAATACATCATTGAAAATTTAATCTATTTTTTTTCAACTTATACCCTAACATGTTTTAGGTTATGTTTGTCAAAGATCTGAGGTCATGAACTCGGATCTACAGTACACGACTTTGTTTTTGGTCCACTTCTTTTATACTTATATGTCGTATAGTGATATGGTTTCTAATATAAACCGAAGTAGGACTTTGATCGTAAACATGTCAAAGATGAAATACCTTTCTGCGGATTAGTAGCAAAGCTTCACCATGACCATCCCGAAGCATCAACTCACCTTTAACACCAAGAACAGCGCAACCATCAACCCTAAACACAACATTTTGTTTAGAATCAGTCACCACAAAGCCACCTCCGTTCATTACATGCGGGCGCCTTCTCACCACCAACACCACCTCAGAAGATGAACAATATAACTTACTCACAATCGGCATCATCGACATCTTAATAAACAATTACTATCTTCTTTTTTGTTTGGATATCTGTAGACATATCGTGTGTGTATATATACTGCGATTGAGGTCTTTAGTTTTAGTTAAGAAGTTTGACTAGCTTTTGAATAAAATGTTATTGATATGTGTACGTATATACATGTGTTCGTATATACATAATTTGATTCCTTATATTGTTTGGTTTACTTGTTCAAGTTGAGGAACATATGTTAATTTTCCGCCAATCGAATTGGACCGCGTGGACACGTGTGCTAATTTGTTTCTTATCCGATTTTAAGGATCAGTACCATCGCATTATGACGGTCTATGAATAGAGTAGACATGCCCATGGTGGTGTCATTGGTGAAGAACTCCACCAAAACCCACTACTCTTGTTAGTCTTATATAAGTTGCCAATTGTAAAAACCATTTGACGATTTTAACATTTTTCTTAATTTAAAAAGGTAGGTGGTTGTATACTCAAATTAAAACCCATTATATATATATATGAAATAACTATTTATTAGCGTAAGATAAGATGGAGGTTAAAAATAACTAAGAATAAAGTATTTTTTTAAAGTTAGAAATGCGATCAAAGATTTGTAGAACATGAATAATTTGAATCTTCATTTTAACATGAGTTGAAACGGAATTTGAATGTAAAAATGTTTGGTGGAATCCAAGAGATATTTGCGAAGACAAGAAGAATGCTTCTCTCGTAAGAGAAGGTACATATCAATCATCTGCACAACTGAGTGTGCATAATATGAACTTATGAAGATACCTAGTTGTTTTAAGAAGAAGTTGAACCACTATAAGTTTGAATTGATGTGAAATATCAGTCGTTGATCAAAGATCCATTGATCTAGACGTGCTTAACATGTAGCAAAATCGTACAAAAAGGCACCATTATATGTCGGACGACTGTCAACATTTCCGTTTGTCCTTTTTGCCGGTTTGCTTGACCAATTGAGGAAATGCGATGTCATGTGCTAATGTGAACATAAGAGAATATTTTGCACATCTTTGATCATCTATAAATAGTGAGAGTATGGTATAAAATAACTTATTGAGTGAGAAAACACTTAAGAGATTTGAGAGAGAAAATTAAAATCTTTCGAATAATTCAGCTAAAAGATAAACACATAGAGATACTCTCAGATCTATTGTTCCTTTTGTAAGTTAAGAGTGCTTTGTACAAAAGATGAGTGATTGAGTGTTTAGTGTCTTGTAACCTTATATATATAAGATTTGTATATGTTATCCATGGATGTAGGATTTATTTATAATACGAACCACGTTAAATCTATGTTGTGTGTGTTTAGTTTAACATTCTTGTTTTATTCTTTTGGGGGTTTCTAGATGAAGTTTTGAGTACAAGTCGAAGCTGTGTAGCTCTTATGTTTGGGCAAGGCTCTATCTAGACCCCATTTGGCTATAATGAGACCTTAAATCAAACTTTTTATTTTACTTTATGTAGAATGACCATTTTACCCATCATATAAAACCAAGTTTTCGACAAAAATCTAAACAATTTTCTTCCTCTTCTCCAACCAAACTTCTCTCTAAAACTAATCTAATACCCAAAGAACGAATTACATTAAAATCTAACTATTTTCTTCCTCTTCTTTAACAAAAATTCTCTCTATTTTTTAATTATATATTAATATTTCCTTGTGGAACTTTCCGACTTTTCATTAGTGTAAAAAGAATGAGTCACACTAGTCGAAGAGCCAATTTTTTTTACAGAATTATATTACAATGAAGTAATCTGTGGACCCAGTAATTTGTATAATTTTCTATTAAGAGATAAACTAGTAACTGTGAAAATATTTCCCAGCCTCATGGTAATGGAAATCTTGTTCGAAACCCGATCATCTTGATGGTAAGATAAGATTGAGCTGCAATTTTTTTTTAAAAAAAATAAAAAAAATCAATATTTGAAATTAAGATCTTTCATTAATAGTGAAATCAGAAACATCAATCAGATAACAAAACCACAAGAAATAAAACAACACATCGATTTCTAAGTTTGAATTAAATTTACAACCAAAAACCCTAAATCCATAAATTCCATAACCTAAGAACTTGTAAACTTTATAACATCCTTCGTTCCTTCAGATACAACATGTTTAGCCAATTCACCAGACAACACCAACCTCACCGCAGTCTAGATTTCCCTTGAAGTGATAGTCGATTTCTTGTTGTACCTCGCAAGCTTCGCAGACTTACCAGCCAATTTCTCGAAGATATGTTGATGAAACTGTTCATGATTTCCATAACTTTTCTGGAAATACCGATATTGGGATGAACCTGCTTCAAGATCTTGAAGATGTAGATCTTGTAGGTCTCGACGCTTTTCTTGGATCGTTTCTTCTTTTTATCAGCTCCGACGCCAACTTTTTTTGGTAACTTCTTTCTGGCCTTTGGTTTCTTCTTAGCTGCTACGACGGCCAATGGATATTTCTTGGCGACCTTCTTCTCAGTCGGCTTCTTTTCTGCTTGGGGTGTTATTATTGATTTTGATTAGGAAATGAGTTCTCTAGAGAGAGAGAGATTAATTGGAGAAGAGAAATAATTTTCTGATTTTGATTGATGAGATGCGAGCTGCAACTTGAATTTGATAAAAAAAAAGGAAAAGAGAAAAGAGAAAAGAGAAAAAAGAAAAAAGAAAAGAGAAAAGAGAAAAGAGAAAAGAGAAAAGAGAAAAGAGAAAAGAGAAAAGAGAAAAGAGAAAAGAGAAAAGAGAAAAGAGAAAAGAGAAAAGAGAAAAGAGAGAAGAGGGAAGAGAGAAGAGAGAAGAGGGAAGAGAAAAGAGATAGTCGACTGAAAAAGGTTTATATATTAAGGGTATTTTAGTAAAATTTGGGGTCTCATTATAGCTGAAGAAGGTCTCATTATAACGGGGTCTCATTATAACCAAAATGGGTCTCGGTTTACCGTTGCCCCTTATGTTTTTTATTTCAAATTCATTACTACAAACAAAATGGGTTTGACTAAATAACAGTAGAGCTTTGGCTAACGTTGTTTGGGGTTTGGTTGTTTTTGAAACTTGGTATTTTTCTTATTATTCTGAAGTTAATTTGGTCTCTAGGTAAGGTGTTCATAACATTTAGGATATGTTTCACTAGAAATAATAATATATGAGGAAGTAAAAGAGATTAATTGAAAATATTCAATGAACGAGTGTGTATTCTTATAAATGTATGTATTAAAATAAAGTTGAATAATTTTTTTTTGGTGAAAGTAAACGTTAAATTAATGGAAATAGTTCATACAAGATACCTGGGGCATACCCCGAGGAGACATATAAATGAAAGATAGATAGATGAAGTAATACTACATAGTTCATAGAAAGCGTAAGATCACTAAATGCTGACGTAGCAAAACAAGTCTCGGACTTCGGCTTGATCAGATCGACTGCAGGATTGCAAGAAGTCTTGGTAAGAGATAACCCTGCATAAAAAGAGGAGTAAGTAGATGAATCATTATAAAATTTATTATGGCCAGCTGATCTTGGTACCCTGGAATCTGAATCGTAGATCATTTACAATACGATGGAAAGTTAAAGATTCCGGGGCTGGAGCGGAACCAAAAATTCTTGCATTCCGCTCCTTCCAGACGTGGTAGGAGACCGCGCCAAAACAAGTACGCCAAATAAAATGGTCTCGAGAGATGGACCATTTTAACGCCTCGATGACCCAAGATTGCCAACACGAAGAAGATAACGGAAATCCTAACTTAGCGCTAGCATAGGACCAAATATTCTGAGTGTATCTACACTCATAGAGTAAATGAGGGATAGATTCTGTATCAGAATTGCAAAGGACACAGTCAGTGGGGGTGTTTAGTCCCCAACCGATAATCTTGTCCATAGTTACAAGCTTGCCTAAAATAGCGAGCTAAAGAATAAAGGAGTGTCGAGGAATATTATATTTGTCTCATACTAACCCGGCCCAACCCACTACGGAGTTGGGAGATCGTATTGCATTATACGTATCTTTAATTGTGAACGCAGAATTCCCTGCTGATGTCGTCCAGAACGGGACATCGGTGGAGGCGAAGTTAGGGGGGGGGGGGAGATTTGATGAGGATGTTTATTTCTAGAAGTTGAGATCTGCTTCGGGATCTTGCTGGTCTGATATCGGTTGGCCAGTTCCAGGATCCATTAAAAATGATATCCGATACCTTAAGATTTTTACCCAGCCGAGAGTCACTAATTATGTTTTCTCCATAGTGAGAAGCCAGGGACTTTGAAAGAAGCAAAGGTCGTACCAGAAAGAAGTAATTTTACCATTTCCAATAGCCACCCTGTACAAATTACTTGCCAAAGGGCGCATACGAAGAATTTTCCTCCAAATCCACGAGGGATTGGAACCAGATTGGATGATCCAAAAGTTTTTTCCTTTCATTTTTTCCACTTTTATCCACTCACACCAGATGAAGTGATTAGTATTACTCACAATAGACCAAAGATGTTTGAGGATGGCCGCCTGATTCCAAATCTTTAGATTCAAGATCCCAAGGCCACCCTCTTTTATGGGAGACGTAACAGAGTCCCATGATACTTTTGCCCCATGGATTTTCGCGATCGTACCTGACCAGAGGAATCGACTAAGGTATTGATTATGCTCTTTGATTATTCTAGAGGGGAGACTAAAAATAGAGGACCAGTAGACCTGACCAGCAAATAAGACAGACTTTATTAACTGAAGTCTCCCTGCATAAGAGATGGGTTTGGAGGTCCAAGACTCAATACGATTGGTGATCTTGTGAAGAAGCGGACGACAGTCCAAGTGTGTAAGTCTACTTGTAATAAAGGGGACTCCCAGATACTTTACTGGGAGAGAGCCTTCCGGGAAACCCATGATGGGCAGAAGACTAGACTTAAGAGACTCCTCTATACCCGAAAGAAAAATATGACTTTTTAAAGGGTTGACTTTAAGACCAGAGAGCTTATAGAATTCGTCAAGGGCCTCTTTTATAAGATTTAGAGAGGTGGACTCCCCATGGCTGAAGATCATCAGGTCATCTGCGAAGCAGAGATTGATGATTTTTAGCTTTTGGCACTTCCAGTGAAATCTAAAGTTTTTATTCTGCCTTTTTTCTTTAAGTAACCCAGAAAGAACTTGCATGATGAGTACGAAAAGGAAAGGAGATAAAGGATCACCTTGCCTCGGACCCTTTTTCCCAGGAAAATTCCCATAAGAGTCACCATTAATATTAATTGAGTAAGAGGTGAATGAGATACATTTTATTATCCAAGTAATCATTTTTTCAGGAAATCGCATTGCTACCAGGATGTCAAGGACTAGGTGCCAATGGACATTGTCAAATGCTTTCATTATGTCTATTTTGAGAGCAATCCTTTTGCCTGCAACATTGGAATGATACCCTCGCAATAGTTCTTGGGACAATAGAATGTTATCAGAGATATTTCTTCCCGCCACAAAGGCCGATTGAGAAGGGTCGATAAGGTAAGGGAAGGAGTCCTTAATTCTATTGGCAAGAATTTTGGAGATGATTTTATAGACAACGTTGCATAGGGCAATGGGTCTAAAGTCTCCTGGAACAGAGGGGGATCCTGTTTTGGGAATAAGTGCAATGGATGTTGAGTTCCAAGACTTATCCAAGGATCCCGAATGAAAGAATTCTAGGACACCATTACATACATCAGGTCCAACTATATTCCAAGAAGATTTAAAGAAGGAAGAGTTGTATCCGTCTGGCCCAGACGACTTATTACTGTCAATGCTGAATAATGCCGATTTAATTTCCTCGCAAGAGATTTCACGCGTCATTAAATCCTTATCATTACTGTTGACAGTGGAGGTAATCAGAGAGGAGACTCTCTCCAGACTCGGATAAGGGATGGAGTGATGTGTGCCCAACGAGTTTTCGAAGTACTTAACAATGACTTTAGAGATACCAGCTGGCGATGAGATGGTTACTCCAGAGTCATTATTAATAGAAACGATTTTATTACGGAAGAGACAGGACCTAATACTATTATGGAAGAATTTAGTATTCTTGTCCCCGAGCTTAATCCAATTTTCTCGAGATTTTTGTTTTAGAAATGACTCCTCAGCACGACTATAAAATATATAGTCTTTGGAAGCCTCAATTTCTTCGCTAATGAGTCTCGGATTGAATGGATCTAGCCCTAGTCTTGTTTGGGTCTCAAACAACTTCGATTGAGCAGTACTAACTCTATTACTGATATCACTAAATTCTCTACGGTTGAGTTTTGCAAGATCGAGCTGGAGTCTTTAAAGCTTTTCAGTAACAAGCCGCATACCAGAGGAGGAAATAGGGTATTTCCAGCTTTTCAGGACAATTTCCTTAAAAGAAGGATGAGATTGCCACATGTTGAAAAACCGAAAGGGCTTTTTACTTCTAGGTCTAGGCATACCGAGGTTGAGAGTTACTATGGTATGGTCCGACGTTCTAAGGTAGCCATAACGGGCATTTGACATTGGGAAAAAGTCATCCCAGTTTGGACTGACCATTACCCGATCAATTTTAGAGAGGATTGGTCGAGCAGGCTGTTTGTTAATCCAAGTGAAGTGAAACCCGGTGGATCGGAGATCACTAAGCTCACTTAGGTAACAACAGTTGTTAAACTCTTCAATAGCTGAGGTCCAATTTTCAGAAGCACCAATTCTCTCGTCAAGATGACGAATTGCATTAAAGTCTCCCAAGGCAACCCAAGGGATATGTTTCTCATGGTTGGAAATAGCTACTAGATCATTCCAAAGGGGAGAGCGATCAATTGCTTCGTTAAAAGCATAGATTGCTGTTAATCTAAATGCCGATTTATCATTATGGCATTTAACTCTGCAATGTATGTACTAGGGTGACTCAGAAAGCTTTGAGACTGTGATAACACTTGGGTTCCAAGTGACCCAAATTCGCCCGAGGGGATGGGAGGAATAGTTATTTATGACATGCCAGAAGGGGACCATTTTACTTATGATAGCATCAACCTTAGCTATATTAACCTTAGTCTCGACTAGAATAATCAAGGAAATATTATTTCTAATAATAAAATCAGTTACGTCTTTTTGCCTAACAGGGTCATTAAGACCCCTAACGTTCCAGGAAGCAATATTCATTAAAAGAGAGACTTACAGTGCATCAGACGATGGACCTGTCGGAGGACATCTCCATTTTTCCCTTCCTCTTCGGGTCTACAGTGCGAAGCCTTTTTGGAGGAGATTCTGCCTCTTCTCCACTTTCCACTTCTGTCCCTTCGTTAATGGAAGAAAGGAGATGACATGGGTCTGCTTCGGGAATGAACTCGGAAGGATCTTCTCTTTACTAATTGAGTTATATATATATATATATATATATATATATATATATATATATATAAAAGAAAAAAAAAACACACATGAAAAAATGATTAAAGTGTACCAGTAACATTTGTAAAAAATAAATATAGAAATTTTATAAATCTCTATGCAACATCAATTTCAAAACTTTAGTTGGTCACATTAAATTCTGTAACACGGTGAAATTTAGATAACAGTGAAATTTATTGTTTGACGGTTAAAAGTAGAGATATAACATTATATACATATCTAATGAGTTTATTTTTAAAAATTTAATATATTACATTTAGCTGATGTATTTTGTAGATTTGACGTATTTCTTAGAGAGAAATTGTGTAATCTTATAACATATTGTGTTATAATTGAATAATTGATTTTTTTTTTATTTTCTACGATTTTTTACCTTATATTTAGATAGTTTTCCATGTAAATCAATACGTAATTTACTTCATTATTATTGTCTATTCAAGCTATTTTATTTAAGAAAAATGAATTCTCACCGAATGATCTTTGGATCGATGTAACAAAGATAAGAATTTATACACGATGTAAAGAAATCTCAACAACAAAGACCGCAATATCGTTAAAGATAATACTAAATTAAATCATAAGTAGTTTAAAAATAAGTGTGAATGATTTATAAAACTATTGCAAGGTAAGATATTATCCAATGTATGAATTTTTTTGCTTTGGAACTATGTGCAGATATTTCGGCAAGTAAGCAACATTTTCTGGTGATCATCGAACCTCTCAATCAAGAAGAAAATATATCCTTGATCTTGTACACAAAGATTTTTGTTCAATACGTATAAATTATTTGGTGGTACACAATAATTTGACTCATTTATCGACGATCATTCCATATACGTTTGGATCTTTTTTTCAGAATACCAAGGCCCATATGTCTGAGGCATTCAAGAATTTTCATACCAAGGTAAATTCAGAAACTTAGTAAACAATTGAACATTGTTTGAGCATATACTTATGGTGAATATCAAGGACCTTTAGAAGACTATTGTCGAGAACACAGTATAAACCTCGAGAAAGTTATCCAAAATATACAATCTTATGCAACTATCATAGTTATTATGAGGGAAAACTATGTCCATTGATGTCTATCTAATCAACATTTATCCTTTAGTTCTTTTAGATCGTGATATAATAAAAGGAGTCCAAACCAGAAGATGAATTTATTATAGACATTCGAAGACGTTTGGATGCAAAGATTTTATGCATATTTCAAGGGATGAAAATATCAAAGCTTGATAAAAGAAACCACAAAATATATACTTATAGGTCTATTTTGTAAGAATACTTCGACTATAGATTGTGGGATAATGTTGCAAGTCAAATTGTAAGAAGTAAATATGTGGGTTTTTTTAATAGAAGATTTCAAGAAATGATAAAAACCAGAGTCTCATACTTATGTTACTCTAGTAACTTAGACTCAATTCAATCTCCAGTGATAGATAAAGACTTAAAAAGATACTAAAAGTATAATAATAAAAATATTAATGATGTTCAAGATGAACCAAAACAAAAGTTAAAATAAAAACTAAGACATAGTACTATAATTCAAAGAAAGGCCACAAGATATGCACAATACAATTATGTAATACTAACAGATTAGGGGCATCCTTAATGATTTGAAAAATCTATATTCAATCTACAATGTTAAAAATATTTCAAATATGTACAAAATTATGTTAATTCATTGCACGATAACAATAGTTTTTATTTAGTTTATTTGTTCAAAAATAATAATTTATTTAACGAAAAATGGGTTTATACGTTAAAAATGAAAGAAGTAATCCACAACCGAGATACGAAAAAATAGTAGTTATGAAAGAATTCTGTGAGAATATGGAATTTTTTTGATGAAACGTTTTCTCTAGTTTCTAGCACGAATTTGGAAATTAAAAAACTTAATGTCAAGATTATTTTTTATATGGTGATCTCAATGAGAAGATTTATATGGACTGACTTGAGGGATCTCAGGTTAAAAGTAAAAAATAATTGATATACAGACTAAAAAGTAACTGTATTTCTTGAAGCAAATACCCCGATAATGGTGCATGGAGTTCAAGGCTTTCATGATACTTCATGGATTCAAAAATATTTTCATTGAGAACTGTATATTTTTGAAAATGTATACTAATACTATTTTATCATCCTTATCCTCTATGTTGATAATATGTTAGTCCTTTGTAGTGACAAGATAACAATAGCTGTTTCGAAGAATGACTTAAGAAAATGTTTCGACATAAAAGATTTACACCATCTAAACTATGTTGGGTATGAACAGTTATCAAGATCTACAAAATAAGAGATGTTGGTTATCACAAAAAAGATAGATCGATAAAATACTGTAAATATCTAACATGATTAAAAAATAGTTAATTTTATGTTTGCACATCATTTTAAATTAATCTCGAATTGATATCTTATGAGCAAAGAATATCAAGTAGAGAGAAGTAATGCCCAATATAGATTTAACATTGATATCTTAATATATGTGATAGTATGTACGCGATCAAACTTAGCTTATGTTGTGAAAGTTTTAAGTCATACCTAAAAAATCTAAAAATAACACATTCATTTTCAGTTAAATGAATTATGGGTCTCTTCGAGGTACGTCAAATATGTGTATGTGTGTGTGTGTGTTTTAGTTTTAGAGAATTTTGGGCTAGATGGTTACACAGGTTGGATTGATTATTGGTACAAATCCACATCAATGTGCACAATGACTATTGAATAAGGATGCATATCGTGGCAATCAATATTAAGAAAGTGTGTTTCTTTATCAACTACCGATGACGAGTATATTGTTGTAACCAGAGCCTGCAACGAGTTAATAAGAACAAATAATTTCGCTATAAAATTTGATTTCACACAAAATACTTCATCATTTATTGTAAATATCATATTACAATTAACTTAAGTAAAAAATCTTACTTATCATTCTTGGCCCAAACTCATTAATGTAGAAGATCATTAGATTCGAGTCCAACCATAATCCCAGTTTCTACAACTTAAAAAATCAATATCGGAAAAAATGGATCGGATATGATGACAAACAACTTTTTGTTACAAAAATTTGAATTATAATGTTTGAAAGTTGGGTTAGTTTTCCTCCTAACTAATTTAGAAAGTAGGTTTTTTGGGTTGCTTGTTTATCTTTGAAATAATGAAGTGGGTTAATTAAAAACAATAAATGAATTACGTGTCTTTATAAGTTCATGCATTCAATCAAAATTGAATGACTTATTCTCTTATTTTCTCGAGTCTTGTGTATAGAGAGTGGCGACATATGAAAGAAACGTATAATAAAAGAGTGGAGAAAATGTATAAAAAAGTAAAATTTCGTAGATAATAAATCTAGATTGTCTTGGTTGGATTGTCAAATCAAGCTTGAACGACCAAAATTTTAGTTCAATGTTTTCAATACATTGAATTTCAGATCTTATGATAAAATTATCATTGTGGACGGTTGAAAGTCCATATATTACGTACGATATAGATTTGATGCGTTTGTTTTGGATTTGGTGTATTCTATTTCATTGTTGATCGCATTTCGTACATGTTTAGTAACTAAAAAACTAATATAATTATATTGTATACTATATTATGGTGAATATTTTGAATTTTGATCATTAGTGATTTTTTATTTTATTCATGATTTTTTATGTAATTCACTTTTGTGTTTGTTTTTTTATTTATATTTTAAAAAAGTTGTTCATTTCTACTGGATATTTAATGATATTTCCTATAATTAAATACATTATAAAAATGATCGAAATTATATATATATATATATATTTATATTATATGAAATATTTATATAAAATTTAGATCGGCCATATGTTTTTATGAAAAAATATTTCTGAAATATATATATATATATATATATATATAATTGAATTAATAATTAAAAAGAAAACAATTAGTTGTATTATAATTTTTTTAAATAGCTAGTTGATAATTAAATAGTTGGTCACAATGAAAAAAAATATAGAGGCTCTCTCTCCCAGAAAAGCGCTCAATCCTCTTTGGCAGATTCCCAATTCATAAAATCTTCAAAGTTAAAAAAACCGATCTATGACTTCAATCCCTCCATGACTGCACCTCAAAGTTGATTTACGTCAACAATAAGAAAATCTCAATGAAACATCACCAAATCAAGGTTCAAGATCCATATTACATCAAACCCACAAATGTGAAAGAAAAATAGGCTTACAGTTCAGAACTCCACATCTCTCCAACACAAAGAATAATAACGCGAACAAAGATATTGTTCCTAAGTTAGTCAACAACCTGGTTTTCGAAAGTGATTCACCAAATCGACAACTCAGATCCTCTGGACATGCAAACACGATATCAAGATTTTATACAGAGGTGACAAAACAAAAAAATAAAGGACTTTATTTCAAGGAAAAAAGAGAGCACAAAGCTATTATATTTCAAGAAACATATAAGGATTCTTAATCTCTACTTGTAAAATTACCTTAATAACAAAAATTTTCTTTGGCCGTCCAAAACTAGATGACTTTATATATATTTTAGGGTCCTTTAAATTTTTTAAGAACCTTTAGTAGCTTTGTATGGGACTATAGACACCTATTTATCAAATTTAATAATATGTAAAATAGTAAAACATTATGGAAATGTAATGTCTGAAGCGTAAGCCAATATTCATTTAGGATACTTAAACGGTCCCCATAATTTAACTCTAGATTGGAGTCTTCCCACACTCCAGTCTGGGTTAGTTTCCCTAAAATTCTATAATTTTTGTACACTTAAGATTCTATAACTTAGATTGTAAAAGCAATTGGATTGCATTTGTCAATTTGGTTTCCATACAAAAGGTGAGCAAGCTTTAACTGTTGTACAACTTGGCTCGTTGTTGATGTTTTCAAATCCTCTTCCTCCAAAAAAATTGAATTAGTTTTGAGGAAAGAGATGATTTTTGGAAATATATCATCTATAGTGAAAACACCTTGGCCATAGAGAAAACAAATTCAATAAAGAAAACATAAATAAAGCTAGTGTTGAAACTGAGAACCAACAAACTATTAAGCCTATCAAAACCTTAAACAACCCTACAATCCTTCCAAAATAAAAACAGGCTCACAAAGTAAAGTATGTTATTGTTAATCCTAACGAATATCAAATAAATAAACCAATAAATCTCCAAATATCAAAAGAAAAACTAGAATTGAAAGATAATTTGGATACAAAAAATTCTCAACACTCTAAAACTGATTTATTTCAATCAGATTCAAACATTAATCATAGTCAAAATAGGAAAATAGAGACCACTGAAAATAATAATAATCTAAACCAAACTAAAGATGACAACAAACTAATAAAAAATCAAAATTGTGATCCAAATGAAATGAATAAAAATTATGTTATTAAGGCTCTACACTTAATTAACCTTGGCATTACATTTACAATATTTAAAGATCTGGACAATTCAGAGTCTGAACATGACTCTCCCAAAAATATATCTTATGTCAGCTTACCTTTATCATGTGAAATAAAAAAGTCATCTACCGAAAAAACATCAATAAACACATCACTACAAGAATAAAAAAATCAAAGACTAAAAATCTTAAAGGACATTTAATCAATAAATTTGTTAATTTTAGAGGATTATCCAGATCCTTAAACTTTCTCTTAAATGACTATAACAATGTTAAATTGGAACGCTAAGGGAATTGGTAATAAATGAACAATAAGAAGAAATAATTCTATAATCAAAATTGAACATATTAATTTCATTGCTCCACAAGATCCAATGATTTCAAATGTTAATCTAAAAAAATACCTAAAAAAGATTCAACTCAAGCTCGGCTAATAACAGTAATAAAATTTGGATATTTTGGAAAGAAAAGTTTGAAATAAAATTCTTATCAAATGATCAACTACTTCATATAATGATGAACTAACCTTCTTTAAATAAATTGTTTTGGCCACCATTATATATGCCAAATGTACCAGATCCAAAAGACTGGTTCTTTGTGATCATTTAAGAGAAATCTCTCGTACCAATAAACCCTGTGCAGTTATAGGTGATTTCAATATAATTGCTAATGCATCTGAGCAATTGGTTTGCTTTACTTTATGTTTGATAGGAATGAATGAATTTAATAACATGATAATGGATTGTAACCTTCAGGATCCTGGTTACTCGGGATCCAAATTTACTTGGTCCACTAACAACAACTGGAAGCGTCTTGGCAAAGCATTATACAAAGATTTGGCCAGAAATAGCTAAAACCATTCACCCTTATGTATAACAATGTCTTTATATACAAAACATCTTTTTAAATTTTTGAATATATATGGACTCCCCACAATGAATTATTAAATATGATTAACCAAAGTTGACAAGAAAACATGTATGAAAATCCCATATCTGTTTTATGGTCAAAATTTAAAAGGCCAAAACATAGATGGTGATAAAACACCAAATGATATCATAATCTTGTTAAAAAGACATAAAAGAAACATAATACATAGTATTATAATTAATGATTCATGGATTTATGATCAAAACTTATTTGATGAATCTGTAATTGAACAATTTAAAGCTCTTTTAAAATGTCAATCAAGCCATCCAAACTTAACTAATATTCATAAAAGCATACTCGAGATAATAACAAAACTCGATAAAAACTTCTTAACAACAATTCCCACTATTGATGAAATTCATAATGCAACCAAAACCTTAAATACCAATTGTATCTCTTGCGTTGATGAATTTAACTTCAGATTTTCTTAATTTTGTTGGCCTATAATTCGAAATTATTTATGTGAAGCTATATATGGTTACTTCAAAGGTACTTTCACCCAAAATTGAATTTTTGTTATTGTAATTTTCCTTATACCCAAAACAGCTCCCCTAAGTTCTGACAAGAATTTAAACCCATAAGTCTTTGCATAGTATTTAAGAGACTACTGTTAAAGCTTATAAATAACATAATAGCCAAACTTCTTACCAAAATTATTACAGAGAAACATAGTGGGTTTTTCGAAACAAAAATATACATGAAAATATCCTCATTAATCAAGAACTTACCATGACATTAACAAACAAATAATGGGTGACAATATCATATTAAACTTGGACATGACTGAAGACTTTGATATGATAACATTTAACTTCATATATATTATAATAAATTATTTTGGTTTTGAGTAATCAATTCATAAAATAATCAAAGAGGAATATAAGATGTTAATTTTCTATAATTATAAAGGGTACATCTTATGGTTACTTCAATTCCAGTAATAGTATCAGGAAGGATGATCCCATATCCCCCACCATGTTCATCATTGCTGAGGAATTCCTTATAAGGGCATAAAAAACTATTTCAAAATCACATCTCCATGCAATATAATTCAAGATGATCAATCAATATACATTTTTTTCTTTTGCAGACAATGTAATAATATTCATGAATAGATGGCTCTATCAAGAATGTCAAGAAAATTTGTGATTTTCTTGAATTCAACCAATTTGTCTATGGTCAACAAATAAACAAATAGAAAAATACATTTATCTCTTCATCTAATATGAGTAGAGACATGACAAAATCAATTGAAAACATCTTTGGATCCAAACATAGTTTCCTACCATTCAAATACTTAGGCGTTACAATTCATTATAGTAACAACACTTGTTTTTTTTATAAAACAAAACTTGTTACTTATATGAATTAGCATCTAAAATAAGAAATAAAATTTTAGAATGAGATAAAAAACTCTATCTTTTGGTGGAAGACTGATTTTCATACAACCAGTCTTATTAGCAATTCCAACATACTATATGCAAAACACCCACCTTTTTAACACTATAATATCAAGAATAAATAAACTTCTTAATAAATTTGTACGAGGATTTATTAAAAATTCCAAAATCATTATACGGTCCAAATGGTCTACACTTTGTAAACCATTAGAAGAAAATGGGCTAAACCTTAGATTGATGAAAGATATTCAGACTTCATTTTCTTGCAAACTTTGGCCAACCTTTAGAGAATATAAAAATCTATGGGCTAACCTTATGCACTATATATACTGCCCATCTTCTCATCCTCTTCAAACTAAAACTAAACCCAAATATTCTAAAATTTGGAAAAGAATGATAAAAATAAGAGACACAACATAAAAGATTATATTTTGGAAAGTGAGTAATGGTAAAATTAACTTTTGGCTTGAAAGATGGTTTCACATACACCCTATGAACTCTTTATCTCCAAATGATGAAGATTCTTTGTATGATCATATTAGAATATAATAATTTTTGAAAAAGAGATAATGGAACATTATGAAATTAAAAGAAAATGTAACCCAATCTGACATAAAAAGAATATCAAAATTTATACTAGAAATGCCACAGAAGATATTATACTATGAAATGTATCTTCTGATGTCAAGATTCTCTCTCAAAAAAACATGTAACTCAATTAGGGAAAATGATCACAAGTCAAACATACTCAAGAAATTATGGAATAATATCACTCCAAAGAAGTTCTAGTTTACTATTTCGTAACCAAAAGGTTTAATCTTTGTTGGTTCAATATTACAAAAGAAAAGGTTTAGTTTAGTTCTAAATGCCAACATTATCATAACTTAAAAACTGTAGATTACCTATTTGTTTTCCTGTAATACCACATGAAAAGTATGGAAATACTTCGAAGGTCTATTTGTCTTACTTATATGGAATCACATGACCCTCACTCATATCATCAATATTTGTTTCATGTCTATTACCAAAAACATACATATCAGAACCATTATACCCCATTATATATTGGGCTATATGGTATGCCACAAGTAAAACAAAATATAATGACATAAGGTTTACCTCTAAAAACATAATTGAGAATGTCACTTATATCTTAACTAATCTTGACAATGAAAAGTTGATAAAATCTAAGCACTAAACATATAATATGAAAATAGCCAGTTCTATTGGATGTTTTCATCATCTTCCTAGTCCAAGGATTATATCATCTCTTAAATGGAATCCTCTATCACCAAACTTATTAAAGCTTAATTGTGATGAATTTTGTTTAAGTAACGGTGAACCCAGTAGTGATTTTGTTATTAGAAATACAATGGTGAATCAATATTTGCAATAAGTAAATTGTTTGGCAAAAACACTTCCCTTATTACTTGATGACCTTATTTTATGCAAATCAAAGGATTTCAATATTTAGATATGGAAATTTACTCATTAATACCTTTTCAAATCCTCAGTTATGGTACGACACCATGGTACCTTGTTCCAATAATGAAATTTTATAGGAATTTAATCTCTTCCTAAGTGAACATCATAAATAGATTTAGGGAGCAAAATTATGCAGTTAATTGGGTTGTCAATGGGCTCTCAAATAAAAAATCAAATTTTAAGTTTTCTTCCAACCAAGCCTCATTACGTCTTAATGCTATAATCTCACTCAAAAGTATTAATATTGGATGCCTGAGAATTTCAACGTGATTATATCCAAAAAAAATTTTGCCTACCTTTTCAACTTAACTATCTTGCACTAATCTTCAGACATAGCTTACCATGACCAATGTTTTTTCTATTATTCAAGCACAATAATACACATAGTAAAATGAAGCAAGAAGAAAGGTTCAATGAGCAAGAATAACTATGGATGCCACGATGATATATCAAGGGTCAAATTGGATCATTGGAGACTCGAGAATCATTATCCTAAATTGTAACACATTGTTACAAGGCACCCGATTATAGCCTTAGTTATATGTAATTAGGCTGTTAAAAATAAAAAATTGTAAACATCTAAACTTGATAGCCTATTATCAATGAAATTATTTGTTTTGCCAAAAACAATTGGTCGGTCACATGCCAAACGATAAATTAATAAATATTACTAACTAAAAAACTACAAGGAGAATATAATTACATATACTTCAAATATAATTACATACATAACATCGCTTAAAAATATTTCCTTTCAAATATAATTACATAGATAATATTGTTTAAAAAATATATATTGGTAGTTTGAGTTCTTAACAAAGTTTTAGTAATTAGTTAACAACATATTATTAATTTAATATTTTAAAATTTGTTATTTTAAATGTGGGCTAAGTGATTCAATCGAATTTTCCGAGATTTAAAGCCAAATGTTTAAGTAAGTCGAAAGTATAAGTTACATGAGCTCATCTAGAACTTAGGTGGAGAAATGTCTATTGGAACCTAAAATAAATAGTTTTGCTAAGACTTGTTGATAAGTAACTGGTATAACCGCAAGTGCAAGATCATTACCTGCTAGGCTTAGGTACAAAAGCTTATGTTGGCAAGGTTTATATATATATATGTTTATGGAAGGAACTTGAATCATTATTATCTTGAACAATTTGAATTGATGAATCACTCTTAAACTTTTATTAGTTACCATTGATTAAAGCATGCTTTAAGCATAATCAGGATAATACAAGATACAACCACGTTAAATACTGGAATAAAGGTATAAACTTATTGTTGTGAGCACACAAGTTTTTAGAGAAAGAGCAAGAGAAAATATACAATTTTTTGGGTTTCAGAGAGAAAAAAATATATGAAATAAATATTAAGAGAAGTATTAAGATCCATAATTCCTTCTGTACGCCGAAGTAGCTTTGTAACAAAATATGAGTGATTGTGCTAGTTGTACCGATTAAGTTTTCTTGTAATCTTTTTATATAAAAAATTAATGTTCGTTGCCCGTGGATGTAGGATTTCTTCACAATATGAACCACGTTAAATAGTATCATGTGTGCTTCGTTTATATTTTAATTTTATTCTTAATTTTTAGTTGGAAGGTTCACATAGTCGAAGCTCTATTTTCTTCATGTAACATGTTCATGAATTAAATCACCCAAGGTTTAAGTTTCAGCCTACTACCAAAGGTGCACCAACTTAAACCTAAAGTTTCTGCCAAGGCTTATGAGTTAATATTGTGATTGCCACCGAGTGTCAATCATAATTTTTTTTTGTGTATTTTGTGCGCCATTATCTTAAAATTTGTGCTTTGATCATGGATGATCTGTAATAATATAGTTATGTAGGTGGTAAACAAAACGTAGAAGAATGGATATCTCTTTAGATCTTGAGTGTAGAGATCCAAATCTCATTGTAATATCAAGACAAGTCACAAAGATGATTTTCATGAAGTACGATATTGAAACATTCAATGAAGAATATGATTTTAACCTCAAGAGAGTTAAGAAATGAGCTTTCCTAATACATAAATAGTTGTTTACTTCCATTGATTAGAAAGTTTTAGATGAGGTTGATGTTGAAGTATTGTCCAAGGGATATACTGCTTGATTTTTGAGCTTGAAGTCAAGGTAATTCGAGCGGCGTATGAAGAGCATATGGTGTTTGGGATATAGAATCAATTGGAATATATTTACATGAAAAAGTCAATAGCCGACATACTATATCTCAAGAAACAACTGTATATATTGACAATGGATAGTAGCAAGGAGATACAATAACACTTGGATAATTTTAATAGAATTATTATTTATTTGAATACAATTAAATTCAAATTAGAAGAAGATGATTAATAAATAATGTTTTTGAGTTCTCTAACAAAGGTATATGAGAACTTTTTTGACACCGTGCTCTATGGAGAAATTCATTTACGATGGTCGGAACTAAGAGTGCTCTAAACTCAAAATATATTCAAAAGAAGACCAGTTTGAAGAGTGACTTGGATGGTCTGAGACTGAGTATGAGGGGAAGATATGGAAGAAAAGATTCAATGATATAGAGATGAAACTTGTGGTCCAAATCTAAAATATTTTTGAGTGGTTCTAGAATCAAATGGTTGTTGTGCAAGAATAAAATTCATATTAGTAAGAACTATTCTAAGAGGAGTAAATGAAATAGTTATCTGAAGCTTGAAGCTAGAGATGTTTCAGTATTCTCGGATGATTATGGAAATATTAATGCTTTAATGATTTCTACTTACATGTAAAATGACAAGGGAATCTTAGAATCATGAGTTTCATTCCACATGACATCCAACAAAAAATGGTTTGAAAACCTGAGATTATTTGATGATGACAAGGTTATACAAAGGAATGATGAAACTTATGTTGTTAAAGTAATGAGGAACATTTGGCTCAAGTTATCTACGATACTTGAGATAGTGATAATAAATATAAAATATGTACCCAAAGTTAAACATAACCTTCTCTTTATTGACATGTTAGATGAGGAAGACTTAACTTATAAGATTGGATTTGAAAAACGTAAGATTCTTCAAGGCTCACTATTTGTTATGAAAACCTATAAGGCTAATGGTGTTTTAGTTATTAAAGGGTTGGCAATGACTAATAGTGTGTCTAGTGTAGAGATAGATTCAACGAAGATGTGACATTTGAGGTTAGGGCATGTGAGTGATAAAGGCCTTAATGAGCTAAGGAAACAAGGGTTTTTGGATAGTAGCACAATTCATAAGTTGAGCTTCTGTGAAAGTTGCGTACTGGGTAAAATAAAAAAGGGTAAGTACTTGCCTATCAATCATATAACTAGTGATGTGCTTGAATATCTTCATTCCGACCTTTGGGGACCTACAAGGCATCCTATAATGGGAGGTTCTGGGTATTTCACTTTCTTGATTAACGACTATTCTATAAAAGTATAGGTTCCACTTTTGAAGATCAATGATGGAGTATTTGATTTTTCTAGGGATTTGAAAAAGCTGGCGGAGAATCATACTAGGAATATGTTAAAGAAGTTAAGAACTAACAATGGTTTGGAATATGAGAATGCACCATTTACTAGTTATTTTTCTAAAATTAGCATTTGTAGACATAAAACCATGAAGAGAACTCTTAAAAAATGGTCTTTTTGAGAGGATGAACAAAATATGGAAATGGTAAAGTGTATACTTTTAACAACTGGAACATGAAGAGTTAAGAAATATCTCTAGGGTAATTTTGTGTTATGTGACTATTCGAGGGTCCAAACAGTAAAGTACAAATACTACGGGAAAACCCATTTCTAGAGAGAGAAAGTAGAGTTAAGCTAAGTAGAGAGAGAAAGTAATCTTATATTAATTAGCCAGATTATCAACTCGTGTGTGGTCCTTTTATAGTACAATAATGGGCCCCACACACTTTAATTCCTATATATTACACATTTAGTCCCTATATTTTCTCACTTATCCATAATAACTATTTATATTGTGCTTTTAACGATATTTCCCCAATAAAAATACTTCCTTACAATTTTCCCATACATCTTTTATTCTCCCTCATCAGTAGCCCCCCAGTCCTAGTAAAAATATTTTTACCAGGACTGCGAATACATCTTCGAATTTCATCTTGTTTGTTTCAATTCTCCTTGAAAATGCACTTCCTCGAATATCTTTTACTCTTCATATGTCCTCGAATAATACTTCTTCAAATACAAGATACCTCTTCGAAGAGTCTTCTTCTTCGAATATTTTTTACTCTTCATATGTCCTCGAATAATACTTCTTCAAATACAAGATACCTCTTCGAAGAGTCTTCTTCTTCGAATATTTTTCACTCTTCATATATTTTCACTCTTCGAATACTTTCACTCTTCGAATAATTTTTCAAAAAATACCTCTCATGCAATACAGATTAGCCCCCCCCCCCCCCATTCTTTGCAATGTCTTAGCAAAGTTTGATCCATGTCTCTCATCAACTTTATTCATCGAAATTAATTGGCTCGTCATTATACAGCCTCCCATACTTGGCTAATAAATTGCAAGGATTGGACTCATCGGAATTAGCAGTGCGAGCTTGCAAAATTGAGACAACAAACTGCCACCTTTTTCATGACGTCATTAGTCGTAATTCTCTGTCACCAAATCTCTTTAGAGATCTTATCCCGGTTCCCAACACTTTTCATCATTTGATTGCCTCTTCATCTTCTCCCTCGTTTTTCGAATCAACAAAATTGCACATATTTTACCCGTAACACCCCTAGGAAAACAAAGGAAAATGTCCCCAGACCTAGCTTGCCCTAAAAGCCCATCTTCCTCTATAAATACTGATCTCCTTCATTTACATTCCAAACTTTTCGTTCTAAAATTTCTAAAGAGAGAAAGCTGGCTTATAAACCTCGTCGGATTCCAGAGTGGCTTCTAATCAGTAAAAAATTTCAAGAGAGAGTTGCTGTTGGTGAATACGTTGAGCCTCAACCCCAACCTTCTGTCACCACATTCTACAGTTCCTGGCCTCCATCAGAAAACTCTGCTGCTATCATACCCCTCGAAAGTTCGCAACAAAATCAAGTTTCCGATCTCAACCCCCTCGAACCCATGGGTAAAGATAGACACCACAAACATTCTTCTGGGAAGAGGAAAAGGCAAGAAGAACTCTCAGGAGCGCAAGCGCGCCAATGGAACTCCCTCAGAAACTCCAGAGCCCCCTTTGGCTTTAGTAGTTGAAAATCCTCCTCTGAAGACCGACAACTCTGGATTAAGCCTTCTAGCCACCCCTTCAATAACGGCAACCGGGAGCCCTCAATTTTCTCCAGGAAGAAACACCATTACCGAAGACGAGCTTCGAGCAATGCGAAACAAATCCTTTGCTGCTAAAGGGAAATAAATTGCCTCGGATATTCCTGAGCCAGCAACTCAACCAATTTCTACTGCAGAGCAGAGTAAAGCCATTGAGCTTCCCTCAGAGTCTTCCAGTCAAATGATTACCACTCCCCCAAAAATGTCCGAAGAACAAGCTCGTCGGATTGCCCCTAAGTCGAAGGGAGACATCACTCTTCCCTTAGAACTTGATGCCATCGCAAGCAACAACATTCGAGGAATTGAAAAAAAGCATATGGTTGCACTACACAACATATCTTATAAGTACTTTTGCCCTCGGATGAGCCCATGATGAGGACCCGTGGTGTATTCCCTCGTACATTGACATTAGGTTCCTCTCAGAAGGTGAGACTCCTTTATCAGTTAGGGATAATTAGTTAGTTGTTTATACTGAAATTATGAATTGGGGGTTAAGGTTTCCCTTAGACCCAATTTTTATTGAATACTTTGCAAAGATTGACCTCTACTCTTCACAAGCCGGTCCAAATATGTGGTTCACACTTATGAAATGTATCATGTCTTCGAGGATTTCGGGCAACGAATTTTCCTTAGAATAGCTCATCAAACTATCTGGCTTAGCAAGGAATCCGTTTTCCCATTTTATTCATTAACTTTTAGCCGAAGACAAAAAGTTTTGAAGGACTTGCTAGAAGTTGATAAGAAATGAAGGCAACAATTTGTCTACTTCTCTGGCCATTGGGAGACAGGATCGGAGTTGACTCCTTCGAATCCACACAAGTTATCTCTCTTGTGGACCAACAAATGTAAGTCCCTTAACTTCTTCGTTTTATCCTTCCTTCTCGGATAATAATGTACTAACTAAATTCTTTGTAGCTATGACCGGAGTTTCAAAACCATACGCAGATTACGTAAAGAGTGCTACCACCATCTTCACCAAACTTAACGAGTGGGCTAAAGAAAATTGGGACAACAGATTCCACCTGTGCTTCATGAATAACAACTTGACCAAAAGTCGACTCTGGAGGTTGGGTCCCCTTGATCGGTTGACCATGAAAGAATTGATGACCCCTCCCTCTCAACAAGAAATTCTGGATCGAGTAACCAAGAAATATATAGTCATCTATCTTCCGAAACGTTCTCGTGCTAAAAGTAACCTTGGTGAATCCGACGAGGAGGTGTCCACAAAAGACCTTCAGTCAGACTCTGAAGGGTTAGCTGCTAGTCAGGAGCCATCCTCTCCAACAAACATTGTTGCACCCATATCGATTTCTCCTCCAAAGAAATATGTCCACCCTAACAAGAAAAAAGATACCAAGGCAAAAGAAGGCAAGAAAAAGGTTGTATTGGAACCCATCCAAGAATTATCCGAGGATGGTAAAACACAGGATGGTGTCCAGGAAATTGCTCAAGGTACTGAGACCCAAGATGTGTCAAGTGAGCCTGAAAAGGAAGCTAGAGAAAATTCAAGTCAGATACCTAATTCTCCTCTTACCCAGGCTTCAAGTCCCTCTCAAATAGAAAATTCTCCTACATTAGCACCGCTCCCAGTTTCCCGAAGCGATCCTCCTCAACATGTGGATCTCAATATTCTAACTGGTGAGTGTTCAGATTTTCACCCCATAACAATCGGTTCACCTTCCAGCTCCTTCAAAATTCCTCAGTATGATGAATTCTCACTAAGTCTTCGTAGCCTTCTTTATGCTTCGGTAAACATGGGAAGAAGAATGCAGCATCTAGAAGACAAAAAAAAACCACTATAAGTTCAAGGTTTCTCTTGCTTCCTCTCAACTTGAAGAGGTCAAGAAACAACACACCATTTTAGAGGGTTAAACAGATGCACTTTATGAAAGATTATCTACCTCTAAAAATTATGTCATTATGCTTGAAAGATGCTGCCAAAAAGAAATAGACCTCTACCAAAAGAATATGGGGGCTCAAGAGAAACTTTTGATAGAACTCCAGAAAGCTCACCATCTTGCATGCAAAGGATTTAACGATTGTTTTGCTGATTATGAGAAAGTTATGGAGGACAGAAAAAAGTTAGTGAAGAGAATTCAATATTTTCCAAAACAAGTTGAGGAGGAGAAAGAAAACACTGTGAATGCTTATGCGGCCAAGTGTGCAGACAATCTCAACACTCGAGATGCTACTATCCAAGCAGGGCTAATCACCCAAATTCATGCAGAATACCCCGAGTATAACTTAGGCAATTTTTGGAAGCTCGTCTCCCCCGACCTTCGCCCTCCTAACATTGTGGTTAGTGATAGTGAGGCATCGGACGAGGAGAGCGAATGTTAGCATGTTTGGAAATTCTTGTGTATAAGTCCTTGTAAGGCAATTTTTGTAACCCATCTGATTTTCTCCGAAGAGCACCCTCCTCAAAGTTTTGTGTATGCCACTTCTTAAAATGACAATATTATAACTTGTTAATCTTCACATTTTTCATATGAAAGAATAAGTGTGTGCCAACTTGCGTTGAATGGTTGCTTTTTGCCGATTTGCATCGTAATATTCGTTGTATGCTGCGCTAAGGCAAGCTTAGAAAGAATAATTTGAGGCAACAAAAATTTTTGTCTCAAAAAGAATAGTGTGAGGAAAAAAAATTGTTTCCGAAAGAATAGTTCGAGGCAAAAAATGCAACTATATTAATCAGCTTATAATGACACCTCGTTAAAACCTTCTTGTGCCTAACATGAAAGGAAAGAGTATGCCCTCCCTGTTTTTGTAAACCTGAAAATACACAAAAGACAAACATTAAATGCTAACTTCTTCCTCATTCCAGATACAATTTTAAGTGTTCGATATTCCATGGATGCCTAAGATACCGCCCTTCCTTGTCTTTTAATCTATACGTTCCCTGCTTTACTTTCTCCGTTACTTCATAAGGGCCCTCCCAATTTGGCCCCAACTTTCCAAGAATCTTCTCTTTAGTGTGCATAAAAACTTTTTGTAACACTTTGTCCCCCACCTTGAAATCTCTTTGCTTTACTTTAGAAGCATACCTACTCCTCATTAACGTTTGATAATGCAAGGACTTTAACTGTGCGCGTCGTCTTTTCTCTTCCACCAAATTTAATTCCAAGGCTCTGCTTTGATCGTTCAAATTTTCTGTATAAGCTGCCACACAATATGATGGGAAGACAATCTCCGAAGGGACAATTGCATCCATACCGTACACTAAGGCAAATGAAGATGTAGCAGTTGCGGTTCGAGGCGTCGCCCTATAAGCCCACAATACTTCTTGTAAATAATCAGGCCATTTTCCAGTGTTTCTTTCCAAAGTCTTTTTCAACCCATCCAAAATTGTTCAATTGGTCACTTCCACCTGACCGTTAGCCTGGGGATGGAATGGGGCAGAAAAACATTGTCGTATGCCCCTCGAAAGGCAAAAGCTTTCAAACTCCTTGTTATCGAATTGAGGCCCATTATCCGCTGTGATTTTCATCAGTACCCCAAAACGACAACAAATATTCGAGACAACGACCTTGATAACATCTTTTTCTTTTGTTCCTGCTAGAGGTTCCGCTGCCACACACTTAGAAAAATAATCCACTGCTACGATTATAGTCTGCCTTCCACCAGACGCCATTGGTAGGGGCCCAACTAGGTCAATGCCCCACCTATCAAATGGGACTGCTTCTGAAATACTCTCCAAGAACACCCCAGGCTTGTGTATTATGTTTGCATAGCGCTGACACGTATCACACCGCTTTACCAAATCTTTCGCATCAAAAGAGATGGTCGGCCAATAATAACCAACCAAAAACACTCGTCGAATTAACGCTTTATACCCACAATGGGCCGAACCTTCCCCATCGTGCAATTCTGACAGGATAAACGGCGACTCGTCCTTAGCCAGACACCTAAGTAATGGTCTGCTCAAGGATTTCTTATATAAAACTCCTCCTAACAGGATGTAACCATGAGACTTAAACCTAACCCTCCTAGCCTCAGACTTTTCTATGGGTAAACTATCTTTTTCCAAGAAGTCTACGATTTCTGACCTCCAATCATTTGTGATCACATTTCTTACTTCCTTAATGTTCATTGAATGCTCTATACCGGCCATAACCGAAGGGTGTTCCTGAATTAAGACCCATGGATAACCTTCCGATCGTGAAGCAGCAGCCAAAGAATCAGAGACGACATTTGCCTCCCTTCGAACATGCTCGTATTCGACCTCATCGAATTCGGTAACCAAATCTTTTAACACTTGTAAGTACTGGACCAGTTTATCTTTTCGTGCCTTAGACTCTCCCAAAGCTTGATTTATCACTAACTGTGGATCACTGACCAATTTAAACTTTCTGGCTCCACATATTCGAGCCAATCGTAAACCCGCCAATGCTGCCTCATACTCTGCCTTATTATTGGTTGCCTTGAAACCGAATCGAATAGCCTGAAACATGGCTATCCCTTCTGGAGAAATTAGTTGGATGCCCGCACTACTTCCAGAATTATTCGACCCCCGTCCGTTCGAATGAACCATTCCGTCTTATCTGAGTGGTCAACAATCTCCATGTCGTCCCTTTCTGAGTGGAATTCAACCAAGAAATCAGCCAAAACCTGAGTTTTTATTGCTGTCCCTGGCTCAAATGTGATGTCGAAATCTCCCAGTTCAACTGACCATTTTGTCATCCTTCCAGATAAATCTGGTCGCTGTAACAAACTTGTTAAGGGGAATGTTGTTGGAACCACAATAGGGTGGGCTTGGAAATATGGCCGCATTTTCTGTGCCGCTGTTACTAACGCTAAGCCTAACTTTTCCAACTTAAGATATCGTTTCTCAGCATCTAACAAACTTTTGCTGACATAATAAATTGGTTTCAACATATCGACCTCTTCCCGGAGTAAAACGACACTGACTGCATAATCTGATACCGACACATAGACGATCAACTTCTCTCCCACCAAAGGCTTGGAAAGTATCTCCGGGGACACCAAATATTCTTGAATCTGGCGAAAAGTGGCTGAGCATTCCTCGGTCCAATTAAACTGTCTCGCGTTTCGTAATACCTTAAAGAAAGGCGCACACTTATCCGACGAACGAGAAATAAACCTATTCAATGCTGGAAATCTCCCTGTCACAATCTATACTTCTTTGATATTCCGAGGTGGCGTCATAGTTTTCAAAGGCTTTATATGTTATGGGTCAGATTCTATGCCCCTTTCACTTATCATGTAACCAAGGAACTTCCCCGATCGTACCCCAAAAATGCACTTTTCTAGATTTAACTTCAAATTGAATTTACTTAGATTATTAAATGTTTCTTCCAAGTCGTAGAAATGATCTTCATCCTGCAAACCTTTTACCAGCATATCATCGATGTAAGCTTCCACATTTCTGCCAATTTCCCCTCAAAGGTTTTGTTGACCAAGCGCTCATAAGTTGCCCCTGCATTTTTAGGCCAAATGGCATGACCTTATAACAATATAATGCTCTCCCAGTAATAAACGATGTGCTTTCTTAATCTTTTGCATCAAACCTGATTTGATTATATCATGAATAGGCATCCATGAAAGACAATAATCGATTACCCAAAGTAGAATCTACTAACTGATCAATTCGAGGCACCAGAAAATGATATTGGGGAAAGCCCTATTCAGGTCCGTGAAATCCACGCACATCCTCCACTTTCCATTCTTTTTCCTGACCAAGACTGGATTCGAGGCCCATACATGGTATTGCGACTCTCGAATGTGGCCTATGCTTAATAACCGTTCCACTTTCGAGAGAATAGCTGCAGATTTTTCCTGAGAAACTGGTCTTGTTTTCTGAACAATGGGTCGAACATCATGCCGTACTGCAAGTTTTTGACATATTATTTCAGGTAGTACTCCCGTAACATCCTGTGCACACCAAGCAAACATATTTAACTTCGTTGACAAAAACACAATCAATCGTTCTCTGAGCTCAAAAGAAAGTTTGACTCCAATCTTTAAAAATTTCCCCCCTTCAAACTTATACTCCTCGTTATCCTCCTCCAGAACCAGAAACTCGGGGGACTCCCTCGGATCATCACAGGGAATGATTTCCGAGGAAGTCCCCTTTAATCGCTACGCCTGTTCTGATACTTCTCCCCGAACTCCCTTCGAGGAAAGAGCTATCTGATAACATTCTCGAGCCATTTTCTGGCTGCTCCTGATCGTCCCTACATTATTTCCTATCACATATTTCAGACACTGGTGTACCGTAGAAATAACACCATGCATTTTGGACAGCCAAGAGCGACCCAAAATTTCATTGTACGATGTTGGGGCGTCCACCACTATGAACAATACTTCCACTTTCTTCTTAAACGGCCCACGTCCTAACTCTACCACACACTGAAACTCTCCAACGACTATTGCTGTCACTCCCGTAAAGCCGACTATAGTTCTGTCGGATCGTCGTATAATAGACGGGTCAGAAATTCTCCTGTATATACTCATAAATAAAATATTTGCGGAACTTCCTGTGTCAATAAGTATCTTCTGAACACGGTCTCCAGCTATACCCGTAGCAATAACCATCGCATCTTCATGTGGGCCTACTACATTCCTCATATCATAATCGTCAAAACATATGATGGGAGAAGGAAATCAATGCATATGCGCTGAAACTCCCGCTTCAATTTGTATGGTCAAGTTTACCATATGTCTCTTCCGCGAACTATTAGAATTTCCTGTAACGGTATCTCCTCCGAAGATAGCCAGCGACTCGAAAAAAGAACACAACTCATTCACCTTCCCCTTGGAATAATCTCCTCTACCATGTTCACGTTATTTCTCCCTTCCTTGGGATCCAGATACTTTTGTTCAATATCGAAAACATCAAACTCTTCAGAAATCACCATTGCTGTGTCAGCAATCTTTGGGACAGCCTTTACCGTAGCGTTTTTCTGAGAGTTCTTTTTCACAAACTCTAATAACATTCCATTCTCAATCAAAGCTTGCACTTCTTTTTCAAGGCAATGCATTCTTTAGTATCATGTCCAATGTCCTCATGGTACTTACAGAACCTGTTAGCACTTCTACTTTCCCTCAGAGTTTGAATGGGAAAAGGTTTTCTGAACGGCACCGTTGATCTTGCCTTATCAAATATCGTAGCCATGTTTCCGTTAACTCCGCAAAATAGTCCGGTCGAATCCATTTGTTCGAAATTGGCCTCGTGCCTTGATTATAGTTTTGCTGGTTACTATAGTTCGTTCTTGGCCTCAGAGGATACTGACCCGCACTCTTAGCTGGAACACTAGTACGCGGCCCTGGATTATTAGAGTCAGTCCATTAAAATTGGTTCTGCTCCAATTGATCGCTTGATCCTTTCTCGGATGCCTGAGTCTCCTCCACTAAAATCCTCTTCTCAACTTGATCCAATAGTTCCCCAAAAGTCATTGCCCGACTTTCTGCTACCGTGTCCTTTAATAATCCGGGGAGAAGCCCCATCCTGAATGCTGCGAGTGCCACGGAATCTTTACAATACTGCATGTCCGTTTTTGTTTTAACAAATCGATTGGTGTAATGCTTCAAACTCTCCCTCACTTTTTGCCTACAATAGATCATCGTGTCTCCATTAGCTCGAAACTTCTTGCTCCCCATAAAATGTTGTCTAAAGATATTCCAGAACATGCCAAAATTCTTTATCGAGCCCTGTGGAAGCCGATTATACCACTTGGAAGCCACCCCTTTGAAAGTTTGAGAAAACGCTATGCACAACAATTTATCATCTTCATCGAAATTGATCATGAAATTCTTGAATTGCTTGATGTGATTATCAGGATCCTGCGTCCCATTAAAATTTTCTAGCTTGGATATATCAAAGTGTTTTGGGAGGTTCCCAGCTAAAATTTCCGAGGACAAAGGAGAAGCTCTCCAATTACGACCCGTCCTATAAATGTTTGCTCTCAAATGTTCATGGCTCGGAAAATAGAGTCCTTCCTCAGATGGAAAAGTGTACTAATGCTGCCATTCCGAATTCCGATGATCGACATGCTGGTTCCCAGAGGAAAAATTCATTTGGTCATAGCCCTGCTCATTAGCATAAGCGTGATAGGTCTTTTCCCTTGGAGATTTTCTCTCCCAGCTTCTTCCCCTCCGGTGTTCCCCATGCCTTCGACCATATCTTATCTTTCTGTGATTTCTCATAGGAGAAGACTCTGGTGAAATGTAAAGAGAATAATCGCTTGAATCAGAAGATTTCAGGTGGCGTTTTTCTTTCCTCCTCGTAGAATATCGCTCATGACCTCTATATCTATCGTCTTTGTCTCTAGGACGAAAGTCGGTCGCACGCTCTTCCTTTTCACGGTCAGGCTCCCTCATTACCTCAGAGTGAAGATTTTCCTGAACAGTTTCTTTTTCCGCCCTCAGTCTTTCAATCTCCAACAATAACTCATTCCTTCGAGCCAACAAATCTGAATCATCAATTTCTCTGCCGCGCTGGCCCCCATGCGCCTCGTATTCCATGTCATTCCGATAAGTATTCCCCACAAGATTCTCCTCACAATCGTTAACAAAATCATCCCCTTGTTGTTCCATGATTCCGCTCGGAGCATGAATAATTCCTAGAAGGAGATTGTCGTTAGAACAATCTTCATTTCCCACAGACGGCGCCACTCAAGATTTGAGAAATAACTCTAGGGTGATTTTGTGTTATGTGACTATTCGAGGGTCCAAACAGTAAAGTACAAATACTACGGGAAAGCCCATTTCTAGAGAGAGAAAGTAGAGTTAAGCTAAGTAGAGAGAGAAAGTAATCTTATATTAATCAGCTAGATTATCAACTCGTGTGTGGTCCTTTTATAGTACAATAATGGGCCCCACACACTTTAATTCCTACCTATTACACATTTAGTCCCTATATTTTCTCACTTACATAATAACTATTTATATTGTGCTTTTAATAATATTTCCCCAATAAAAATGCTTCCTTACAATTTTCCCATACATCTTTTATTATCCCTCATCAGAACATGCCAAAGGTTTTGGGGAGGAATTGCAAAGAGAATTTCATACATCATCATCAATAAGAGTCCATATTGAAATCAAAGTTTAAATATTCACATGATATATGAATTTCAAAAAGATATTGTTTAAAAATATTTGAGAGTGTGCAGAAGTCATGCCTATCCATGTGTGAAGCAAGACAAACTTCAGCTAAGAGCACTGAAGTTTTTGTTCACCGGCTATAAAAAAAGGAAAATTGTATAAGTTACGGTGCATATAGCCTGTAAGTATTCAATGAGGATATTATGCCATCAGACGATAGATACGAAACCTAGTAATAAGGATAATATATTTAGAGTTGATGATGCGTATGAACAAAAAAGTGAAGCCAATGATTCTTTTTTCAAAGATGATTTTAGACTTGGTACAAGTATGAATCATGTAAATGAAGTTTGTTAGAAAATAGCCAAAAGTTTGATGTTATGGAACCTTCGAATTTTCAGGGTGACGAGAAACATGATGATCTTGACAATTATGAGTTGGCGAGAGATGGAGCACGAATACCCCTCAATATGTACCCAAAAAAATATACCATCGATAAAGAGCATCAAACGACAAGAGTGAAAACCTTGAAGACAAGGTTCATAAGCGATAAAACATCGTTTAAAAAACATTTACCACCATCATAATCTAATACAAAATCACGTGCGACGTGCATAGTCTTTGAGGTCTTAAAATAACCTTTTAACAAGCCGAAAGAAATAGGATTATCTTCGTATATTTCTCTTTTAGATTTTATAAAAGTGATCTATGGCATGCGATATAAAATATCTAAACCATAACCGGATTTAATAAGGGTTTGAACGTTTTTGGAATTGATTTGACTTCTTGATCTAATACCATCACTTATCTCGTTTGATATCAAATTGGACGTCAAAGAATTTTCATTATTATGACGAGAAACCAGTATAACACTTATGATCACCAAAATATTGTTTGATATCATATTTCCATTTGATTGATCAATTGAAACATAAAGCCTTCATCATCATTTATTCTTTTTCATCAAGTAATGAATACTTAATCTTTCGTTTTGATTATTAATGAATTTATAAGTAAATTCATGTCCGATAGCAAATCGAGATAAAGCAAGACGCATAGATGTAACACCGCCTATAAATACCTGCCATACGTTTCCATCATCCCAACTTCTAGTAGCAAGTTTTTTTTTCTTATGTTAAAAAAACAAACACTGAACTGTGTTTTTCAGTTGGCATGATATCTCAACTATACAACCAATATTATGTAACGATACTCTATAAATATTATCCAAATAAGTATCATCAATATGTAAATATCTAGTTTTAACTGTTTGACCAATCTTAATAAAAATATATTGACCTTTACTACAGCCAGCTAATGCAGCCAATGATAGAAAATCATCTTCACAACACACACAAAAGTTTTAATATTCACCAAATGAATAACTGAAGCTAGCAGGGCATATGACAAGCCAATCCCACTTGCTTATTACGAAATCAACCTACTTTTATAATTTTCAAAAATATTAAGTAGATGAACAAAAACTTCGTTATTTTGTTAAACAATAACCATAAAGACATACACAAACCTACAAATAAACAAAATAAAAGAAGCAAAATTAAGTTTGGGCTCTTTTCACACCTAACTTTCATCTATCTGCTCAACCAAAAAAAAAGGTTACTACTCAACAAAATTACACATAATTATGCAATACAACAATTCTTACTAATTACATAACCAAAAATATAATTAATTGCGCAACCAAACACACTAACTAATTACACAGCCAAAATATACATAATTTCGAAACCCAACAATGCTAACTATCTACGTAACCTAAATGAATCTTATTACGCAATCCAACCTAAAAAACCAAAATCTCAAAATCTGTTTTCCACGAAATCACTCTTTTCAAATAATTATCAAAATATTTACGTGAATAAATAAAATCAAAAAATCAGTATAATCATAAAACATCAATATAAAAAATAATAAAAACAGAAGACAACAATCATATTTGAATCAACGAACGATGGATAATTGACGAACAATAAAAAAAACGATAGCCAATTACACAACAAATTGATTGGACGAAGAACAAATAATTAACCGCAGATCACATAAAAATATTAATCAAACGAAACAAAATTAATAAATCAAAATCGTACTAACAAAACGAATACACGAAAAATATTTAAAAAAACACAAATAACTATTAAAAACCAAATCGTTATAAATATTTGTTCAAACTATAAATCATCCGTAATAAATAGTACTTTGATTCTAAATGACTATTGATAAACTATTTTATATGATTTATCAAACTTTAACTGAACCCATTCTTCCGGGAATGACATTAGAATATAAGTTGGAACTTGGGAGTAGAATCCAAGTCAATAATCAATAAAGTGATTCTTGACAAAAACTCGTTGAATCAATCATTTTGAAGAGGACAATAATTGGGAAAAGGAAAACGCACCCTTTTCTCTTTGGGCCAAATTTTCATGCCCGTGGGATCTTTCATTGAATTTCAAGTTTCCTTTCAAAATTTCATGTACCTAAAATGCATGACTACGATTGGCTTCAAATCATTTTATTTTCAAGTGTCCGCTGTTTAATGTCACCCGAATATTCTACCTTTAACTTTCTATTTGATTAGTAGTTATACGTCTATTCACGATTGTAGTAATACCTAGAATTTCACTTAGAAAATAAACGAATATATTTTGGGTATGTAAAATTAAAACAACTTATTATACAACATAATAATATAATCCGACCAAATATTATACTTATTAATTGAATAGTTATAAATAAAACGATCTTGTTACACTTTTATGGTAATTTGATTCGTTTTTAAGTTGGTGATAAGAACATAATTAATTCTTCATCCATTTAAAAGTTGTTTTTAGATTTATTTCTTCATATAATTATCCTCTAATTCATTTTTATAACGTGAAAAAGTGATTGATATCTTGTTTATATCATTCATAACGTCGGACTTTGTTGGAGATGAGAAACGTAGAACAGTTCAGATTTTTTTAAAAGGACAATTCAGATCTAAACATTGCATCATGATGAGTAAATAGTATGCCTAATGACTCACCTGAGTGTCAAGTTCATTTATTTTTGGGTTTGGGATGTCCCGATCCGAATGGTCCATGGATCCAAAAAAGACTATAAATAATCCGACAAAGAACATTAAATTACTATGCAATTTATCACAAATGGCTCAAGCACAGAACATAAATAAAGGACAGACTGAAAAGAACATGATTTAACGTGGTTCGACAATTGTCTACACGGGCGTCGCCAGAGAAAAATGTTTCATTATGATATAAAAGGGTTACAAATTTCAAATTGTGTTTTTGTGTAGTCCTAGTAGTCTATTTATGGGGAATACATAGATCCTACTAGATAATGGGCCTAATGGGCTCATACGACACAACTAACAATGATACTGTCACAACACTTAACTGTACTGCCGAACATAGTACACTATCAATGCATTATTCGACTAATTTAGAATACATTGCATCATGATGTCTAATGTCTCACCTGAGTGTCTAGATCACTCTTCCATCAATTTTTACCACCACCAATTTATATTTTAAATAAATCATTCTTTATATTATATTTTGTTTTGTAAAAACATTATATATTGTGAAAAAATCTAAATACAGTCAGAGAACAATTAAGCACCTAAATACAACATGAAAATCGTTTATCGATAATAATGGGAAAAAAATCGTAATACAAGATATTACAACGGAATATATGAAACTTAAGAATACAAGAGACTATACACAAAAATACAACAGCCTACTTCCAAAAACAAGATCTAGATTTGAGAACCCTTATAGAAGGGCTCTACCACGAGAACAAAAATGGCAGACTCAATGAAGCTATGAACAATAGCCAGACAGTCCCTGACACGAATATCATAGGCTCAGAAGAGAGAAAATTCAAAAAACCAAACACAGCTGAACCCAGCATAGTCTAGAGTTCAAAAGCTCCAAGTGTCTAAACGGAACAACACCCGATTAGAGAATTTGAATGAAAAATTATTCACCACTAAATCAAAATGCCATAAGCAACTAAAGAAAGGCCAAACCATCGAAATGGTGCCAAAAGACCAGTTGATTCGAGTGGAGACTTCAACCATAAAACCATTTGAACTGAAAAACCAAAACATTACTTTCCCAATAAAAAAACATAAATAAATAAAAAATGCGGCCTCTTGAGAAAAATCGTTGTTTACTCATGGAAAATGAAAAATAAAACAATCTTCTTTAGTATATAAGAGAGAGATTTGGTTATTTTACTCTTAAAGAAAGAATAGAAAAGGGAGAAATAAGCACTTAACAAGAAAACAATTGAGAGGAAGACACCATAACGATGCTCTTTAGAGTCAGAGAGAGTCGCTGCTTGAAGAGAGAAGCGTTTTTTTATTTACATTTATTTTTCACATATGGATTGATCACAAGTGTGACAGCTTTTCAATAGTAAAATATACACTATTGATTATAGTAAAATTTTCTAGTTATGTTAAGGAGATAACAGATACTTCTTTCGTTCCATTTCACATGTCATTTAAAAAAAACAAATTGTCTCATTTTACATGTCGTTTTAGTATATCAATGTAAAATTTAATGTATTTTTTCCCACCAATTGATTTTGTTTCTTTTTAGCTATTCTATAAAAAAAGAATCAATTATGCACTCCTTAATACTTGTGCATAACTTTAAAATGACGGATATAATAGAATGGACGAAGTATTATTTTATAGCTAATCAATGGATAGAAATTCAATAAAATATGGTTAGTTTTTGTAGATGGTTTTTCTTCAGTTTTAACACTTGTATTCCGGAGCCACAATTTTTGCACCATAATGAATAAAGTTTCTACACTTGGATAATATAATATAAAAATTAACTTAACAACACATGATTTATGTAGTTCGAATTATGGAGCATCTTACATTAACATATAAATATATACAATTATAAAGATGAAACTATTACAAGAAATTACAAAAAACACAAAATAACAGCAAATACACAATCTTAAACCTTCTGAAAATAAAGTATCAAGTTTCAGTTGTATTTTGTTACACTGTATTTTAAGTGAATCTCTTTAAAATCTCTATTACTTTCTAGAATCACTTAATTTCTTATGTGTTTTTTCACAAAAACATAGACTTCTCTCTCTAAAAATGTTATACCAACAATACCATTTTCTTTATTTTTTCAAGCTACACTTTATACATATGTTGATTAAAAGATATATATATATATAAACTTAAATGAAGGGGTAGAAAAAACGTACACTATACTTACAATAGCAAACCAAAGTTGTTACAACATCAAGTACTAATATCCAGATCAATGGATGTAATCAAATAATACATTAGGTTACTATAAGAAACTTGTACTATATTTCGATCAATGATTGTGATCAAATAGTATACTCAATCAGTTATAACAAACTTGTACCACCTTGACACATCACACATAAGCTTTATCCATTTAAATATTAAACAATATATCAAATCAGTTCTAGACTGTTTTTTAGATAAAAATTGAAGCTTACAGCTTTTACGAAGCAGCTTCCCAAAGTCAAATCTCCTAGTGGTGAGACTTAGCTCACGTCGAGATTTAACTTCACATACCCTACTACTCCGAATCGGAATCCCTGTAGGGTCAAATATTTTCATAACGCTGAAACTCTAAAGTAGCAAAAACCTCAATAGCCAAGACCTAATATTCCTTATGAGCCCAAAAGTCATCTTCCAGTAATTTATAACCTACAACTAATAATTCTATACCTAATATTTTAGTGACTTCAATATCCATTGCTCTATTTTTTTCAACTACTCTTTATCGAAGGCATCTAGTCCATATGTATCCCAAAATTGAACAAGTCCCACATAGTAAGTGAACTTTGAAACCATCAGTATTTTTACCAACGCATATGACGGTTTGTCCTCACTTGTAATTTATGTAACCTCCAGTTGCAATATATCCACTACATCTCAGGTGAACTAAAGCTTCATATCTACATACTTCGTCCTTTTGTGGAACTTAGAATTCTTTATCAATTGAAGAGCCCTAGCATTAACACTATAAAACATATTTTTTTGCTTTTCATGAGTGATCTCACTTACTTATACTTTTAACTAAATGATTTTATCTATTGCATCGATTTAAGCCATATATTCAGGTTTTGTATATGACAAGTCAACGTTTACAGACTAACTCTCCTACTAACCACAAATCCAAGCATTATAAACATACATCTCGAAGTTAACTTCTATGTTAACCACCAAGCCAATCGAAGTTAACCACCACCCATTCACATATCATCATATCCATGCTTTTGATTATAACACATTCCAATATCCAGAGTACCCTACAAGTATCTCATGAGTAACTTAAGATCATTTCATTAAGGCCTTCACGATTCAACCATAAATATGTTCATAACAGTAATTGAGTATGTATAATGAAGATCATAGCATACATGATATTTCTGATGACATGTGCATAATAAATCTCTTGTATGTACTTATTATTTTTTTACATCAGTCGGTGTTTAGGTGGTGTTGTGTTTGAATTTAGCACCAATGGAAGTTTCACCAAATCTGGATTCAGATGTTTCAAACCTCCTGAGCACCTTTTATATGAATCTTTTTTAGATAAGAATATACAATCTTTCAATTTGTTCATCATAATGTCTATTCCAATAATCTTATTAGCTTCTCACACATTCTTCACTTCAAACTCTATTTTAAGCTGAATCTTCATAGTTCCAACCTCAAAATGTCTATTCAATTTATAAGTATGTAATTAACATACAATAGGAATATAATTTTATTTTCGAAAGAGTAAACTTCTAACTCATCTGTCATAATAACTTCTTATATAATTGATTGAATTCTTGAAAAAGTAAACATCTAACTCATCTGTCTTAGTGACTATTTTATCCCATACATAGGTCTCTTCAACAAACAAAAATTACTTTTATTCCCTTCTTCAAAACTTTACTGATGCTTTATAAAAAATAGTCTCATCCATTTTTGCATGTACAAATTTAATAGTAACATTTTTGTAATCTAAGTGATAGATAAATCGCAAGTATATTATTTATCGTTCAAGTAATAGTAAGTATAGAGACTCAGATTATCGAACCAAGAAAAAAAAATCTACTTTTTAATCTATAAGTTCAATAAATTGTTTAGTGACGTAAAACCAAAATGTAAAATTTAATTTTGTGATCCAAAGGATCAAGATGTTTTTTGCGAGACAATTAAAAATACGAATAAAAAGAATGTTGAGTTGAAAATATCAATAATAAACAGACCCAGGGTTATTGAACATGTATTACAATTAATAATAGCTTCTCTTCATAATGAAATTAATTCCAATTCACATATGTTCCAAAAAATAATATTCTATATCTTGATTACTAACAACTAACATTCTCGTATTACTGATTACATCTCTAGCATCATATCTTCTACAAGTGGGTGATAAGATCTAAGAACTTAGTTCAGATTTTATTGGATCATAGCCATATCACACTACTCATTCAAGTCATTGGTATTGATACAGTTCAAAAGTAGTTATTACTGCTCAGTCTCAACCTAAATATAAGGGCAAAGAATTGAACCCGTAAGTAATTGCATGCATTTAAAATTTTAAAATATAAAGAAACTAAATTAAATATATATATATATATATATATATATATATATATTATATCACGATAAATTATGTTTACAAATGTTCTATCACCCGAATATGAAAATCTTAGCTTATGTTGAGTATAGTTCTAAAATAAAATAAAATAGAAGAGAATGTGAAAAAAATCCTATTTGTTTATGTAATATGTTCCCTTTTGTATTATGTATTGTGTCTTGTGTATGTGAATTATTTAGAGGAAAAGTGATATATTTTATTGAAACCATACTTTCTGAAAGTAAAACCCTACTACCTAATAAATAAAATCCTAATAACCATAAAATAATAATAATTATTTTATTCTGTTAAATTAAATAATAAGCCATTAGGATTTATTTACCAGAAAACTAAATCTTATTTTCCTTTTTAATTTGAACTTTGTGTTCAATTTATTTTCTTCAAATATTTTATTTTCATCTTTATCTTCAAATAAATTTTTTTTGTAACTTTTTTATTTTTATTTTTTATCTCTCAATTTACTAATAAACATAAAAAAGAGAAATTATTATATTAAACTCACAATTAAATGAGTATAAAATTCATATAAAATCAATGATAAACATCATTTTATCAAATTACGTCACACTTATTTATTTATTTGCTAGTCTCAAGGTATCACAATTACAATTATGATCAAAAGATACTATCCTACAATATAGATTAAGAGAAAATCTCTTACTTGCAAAACAAGCAAATGAAACAATTAAAAACAAAAATTATAACTACGTGTTATAGATAAAAATTCAAAAAAGTGTAAATAACTTTTAATATATGATCAAAAGATACTATCCTACAATATAGATTAAGATAAAATCTCTTACTTGCAAAACAAGCAAATGAAACAATCAAAAACAAAAATTATAACTACATGTTATAGATAAAAATTCAAAAAAGTGTAAATAACTTTTAATATATATCCAAAAAAATTAAACTTTAATTATACCATATTTACTTATATATTCTTATATACTTTTGGTAATAAACCAAAATAATATCAATTTATTTTGATAATTATCAATATATATATATATATATATATATATATATATTATTTTTATCATCCTTTTTTTATGTGAAACTTAATGGATCTCATGGCAATTTACATAAGTTATTAGGTGATAAAGTATCATGAATGACATATAAACTTTTTAAAAAAACTATATGCATACATTGTGATATATATAATGTCTAATTTTACTAAAATTTCTAACTAATCCATTTAACGAGATTTAGATCAATCATTTCCCTCCCACTTGGTTAGGAGTGTTAGAGATATAAGGCTTATGCCTATTAGCTCATATAGTTTGTCTGTAAATAAGAGCTTATATACTCTATGTAATTGATACACTTTCTAAATAATAAACTTTAGTCGTCTTTCTTTGTTTTACCTTTTCCTACATGGTATCAGAGCATATGTTTCGATCTTGAAGTTTTAGTGTCTTCCGATGTGCCGGCGGACAGTTGTTTTAGCTGTCCGCCAGTAGAAAAAAAAAGTAAAAATTTTGGTTTCCGGATCTGGTGTGTACAACCACAATCAACGGACCTGATCGAGAGGTAAATGATGTCTATTTTTTCTGAATTTTAGACAGTAGATTCGAGACATCTAATCCTTCAATTTGACCGGTTGGATTATGATTCAATGTTATGGTTCGGGAGAAATTACTACTAGAACAATGCGGTTTTTTGTTGGTAAAATCGTAGATTAAATTTTGATTTTGATTGGAAATTAGATTTGAGTTTGGATTTGGTATTTAGATTTAGTATTTAATTTAGTTCTGGATTTGAATTTGATATTTGAATTTGGTATTAGGATTCGTTTGGATTTTTTTGGGGGGTATTTGGCGTTGAGATTTTTGTTTGGTGTTTAGATTTTGTTTGACGTTTGGACTTTGTCTGACGTTTGCTTAGATTGACGTATGTCGTTTTGATTCGTTTGGATTTGTTTGGTGTTTAGATTTCGTTCTTCGTTTGGATTTGGATTTGGTATAGATTTACTTTGAAATTGTTTGGACTTGTTTGGATTCTTTGGGCTTGTTTGGATTCTTTTGGATTCGTTTGGCTATGTTTGGCTTCGTTTGGATTTGTAAAGATTTGTTTGGCTATGCTTGGCTTCGTTTGGCTATGTTTGGCTTCGTTTGGATTTGTAAAGATTTGTTTGGCTATGTTTGGGTTCGTTTAGATTTGTTTGGTGTTTAGATTTCGTTTCAATTAGTTTGGAGTTTGGAGATTAGAGTTTGGATTTTGAAGAATAGAGAATGGAGAGTGGGTATTAGAGTTTGGATATTGGAGTTTGGAGATTAGAGACTGGAGATTACAAACTAGTGATTGGAGTTTGGAGATTAAAGATTGAGTTTGAAGATTGGAGTTTGCAGATTGGAGATTAAAGTTTGGAGCTTGGAGTTTGGAGATTGGAGTTCAATTTTGGGTTTTGACGTTTTGTTTTGATTTTGGCGTTCCATTATGGTTTTGAAATTTGGTGTTCCATTTTTGTTGCAATTTTGATTTTTATTTTGTGTAACAAACTCACAATGCAAGAATAAGCATTGCGAGTTTGAGATAGGGTGTTAGAGATATAAGACCTATGCCTATTAGCTCATATAGTTTGTATATAAATAAGAGTTTTATACTCTATGTAATTGATACGCTTTTTAAATAATAAACTTTAGTCGTCTTTCTTTGTTTTACCTTTTTCTACAAGGATCATTAGGTGATGAAGACGCCTACGGATTTATTGACTTATATTAACTAGACTACAAAACTAGACAAACCACATATGAGAATTAACACAAACCTTTTCTCTTTTTATACGAATTTCTATGTTTATTAACCATAAAACTCGCTTACTCAGGTCAACTTTATTGAATTTCTTTATTTATTTACTTAATATATTTTTACTATAAATGATTTATATATATATATATATATAACACATATTTTTAGGAACAAATTAGTATATTTATTAACTAATTTTTATCTAAAAATATACTCAAAGTTAATTTCGATGTAGTTAATTTTAATAAATTTAAGACAAAATTATTTGTTAAGACCTATCAAATAGAAATCTAAACATGTAATTTTCAATTTTCAAAAGTTGAAATCAATTCATGAGTCTGAATTAAGTGTTAAAATTCTAAAATATACAATAAATAGTATTAAATGATCATAAAAACAACTTTTATGATATTATAATAACTAACCACATATCTCATACCTCACATTAAGATCTAATATTGTTCTCAATATTTAAAAAAAAATAGATTAAAGAATAATGATACTTGATGGATATATTTAAGGTCGAAATTGCGGGTTAAAATAAATTTGACTTGAATTGTGGAAGCTTTCGTTTCCACCGTAACACAATCAAAAGAAAATAAAAAAATAAAAATTAATGTATATGAAATATGATAAGGGAACTGATCTGTTGGGCTAAAGGCTTTGTTTTGGGCCAAATTTATGCCTTATAGGTTGAGGGAAAAGCTTAAGCCATAATAAGGTTCCTTATAGGTTGAGGGTCATATTGGTCACTATAAATACATGTCATCCTCTTAAGAGGGGGTGAACATTCATTATTCTACCTTGACATTTGAGTTTTACTTTATCTCTCAATTCTAGGTGAGCCAATTTTGGGATCATTAGTAGTGGCCACAGTTGGAGCAACATTCGAACTGGTACCGAAATACATCTTTCAAATTTAAATTACTTTATTGCTCCAGAAGTAAGATGTAGCACGAATTCTACTTAGGGAAATACTAGTACACTCCGCACCCCACTACGAGAAGGGTCAGGATCCTAAAGCCCACCCAAAAAACTTATCTCTCATGTCCAGATTGATTATATAAGGAGTCCCCCTCCACTATATGCCGCTCGAAAGGAACTATTGTTGGGTTCACCTGAGTGAGTGCCACAATAACCGATGAGTTAGAAACATATGTGATTCTTGGATGAGCAAACTTTATAAAGATAATCATATTACACTTCATGGTGGTAGATCAGCCAGACTTTTACAACACAATCTTTTGAAGAACTTGGTTAGATAAAATACATACAATAAATTTACTGTCCATTAGTGCTTAAAATATGTGATAAGGTACAAGCTAAGTATTATTAGAAAAAATGAGAAGGTTGCAAGAGACTTTTATTACGCGTCGTTAGCAAGAAGGAGTTTGAAGGCAAGGATAATAAAGTAAAAATACATATGAAGGAATAATATTTTTTGAGGCCTCTAGTCGGGGTCGAGACAGTTGATGACCCGAGAGGGCCCTCAGTTTTTTCGTGCCTATAGAGGAGGCCCAATTAAATTGCTTTGAGGACGGAAACAATTGAAAATTAGTATCGGTTTGGCAGAGTCTTTGAAGAAGGAGCTGGTAGGATTCATGTAAAGAAACTTAGATGTTTTTGCATGGTCAAACAAAGACGTTATCGGGGCCCTAACATACATAATTTACCATAAATTGTCAGTTGACCAATTTGAAGCCTATCTTGCAAAAGAGGAGGTCTTTCTCTATTGATAAGTCCGTGACCATTATTATCAAGGTAGATAAACTATCTACAATGGGACACATACGAGATCTCTAATCCGTCATATGGATTATGGTGTTAGTAAAAAAGAAAAACGACAGCTGGCGCATGTGTGTCAACTTCACCATCTAAATTGAACATATCATTAGATTCCCATTCCCGATACCCCAGGTTGATCAGTTGGTAGACTTCACATTGGGTAACAGGCTCTTGTGGTTCATGGATTCTTACTCAAGATACAACTAGATTGAGATGCATCTATTAGAACAAGAGAGTAAAATACTACAACAGACGAGGACTTCACTGCTACAAGTTAATCTCATCTTGATTAAATAATACAGAGACGACCTATCAATGATTTCTCAATAAAGTTGTCACCTCCAAGGCTAGAAGGAATGTCAAAGTCTACACCGCTGACATGCTTATAAAAAGCACATAAGACTCGAGGAACATATCTGATATGATGAAGACGTTTCAGATACTTAGGCCTGTGAATTTAAAGCTCAATCAGGAGAAGTGTACATTCATAGTTAGATTAGAAATGTTCACATGTATATGGTCAAAATTAGATAGAAGCAAATCTAGCACAATTGGAGGCTTTGGCTTCCATGCAGCCACCTCATAACCTTAAAAAGGTCCAAATAATTTATGAAAGGCTCGTAACATTAAACAGATTCATCTCATGATCATTAGAAAAGTGTGCACTATTTTTTAAAGTACATTTGAAGGCCAATCATTTTTATTGAAGTGATTAATGCAACGATTCGTTAGTAAGATAAAGAGACAAAGCTCTCGCTTCGATATCATACTCCAAAATAAAACCATTAGTTTCATTGCAATACCATTCTTTTATTGATAAGGAGAATGTGCCTTATCATGAGGAGACCTTGGAGTTGGGGACGAGAATGGTCGGAGATTGGAGGGTCAATATATTAAACCTATTAGCAGGAGATATTTACCACGATGATGGCGTTGGAGCGCAAAAGTTGTAGTTCAAGGCACCAAAATTATTAATTTTGGGCAATACTCTTTTTAAGCAAGGGTTGGGTCGACCTTTAAGTTGTTTCTTTGGGCCCGAAGAGTTGGCCGAGGTATTGAAAGAACTCTATTGTGGATAAAGGTCGGCTCATTGTGCTTACAAGATATTAACGCAGAGGTTTCTTCTGATGGGCTTCTTTGGGTCAACCATATTAACCAATGCTAAGGCCTCATTAAAAAAAGTACGATCCGTGTCAGTGGTTTTCGAACACTATTCACATTCCTGTGATTCTATTAGAATTGGTCTCCGGAGAACTACCATTTGACAGGAGGGGGATAGACTTGGTCATACTATTGCTCATAGCTTCAAGAGAATGCAAACACATCATTATTCCGTGGACTACTTTTCGAAGTGAGTAGAGGTCGAACCTCTTTCCGGGATCACAACCAAGAATGTGATCAACTTTATTCTAACTAACATACGCCATAGGTTTAACGTCCCAAATTCAATTACCGTAGAGAATGAACTTAAATTCAAAAATATTAAGATCGACACATCTTGTAAGGTATAGAGTACCAATTTTCTACCCTTTTTCCATATTTAGAAAAACAAACATGTAGAGGGGACAAACCAGTGAATTCTGGAAGGAATTAAGAAGAGTTTGGTGAGAGGGGGGGGGGGGGGGGGGGTTGGAAAATGATTGAAATTACCTTCATGAAGTTTTTTGGGATTATAAACAACTCCATGAACTACCATTAAAGAAACCTTTTTCACGATTGTTTACGGAATGGACGACATGGCCCCAACGAAGATATCACTTCCTTCCTACAAAGTCTCTAATTATTCCCATGAGAAAAATGAAAAATGAATAAGGGGGAGTTGAATTTGATTAAAGAAAAAAGAACAAAAGTCCACATTCTTGTTCAACACTACCAAACTTTTATGAGAAGTAGGTCTAAAGTCTAAAATAGTGAGTTCAAAGTAGGGGATAAAGTCCTTAGAAAATTGTTCATGCATACCAATGACCGAAGCTAAGAAAACTATGACCAAATTGGGAAGGCCTAGACACCATGATGGGAAAATTAAAAAAAATGACCTACAAATTGGTGGATGAAGAAGAAAGGAGGTTTCAACATTCGTGGAACATCTAGCATATCTGATTTTATCTTTTTAAATGTTTTATATATTTTGAAAATTTGTTTTTTGAATTAAAATGTATGTAAAATGGAAAAAATGTTTGGTGGCACGTTTCCCCCCTTTGGGTCGTAGGACGATTTTTAACAAGGTGCCACTATAGTTAGAAAGTGAAATGAAAAATTTGTAGTAGGAATGCTCTTTTATGTATAATTATATATGTATTAAAATCGATTCTCTCATTTTGGAAATACCCAACAAAGATTGGTTGAGGAAGAACTTTGAGTTCAGAGTAATCAGCAAGGTCCTACTAATTCATTGGCAACATAAACTCTCACGTATTAAACAAAAAGGTTATAAAAAAACTCTTCGAATACTAAGGGCTCAATCATTCTATGTTACAAAACTCTCACGTATAAATAAAATAAAATGATTCATACACCTCTTCATTTAGTGTTTATATCTCATCTTACCTCTTTTTTCTATAAAAAGACCAGAACTTTCTCTCGTTATAAAAAAACAAAATTTCTCTCACAAGTCAATCATCGTTCACGTTACACCAGTATCATCACAAAACTCTAGATTTAAGCTTATTTTTTATTTATAGACTTACAAAAAACTCTAATTCTCGATTAGACACTCCAGATCAAATCCCATTAATCAGTGACCATAATAAAATCTTAATCATTAAATAGGAAACGTAATAAATATAAAATCTAAATTAATGGAACCTAATTTAATTGAAATCCCAAGTAATATGAATTCCAATTAATAGAAAATTCAGTTAATAGAAAATCCAAATATATAAAACCTTAGAAAGATAAAAGAAATGATGTTCAATCAAGAATTTAAGCCCAAAATCATTTGAAGCTTTAACCGAGGTAGCATTCAACAGAAAACTTCGGATCGTGACATCAACATCATGCATTCAGCTCAAGCTTCTACCCTTTCGGTTAAGGTCCTCGACATATTAGAAACAACCAGAATGAGTTCGACCAAATTCATTTTTAGGTTTTAACAAACGTCTGTATACCTAAGTGTTGGCCACAGCTATATCCTCGGAGAACCCAACAGTTCATGTCTATATGTATTTCTAGCTAATTCATCTTTGACCCATTTAATCACTTTAATATCTTTTTACGAATTACTTACAAACTACATCTAACATTTATATTTTGTCATATAGTTAACTATTCGAAAATAAACTCCACTGATTATCTAAAAATATCATAACTTATATAAATATGTTTAAATATTTGAATCAATCTTCTTTTATCTAAACTACTTTTGAGATTTGATGAGTAATATAAGCAGCGGATCAAAATTTTAGATTACCGTGCCCATTAAACTTAGAATACTTTTGAAACTCGTTATAATTTGATGTCAAATAATTATATTATAATTAGGTAAGGATATGAATGACTTTTTACTTTTTAATTTTAAAATAGATTTTGTATGATAGTTATTGTCGTGAAATTTTGGTTTTGAAATGAAATATATTTAATTCTCTTAATTATGATAATTTTTAATATTATTAAAAATATTATCAAACATCTATAAAAAACTGAAAGGCTCCAAGATTTGCTCCAAAACTTAGAATCGGAGTCTTGAATCTTTTGGTTCTTCATCAGAATCATTGACTATTTTCCCGTCCTCCAACATGGAGAAAGATTTAGACAATGGAGCTCAAAATGTCACCATTCTTCCGAACAACAATAAGGTTAATTCGAATTCAACTCAAAACGTTTCATCTGCAAGTCCTGAGCAAAATAGAGTTCCTCAAGATATAGATTTCCCAATTCTGCAAAACACAAATACTTTGACTAATCAGAAAAGGACTAACATTTATTCAAGGAAAGTTCAAGAAGATGATATCAACAAGATGAAAAAACAAAATTACCAACAAAAAGATCTTTCGCAAAGGTGATCAGACCCACTAAAGAACCTTTTAAGATAATACCAACAGATATACAAGAAAAAACAGACTATATGTCTATTCAATTCTCAAAGAAAGATAAAGATCAATTGTTTCTCAGCACCAAATATACCTTAATTGGTAAATTCTCTAAAGGTATGCTCAAATTCTTGAATATAAAACATGTCGTGGATGTTATGAAATTTTCAGGTGATTATAATGTATCCATACGAAATATAAGACATGTGATAATAAAATTTACATTAAAAGCTCACTTATGCAAACTATGGACCATAAATGTTTGGTCTATAGGTGAATTTGCAATGAGGTTATTCAAATGGACAACCTCATTCAATCATAAGTATGAGTGTCCTATTACCCCGTTATGGATTATGATACATTCGTGGCATAGGAAATAAAGCTTCCTTAAGAATGCTGAATTCTATCAATTTCAAAGAAAACATTATCTTAATGGCATTACAAGAGTCTTTAAGTGAAATCGTCGCTCGCACAAGCAATTGCAATTCTTCTATTATTTTTGGAAATGTTAATAGAGGTTCAATTAAGAAAACTTAGTCCCTGGCTATGGTTGTCTTCCTCAAAAGCTTCAGGATAAAATCTTCTGAATTCTATAGAGTCTCTAAAGCCTGAAGCTCAATCACTATATTGCATTCTTGCCTTGTCATTTCATCAAGCACGTGGTGTTCCCTCTTATACCTCCCCTTGACACAAAGGAAAAATCATTTTTTTTTTCAAATTGAAGAAGCCATTTAAATTTTCATATCACGAAAGGCTTGAAAACTCAAGTTTCTCGAATCATCTACGCAAGCTTAAGCCCTTATCTCAATAAAAATATTTTATTTGCTTTAATAAAAATCTTTAATATAATTTTCTTACAATAAAAGAAACAAACACTATATTTCATTTTATACCTACAAAATTTTGGAATGATATAATATTACTTATTAGATATTGAAATATTGAAAAACTAAAAGATAAGCTGTTTTTATCCAAATATAGTAATTTAAAAATGGAGTGAACTTTTGTCAAAAATAGCTTTGGGTGCTTTGTCGAATAGTCGGGCAAGTTCGGTGGTGACTACCCGAAATTGGTAAAAGAGGAATCTTTAATTGAAAAATATATAATACTACAACTAAAGGGGGTCTTAGATGCTCGATACTCAAACCCCTAATTTCTGCAAATCTTTTCTTCTTGTGTATCTTGTTCAACTTGATTTAGATTGACGTTCGGATCACCCTAATAACTAGTAATAATTAGTAATAACTATCTCGGAGAATGGACAACTTGGATATAGCTTACAATATCGCCATTCCATTATTAAATTGGGAATTCGTTACGTTAAGTTATATGATTAGGCATGATTAAAGTATTCTCTTGATTTTCAGACTCTTCCTAAAATGTAGTAATATTATCCTAGTCCTTTCATAACATGAGGTTTTTTATGATATATATACTTGTTCAAATATTACCGACATAGAAAAAATCGATAAAATTTTAAATTGATCCATTAAATTTTAATGCAATTCGTTTGCGATAGCTAAAAGTAGTAATATATATCGGAGTTTTAGTTTTTTTTTTTAATAATTACATATAATCTTATAATATTTTTAGGTTTTTATAATAATATATATATATATATGGTCTCTGGTAGCTAGGGAAAATCGATGATGTTGATCATGCGAAGCACCAAAAAGACGAGCTCCACGTAGGTTTGTTTCTAAAATAATATCAAAAACATATGTGCGTTGACTTATGAATGCCTTAGGATTTGCGGGCAATTTCAATACCTAAAAAATATTTTAGAACATCAAAATCTTTCATGTGAAAACAGTGAGACAAATATTTCTTAAACTGTATTATAGTGATTTCATGCACTCACTAAATCATCGACATACACAAAAGACATATATCACAGACTAACCACGATGATAAGAAAAAAAAGTGTAATCAGAGTGTGACTGAGTAAAACCATAGGTACGCAGTGCACCAGGAAGTTTGGAAAACCAACATCGTGGAGCTTGTTTCAATCCATACAAATATTTTTGAAGCTTGCAGACGAGATTTTTATGTATTGGTTGGAAACCAAGATATCACATAAAGATTTATTCCTGCAAATCATCGTGAATAAATGAACTCTGAATATCCATCTGAGGCAATTCCCACTTCTTAACAGTTGCAATATTAAAAGTACATGAACGGTAATGACTTGACAACTAGAGCAAATGTTCCAGTTTAATTGAGATATATTGCTTCTCATTTCCTATGATGATAGCTCGTGCTTTAAACCTTTTTATATGTCCATCGGAGCGACATTTGATTCGATATACCCACTTACACCTTAAAGCTTATTTTTTCAAAAGAAAAGGAACCATATTCCACATGTTATTTGCCTTTAAATGTGTGATTTCCTTAGACATCGCTTTCCGCCATTCCACAGAATGAACAACATGTTTATAAGACTAAGGTTACATATTTGTATCAAGCAAAACCATGAAGCCTTGATGTTTGTATAGAAATTATCATATGAGATATATGCGTGTAAAGGATACTTACAACTCTCATTATCCCGTTAAACATTGTACATCTAATAATCATGCAATCGTACATCATTGTTCTTCACTCGTATTCCACATCCATGATGTTCAACCTGACCCCCAACCTGGATCAATGAAGGTTGCCTTATGGGGGTTGATGTTGTTGTATCAGTTCGGGCCACCGATTGGCCCTCGTCAAGATCGAGTGAGATGGGCACATCAATTTGTTGTACGCCGGAAATGGATGATCAAATTTTTGGGATGAAGACTAAATTCAACGAAGGCGAAGCTTCTTTACCCTCTTGGGTTTGCTCTTCATAGTTCTCGAGACGTATATAGGCTCTTTATAATGAATATATAATAATTGCTCTGTAGGTTTAGGACTTGTAATGATAGTGGATTTGTGAAAAGATAAAACATTTTCATTGAAATATAACATCATGAGAGATAATTATTTTTGCAGTGTCCGAAAAATATATGTGTCATCACTTTTGTCCAAAAGGGTATCTTATAAAGATTTTAGGAGTATTTTTTTATGCAGACGTGTCACCACCGTGATTTTGATTATGAACATAACATCTACAACCAGATACCTGAATGTGACTGGAGCTTTATCAAATAACAGTTTAAATGAAGTTTTTCCTTGTAAGAGAATTGATAGAGTGCGGTTAATTAAGTAGGCAACAATAAGAATAGATTCGCCTTAAAATTTGATAGGTAGTGAAGTTTGAAACGGTAAAGCACGCCCAATATTTAAAATGTTCCTATGCTTTTGTTCAACACGCCTATTTTGTTGGGGGTGTCCCACTACATAAAGTCTCATGAATAATCCAAGTATTTTTAAAGAATGCACCAAGACATTTAAACTTCGTATCTTTATCACTTCAAGCACGTTTTATGAGGAGATTAAATTGAAGCTCAATCATATGAAAAAATTGAGAGAAAATATCCATAACATCTGACTTGGACCTTAACAAATAAAGTTAAGTGCAACGAGAAAAATCATCCACGACGGTTAAAAAATAAGTAAAAACATCTAAATTGGGTGTACGGTAAGTTCCCCAAACATTAATATGAATAAGTTGGAAGATATCAGTACTCTTGTTTAAGCTTAAAGGAAAACTACTACGAATATGTTTAGCTCGCATAAAAATATTACAAGTATTATTCTTAAAACTACTAAATTTATCACTTCTTACTACATAAAAGAAATATAATACTTTATGAGACGGATGTCTCAGCCGCTTATAACATATGTCAAACGAACTCTCTTAAGATACAATATGCACACTGCACACAGCTGTATGTTGCAAGTAGAAAAGTCCACCAGATTGTCTACCCGCACCAGTCACCTTCTTCTTTTCTTTAATCTGAATAATACATAGTTTCTCAAAAGAATTGGAGAATATAGTTAGTTTCATCAATCAATTAAGATACAAAGATAATATCACAATTCAAATCTGATAAATAACTGAGTAAAGCAAACAATAATATTCCCTAGAAAATAATAAAATCTTCCTAATCCATATATTATTCTAAATAATCCACCTCTTACAATACAAAAAACCAAACCTCTAAAATTATTAACAATAATTTTAATTCTGAAGAATAAAAAATTAATAATTTAGAAGTGAGACATTTGAACTCAAATTTTAAACTCTGAATCCAATAAAGTTTCAATTAAGGAATTTATTGAAGATTTAAACACAATAAAAATAGTTAATTCATTTATACTTCCTAGATAACACATCTTCCAAATTCACAACTTCTGGAAATCTACCTTTATCATAAAAAATGGAAAGTTTTTCAGCCCGAAAGGAAAAAAATAAAACCATAACCAAAAAACTGAAAAAATCTAAAGGTAAAAATCTCAAAGGACCACTAATTTCTAGGGCTGTCAACTTCAAAGGATCTACAGGATCCTTATTCTCTTTATTTAAATGACAATCTCATCCTAAATTAGAATGCCCCATGAGTTGGTAATAAAGGAACAATCTGAATAATTAAATTAATAATTAAAAGTGAAAACACTGATTTTATTTCTCTTCAAGAGCCCATGATATCAAATGATAAACAGGATTAATATCAAATGATAAACTGGATTAATATCAAATAAAATAGGATACAACTCTCGAATTGCAAACATAAGTAACAAATTCTAGATCTGTGGAAAAATAATTTCTAGGTTCAAATACTTATTAACCATGATCAATTTATTCACATGATGGTGACTCAATCCTCTTGTAATAAGTAGTTTTTAGTCACCATCATTTATGAAAAATGTTTAAGATCATCTAAGAGAAATTTCTGAAACAAACAACATAAAAAATAATAGCTGGATACTTTAATGTAATTCCAAATATCACTGAACAAATAGCTTGCTCCTCTTTATGTCTAAGAGAAATAAATGGCTTTAATAATATGATTATTGATCATCATATTGAGGATCCAGGATTTTCTGGATCCAAATTCACATGGTCAAACAATAAAAAGTGGAAACTTCCCGACAGGGTATTATGTAATTATGCCTTAAGAAATTTCTTTGATATTACAAAGGTGAAACATCTGGCCATACCTAGCTGAGATAATTCACCTATGCGTATCTCAATGGCATCCTTTACCAAGAAGCCTAAACTTTAATATGTGGACTCTTCATAATGACTTTTTAATAACTGTTGAAAACAATTGGAAAAAACACATATCAGGCTACCCCATATTTGTGTTTTGGTCTAAACTTAAAAGTTTCAAAACAAGTTAAAAACATGGAACAAAGAGGTGTTTGAAAACATATTTTGACAGTATTGCTAATGTTGAAGACAATGTAAAATATGCATAAACTTGTCTAGAAAAATAAAAAATCATAGAAAGATCAAATCAATCTATTTAAAGCTAGAGCCATACATTTAAATATGTTAGATATAGAAGGATTCTTCTGAGAACAAAAGAGTTCTACTAATTGGACAGAAAATGGTGATAAAAATACGAAATATTTCACAATTTTGTCAAGAAAATAATAGAAAAAACATAAGTAATGACATTCAAATTAAAGATACATGGACTGAAAACCAAACACAAATAGGTGCCTTGGCCACAGATTATTATAAATGCCTCTTAACGTTTCAACCAACCACCTTAATCACGGAGGATACCCATAATATAATCCATAAATTAATCACTACTTAATAAAATCAGTTTCTCTTAGCATTACCAAATACTGAGGAAATTTTATCTTCAAAAATTCTCTCAATCCTAATAGTTAATCACTACTTAATAAAATCAGTTTCTCTTAGCATTACCAAATACTGAGGAAATTTTATCTTCAATAGTTCTCTCAAATAATAGTGTCTCTAGAATTGATGGATTAAATTCCAAGTTATATCAAGCTTGTTAGCCAATAATCAAAGATGATCTTTGTAATGCAATAAGGTCATATTTTAATGGCCATCTGCTCAGGTTGGTATTTATGCCACAACTACACGCTTAATATCAAAAGAAGAATCTCCTAAACAATGGAATTTTTTTAGACCAATAAGTCTTTGCTCACTTTTCAACAAACTTCTGTCTAAGATTATAAATAATAGACTTGTAAGCATTCTACCTAAATATATCTCACTGGAATAATGTAGGTTTGTAGAAAACAAGATTATTCATTAAAACAATCTAATCACACAAGAATTCACTCGTGACATCCAGTACGAAAACTAGAGGTGGAAACATAATCTTAAAACTTAAAATGAAAAAGATTTTGATAAAATCTCATTCAATTTTATATTCTTAATAATGAAACAGTTTGGATTCAATTAACAATTCATTGAACTACTCAAAAAAGGATTTGACTCTGTTAATTTCTCTACATTAATAAATGAAATATCATATAGTTACTTTAAATCCAGTATTGGAGATAGGCAGGGTGACCTTTTATCACCCAACATATTCATCATTGCTTACGAGTATCTTTTAAGAGGTTTCAAAAAGTTGCTCCTCTCCTAAAAGTCGATGTATTTCAACTCAAGAGTTTCAATCAACATTCTCTGTCTTGCCTTTGCAGACGATGCGATTAAATTTATGAATGGATCTTTAAATAATGTCAAGGAAAATTATGATTTTCTTGAACATTATCAAACAGTATACGGGTAACAAATAAACAAATAAAAAACATTTTTTATATTTACTAAATACATGAATAAAGATAGAATAGAAGTAATAGAAGACTTAACTTGTTTTAAAAACAATCATCTGCCTTTTAAGTATCTTAGAATTACCAATAAAATATGTAACTTTGATGAATTCATAACCAAAATAAAAAACAAAATTCAGGATTGGGACAACAAAACTCTTTCTTTTAAGGATAGATTAATACTGATATAATATGTTCTTCTTGCAATTTCAGTATATTACTCCCAAAGTTGTATCATACTTAAAACTATAATTAAAAGAATTAATAACTTATTAAACAAATTCTTTTGAGTTGTAAAGAAAATAACAAAATCATAATCTAGTCCAGATGGTCTACACTTTGTAGATCATTTGACAAGGAAGATTTAAACTTAAAAAATTAACTGATATTCAAAACTCATTCTCCTGCAAGTTATGGGTGAATTTTAGAGAGAATAAATCACTTAGTTTTAATCTAATGCATTCAATATATTTTCCAACGTCCTATCATCTTCAAACTCACACTAAACCAATAGATTCTAAAATATGAAAAGACTAATTAAAAATAGTAAAACTACTGAGAAATACATATTTTAGAAAGTTGGTAAAGGTAATATATATTTTTTGTTAGATAGGTGGTGTTATATTCACCCATTAATAATCCTATCTAAGAATAACAATAACAATTGGTTTAAAGGAAATATCATTTCTCAGTTTTGGTTGAATGGTCACTAGAACATAAATACACTTAAAGACCATGTGCATATCATAATTAATTGAAGATAAAATTATATAGAACATTTATTTAGATGGATCATTCTTTTTAAAAGAAACATAAAATTCTTATAAGAAATTAACATCCCAAAACAAACATATATAATAAAATATGGAATAACACGACTCCAAAGTAGTGCTCTTTCACTCTTTGGAGGTTTTTAAAAGGTTTAATATATGTTGATTCTATAATACAAAAGAAAGGTATATGTTTGACATATAAATACCAACATTGCAATAATATTGAAGGTTTATTTGGTATCCTTATTGCCCAACGCATATCACTAAAACATATAATAAGCTGCTGGTATTTGTCAACTTCTAAAAACATCCATATATGATCAATTTTGCTCTTATCATATGTTGGACCATTTAGTCACCAAGAACCATTTTAAATTTAATAACAAAATCATATCTTCTCATATTCTAGTAGATAAATTTCTCTACATGTTAGTCAAATTAGATTCTACTAGGTTAATTAAACATAAATACTAGACTGAAGGCCTAAAAACAGCATAAGAACTAGATTATTTCAACCATCTATCCATAGCTGGAAAGACTATACCAATGAAATGGATCCCCTTTTACCTAACATGATAAAACTTACTTGTGATGGATCATACTTGACTAATGGTGAATCCAGTAGGGGGTGTAATTATCATGAACAATCAAGGAGACCTTATTAAACCAATAGGAAACCTATATGGAAAAATATTCGATTAATAGCTGAATCAAGGGTTTGTTAGATGGCCTACTGTTATGTAAATCTGAAGGATTTAACAAGGTAGATATAGAAATTGATTCCCAGTTGCTATTAGATATGATTAGTTTTGGCCAATCCTCTTGGTATTTAAATCATACAACCAAATGCTACAGAAAACTCTCAAATGACAATCAAACATATCCATCGAGAACAGAATTTTGCACCCGACTAGGTCTCAAAATGGTACCTTAAAAATAAAACCAACTATGATTTCCCAATTAGTCAAGTCTATGTTTAATTGAAAGTTATCTTATTTCTTGAAAGCCTCAATATGGATTATCTTATAATTGAAAGATGAAGTTATGACTGTTAATATATGTTAACCATATTTATTATTATTTGAATGTTTATAATCTTATCAAGGTAGGTAAAACCTTACCTTGAAATATAATTATTTTCTTTTTTAATTTTTGTTGCCACGCTATACACTTCAATAGTCTTTAGAATCTATCTTTACAACCTAGTATAGCAAATTCAATGAAAATGGATATATCAACTTCCAAAACTTCAAGATATAAAAACTAGAAGATATATAAAAGTTAAAGGATCAGCTAAATTTTTTTAATTTAGCACCAATGTATCAAATTAATTATGAGTCAAACTTCCTCCCTCCTTTTGTAAATATTGGTACTTATTTGGCTATATCAATGAAAAAGTTCGTTTTCTGAAGGAAAAAAAATCAAGATTTAGAATGACATGATACTTTGGTTGGCGTAGTTGATTTTATGAAAAATATATCAAACATATTTTGTACATTGACTCATATCTAGCTTCCAAATAATACGAGATATTCATAAATCACGATGAAGGATATTCTAGGTCTATAACTAATTTTCAAAACCAAGTCGAATGACCATGATTTGTTTAGGTTTTCTCGTAAAAAAATTCAATTAATGTGATACTTAAGTGTTGTAGTTTATAGAATGTCTCTCTTGGTGCCTACGTATTGAGAACAAAAATATATGATATGGATCTAGTCGTGATGGTGAAGCCATCTTTCTATTAGATCCTTTTAAGTTTGTATAAAACACATGTTTATTTGAATTTATATGATTTTTGATATATAGCGGAGTCCCCGAAAGAAAAGAAAAGAGAAAGCTTGACAATTGGCGGCGCTAATGCCCCCAATGCGGAAGTTCAACATCGTCAGCCCCTCTTCAAACTGTCCATGTTGAGTTTTATGGTGACTCTTTTGCAGATAAATCTAACGTACACTTTATGGAAGTTGTAAATGAAGGTGGATTTATCAAACTCATGCGAGACATTCATCTCCGGTTGTGTTAGTGAAGTCTGAATCAAAAAGGAAAGCTCCAGCAGCAATTGGCATATTTGAGAACCTCCCTAAAGTATTGACTTAATATGCAAACACTATAAAACTTAACCCAAAGACAATCTACAAGCCCATTCTCAATGCGGTCGCGTGAAACATGACTTTTACGAATGCTATGAATTTTTTACCTTTTCATTTGCCGCTTTACTTAGTAAGTGTTCTTACATTATATGCTTATTTTTGTAGCTTCTGAATAATACTGAGGATGATACAACTAACTCCTATAAAGTGCGAGGTTGAGGCCCCAACCTGTTTGTCTTGATAAAAAGGCCCCTTAAGCACGACAGTGTAACAGCTGATAAAGCAACACAGATTGTAGAGAATAAGTTACTCTGGGCCAATACCGTCCATTGTATAAGCGATGATAAGCTTAGAATGGAGATCACTAGGCTTAAAACAAAAAATGATAAGTTGAAGAAAGACCATGCGGTTGCTGAGAAGACCGTTGAAGACGCTGAGGAGAAGCATAAAGACAAGATGACAGCCTTTGTTGAAGCCACCAAAAATAAAGGATATGAGATTCTTGAATAGATGGTTCTAACGTTTCATCAAGTTTTTCTAAAGTTCAACCTTGGAGGGTCCTGGTGAGAAGTTTATGCGGTCAACCGTCCTTGTGTGGTGCCATTGAAATTTGACTTCGTAATAGATAACAATGGGGAAAAAGATGAGGAGGCCAAAAAGGAAGAAAGAACGGATTCAGTGATGGTAGACGAGCCTCCTCCACTCTCTATGAAGGAGAACTCCAAAGGTGTGGACTCCCTAGCATATGTCATTGCCGATAATTCTCCTCCTCACTTTGACGTCCTTCATAGTAATTTTCGTGATAAATAATGATCTTTTTACTTCTCTGCATGCACTTGTGTTTTACTACTCTTGAAACTAAAGTCACTTGATGATCAGGGTGAATGTTGTATTTCACTTTATCGCTCTTGAACCTTTGAAAGTACTGCAGGGGATTTTATAATTTACTCTTGAACCTTTGAGGTTTTTCTGTACCATTAACAAGTATTTTATAATAGTTTTTAATTTTTACTTAGAGGTGATAAGTCTCGTGGTGAGTATAATTTTACTTCGGGATTGGGTTCCCATCGTTATTGGTAGACAAACTTTCCTCGATAAAGGTTAGAGCTTGACCATCACTCTGAGCCTAATGCTCTTCCTTACATAATCGTCGTTGGACATTTTTATGAGGAGAAATAACATTATTAGGACCTCATCTCACGCTCAAATTTATTCCTCAACCAATCCGCGTTGGACATTTTTGCAAGAAAATAAATAACGAAATATTTATCGCTTACTTTGATCTCGAAATTCTTCCTCAATAAATATTTGTAGGTTATTTTTACGTGGAAGGGAACTACTGGGTTCTAATCTCTTATGTCAAGCTTTAAGTTCTTCATCAACCAATCTTCATTGAGAATTTCTACGAGTAAAATACTCCAAACTTAAGTTTAAAACATTTATACTTTAAAAATGAAAAGGGGAATTTTTATAGAAATTAACTAATTTGTGCGTATTTTCATAATTTTTATACGAATCCGACTATTTTGCCATTTTGTAGTCATTCTAAAGAAAACAAATAATTTATTTCACGATCTATGCAATTTTTATACCAGATATAATCAGAGATATTCTACGGGTGTTGAAACTACCTTCCTTCTTTATCCACGAGTTTATAGGTTCCCAATTAGGACCTAATTTACCCAGTCTTTTATCCTTAGTACGTAAAAATACTTTTCTAAGGAATTTTCCCCCTACCACGAACTCATTTCTTCTGACCTTAGACGCATACCTACTCCTCATAACAGTATGATAGTGATGGACTCGTAGGTAAACTTTAGTTGTCTTTTCTTTGATTGGATCCAACTTTTTTATTCTCCTCTTTTTATTTCTATCTTGGGAATAATTTGAGACGGTGTAAGAGAGTTTACCTCCCGTGGAACCAGGTGTTCATACCATATACCAGGACAAAAGGTGTTTCCCTTGTGGTAGTTCGTGGAGTTTTCATGTAGGTCCAAATAAATTTTTGTAGGTAATTTAATCATTTTCCAACCTTTCCTACCAGACTCTTCTTGATACCTTTGAGAATGCTTCATTTTGTAACATTTACCTGCCCGATCGTGTAACGGTGAAACAGGATAGAGAAATATTGTACTATATTTTTTTTCGACAGAATTCGTCAATCTCAGCATTTTGGAATTGAAGAATATTGTCTGTGGTGATGGACTTCAGACACAAAAGCTATGGTATATGTTAGTCAATAGGTCTGGTGAGTTTTAACATTAAAAACTTGTAAATTTCTCACTCTTTTATATGTACGAATCTAAGAGCGTTCTTCATAGTCTTCTTCGTCCTTTTAACATGAATATACTTTAGTGGTCTCATGAGTGGGTAAAATCTCTTGTAAGTTTGACTGTGGAATGAATGTATTTTGAAAAAAAAGTCAAAATATCATAAATTGTTGATCGTTATGTGAGTTTTTCTAACCAAGCCTTTTATCTATCTTGTTAAATGTAGGCTAAAAATAACGTGAAGCCTAATATTGTTTTCTAAATCAGTCTACTATATTAATTAGATTTCCACATAAATTAGATTTCTATATTAATTATATTTTCTATATTAATTATATTTTCTATATTAATTGGATTTCATATATTAATTTGATATTCAGTATTAATTGGATTTTCAATATGAATCGGATATTCTATATTAATTAAACCTTCTATATTAATTATATTTTATATTAATTTGATCTTCTAGACTAATTTAGCATAGGTGACCTATAAATAGAAGAAGATATAGCTTTGCAATTTGTATCGAGACGCGATGTGAGTTGCATATTTCTTCAGAGAGAGAAACTAGCTATCTTGAGAGATAAGTGAGGTGAGAGATATACACTGAAGAGAGGTTGTGTGAATCATGTGTGTTTGAGTCATTTGTGTTTGAGATTCTTTCTGTAGCCTACTTATATATAAAAGAAGTGTTTGTTGCCCGTAGATGTAGGATTTCTTCACGATTCGGACCACGATAAATCTATTTTTGTGCGATTGATTTATTTTTTATGTTCTTTCTTGTTAACTTTGTTCTTGAAATAAAGAAAGAGTTGAAGCTCGTATTACCTCCTACATCCTCTATGGTAGGTGTCCGTCACCTGTTGGTCACTATTTCGGCTGAGGTGGCTAATTCGACCTAGCGAGTCTTGTTAGAGATGGGTGAGATCTTGTTCGGATATTGATGGTATCCCTAACAAGTGGTCCGGTGACCGTGAAGATTGAATATCAAAATTTGTTGTTGGTGAAGAAGACAAAGTAGAAAGATGAATATTGTGAATCTTGGAGTAAAATCAAGCACACTCATGATGATGGATTCCTCGAGGGAAGTATTAGATTCAAGTTATCTACTAGGACTATAAAAGGTTTTTTTACATTCACTAGCTATTGTTCTAAATTTTGGTATTCATAAACATTGAATCTTGAAGAGTACCTCGACGCATGGAATAGCTGAGAAGATAAGTCATAAGTTAGTTGGAGTAAGGGTTATGCTTATGACAGCTGGGCATAATAAGAGATTGAGTGAATGAGTTGTTTTGGACAACTAACATCGTTTACAGCAGCCCTTACAATTTTTGTCTTCATGGAGATGTAATAGGTTTGGAGGTGGAGCTACAGTTGAGATTGAGTTTGAACATAAGGGTGGAGATATGGATACCTCTACTTAAGTTATTTTCAAATAAGTTCGGGTTTGATCTTTGCAAAGGAAGTTCAAGTATTCCTGGGTTTGGGTTTTTACTTGAAGTTTGATGGGTCAAAGGTTTTAGATGTTCAAATTGTGGAGCAATTGTTAAGTGTTGCTCGGTCTGATCTTGGAATAGGTCAAATGGATGTTACCACCGATTTCTTGGATGTATAAGAAGTATTGCCTCAACAGAGTTCGCGGACTGCATGGGAACTGATCACTACAGATGTGCAGGTGGACAGTTTATCTCCAGAGTTGTTGAAGCATCGCAAAAACAGATATTGGAATTACTATAAGCATATGTGAGGAATTGTTAAATGTAAACTAAAAATAACACGAAACATAATCTTCTTATGTAAATGATTCTGCTATATTAATTAGATTTCTACATTAATTATATTTTCTATCTTGGATTTCTTATATTAATTGGGTATTCTATATTGATTTTTATTTATATGTTCGGTTGTTTTAATGTTTTAAATAATTGATTGTATGGTAAATATTTTAGTTTTGTTTCATTCAACTAAAATTAAAATTTTAACTTTTTTATTGATTGGTTACACATTGTATCAAAGTTTTTAATTTAATTATTTTTTACGGTTATTGGTATTTTAATTATTTTATTTTAATAAAAAAATATTAGTTTTTGCAAATATTATATTTTAAAATAATATAAAAATATTAAATAAATTACATTATTCACAACAAAATTAAATAATATCAAATAAATTAAATTTGTGAGGAAAACATGTCTAAGTATCCGTAATACAATAGTTTGCCTTAAATTATTAATAGAAAATATTTAAAACATAATATTTATAACTGAATTTTATCTTCATACAATTTTATAGGGTTTTATTATCAAATTTGCAAAACAATCCTAGTTTTGGGGCATCTATATTTCTTTTTGCTACTATGTAAGTATATAATAGTATTTCCAACATATTATTTAACTATTTATTTTTTAACATAAAACCCAATTGTGAAGTTTATATTTATGGAAGAATATTTATATTCAATAAAATATATTTTTAGAAAAATTAAATTATATTAAAATTCTTTGGACCTTTTTTCATGTATGTGGCCCTTAGTTTGATATATGTAACTTTAGTGGATTCATTTTTCTCACTCTTATTGGGCCCAAATGGACTAGTGTTTTTCATTTCTGTCTTATACTTTGATACAACAATCGTTAATTCCTGTACAATATCGTTAATTCCTATACAATATTGTTATATATTCCTCGATAACTTTTGTCATTCTTTTTATTGAACATTCAAGTATCTACTATCATAAAATTATTAACTCAAAATAAAATGCTACCAAAATTAGTTCCTCGGACCATTTGGATTAGATTAGACCGGCTATGAGTAATATAATTATAACAAGAAATAGAAAATAAAACATTTGGAATGTTGTAAAAACAGCTGTCACAAATCCAAGCTTGAGCAAAGTGGTATGGGTGAGAGTTGGCTACTCAGATTTTTACCATTTTCTATCTTACTTACCTCCACTTGTTTGAAAGTACAATTTTAGAGGTATGTTGTTTTTAGTAAGTAAATTATTATATTACTAGATCATGGGTCCTATCAATTTTATGGAATCATGTTTTGTACAAGTCCTAACTTCAAAGCTATTGTTTTAACTTTTTATTCGAATCACCACCAAAAACAAAAACAAAAAGGTCAGACGTTTTCTTATTATAATTTATTTGATATACATAATATAGATTTCAAATATATTTAATTTTGAAGTATAATTTTGAATTATTTTTTTAACTATGTTCAAATTTTGAAAAACTAATCCTAACTTGTATAGCTAATTATTATTGGAAATAAGATATCCTAAAATTTAAGTATATATCAACACAATTTTTATTATCATATACCATAATTTATTTATTATTGATACTTAAATATTAAACCCAAATTTTTGGATTGTAAGTAAACTTACATTTGAAAATATTAAAAAATAAAAAATTGAACTTAGAAATCTAACTTTTAACTTTTAATATATGATCGCATTCAAGTTTAAACTTTATCTTCTTTCTTTTTTTTCTTTTTTTTATCTCTAATTTTTTATTATTTTATTACGATTTTATTATCTTTATTTCTAATATTTTACTTTTTATATATGTACAAGACGGTTATATGTTACTTTTAAATAAGTTTCACAATGTTCATAGTACATAATAGTTTTATAATAAATCACATTGCTACACCTTAGTCAGCCATGACCTATCGTGGAGTATGGCATGGTAGTATGACAGGGTCATGTAACCAACATGTGTCAACTTCTCAACTGGTCCTACTGAATGAATTTTTTTAATTTTATCCAAACTATAAGGGTAAAAAACATAAACATTCTATTATAAAATGAAAATATATACATATGATCCCAAACGATGAAATAATATGAAATGAAAATGAATCACCCCCACTAAACCTAGACCCTCGTAAATTAAAGACACCCATGAAAATCATATATTCATAAAAAACGGAGGGTGACAATTTTTTTAAAATAAATATGCAACCATAAAGTGTGTCTCAGTATGCTTCATCCTTATATGATCGCTCTGAATCTATTCATTTATGAAAAAGAAGTTAATGTTTATATGCTTAGACTTGTTAGCGTTATTATTATCGTTGGAGAACATAACAGCTGAACCATTGTCACAATAAATTAAAAGGGGTCTTTTAATTGCCTACAATGTACACAAAGTTGTGACAAAAATCCTTAACTAGAGTTCGGGGGCTGATACAATAAAACATACCACATATTTTATTGCTATAGTCAAAGTCATGATGAGAGTCTGCTTTGTAGTCTTCCATGATATAACACCTCCAACTAGAATGAATATATAACCGATGGTAGACTTTTTAGTATCTACACATCCCGTTTGGAGTAGACTATGATCTCCAGGTTATCCAACTTGATATATGTCAGTCCTAAATGTTTGGTATTTTTCAAGTATTAGAGCACCATACTCACTGTATTCCAATAGGAAACTTCGGGATCATTCGTGAACCTTCCCAACATTCCAACTATAAATGAAATGTTACTTAAGCATATATGAGACTACATACGGCTGAAGGATATAGTACCGTTTTCATAACTGAATCTCCGATTCTGTTTTTGGGCATTAATAAAGTGATAAAATTTATTTTTTTGTTATTTGGGCATCCAAAGGTTTTTTCTCTTTCCAAACCATATAGACACAACATGCTCTCAATATAAGATTCTTCTGAAAAATGCATGATGCATCTAGGGTGGATTATTACAATACACATTTTTAACACATACGAAGTTTCCCGAAGGTCTTTTACATCAAATTTCTTTGGCATAAATTTCTTGGTAGCATAAAACAGCCCCACATTATTACCAACTAAGAGTATGCAAATGACATAGAGAAATATATCATTCTACTCCCACTTATCTTGTGGTATATATAATATTTGACCATACTTACCTAAAATGAATGAGGTAACAATGTTTAGGAACTTGTAGACGTCTATTTGAGCCCATGGATGGATTTTTTTAGTTTAAAAACCATCGAATTTGGGTCTCCGACCTTAAAGTGTTTAGATATATTCATATAGATATTTTCTCAAATGTATTCATTGAAAAATGATGTTTTAACATTCATTTGGTGGAGTTCAAAGTCAAAATAAGCAACAATAGCCATGATTTTTATGAATGAGTCATTTGATGAAACTAAAGATAAAGTCTTTGTATAATCAATCTTTTTATTTTGATAGTACTATTTCGCTACAAGACGAGCTTTGTATTTTTTTTATTTTCCTAAAAGCATCCTGTTTAGTTTTAAACAACCAGTATCACGATAATGCTTTCTTCCATTCATGTAGAGTGGTAAGATCTTAAGCTGAATTATCCAACATCGATTTTTTACTCTGGATTCATTGCTTCAATCCAATATTCTGAAAATATTGGATTTATCCTCTCTCAAGTGGACCTACACAATATTGGCTCATCATGTTTTCAATTTCTTGAGGTTATTAAATTTGTTCATCATAAACAACATCATCATCATTCTCTACTTGATGTGATGGCACACCATCAGTCAGAGGAACAATCACTAAAATTATTGGCATACTGTTGAACATCGGTAAGCTAAATATAGTCGGTGCATCAATGTCAAAAAGTTGATGAACTGGTTCCAGGATGGTGTTGTTTTCTGAATCATTCCTTTTAAATATTGCATCTTAAGGAAGTATTATATTTCATGTCCTAAAGATAGATCACTTAATGAGTTTGTAAACTTTATAACCTTTAGAGCGATATTGGTACCCTATGAAATTGAAATTAACTTTTTTAGACTCCAGTTTTTGCTTATTAGATATGTAAGGTTTTACCACTACTGGACATTCTTCTAAAGAAAATGCTTAAATATGGGCTTACGCCCTCTGAGTAATTTATGTGGAATTTCAGTTAATGTTGAAGAAGGTACCATATGTAGGATATATGTGAAAACTTAAGAGCTTTCCCCTAGTTAAAATGGTATACTTGTATGAGAAATCATGCTCATAATTATATTTATTCATGTGTGGTTTTTTCATTCAGGTACATCATTCATAATGGGTGGACCCGACATGATGTAATGAGGGAAAATTTCACACTCATGAGGTAGAGAATGAATGACCCAATATATTGGTCCCGTGATCCATCATATTAATTATAGTATTGACCACCACGATCGAATTTGACAGCCTTAATATGTTTGTCTCGTTGTAATTAAACTTTATATTTAAATATTTGAATATGCCAATGACATTTAGTTTCTCATGTAGCAAATATATATAGTCATATTGTGAAAATTTGTCAATAAAATAAATTAGGTATCTTTGATCATTCTACGATGTTGTAGGAAATAAGCGCAAATGCATGTATGGATTAACTACAAGACATCTTTAACACGAGAGGCTTAAAACATTATATGCTCTGTTTATTTCCCTTTGATACACTCTACATATTTTTCTAAAAAGTGTAATAAAATGTACATAATAGACCATCAAGAACAAGTTTGTTTATTCTCTTTTTAGATATATGACCTAAACATTCGTGCCAAAAATAAACTAAAATTTCAGAAGATACTATATATGCTACATTCATTGTAATTTGATAATCATAAATACTATATAATCTATAGAATATATAGTTACAAATGAGAATATTATAACCAACTAAACAATTGTCATAAATTATTTGAAGGTCTCCATTAACAAAAGAACAAAAATAACCGCATTTTTTCGACAATAAAAATAAAATACATTCTTTGTAAATGAGGGGAACATACAAACAATACTTTAGCAATAAAACATGTGATTAACTTAAAAAAAGTTTAAAATAACATTTGTCTTTAACTAGGCAAGCCACATCTTCCGTAGTATAAATCTAAATTTTCTCATCATCAAGAGACTTGCTTTGGCTTGAGCCTTGTGAATAAATTATACGTGAGTTATTGCACTTGTATCAACCCACAATTTGTCAGTTGACACTGAAACTAAATTAACTTTTGAAGATAAAATAGAAAATAGTTTACCTTTCTTTGCCAACCTTGACTTGAACTTGGGGTAATATCTCTTCCAATAATTTGTGATCTTACAATTGAAACATGGAAATTTATATCCATTTCACTTTATAGTGTCTCCCCCATAATTTTCCTATTCTAGAGGCTTATCTTGTGCAACTCCAATGGTGAGTGCTTCCTCTTGTTCTAGTGTGTACTCCTGCCTACATCAACTATATTGTCCTATAAAGCCCCTTGATCTATATGATTTTTCTCTTTATTGAATAAGGTTGCAATTAAAATGGTCATATCCCATTTTTTCTAAATGCATTCATAGGTCGTCTCGAGGATATTGAATTTAGCATTGAAAGATAGAAATATATATCCCACTGCGAAAGTTTCAAGGTATAGGGATTTAAATTTTCTTAGATAACAATCGTCTAAAAATGTGCTATCTAATTTTTCCATGACCCATGTATTTCATAGTAGATATCATCTTAAATAAGTTTTTAACTTTAAGCTGAGAGGATTGAACAAAACTATTCTCGAGATGGGCAAACATATAATTGGCCAATGACATGTGAATGATGTGAAGAATCAAGAATTATTGTGTGTAAGACATAGTGAGGCAGTTAGAATGCTCTCACTGCACAAATCGTATTATATCATCAGGAGTGCTCTTTTCCAGTAAGAGCATATGGTTGGTCCTCTATAAGCTAGTGGTAAATATCATTGAGGGGAATTGCTAAAAAAGACAAAACTACTCCGCGAAGTCGCCTTTTTCTGGTTTTCAATATTTACAAAATTGCCACTAAGCAAAAACCCTTTAAAGTCAAATAAATTACAACCCATGTCATTGAGGATTCCAAAATACTCCATGAAGTTGCAAACACAATTTCAAACACCAACCTTAATCCATCTTCTCCAAACTACTAAAAATAGAAACTCAACAACAAACAAAACTCATTTTCTCAAAAACTTCAAAACTTTTGAAACATTGTCGGAAAAGAGTCGGAACCACTTTCCATTCAGAGCAGCATGGATGCCAAGGAGGTGCATTGCATTTCCGTCACTCATTTTTGCAAAAAAAAAAAAGATTTTTTTGTAAAAAAAAACCCGTTTTTGTTGTTCTTCGCCACTCCTTGGCGTGGTCGATAGTGCGTACGCCAATGTAATGGCGTACAACAGCATCACCATGCTGTTTGTTGGCGTGAACACCTTGTAGACGCCACACGTGTGGCGTGTGAAGGGTGCTTTACGCCATTAAATGGCATGGTGATGCTGTTGTACGCCATTACATTGGCGGAATGGGCTTAACTAATCCAGAATTCCAATTTAATTGGTTTAGTTACTTCTTACATATTGCAGGAGGTGACCCAATGCGATATTTCGCTTGTTTCGGACTACGCTCACAATTTCACCACTCACGACGAGTATAGCTTAGACTCGATGACCGAGTGGGTAAAAAGTACGGGGAAGTCGTTGGGTTTTTTATTAACGTAGCATCCAAAAAGGTAAAGACAAGAGGGAGAACACCGAGAGTAGATTATCGGTGCGAGGGATCCAAAATTTTTAAGTCGGCCGTTAAAGATTACGACCGTAAGCGTAAGGCTACCGGTAGCAAAAAAATAAATTGCCCCTTTCATTTCGTAGGCAATCCGGTAAAAGGAGACGATAAGTGGGCTCTTAGTGTCCTTTCCGGGATGGACAACCACGAACCGATTAAGTATGCCCAAGGACATTTGCAATGGTCCAAGTTAAAACGGAAGGAAAAAGATCTCGTTGATCTTTTGATGGTGAACGGTACAAGTCGGCGAAAAATATTTGGTGCTTTGAAGAAGGCCGATCCGGAAAATGCTTCAAATATCCGTCACGTTTACAATCACCGTCAAAGAACGAAGATGGTTGAAAACAGTGGTCGATCCCAAATGCAATGCTTGTTAGTTAAATTACAATTGCACAAGTACAAGTATTGGGTACGGACGGGAAATGATGGCTCTAACGTCATAACCGATTTGTTTTTCGCACATCCGATTAGTATTGATTTACCACAGACCTTCCCACGCTTGCTAATCATGGATAGCATGTATAAAGTTATTCGTTACGGGATACCTTTGTTTGAAGTAGTCGGGGTAACATCGACCAACAAAATGTTTTGCATTTGTTTCACGTTTATGGTGAGTGAAAAACAAGACAACTACGAATGGTCATTAGGATGCTTGAAAACGGTAATGGAGGACATTGTGAATTACCTTGTGTTATCGTTACGGACCGTGAACTAGCCTTGATGAATAGCATCGACAAAATATTTCCTAGCGCTAGTCACATGTTATGCGAGTGGCATATAAACAAGAATATTAGCGGGAGAACAAAATAATGTTTGAAGATGAGAAAGTGTTTAACAATTTTTTGACGGTTTGGAACGACGTTGTGTCATCCAATGTCGTTGAGTCGATGAACGAGAGGTTGGCTAAGATGCGGTCGGTGTTCAAAGACCAAGATAAGGCGGTGGATTATGTGGTAGACCCGTGGATTACGTTTTATAAAGAGAGGTTTATTCACGCTTATACTAACAAAATCATACATTTCGATAACCACACCTCTAATAGGGCGGAAAGATCGCTCAGTGTAAGTGGAATGAGTAAAAGGGCGGAGCATGACGAAATGATCCTGTATCCACGTGTCCAACAAGCCGATATATCCGGCCATAGTCCTCGTGTTGTGAATGGAGAACTCACCTAGATGGTGGTACAAGTAAGCGAGCACAACACTACCCCATGAGTACCTACCGACACCCTACGAAGTTAAATCGCGCAACAGAAACAAATATTTGAAATTGGCGTACATGTTGCTCTTTTCCGGGAATATGACGGTGCCGAGAATATGTAATATGTACGTGCGAGCAGACGCGTGTACCATCAGATCACTGGGATCGTGGCTATCATCGCAGAACTCTAGCCCACTAAACCTACTCCGGAGCCATTTGAACCCCAAACCAATGCCCTTGCATTTCTCAACCTCCGCCACGAAGGATAACTCATCCACCATAAGCAGTTCAGCGCACTCGTGCATGACCATAGTCTTGTTAGATATAACAGGAAAGAGAGCAAGCTCACCCTGAACTGGGAGTCCCACAATGGTGTGGACGTCGTCGAGAGTGATCGTCATCGCTCCGAACGAGAAATGAAAACTATTAGTCTTCATATGCTACCGCTCCAAAAAAACCTCCATCATGTTGGAGTGTGTGTTCATGTAATAGAACGGCTCGATGAGTCTACCGAAAGGAGTGTCGTCCACTACAGTGTGCATCATACTATGTGCGGCCAAACTCCAACTCTATGCATGTGATAATGGGTATATAGCTGCATTTCGCGCTCCAGAAAACATTAGTTAAATATATTAGTATACAATAAAATTAAACCAAATTAAAATGTCATATGCAAATTTAAATATTACCTCTCCTATCCAAATGTGGTATGCAGTGTGGGAGATGAGCGCCTCGCTGAATAACAGTGAAAATCTAGAGGGAGGAGGATCTCTAGGCTGCCCTCTAGGTGAGGGAGGATGAGGTCCTCCATGGTAAGCGGAAGCGGAACTCGATCCGGAAGCATGCAGTCCGGAAACTATAGGAAGCTCCTCAATCGGAACTGCGGAATCGGCAGCTAAAACGGGCTGAGCAGCTTTTCGTACACTACTCCGCTTCTTTATTCTCTTCGTCCGCGAGCCATCCACAAACTGTGGGGCGTCACCATGATCCATTACTTGAAATAAAAAATGTACGAAATTCCAAGGTTGGTTGGAAACACAAATTGTCATGGTCGAAGCATTTTTAGAGAAATAATAGCAAAAACGCGATAAACACACACCAAACAACAAGAATAAACCGGTCCCGGATGATTCTGGTGATCAGAACAGCCAGTGCCATCGCTGTGGTGTGGGTATAAGGGTATATGCCAAAAATATGGCGTATACCAATATACCCATGCCACGGTGATGACGTGGGCATGGCAACTTATGCCACTCGTGTGGAGTGGATTGATTGTCCATGCCATAACGATGGCATGAGATCCTTAGAGTACGATCTACAGAGGCGATGGCTTTAGATCTCACGTCATTGCTATGGCGTGGGCAATCAACCCACGCCGCACGATGACGTAGGGGCAGTGTTTTTTGCCCCCGTGTGGCGAAGAACACTATCGCCATGGCGGAAGCTTCAAGCTTCTGCCAAATCGTTCCAACAACAAAATAAGGTTCGAAATACAACATAATAGACACCGAAACCTAACTAACACATTTTTCAAACACCAAAATCAACTTATAGTGATTTTTATTGAAATCTCTTCGGTGGATCTCTTCCAATTTTTTATTCCGATTCAACGGATGGGTGGTTGTGGGTGGAGTTGCTGCGGCTGTGCTGGAGCGGTCTTTGATTCTGAATGTCTTCCGAGTGGCTGTGGGTAAGGTTATAGAGTGGGTGATTTTGTGGTTGTGGGTATGGGGTGGTTTTGTGTCTGTGGATAAGGGCAAGGGTTGAGGTAAGGTTTGTTTCTAATTTTTATTTACATACATTTATGTTTAGTTATAGTTTAAATTTAGTTTAAATTTTAGGTTTAGTTTTAAATTTTATGGTTTTTTTAGAGAGAAGGTAGAGAGAAAGTAGAGAATTGGATGTTTTTTTGAAGTTATGGTAACTTCGAGGAGTAAATTTAATTATTTATAAGATTTTGTAAGGGTAAAATTGTCAAACAAAATAACTTCGCAGAGTAGTTTTCAGAAAATAAAAATAAAGGCAACTTCGCGGAGTAATTTCGGCCGCCGTTTTTGACAATTCTCATCATTGAGCCCCAACAAGATTAGTATTTATTATTTCAAGTCCTTCGAATTGCCCCCCACCTCCACATAATAACATAGACCTAAAGTGATTTTATTAATTGGTTGTCATTTACTAAATAATAAAAAAACAAATACTGAGTTAGTAAAACAATTCTAAAATTTTACCAAACTAATCTAACATATATCGAAGTTTATCGGGCTAGGGGTTTGATTGGGCATTTATATGTACTGCACTCTTCATAATAATTAGTGAAAATTTTGTATGCTAGCATGCTACACATCACCTTTAGAGACAATATTTTAGCGTTAGGCAATAAAGGTTTTAGGCATATCTCAAAATCAGCTAAGCCTCTCGTGGGAGGCGTACCTGGCTGACTCATGGTAATTGAATGAACCTTTAAACACCGAAGAGCTAGTTTTGTATTAGTATGGTTTGTATGAAAACATCAATGACATTAATGATATACAAGAACTGTTCACAAAGCTGTGAGACCCCAAACCTCTTTTCTTTCATGATTCGCTTGGCATTGACCATGCATGTGGAATACCAGGTCCACCAATCATTCCAATAGAACAACCATTTAAGTGCTCGCATTATAACACGTACCAATGCAACTGAATGTATATCTAACTAGATTAGACTAAAGCTCGTTATACCATAACAAATTTGAGTGATTAAATCAGTTCGAGGATGTAATATATCCTGTCAACTGTGTAGAAATCAGATGAAATATAAATACTAATCAAACTCCATGTACACGATATCACACTTTACATCATAAAGTCATAGTGCAAGCATCAATGGGTAATTACATCCCATAATGTGACCTATACGACATAAAGATGTAACTAACTTTAGGGTGAAGTTATTTCCTCCATTACATTTTTTATTTTCTCCATATTTCAAAATTAAAAAAACGATTTATCATTTTCTTTTACTATCTTGTCTTCATTTTACCTTCTAATTTATAACTTGATTCCATTAACCATTATGAAACCCTTATATCAACAAACACGTGATTTACCCAAATTAAATCCAACGTATATGATTTAACGTCTACAATTAAACCCTAAAAACAAAAGAAACTTTAAATTTCTTAAAGATTACTCATGGAAGAGGAAGACACCCAAACTAAAGATTTAACACCGGAGAACATCACCCAATCAACCAACAAGATAATCTAATCTTGTTTTTTAGTTTCACATTCATGTAACTTGAGAATCTCTGTTAAAAAAACATATTTTCGAAAATCCTGATTTGTGCAGGTTTTAGCAGAAAACAACTAATTCCGAGACAACAATTAGGAATCAAGTGTGTTTTTTCAAGAAAAAAAACACCTGATTCCGAGACAGCACCTCGGGAAAAAAACACCTAATTCCGAGGTGTTGTCTCGGAATTAGGTGTTTTTATAAAAAAAACGTACCTAATTCCGAGATGTCGTCTCGGAACTAGGTGCATTTCATCTATTTTAATAAACAATGGTGCATTTTTAAGTGTTGTTTTGTTTTTTAAAAAAAATTGATTTCTACCTTAGACGAATTCGAGAGAGATTGCCGTTTTTATCAAGATTAAAAGAGAAATCGAGTAGTTGGCTATGATTTGTTGTTTTTTAAGATTAGAAGAGAAATCTTGAAGAGGAGACCGTCTTTATAGTGGCTAGGCTAGGGGTTAGGGTTTATGGAGGATTGATGTGAGAAGCTAATAGAACTAGTTGGGTGTGTATAAGTTAATATGATGGGGATTGTTGGGATGGTGGTAAAAATCGATGGAGTTGCAGGAGAATCAATGGGTTTGGAATAAAAAATAAAGAAAATGGTAAATATGTTATTTCCTTTATGGAGGAAATAACAAAGTGGAGTTTCTTTTTATTTATAGGAGAAATAAAAAATTTGATGGAGGAAATAGCTTCACCCCTAACTTTATTATTAGTAATATTATCTCCAAAATCATAAAAATTAGGGTTCATTTATCTAAAATAAATTCCATTATTATATTAATGTCTCCCTACTAACCATACATCTCACCCCTTACACATAATCCGGATATTATGGGTCTTGTATTATATCTATATTTATTATATCTTCTTCATCACAATCATCTATTGTAAAACCATAATTCTTAACTTTTCATTCTCATTTTTTTGCATACATCTACTCTTTTAACGATGCCTCTCATTGTATTCCCCTATGGTTTCCCCAATTTATTGGATCATACAATATTCACAATAAAATTTGCCCCAAATTATGGGTAATGATATCTATACTATGATCCTTAATTTATTCAATTATAGGTATTGGGAGCCTTCTTTGGAATTCCACATCTATCGTTCTCATTTTAAAAAACACCCCTACTTGCACTATATATTTGAGGCTGATTGAATGCTACAATACTGTGTGCATGATTATCTCCAAGATTTTGGTTAACATAATTAATGGCTTCTTCCTTTATTTGATTTATAAATATCAATCGGTGTTCTTCTCAGGAAGAAGCATATTAGACAACATCATTCCATCTTAGTAACTCCTCATGGGTTACCATTCTAACAACAAAGATAAGAAGGTCACATTAAAAATTTATCTAATAAAATATTTTTATAATGTTTGTTCATACCTTATTCTCTTCATCCTTGTCGACATAAATTTCTCGAATACGATGGTCTCTTAGATTATCCAATGTATATATACCTCTTCGTATATAGTTAACATTGATAGCGATCCTAATGGAAATTTCCAAGGTAGGAATGGATTCACACAAGGTGATGCTCTCTTCATTTTTTGTCCTCGTAATGTAAGTTTTATCCAATATCCTTAAAGAGGAAATAATAAATAGGAATTTCAAATTCCAATGAAAGTGTCAAAATCTCAAAACATCAACCTCTGTTTTTCTGATGATTAAATGATTTTCTATCATGGTGACCTAAAAATCCCTTAGCATGAGCACATAAGGATTATATAAACTCTTTTCGATCTTGGGTCTCTAAGTCAATCTCGCTAAACGTCATATTTTTCTCTATGAGGTAATTTTCATCCTTTGATAAACTAATCAACATTTTAGATTACAAGGTTGGCTATCTTCTTGTAAAATATATGAGAGTTCTTATTCTCATAGACCGTCAATTATTATCATCCTCTCTTTGAAAATATCATATATCATATAAGTTCTTTGACCTCTAAACATATTCCTTATACGAAACAACTCCAGTTTATCAAGTTTGTTCTCTTTGATGGCCATATATATTGGTATTCAATCATCATCCTCTCGTAAAGAGTTTTAAAAAAACTATATGAATCATTCTCACGCTTTCTCTGGTCATGAAGGTTGCAAATGTTAAGGTGGCTTGGTCTAATGTAACATTTCCCATGATAGAGACAACCTTAATCTGGAATCGAGCGGTTATCTTTAAATATATGTGATCCTTAATTAGTAAAAAATAACTCAAGCCAGTACGACTTGATTACAACTGAAAAAGTAAAAACAATAGTTTTTTTGCTTTAAATCTTAGGTCCTTTTTCTCTTATACATGAATGAAAATTCTATGTATTAGGTATTTTGATAACTGAATGTACGTGATATTGATTGGTCATGAGAAGTCTACCTTTTTATGTTACGATTCGTGCCTTCTCCTTACCTACCTGGTAACCTATTATGAGAAAAATATTATCCACGATTCAAAGGTTGACAAAAATCTCAAGGTATCATATATAATTCATGATGGTCTCTGGAACTAGTTATCCTAAATAGGATATGTAAATTCCAGAAATCGTCGCAGCCTTCAAGTTATTAACAACCTTATTATCTCTTTCTCTAACTTCTCATAGCATAAACTTCAATGATGTTCATTGTTAGATCGCCAAGAGTAAAAACACATATTTCAATAAAAAAAACCTACAATGCCATATGAACGTCCACCTTTTATGCCAGATGGTTTTCAGGTTAGTATTACATAAGTACAATATTCCTCGTAATTTCTTTATTTTATAGCTTGCAATCCAAGGAAAGTTGTCTACTCGAGACAAACATATAAGTTGAGGTTTAAATTCCCCAATGGGTTGTATCTTGTGCAACTCAAGCACGACATCTATCAATCATATTTTATATGATTGTAGCTTCACTCAAGGTATCTGGGTCTAAACCTGTTCCAAGCTCGGGTTCACTTGTAATGTCACTAGTTAGTTATCATTGATTCCAGAGATGTAAAACTGACATTCCTCTCAAAATCGGCATCTTTGACGTCCTTGTTTTGCGATGGTAATATACCACGTCTTGCGCAAAACAGAATGCAGATTTCTTTTGTTCTCCTCCCGCCTTTGCCTCCGCGGTATTACATTGTATGCTTTCTAACTTGCGGTTCAAATTTCTTAGTACCAAAATTGTCTAACCAGTGTACTCTTGAATTCTCACTTACTTTTGTTGTTTTTGTTTGTATTCTCTTCTCCCCTCATTTTGTGATCGACGCAGATTATCGATGATTGTGCCGGATCTACTCACATTATAACTACGTTCTCGTTGTACCGGCTACACGAGAGACTTTGAGTCATTTTATTAATGTCCATATTTTTTATTAGAGTATCTATCTCGGTCTCTTTTGTTCGATTTTGAAGTGCACTATCTAGAACTTTTAATAAAATTTATAAACCAATATTCGGGATATGTTCCAAATAATTGTATGAAATATTTTAATTAGTTTAATATATATATTTATAAAAAAATTTAATTATTTGTCAACTATATAAATATAGAATTTTTTTTATAAACAACTACTAGGTTGCATAATAAAAAAATCAAAATTTACCATTTATTAAATAAAATAAATAAATAAAATTCTAATAAAGTTAATAATTTTCCCATCCGTTTTCCATTAACTCATGGCCTTAGAATCGGGGAAACTGAAATTTCGCATGTGAAGAGAAAGCACGTTGGTTAGAGAGAGTATATAATTCACCATATGCTCAAAAGAATATACACAATTTTCATGGTATAAAAAAACGTATTAAACAAAAGACATTAATAATATACTGACATAATCAAAATAAATAAACTTAGCTAAGCCAACTTTGATTTAAAATTATATTGAGAAATTTTTAATAAAAGTAGCAATTGATAAAGGATTTAGTTTAATGTGATCTAAGTCATCTAAAATGTTTAAAACTATAGGAGTATATAGTTCATCTAGATCCAAGGATAAGTTTGACTTGTGACTTAAAGCAGCACTTACTTTTGTATAAGGATTCAGGTACAATGAGATTTTTTTAATGAGATGTTAATATTTTCTTTTTTAAATTTTATTTTGAAATAATTAATTAAAATATAATTAAAAGTTGACCAATATTTATTAATAAATAATATAAATTTAAAATATATTATAATCGAATACTTGATTGTTCTAGATTTTAGTATTTTGTAAATACTCTCATTCTGAAAATTGTGCAATGAAATCGGTCTTGCATGGTAAATTTAGAAAATGGAACACTGTTTATAGATCAATGTGAAGGTGAACGTGAGTGGGGTTGGGGTTGTGTGAAAGTGAGGACTAAATTGATTCTCGGTATAAGAAAGAAGGTAGAAACTAGCAAAGCAAATGCATACAAACAATTCATCAAAACGTTGTGCAGAGCTCACGTGCCCATCCCTCAGGTGAGCCCCAGGTACTATCTTTTGTGCCAGTCTGCCACTTAATACAACACAACACACATTTATCTAATAATTTCACATTTACAAATGTTTTCTACTTTTTTTCTTTCTTTTTCTAATAAGATTAAACTATTTATTTTCATTTCATTATTTAAAAAAGAAAGATAAATCACATTCAACTTGTGGTTGACTAAAATAAATATAGTTTATAATACGATTCCAATATACCTAAGTGTATAGAAAATTTGATGTAAAAACAAAAGTTTATATTTAGGTTGGTAGAAAATAATTAATTATTGACCAAAATAATTAATTATTGATATATACTTTAAAACCGTCCAAGTTTTGAAGTGTAATCTTACCTCCGGTATTATAATTTTTGAGAATAAATAATTTTAATATTATATTTCATTTAAAAAATATATGCAGATTACACTCAATGAGAAGAACAAATTTAAACTTGATAAAATAACAATTAAAAATCTTATCCAAATAATTCTCATATATATCCCGATTATGAGACTAAGTTTAAGTTTAACAAAAGTAAATTTTGTATACAAAGGATAACAAATAAAAATAGAAAATTTTCTTTTCTAATTTCTTTAATTATATATATATATAGTGTCATTTACAAAAGTTACTTATGATTTATTGCAAATTTGAATTATAATTTTATAATAATTGCTGAGCTCAATTATGATGTAAAAACATATTTTTCGTTATTTTGTGGCGAAAATGAATACCATTTATTTTATTAAATGGTAATTTACTATTTAAAAAGGTTGACAAATACAAAATAATTTCGATTAATAAAAATCCTAATACATATTTATTTTAATTTATTTTTTTACTAATTTGTTTTTAACTTTTTAAATTTTTATTAACACAAATTTGTATATTTATTAGTTTCGTTTCTGAAAATGATTTGTTTCACAAAAAATTTATATTTTTACACGAGATCATGTTAAGGAATGAAGTGTAGAATCGGTACATGTGATAAACCCAGATCAAGTTACAGATATTTTCACAAAACCATTACCGAAAATAACTTTCAACAAATTTAAAAGGATGATAAGCATGATTGATGGCAAAAGAATTTAAATTTATGAGTAAATTTTGTTGAGTAAATTTAACACTAATTTGAACAGGAATTAAACTAAAGGTTGAATGGTTTAACTAATTTAACTAAATATTTGAATGGTTAAATGACCCTTAATTGTAAACTGAATGATTCATTCTTTTTTTTTTTTTTTTTTTTAAAGGGAACCCGCAGCCGCTACTCAGAGTGCAATGAGTGCGCACAGGGTAAACCCTCAATCTGACGCGATAGCCTGCAAACCAACGTCAGAAGGTAAACCACACAAGGTGACAGGCTCAGCCGAGAAAGCGTATGTAGAGGGACTCGAACTCATGACCTTTTGGTCATAAGAATGCCATACTCAACCAACTCGTCTACCCCCTTGAGGGCTGAATGATTCATTCTACGAAGTCTAGATAGAGACAACATTGTTCATAATTATACACAACGCAAACCTAAATACATTAGCTTCATATTATCTTTTCCTCTATATAGTTTTATACTTATATATATTTTTATAAATTCTCCTTCTCATTTATCTATAGTTCATAGTTTACATTTTTATTTTTTGAGATAATCAGTTTACTTCAACGCATACCTTATAGAAATTCATATCAGGGCCAACATCGGTTCTATGTTTGATCTAAAATGTGTGGTCCATTTAAACACTAAAATAATTGACGAAGTAAGATTTTTAACCAGATTTGCTAGAAACTTTTTTTTATTGGAGTTGAATCAAGATATGCATAGAGCTTATGGTTTAAATTTAAAAAATGTTTTAAGATTTAGTTGCAAGATAGATTTAGTTAGATTTATAAAATTAGGATTATTATAAAATTCAATTAAAAAATAGTTGCATGATGTTTATTTCGAGATAATCAGTTTACTTCGACACATACCTTATAGAAATTCATAATACGACCCACATTGGTTATATGTTTGATCTAAAATTTATGGTCTATTTAAACACTCTAATTGAAAAATGATTGATGAACTAAGATTTTTTTAACCAGATTACTTAGACATATTCTTCTTATTGGAGTTAAATCAAAACATACATAGAGTCTATGATTTAAAATTAAAAAATCTTTTAAAAGAAGAGAGATTTTGTTAGATTTATAAAACTTGGATGATTATGACTAAATTTATCAACGACATAAAATGCAATTAAAAATAGTTGCATGATGTTTTTGTGGAGTTTGTACATTGTTTTTTTTTCCGGAAGGAACCATCAGCCGCTACTCAACGAGTACGCATAGGATAAACCCTCAGGCTGACACAATAGCCTGCAAACCAACGCCATAAGGTAAACGACACAAGGTGACAGGCTCAGCCAAGAAAGTATTTGTATAGGGACTCGAACTCATGACCTTTGGTCACAAGTATGCCTTACTACACCAACTCGGCTACCCTTTTCGGGGCGGAGTTTGTACATTGTATATATTCATGCACACTGTAACTTTATATTGAATGATTTCATTCATATGTAAAATAACAAGTGCATCGACCTACAAGAATCTTCAATTGTTTTAAGGTGTGATAGTGAACTAAAAATGTTTTCTTTATAAAAACAATATCTATAAGTAATCTGTTAAAGAATACGGGTACCGCATATTCCGTTTCCGTATATAAATATAAACATTTTGATCTCAAAGTAATCTGTTAAAGAATATGGGTACCGCATATTCCGCTTCCGTATATAAATATAAACAATCTGATCTCAAAACTAGTATGATATTATCCGCTTTGGTCCCGAAGGGCCGCATGACTTGTTTTGGGTCCACTTCCAAAAGGTTTGATACTAGTTAAGATATTTTTAATTATATATCACTGATCCTTCCCATGCTTAGCCGATGTGGAATATGAGACTTTGGTCGCCATCCTAACATAATTAGCGCACTAACCCATATGTCTACGTTAAGGATTAAAACGATTCAGTTTATATGAACACCATAATAACTTTAAAACTTAAAATTAAGCTTTTTACGTCAATTCATGTGATGATTAAGTTCAATATTATTTATTCAGTTATGTGTTATTGTTATTTTCCTTAAATTTAAGTTCTAGTTATACATTTAGGAAACCAATATCTAAACCAAAATAAGACTACTTGAATAGTATAGAGTTATCATATATTTGTACATTAGAAATCTCTTGATACATCTCCTATCATGCTAGAGACAAATCATATTTTTTACTCTTAAATTTAAGTAGATGATAAGAAGACAATAATAAATATGGTAGGTATAATAGCGTAAATCTGATGATGCTCAATAGGGTATTCGTTAAAAATATTATGATAAAATTTCTAAAAAGATAATTAAGATATTTATAAATTTCATTATAAACCTCTTCGGAAGCAGGAAGGTTTTTCTTTGAGGCAACATGGACTATGTTGGAAACAAAATCATTTTTTTTGTGAGGAAGGACCTCTTCAGAGATTAAAAAAAGCTTTTTTTTTCTTAACATGGACTCCATCGTATCTTATAACTTTCAGACCCTTTTTGTTGGAGGTTTCTTCTGGTGTGTATGATCATCTTAAGAAGTGTTAAGATTGTTATCTTGCTAAGAAGAATTTATAACTTTGTTGAGTTTCTTTTACTTACAAATTAGTTAATTGTCTTAACAGTCGTCAAGATCATAATCTTAGTGAAAAGTTTTTGCATCGTGATTAGATTATTCTTTCTAACAAATAGCTTTGTTAGGGGATACATAATTGGTGTATTTTGCTCGTTTCTTTGTATGAATTTTCAAACCGAGCCTGAAATTATTTTTGTGATGCATCCGTTGAAGAAAAATAGTTTGAATTTTCTCACGAGTAACTTGTTTTCTAATTGTAGTAAGAACAACTTGGTCATCAATTTTCATGGTAAGTTCTTCATAGTTCAAAGACCAACTAACAATAATTTTTAATAAACTAAGTAGAGAACGATAGATAAACTTAGGAAATGATTTATGCTACCATATTCGTAATTTTTTTTTAAACTTGTTAATAATGACAAGACTCTATAAAAAAACGCATGATAGAAGTGTTAGTAAAGCAAGAAGAAAAAAATTAAGTAGATCTTATCTTTCATGTATTCACCCACCGTCTTTTGACTTGACCATATTCTCGTACGTTTTGATATTCTCAATTCCTAGTTACAAAAAAAAAATTCCAATGACGGTCAAAAGAAGGTAAATTAACAATTTATTCCCATTAATAATAGATACATAATAAACATGGGTTTTTTTTAAACTTTAAGACATCAATATTTGTGAGGAAGCCTGGAATAGATACAAGTTCTTTCAAAATTTTCGAGCTGAGCAACACGCTGACTATTGTACGCTACCTGTTAGAAGTTAGTTGGGTAGGACGTATACCAATGTATGTGAACAAATCCTATATGAATTTATAAAGTCAATCAAATACCCTAGTGGAAGATGGTAGTAAATAAACATGTTTCATTCATCTTATTTTGCTGAGATAACTCACCATGGCGAGGAAGACGACTAATAACATTATTAAGAATATTGTATTCATGTCTAAAACGTTGATGTTCCTCTTCAAACATATGTTTATATGTATATTGGCCAAAAAAATAAGATAAATATTCTTTTTTCTCCGCAGCATCTAGAGGAGAGAGTTGAATTTTGGCTAGTTTCAAAGGTTTTCTTCTTTTGGAAGCCATTTTTGGGTAAAAATAAGAAACACTATCAACAAGGTTTTAAATTAATTAAGCTTTTTTGTTTTGTTTTTCCAGTCAAGACCAAAAACAAAATTTAGGTAGTATAAGAGTTTAAAAAAAAGGAAAAAGTGAAAAATTAATATTCCAAGTCTAATAGCAAAATATGGAGTGAGAATATTTTTTCAAGAGTCATTAAAATCTACTACCTAATCACATTTGATTAACAATAAAACGATACATGAACAAAAGGTAAAAAGAAGAATTTGTGTAAGAGAATACCTGGTTATAAGAGTTAAAGATGAAAACAAAATTGAAAGTCCTAGAGCTATAATGGAGAAAACAGAGAAAAAGATGAGTTTATAAAGAGAAAGGCTAGAATAAAAAAGAAGATAAATGAAGTAGCTTTTTAAAATAAATAAGGGATATTTGTAGAAAATATTTTATGGTAGATTAAATAGAGATCAATGGTTAATAAATATTTGGTAGATTTCATTAAAAATAAAAATTAATAATAAAATGATTTAATTTTTTTTAAATAGAACAATTTTTAAACATCTTAGAATTTGTAGAGTTTAAATGTTAGAATTTTTAACACATGGCAATATAAATCCGAGTCAAAAGTCTAGTGCACACTAAAATTTTAATTTTAATTATTATTAATTAACATTCTTTAGGTTTCTCGATGAGACATACGTCTAGATAATTTTTGTAATCTTTAAAGAAATTGTTTTATAAATATTACTTCAAAGACTAGGGGGAGTCATGGCAAGACTATATCATATATATATAGTATATATTTCACATAATAATGATGTAAGTGTATGTTAAAAGCTAGCAAAAGATGACGCAAGTCATAATAAGAAAATAAAGAGGCGGGAGACGAGGGTGAGATGGAGGATATTAGACAAGAGTTATGAAAAACTATAAGATGCGGGCTATAATAAAGATGATAAATGAAGACCAGAACGAAGATGTTAGACGAAGGTCATGAAAAACTATAAGTTGAGGATCATAAAGAAGATGATAGATGAAGACCATATAGAAGATGTTAGACGATGGCTGTAAAAAAGATGTTAGACGAGAATCATAAAAAAGATGTTAGACGAAGGTCGCAAAGAGTTATAAGAAGAGATGAGACCAGCAGACCAAAAACCATTCTATACAGTTACGACCAATAACACGTGTTCTTATTTAATAGGTTACAAAAATTATTTGTTATGCTATTATGACACGAGATAAAATATATTATGAACGGATTCATCATTTTTTAATACAATAAATTATTATCATTAAAATTACTATTTTTTCGGAAACTATTTCAAAATAATTTTTCTCAGTGGTTTCATCTTATTATAGCCGAAATCTTAGCCTTGGAATCGATAATTTAAATTTTTAATCTAAACTATTATGCCGATTCAAACTCTATCTCCAAATCTATCGTCTTAACCAATAATCAAAACCTAGAACTTTATAATCAAACTCCTGCTCTCGTTGCTAACTTGACGGTCATTACGGTCTTCAAAGGCTTCCTAAACTTAGCTATACATCGGGCTGTAAATAATACTACCAGTAACACCACTTGATTTTGTGCTGCTCCAAAAATAACAAGTTGCAGGCGGAGTTATATTTCACAGCCGTCTTTAACTTCATTATTTAGCTTTGTTATTTACTACTGTCATGTCATCGTTCTTTAATTTTACCATGCACCAAACAAGATCTCTTTTCAAGGTTGGAAAACCAATATTTATATTTCTCTCTCACACACGCATAGCCTGTGACAACAACTATACTATTGATACTCTTTATCTCCTAAGATTTTACTCTATTTAATTACCTGCACAATTAAAAAGTTATTTATTTTATACTATATCAAAATCCATTTGGATAAATCCATTTATGTTGAGTTGAAATGAGATTCGTTTTATTTAAACAAAAAATTATTATTTAAGTTTTTTAAGTTAAAAATACTTTAAACAATTCAATTTTTTTTTGTTAAATGGAGATCTTTTTTATTTTATAATTTATAGTGTCACATTTTTGTAAAAAAGACAGGTGTCTCGTATTTGTCAATTGTTTTACGTCCGTTTATTTTTTTTTAATAAGGAAAATGCTAACCCATGTCCTCGGGCACCGGTTAAGGAAGAGGGAAGTTACCTCTTTCGGATTTTTTTTATTATATAAAATAAAAATAAATAAATTTAATTATTAAATGATGAAATCTTTCCAACCAAAAGTAGTATCTAAAATCTCCATTAACCGGTGTCCAGAGCACCGGTTAGCAGGACCCTTATAATAAATATGTTTTTACATTTAAAAAAATGCAACAAACATATTTTTTTTAAATATGAGAGACCTGTTTATTACACATGCGAATGACCTATTGTAGAAAATAATGTTTCGATTCTGGATAAATCTCTGAAGTCTTGTATACAATTTTTTTATTGAAATAGTTTTGGGGTTTTTCAAAAATTTCAATTGGATAAAATCAGAGACATTTCAATTGAAGAGAGAATACGTAGTTGATGTTGTTTTGTTTTTCAACTGAACTCATTTCTAATCGATTCGACCAACAAAATCAATTTGGCAGGTAGTTAAGGTATTTAAACGAGATTTGTATTAAAACGATCGAAAATTCGAAATTTGAATAAAATGTTCAAATTATCAATTTCGAAATTCTGCTCGATCTCGCTAGGAGCTCCATACTTTCGACCCCGCCAAGAGCTCTGCCCTTTTGAACCCCACAAGAAGCTCCGTCTTTTGGATCCTACAAGAAACTACGCTCCTTAATCCTGTTAATCATGATACAATCTTGAGTGCACTCTGCCTACTAAAAAAGATTTATTTATTTTGTTTTTAAAATTTTAAAAAAACTTATCTATTAACAAAAAAAAACTAACAGCTTGACAACGGTAAATATAGAAAACCTACCATATTTTTTTAGCCCATTTTCTTTTTACCTCTTTTGAGAAGTTTAAATTTGGTCAAATATATTCATAACAAACCAACTAATAAAATAACATTAAATTGGTTGTCCAACATCACACTTAAATAAACATGTTAATATTCCACCAAATAAATATACAATAATCAATTAGTAGTATAATAGTACTAAATTGGTTGTCCAACAACATACTTAAACAATCATAAATTAGGAGCAATATTCTACACCCAAAAAAAGAGTGTACATTTATTAAAAAAAAGAAAAAGAAGTAAAGAAAAAGAAAATGGGCAGAGTAATAAATGGGTGTGGCAGAAAGACAGACCTTTTAGTGTACAGTAGTGTAGTAAGCATTCATATCATATTCATAGGCATAGCTGCTCAGCTCTACTGTAAATTTTACTAACTTGCCGCTTCTCTTCCTTCTCTGTCTCTCTTCTTCTAAAAAAACCTAAAAGAAACTGCTCTGAATCTGATTTCTATACCCATTTGTCTAAACCTTTTATTTCCTTTTTTGTTACTCCTACTTTCTAATTTTTCATTTAGGACCCTGAAACTGAAACAGAGTACTCTGTCCAAGACACTAAAATGGCTGTTCAGTCTACAAGTGCTGCTGCCGCTGGTGTTGGTGTTGGTATTGCTGGTTCCGGTGGTTGCTCCTCCTCTTCTTCTGTAGTGGCGCCTTCCCTTCCTCCGCCGTGTCCGAAATCTCCACCGGAGTATCCGGATTTATATGGAAAACGTAGGGAGATTGCTAAGGTTAAAATGCTTGAAAGAGAAATTGGTTTTCTTGAGGTGGGTTTTAGTTTTTTTTTATGTAATTTATTAAATTACTACATTGCTTTATTTTGCATTTTCATTCTCTTGTAATCAGTGAAATGATTTTTTTTTTTTTTACTTCAAAATTGGTTTTTTTTGAGCTGGGTTCGGTAAGCTTTCTAAATCCTATCAGGCTATGAGTTGAATAGCTTTAAAAAAAAAGCAATTTGAAAAAAAAAAGAATATAAAGTTTATGTTTTTTATGTGTCTTTATTTTAATTTTTGGTTTTTCAGTTGTTCGAGGAACAAACTTTTGATACTTTATGTTTTTTTCACGATTTTCATGATTTTTTTTTCAATTTTATATTTTAAAGTATTGAAATTTGAAACAAAAAGAATCAAAATCTGGGTTTGATTTTATTTAAGAATGAAATCTGTCACAGTCAAAATATGAAGCAAGTGTTGATAAAAAAAATGGTCATTACAGTCTACAGTCTGGAGTTAGATTGTTTATCTTGAAATGTTGAAGCATGTCATTATTACTGTCCATTTCTTTTGCACCTAACTGCCAAAAACATCTTCCACAGCTTTTATCATGTCTTTGGTATCTGTGTTTCTTTATAAACTTATAATCAGACAGAGACAGCCAACCAATGTTTCAAATTTTGCACTATTGATTTACTGTCCTAAAAGAAACTGTGCTGTGCTGCTTGCATTTTGGCTCTTGATTCACCCAGACAAGTTTTACTTTCATTTAACTCTTGATTCATACCTCAATTGCAATTGATTTTTTGCTTTAAACTGACCTATTTGATCAGGAGGAGCTTAAATCAGTGGAAGTTCTTCAACCTGCTTCAATAAACTGCAAAGAGTGAGCCTCTTTCTAACTTTTCGGAGTATAATTATAGTAATTTACTAGTTGTGTTGAGTTATCTTTCTGTTGGCAGGGTTGTCGATTTCGTCGTAGCAAAATCAGATCCTTTTATACCCACGTAAAACTTCTCCACCGATTTTAGTTATAGTAGTTTATAATTTGCCGATGTTGACGATGATTCATACACATTCTTCTCTTTTTTTAACAGGCATAAAAAGAATCGAAGATCATGTCGTTTCTTAAAGTGGCTTTGGTAATGTTCTCGTGTGTGTTTGTGTAACGCATTATTTTAAGTTAATAATTCTAGCGAAATATAATAAAGGGACTGCTGAGATACTCATCATAGTGTGTATATTGTTGTGTAGTGGACCGTGTTTGAGGCTGTCACGGATGTGTTGCAGTTGTTTCTGTTGCTGTTTTCCTTCGGAGTGTCCAAAGAAGCCAAAGTGTTGCAACTGCAACTGCAAATGTGGTTCGTGTGTTGGATGTTGTCCGTTTATATGTTGTACGTGCCCTCGGCCTCGTTGTTGTTGCAGCACTTTAAAGTGTTGTAAAGTGCAGTTTCCATCATGTAGAAAATGCTGGTGTTGTAGTTGTAGATGCAAATGCAAATGCAAATGCACAGCTCCTAGATGTCCAAAGGTAAGCTGTTGTTGCACTTGTAAAGATATATGCTGTTGTAACCCTTGTTCTATTTTTTGTTAATGCCAAACTCTTATCACTCTACGCGATCTTGTCTTATTCTCAACCATCTATGTTTTTTTGTATAAGATTCTTGTCCTGACTGATCTAGATGCTCGAAACTAGAACAAGTAGTGTCAATTCTTCTACGAGGTCATGGTTTTGTTCTAAGAATTTGAGTTTATCGAAAAAACACAAAAATGTTTTAGATTTATAATTCGCAGCACTGATCGAATTCGTAAACGTTCATAATTTGATTCTCACGGACCACAAAGTTTTTAGAATTTTTTATCTAATCCGACCAAAATTGTAACGATAGAAAGTGTCTTTTATAACTAACTAACTAACCCATTTATGACACTAACATAGTTTTTGTTGTGGTAGTCCAATTCTGGTTAGTTTGAGTGACACAAGGTTTGTATTGTAACGAATACTAGGACCTTTTGTGAATGAACCTAAAAATTCCCCAAAGTAGTGAGTAAACAAAGTTCTGACATTTGAGTAGACGGTCGAGTCAGTAAGGGGGTGGATGAATTTTGTGTGAATCTGTGTAGAATTATTGGTGATGGTAGATTTCGTACACACATGAAAGGAGTTGTCTTGTCATAAACCTTAAGCTTAGATTTAGATTTAGATTAGATGGGTTTTCTTTGTCTGAAATTTTACATAAGGGTTGTGTCTGACAAGATTCCTATAGAGAACCTGACTCATATTAGATCGGTTGACTTAAAATCAACATTTTTTTTCATAGATTAATAATTCAATTGTCAGTATACTGACATTTCCCATGACTATATACTCCATATTTTACTTTCTTTTTATTTTGTAGTACTAATTTTATATTAAAAAAAAATCATATATATATATATATATATATATTAGCTATCTTATAAATCTTTATTTATCATTTAAGTAGAACGGTAAACTTTTCAAAAAAAAAAAGACTTGCTTTCAAATAATGAAATTCGAAAAATAATCTACCCAAAAATCGATATTTTTTGGGTTTCTTCTGAAATTCGCAAAAATAATTTTAAATACAGGGTAAGTATAATTTTTTTTATTGATGTCATATTTTCTTTTTGACGACATATTATTTTCAACTAGTATAAAAAAGGACTAAAAAAACTGTTGAATATTATCGTATCATTGTCTACAGATTTTATCATCCATAGGTTTTATATTTATTATTATAGCTAAGGTAATGTATCCTCAAACCTTTGTTCGTATGCTTTATTTTTCTATTACCATTTTCGTTTTTTTACTTCTCATTTAGCAGCTACAATAGGGTCTAATTTGATATTTATATAAAATAAGAAAAATATATTAGTCTCCTTATGATTGGTAATTGTAATAGTTGTTTTTAAAAAAAATCTAAATTAATTTTGACATATATTATTAGTAATTTTGAATAATGATGATTTTTGGTGGAAAATGTTGAAGTACAACTAATATTAGAAAAAAGAAAAATATGAAGCTATCATTTCTGTTTTAAACTTTTCTAAGTTCTTTAGTTGTTGTTAAAAATATTTCTACTATCAATCTATCTATAACAGTGATTTAGAGATTTAGGAAGATAAATATATTAGAAATTGTATTGTTGATCATGTGACTTGAAAATTGTACTACTCGTCCATGAAATTGTTTTTTCTCTTTTTCTCTTAATATATTGATTTGGTTGGTGGAATACAGGTTGTCTGAGTATTTTATAAATATGGGAATTTGTATTCTTGAACATATAACTAAAAAAGTGTGTACATGTTTAGATACGTTTCCGTTCCACCGTGAGTCTATTTGATATTATTATGGTCATTCAATTTAATTTTTTTATGGTTAAATATATTATTTTAAAAATTATATTTTATAGTCACTTTTTTAATTTTTAAACATTAGTAGTGAGTGTTTGATTCATTATATTATTCTAATTCAATTCACTATTTGATATGTTGGTAGGAATCACATGTATTTAGAAAAATATTCAGTCCTTGACAAATTCGTAAGTTATACATCTTGACCACACCAGCATCTTGTGAACGTGTCAGATTTTTCAAACAACATTTGTTCCAAAATCATATATTTATAATCATATATTTATACGCTAAAAGGATAAGGGGTAATTCGACCAATTTTTTTTATTGCAGGTTGTTGAGTTATAACACTTTTTGATACATCCGACTTAATTAGTATCCAAAGTAGGTTTTTGAATTACGACACTTCGATATATCGGGAATAATTAACCTTTCGATATATTAGAGATAATTAGTATCCAAAATATTTTTAATGGGTTATGCTTTTTTTTACCCTTTTTTCTCCAACGTCCGATGTATGGTCGTGGAGGTCGGTTCAGACGAATGGACGACATCTCTGACATTTAGTCGACACACCGTCCACGAGCCAAATTAAAGGCCCAACGCACCCATCACAGTCATCTTCTTTTCCGAAATAGTCGTCTAGTTCAAACACCGACACACATGGTCAAACGCCCAAGTCTTTTAGGACCCGATCACCATCTAACTGTTATAATATATCCCTCCGATCATGAGTCATATACGAGACATCTCCTAATATAATAGACGATACTCGTGCTCTGTCATCTCTATCCTAGAATGATTCTACCAACCCATATGTACATTTATCCTTTGGCTTCAGGCTGCTTCAACTTGTGATTTTGTAGATCCAGACTGATTCGTACACTTACGTTTTAGGGCATGTGGTCACGTAAGTCCGTTTCTAATGTAAACCCTATCCAAATTCCGTCTAGTTCATGAGGTTTTACATAGAAACCTCCCTTGAATAAATTAACTAATACAAGATGTGCATATAGGACAAGACGAGGACTTGCAAACATCACATTAAGTAGTTTGGTAGTGAAATTCTTGGTTCCGTAGGGACTATCGTTTTTTTGTCAGAATTTCTTAATGATTTTTTAGGTAACACTCTCACTTGATTCAATCAACTCTCTCTAGTGTTCGTGTGTACGTCTGAAAGTATGTGGAGTGGACCCTGAAACCAACTCATCGACAATAAGGTCATACAAAGGGACAATGATTACATTATAAATTACAATAATGAGTCGAGCGAGAGTCTAAACAATTGAAATCATTATTTCATTAAAAAATAACATCTTAAAACTATTTCCATGAAGTATTTACTTTGGCCTCATACTGCAAGATTATAATTCCAAACATTCGATAGAGAAGAGCGCACATATGCTTATGTAGTTTTTGGCACATGTCAAAACTCATATCAAGATCGATATGATGGCGTTTATAGGGACTGAAGGTAAGTCAAACCCAATATATATGTTCCTTATCATCTTCCAAGACATCAACTGATCGTTCCTCCGACACATGTCTCATTAAAGAAAAAATCGCATCATATTATGCCATCGCACCTTTCAACATCTAGGATTTCTTATCAGGGTGATCATCAAAGGCATCAATGTCAGAGTGATCATAAACGAGCCACATATACATCAAACTTATATATAATATGGTTATAATCTTTAATATCTACACAAATTTAATTTAATTTTACAAGTCTTACCTCATGACGAAGTCATGTCTGCAAATAATTCAATGTCAGCGGTCATACCATCCGTGACTATTAGGTACTAAAGAAACAGATCTACAACCTGAGTGAAGAAGGTAAGTTAGTGGAGTTTGTATATAGTCACGCACCACATTTGACGTACTGGTTTTTGTGTTGTGGTTTACCATATTTAGAAATAGAAAAATGTGAAGATTTTCACAAATATTACATCTCTTACACCAAAAGCATCTCACTGCCTACTATAAGATATCTGTTACAAATTCTATGACACCAAATTTTTCTGGCATGTATAAGTATATATCTAAGGTTGCTAATTTTTGTGCAGGTTTATCATAGGTTTACTACTACCTAGAAAATCGTAGCCAAGATCAATGCTCCCCAACAATCACTAATTCAATCTTTCACACAAGTTTGATATACTGTCCAATTATTAGAATTGACCATCAGTTATTTCAGTTTCAGTGTTAATACATGAGGTCTATCTGACTTTAACTCATGTATTTATATCATTTTATTACTCTATAGTCGTACAATATCTCTTGTATGTGTGATTTAAGTACTCTATTTTGGAAAATGTCTCGAGTACTTGTAACAAATCTTTTAAATTAATTTATTATGCTTTAAAAGTAATTCATCTCTGGACTATCTATTTTAGTGACATATAGTCCCTAGAATTTCAAGTCTGTTATTTGTCCTTGGACTATTTAGTTTGGATAAAGTTAGTCCACCATATATGTTGATTAATGTAAAGCTGCCACGTGACACTATACTCAACATAAACGTATATCACCGATTTTCCTTGAATTTAGGTCAAAGTTTAAATATAGTTAAGGTTAAAGTCGAGGGACCATTGGTGATACAAATTTCTGTTAAACATGGTGCCACGCGACAACTTTATATTAATCAACAGATGCAATGGACTAACTTTATCTAAACTAGATAGTCCAGGGACTACCAACAGACTTTTAGAAGTCCATGGACTATATGTCACTAGAATCGATAGTCCAAAGACGAATTACTTTTCAAAGCTATTTTATTATTTTTCTTAAGAAAATATAGATAATTAAATTTACGAGTGATATGCTTCAGCTTGATCTGGATTTTGAGTCCTATTTAGCCTGAATTTTAATAAAAAAATTGATTAATGTTTTGGTTTGAAAGTACTTCAAATTCCTGAAAACCAAATGATTTTGACTTATGATCGAATCCGAATTTAAAATGAAAATTGAATTTATTTATTTTAAAAAAAATTAACCTAAAATGTCTAAAAATATATTGAAAACTTGGATATATATTTTTAATATACAGTAATTTTTAATTACTAAACTAAAAAGTAATATTAAAAATATAAAAATAAGACCAATTAAATGACTATTACGTGAGGGCACAATATAACCTCATGCATAACCTTACGGTCTTCCACCTTAGAATTGGTTTATTAGTCATAATTGCTAATTTGACAACTACGTCAGGATACAGTATGACCACTTGCGTAAACTTACAGTTTTTCAACGCGAGGTTTGGTTTATTAATCATAATTGTTAATTTGTAATTATATACGACTCTCTTTCTATCATAGAGATCACTTGACTTATAGCATTTTAAGCATGAAGATGAAAATCACTTGGCTTATATTCGTTTCATCATGGCGATCACTTGGCTTAAAGCCTTTTTTTTATTATCATAGAGATGTATATCACTTGACTTATAACCTCTTTTATCATGGAGATGAAGATCACTTGGCCTATAACATTTTTATCATGGAGATCACTTGACTTAATCATTTTTATCACAGAGATAGAGATAACTTGACTTATAACATTTTATATAATTGAGATGAAGATCACTTAGCTTATAATATTTCCTATTATGAAGATGAAGATATAGCTCATATGATGAAGTATTTTTTTCAAAGACAAATAACTGATTATGGTAAAGTAACACTCACTGAGCCAATTGGTTGACAACTGTCATTTTGGGGCTTATTGTACGATTTTTTAATAACAAACTTGGTTTATAGTCTCATATAATATCATGCAGAATCTATATTATACTCATATCAAAGGGAATTAAAGCTCTTAAATACATGCAAATAAATAAATTTTATTAAATGTATGCATGTTTACTAATATGTCTTATGATGATTAAGTTGAGTTATAAGATGTACCTCCCTTTTGTAGTCCAAATCTTTGAAGTTCAAATTATAATGTGAAACCATTTTTTTTTATTTCAGTGTACCTCCCTTAATATATTATCATTATAAATAGTTTCATTCACCACTTTCACGGTGGTTACAATGCTTTTGCCTTGAACCAAGGTCATAGTTTCGAATCTCTTGGTCATTATATTGTTCTTTTATAATACTAAATAATTCTTATATACTTTATAAAAAAACAAGCACTCACCCGTCGACATGGTTTAGTGGTTGATACGTTAGTTTGTTAAACATAAGTCTCGGGTTCGATTCATTGGCTCTTCATTTATTTTTCTTTTATTTAGTTGACTAATTAAGATTTATTAATCTTTACATCGATACAAATTACACCAACTCTGCCTTGTAGGGTGGTTATAGCCTTATTTTGTAAACCAGGGTTCCCAAGTTTAAACTTTGACTAAATTTTTTGATGAAGCATAATCATTTTATTATTTAAAAACCTTTGATGAGGCATAATAACTTTTTTTAATATATAAAACATATGAAGAGATATAGTATAAAAAATTGACGAGGCCTTGTAATTAGTTGTGTGATGAAATTTTACATATACATAAAGTTCAATGAAGCACATTATAAACATTTTGACATAACCCGACTTCAACTACTTTACTCTTTTTTACGACAAATTTTGTTTTTCTGCTTCTAACTTATTGTCTATCAAATTGTGTTAATGCATGATTTTTTCCCCTTATATTGTAAAATGGAAACCGAAATCATCAAGTTGTTAAAAGAGCAAAGTCAAGTAATATGAAAGTACTTCTATTTGAAACAGATTTTTTGATTTGTGTTTTCCAAGACTATTTGAAGCCATTTTATTTTCATGTTTTGTCGTCCTTCTGGAAAATAAAATTGCGTTTTTCTTTCTCGAAAATCTTCAGGCGACAACCATTATGTATTTTTGCTTGGTAGTATTCAGGTGGCAAACAATATATCTGTTTCTCGACAATCTTTTATGTTTTTGGCATGCTACTCACTCAACTTTTCAGGACCTTGATCTGATTAAAACATGAATGACTTCAAGTAGTGCCAATGTCAAATTTAACTACAAGTCCATTCTAAGCTTATTTTATCCACTCTTTATATAACTAACTCTGATGGTCCTTACTCGTTTATGAAAAATTGACTTGGGGTACCTTATTGCGTACCTTGAATCATCGTAAAAAATAAATACTACACAATGCTACAAACATGGTCAACACAAATACTGTAATAAACTGATATATACTTTCATATACTATTTTGCTATACTGAAAACAAAAATGTGTGTACCACTCTATAAATATATATATTACTTTACATATATATTAGAACGAATACATTAAATATTACATGTGTTAACTTTATATACCATAATAGATTCAAATTTCACCCACAACATAATACACACAATACATTTATTTAATAACCAATAACACATTTACCTGTACTACTTTGCTTTTATACTTAATTAACAATATTCATACACACATATCAACACTGGGATTTTTACCACATCATTTTTACATCACACATTCGTGTTAATTATCAAAAAGCGCTCACATACACACAACATTTCCTACTCTGAATTCTGTATCTTATAATCTTTCCATATGTACATACACTGCATCTATTACAAAATTTTAGGTTAATAAAGTGTTTACACTACACATACACATCAACAAACATCTGAAAAACGTACTTACATATACACAGTCACCAACAACTATAGTGCACACATATTTTGCACAACAACACAAACACATGCTACAATGATAAAAACTTCGCATTTAATTAAATACATGTATTACAACATTTTATCACAGTCAACGAAGTCTCGTATAAGGGGTATAACATTACAACGCACTTGCACACATAATTCATCACGCAACCTGAAGTACATATAACTACAATATTGTAGTTTGAGAGAATGCGTCATAAACATCGCCCACCTTTGTTATTAATCAATTCAAAAATATCACTTGCATATATATCACTACACATACTAAGATCCAACACTGAGAATGTCTGTGTCAACACTCATATTTATACAAAATTCGTTGGACAAACAAAACCACATAGTTGCAACAAGGCCACTCAAATATTATAAAAAAAATATTTGATAATATAGAATTTAGTATCAATGACATAAAAAGATAGACTAATCTTCCTTTGTTACCATATTTTCAAACACTTTTATTCATAAAGAAAAATTATAGTGTTACATCACTTCTCACACTAACATCATGAAGAGTAAATCTACCACCACACATGTATTGCGATGTACTGTATATATTTTCATTACCCAAGCATACTATTATCAATAAACATTTACACACTATCACAAATATTCAAACAAACATCAAATATCAATCATGCATTATCAAGATTATATACACACACATGTCTAACAATCACATATAAATAACATTATGTATGTTATTATACTTACATAACTATAGGGAATTCAACACAATGATGCTTCAATAACTAGATTAATGACACACAAACTTCATTGATGAATAATTCACAATCTTTTGAGCCCACACACATGCGCAATAATCGTATTTTAACAACAACACATAAATACACTACTTGTAATTTATTATTGCATCACTAAAATTCTTAAAACATGCTTATTCAAGGTAATAAAAGAAACTAAATAGAGGCTTTTGCAGTCAGAATTGTACACGATATCATAAAAATAAACTCGACTAGTAACTTACTAAAATGTGTGTATATATCATAGTAAACTGAAATATTATAGTAGATAGTTATTGAATATACACAGTTTGTTATAAAAAAAATTAATGCATTGATTTGAGAATCAGATCAAGTAAAAAATAATTTAATTTATACTTCATCGCAACATAATCGACTCAAACTAATTTTCAATCTCATATTCTAATCAAAATTTATAAATCGAGAAAAATGAAAAAAAATAAATATGATTCCTGATTAATTTTGACAAATCTAAATCAGAATTATTCACTAGCTCAACATTTACCACAATCAAACCCAACTACCATCGATCTCTCTGTTAGCCATGGTTGCTAGCCCGATTGATGTTCTTCGTCTGTGATTTACTATGATTCTTGAAGAATTACTCAATTTTTAAAGAATTACTCAATTCTTTAAGAATCAATTAATTCTTGATTGCTTCTTCAATTTTTCTATAAATATCATTCAAATCTTGGCTTATCTCTGTTGAATCTTAGCTTGTAAGGCAGATTTTGGAAAAATTACGAAGAACCATAAAGTTAACCTCAAACATCTTTTATCGATCTCAAAAAATGATTTGATTCACGAACAAAAATATGAATAAAAAATTGATCTTCAAAAATAATTTAACTCACAAACAAAAACACGAATTAATGAAAAATATAAACGAAAAAACGTTGTTAATATTTCCTTTTCTCTACTCAATCTTGAATCATGACGTATATTTTGATAAACGAGTGCTTCTTTCTCTCTAACAAGTCGTTATCTCTCTCGACTCGTCTCAAGATCTTCATTGTAACCGGTACAAAAAGATATTTTATTGAAGAGAAAACACATAAACCAAAAACTATTTTGCGTTCTAAAAACCTTCTTTCTTCCAATCTAAAAATATTTTTAATAAAATTATAGGAAACAAACATTTTACACTGACGATGCTATTGATAAGGCTCAAAATCATTATAAGAATTCTGAAAGCATTATAGATCTTGAGAAAAGATAAACGAGAGAGAAGGAAAAACTTTTGTACAGGGAGAAAGTATTTTAATAAACTTAATGGAGGAAAAATGAGACAGAGTCTCCATTTAGGGTTCCACTCATTCATATATATAATTTTAAATATTGTAAAAGTTTTTAATTAATAACAATTTTTATAAAACATAAATAAATAAATTAAATAAAATTGTAAGGATTTTAATAATTTTTAATAAATAAAAATCTTATAAATATTATTTTTATTTTTTAAAAAAAAACACTAGCAATTCTTATATGTATAATATAATATCAAGTATACAAGAATAAAAGATCGATGCACACTTATTTATATAGACTGAAGTTAACGACTTTTGAAATTTTGTCACCTTGATGTATTCAGCCGAACCAAAGTATTGCTAATTTAGACGAATTATATTTTTGCAGAAAGTATTTGTGTATACAATTTAATGTAGTGCTAGAACTTGTTTTTATTCTCTAAGTAATTAACGATTTGAATAATTTTTTGTTTGAATTAATTAATTCTCTCATATTTTTATTTTTATTTTTTGAGTAACCTCATTGGTCTTTCTTGAAGGATAAAGCTATATCCTAATAATTATATTTTTTATTCATTTAACCGAAACAATTGTTATTGATCTTAGCGAATGACAATTATGAAGAATGGTTATTTGTGTACGTACAAAGAGTACACTTTTTTTCTTTCCAAGTAATTATATACTTGAAATGTAAGGATATTTTTTTAATATTTCACTTAATTATGCAAGTGGATTGAATTTTTTTACATGTGGCGGTAACGTATTAATGCATGTACATTCGTTTGGGCTTCTTCGATCATTACTTTTTTTTTGTTTTTCCGCAAGCCATAGTTCCTCTAACATAATTTGTACTACAATTGATAGAGTAAAAGATCTACCGTTGAATTTTGATTTTTCATTTGGATTAAATAACATTTCTTTTTCTATTTCAACTTTCCCTCTTTCTTTTTTTACTTTTTTAGCTTTTACTTGGTCTACTAGTTTTTTCTAACAAATAAATAAAATCTTTCTAGAAATTTTGTAGAGAAAATGAGTAATTTTTTGTAGTCTATAATCACAATTTTTTAGTATGACTTTTCTAGTGTTCAAGCTATTGGCGGTGATAACTCTTCACTCAACGACTCTGAACCCAAAATGTCGATTTGATAATGTGTTTAAAGACCAAAATGTCGATTTGATAATACGTTTGTATACGTTGCTATCACAAAGTGAGATTTTTCCTAAGCTTGAAGACTAATGTATCCCTAAAGACATTCCCCTCCAATTTCCTAAACAAAAGGAAACTTCTACTTATACTCGGGGAGGCGAGGTTGTTTCATTTTTTCATTCACTTGATCATGTGTTCTTTCCAGAATTTTTAAATTTAAGTCAATTTTGTCGAGGTAAATGAGTCCTCACATTTGGATTTTATTTCTTTCGGCTATTATTTTATCTCGGAAATTCAGACATTTTTTTATTAAATATTTTTTACTGCTATTTAGTTTTCGGGTAAAGAGGAGAGTCTATTATTTTTTGTTGGTATTTATCTGTTTGCACGATCTTTAGTGATCTTCCTAGAGTTATAAAAGACTGAAAAAATAGTTTCATTTATGTTTGAGGCAACCGGACCACCAAGATTGAGAATAACCAGAACTTTATCAACCTTTCTTCGAATGTTAATCGTGAGTACTTATTTCCTCAACTTGATTTTATTTAAGCTTTATTTCTTGACTATTTCTAAGTCCATTTTTGTATTTTGGCTTGTACTATCAATTTCCCGTTTGATGATCTGATGTTAGACGTTATGCTGAAATGATGAAAAAAATTGAAAGTGTTCATTTTGGTTTTCTTCCATAATGATGCATGAATATTTTGTATTGGCAAAATTATGAGCCAACAAGGATATTAGAGGAAAGTTTTAGGATGTTTCTTTTCTAAATAAACAGAAACCCGTCACATCTATTATAAAGAAAGGTAAAGACAGCCAATCGAGGGTGCGCACTATGACAAATGAATCATGTAGTTCATCCAATATTGTTTTTGGAGTACTTAGTGTGCTTATTTCTATTACCAAAGTAGATGAAGATGATTAGGAAAAAGATTATTTTCCTCTTAAGAGGCATTGTATTGGCCAAATTATGACCCAACAAGGATATTAAAGGAAAGTTTTAGGATGTTTCTTTTCTAAATAAAGAGAAACCTGTCACATCTATTAAGAAGAAAGGTAAAGACAACCAATCGAGGGCGCGTACTATGACAAATGAATCATGTAGTTCATCTAGTATTTTTTTGAAGCACTTAGTGTGCTTATTTCTATTACCAAAGTAGATGAAGATTATTAGGAAAAAGATTGTTTTCCTCTTAAGAAGCGTAAACGCACATGTATTTCATGCATTTTTATATTATATTTATCAATTATCATAATAAATATAGCTTTACTTTTTAAAAATTGTGTACCTTTCCGGTATTCAATGAATAATGTGTACGTTTTTTTGTGCATATACTTTCTTTAGATTCTCAAACAACTCATGTCTTGTGTCTTTTAATAGTTGTTGATGGTTATGGTTCTTCTTCCTCTTTTGACTGTGATTTTGAAAAAAATTATATGCTCGTTTGATGGTTTTATTCCATCTGATGTTTTGGGCATGAGAATTTCCAAGGCCAATTGATGTTAGTCAACATTCAGACTTCTTATTGCGTTATAAACACTACAAATGTTAAAAAGTTAAGTATGTTTTTCAGAATTGGTTCTTAATGTTGACAGAGTGACCTCTATCCTAGCTTTGACAAAATTTGGTAATGGAACCACTATTGGGGTTTTCACAGATGGTAAGAGTGATAAAAGTGAGCCTGCAAAACTAAAAAATACTTCGTAATGAAAATAATGAACAAGAAGTTGGTTTGAAGGAATATATTGACATAGTCCTACAATATGATGTTGATTCATTAACAATACCATCAACTTGTTTGCTTCTTCTTGGTAGTTTTCTCTCTTTGTATGGCCATTTTCTTCAAATGACCTCCAAATGTAGTGTTACTTCTACTTGTGACTTGTTTCCAAGTATTCTTGTTACTCATGCTCTTTTTCTAGTGAAGCTTCCGCTCCTCATTCTTTATTTTTTCTGATTAATCACATTCCTGAGGTGGTTACTAAGTTTGGTACTTTGGTGGTCTAGATGACTTTACATATTCATATTTCTCCTTTAGTGTTAACCAATCTTCATTAGACATTGTATTTTACTTAATTACATTTCCTAAAGTATTTTTCTTATTCTATGTATTTTAGACTTATTGTTTACTATTTATTTGCAACTGATTTTAATGGGTTGACTATGTGTCATTATGTCCAAGTGAACCCTTCGCCTAATTTATCAGATCTTCGGGCTTTTTTTAGTGGTGTTTTTTATTCCATATTTGGACCGAATCTATTTTTGAGAGGGAAAAATAATTACAAGAAATAATGATAGTCAAACAAAAGAAAAGTCATATATGTTCAGTTGGAATCTCAAGATGTTGGTTTAAGAGATAATTCCCTTGTATTTTTGCAATGTAAGGCATAATAGTTAGTTTCCCAAGCCAAAGTTTTTGCTTCAAAATGTATATTGAAAGATTTTTAGAAAATACTATTAGACGCAAGGTCTAAAGTAAAAATTTCATCCCCGAAGCTGTAAAATATGTAAGAGCAATTAGATTATATAATAGTGAGGTATATTGTTGTGCTGAAGCAACTTACTACTGAGTGTAAAGCTCACAATACTTATTTTAATATATATAAAGTTTTTATGATTTTCTCTGCCCCAAAGGCTGCTATGGAAGCTCGTTCCAGATTAGTTTTGGATATCCATAAAGATCATCCCAAAATAAATCTCGATATTTTTTTGTATAATGTTTTTGAGGCACTATCATCGAAGGATAATATTTGGATTAATAAATCTCCTGAATCCATTCCTCTTTTTTCAGGATAGCCTGACAGGGGTAAGCAAGTTTGTGATGCACTTGAAGATATTGAGAAAAATAAGATTAGGGATTAGATTCTTTCTAATTATAGAAAGAATGACGAAAGAAGCAATGTTAGTAAGAAAACATGTGAATCAGATTTTGCTATGGTAATCAATTCTATTGAACTTGGTAATGTATCCATGGATGTGACTTCAGAGTGTATTGCTCCTTTTTGAATTATTGTATAGATTGTGTTTCTGCCATGTTTTTTTTGTAATTTTTTTATTTTAGTAATATTTGTTTTGTAGGACATTTTTTGCGAATACTCTTTTTTATTTTTATGAACGAGTCTTTGTGTCTATTTTCTATTTTTCTATTGTATAATGAGTTATAATAGATTAATAATTTTATTTCTAGAACACTTTGGTTTTATACTTGGATTTTTTTTATAAAATATTAAGTATGCTTAGGGTGCATGACTCGCTACTAGGGGTTAAGAAAATGTAACTTATTTCTGTGGGTTAGCTCTCGATTATTCTTTTATTATCCATTACTTGGACTAATAACTCACGGTCATCCTTTTTATTATTCATTATTTGGATTGATGATTCATGATGATCTTCTTTTTTATTATTCATCATTTAAACTAATGACTCATAGTTGTCTTGTTTTTTTATTGATGATTTTTATCATCCTAAGTATATTAGATTTTGTTTTTGAAAATATTTATTTCATGTGAATAACTTTGTTGGTTTAGTATTATTTTTTATTGGCATACTTTTGTTTGTCTTTTTATTTCTAAAGGATATATTACCTTTGGGATACTGATTTTTATCGTTTGTATATTGACGAATCATATTGTTTTGGTTTATTTTTATATTTATCAACATAACATATTTAATTTTTAATCTTGTTATATGTTTAATTTATTTCGAGGTATTCTTTTCCATCGGTGTATTATTCTTTAGCATTTAGAGTTTGGCGAAACATTTTTTCTTGAATATTTATATTTTTATAATTGATATTATACATCTTGGCATGTTACGAAGGTTATTTTTGCTTTGGAATTTTATTTTTTAGCATTATTTGTTGCTTTGCGTTATATAAATAAGAAGTGAAGTATATTTCTGGCACTAAAAACGCTTTCTTAATGTCAGACGCCTCCTTAAAATATTCTCAAGTGTACCCCATATTTTAATATATATCATTTACATGAGTAGTAATTACAAGATTTTTAATCTGTATGACTATGTATGACTATGGTAGAGTTAAAATACTCTATATTCTAAAGATGCCTAATTTGATTCCCATTTTTGTCTAACAATGTATAATTTCCGGCTTTATTTTTTCTTCGATCGTAATTTGTCCTTCTCATGTTGGGTCTAGGTTTCGAAGTTTATTTTTCTTGTGTATGTTGGTATATTCGCACTCTATCTCCTGGTTTGAAACTCCTGAGCCAAACTTTGGAATTATATATTTTCTTTATTAGTGTCTTATAACATTATGGACAAAGGAGTGCTTTTACCCTTCTTTCGTCGACAAACTCATTTTACCCTTCTTTCGTCGACAACATCAACTTCCCATGTGGACATAGTTAATTTCTTTAAGTACCATCAAACTTACTTTGGACAACTATTTTATCTCTCAAAATACCAACTTAGGCAACATAAATGCTGATTTATCAAGCCAACCCAAAACCATGAATATTAAATCCAATACTCTGACTAATGATAATGTTGCTATAAAATCTGAGAATACTACTTTAAAATTTAAAGTTAAAAAACTTGATAAAAAACTTAACAGTTTTGAAGTAAATAGAGCTGAAGACTTTGAAAAATCTGCAAGAGATGCTGTCGAAAGTCTCCAAAAAATGTTTCATGAAGAAAACGCTAAATACAATACATAAAATAAAGAAGAATCATGCTAACATGTTAACAGGGGTTGAGAAAGACACTATTTACACTCTAGCAGAAGAATCCAAACATGGTTATGGGCAAATGTGTCGACAAAATACTGGGAGACGAATGTCCTACATCCTTCAACAACGATGATATTGACGAGGACTCTACTGGTGATGAACTTAATTTAGTTGTCGATCCTCATACCCCTACTGAAACTCATAACGATACTATCAACCTGAACCTTCCTCACGTTAATTCTTCTTCATGATATTTTCCTTTTTACAATTATAATCGTATTATTCTTGAACTTTAAGTTCCATTTTGTATTTTGGTCCGAGCTCATGCTTTATTCCCCTTTTAAATGTTATCTATTCATGCTTGATATTCTACTTTTTTTATTTTAGCAACATATTTCTCATTTTTTATTTTTGCAAAAATTAATATGTATGCTTGATTCTTTGGATTAAAGCACAGTATGACTAATTGCGTTACTAATAATATTTCAATTATATGCTTGGTTATTTCAATTATATCGCTTATTTGACATTTTAATTAAGGGCTCAGTATGACTACTTGCGTTCGAAATGGTTTTTAAGCTATAAACTAGTTATTTCAACCATATCGTTTACTCGTCAACATATACCCGATCCTCTCTTGTGTAACTTTCCAGTTGTCCTGGTTGACCTCTGTAACTAATGCATTATTTTAATTTATTTCTTAAAAAAATATAAATCTTCCCTTCAAAAAATAAAGATAATACTTTCTTTTTTTCAAAGGAAACTTCTTTACTATCAACTTATAATACTTATTACAAATTTCATTTGTACAACTTTAGATGACTTATGTTCCATGGGTGTTTTAAGATATTTTCATCTAAATATTCCAGGCGGTATGTTCCATCATACCTCATGGAAATAACTCTATATGTCTCATCCCAATTTGAAGCAAGCTTTTCTGTGTTCTTATTCTTTGAACCTTGAAATTTTTTCTTCATAACCACCTCACATTTTTTAAGGTTATCGACTTTAATTTTGATTCTAATAAACTCTTGTTAAGCTTTTGCAATGGTTTGCTAGGATTTGGGCTTCATCTCTACGTTCTTCAACTAAATCAATAACTATTTTCCTTTCCATATTATTATCTTATTATGAATAATTGAGTATTATGTGATTAGGAATGATTATTTATGTCGAGACTATGGCTTCCATACCATATACCAATGAAAAACGAGTTTTCCTTGTAGCTGACTTGTGAGTTTTGCTGAAATCCCATAATACCTCGGTTAACTTATTAGGCCATTTTCCTTTGGCTCTCTCAAGTTTTTTTCTTTATTTCAACCTGTCCATTTTCTTGTGGATAACACAGAGTAAAAAATACTACTCTATTTTATATATTCTACAAATAATCATTATTCTGTCGTTTTAAAATTAAGGCCCATTATCTGTCATCAAAATTCTTAAGGTCCCAAATCTAGACAGTACCTGACTTTGTAAGAAGTCACAATCTCTTGAGATCTCATTATATACAAAGCTTTTGCTTCAACCCATCTTATAAAATAATCCACGTCTACCACAAAAAAATTAATTTTCATGTAGCCATCGGTAAAGGTCCCACTAAATCTATTCCCCATTTATCAAATATACAAGGCACACAAATGATACTCATGGGAAAACTCAGAAAAATGACTGGTATTTGAATATCTCTAGCAAACACTACAACTTTGTGTCATGATCTTAGGATCTGTTGCAAGCTTAGGTTGATAGAAACCTGCAAGAATAAAATATCTGATCAAACTTTTGTGTCCAGAATAAACCCCTACAACACCCTCGTGCAAATATCTAGGTATAAAAATAGCCTCATCCTTGTTTAAACACCCGAGCATCGACCTTGTAGCACTTTTCATGTAGAGTACATTATCAAGAATTGTATACTTAACAGCTCTCAACTTCAAAAGTCGAGCTTCAACCTTATTATTAGGAAGGATTTGATCTCTTAAGTATAACAGATATTCATGTCTTTAGTCTTATATTATTTCTCTCGTTAGCATCTCAGCCTTTTGTTCTTCGGTTTCTTTAGACAATTCTCTTGGAATATTATTATTAAGCTATCTCTTGATACAACTTCTATAGATAGATAATCAACACCGAGCTTTTTTCACGTGGCATCTAGTCATATTCTATTTTCTCATACTTTACTTCCCATTTATTTAATATTTCAAGATACTCCTACATGTTTTTTTGCTTAGCCTAGTATGAACCATTCACTTGACTGATTACCGGTTGAGAATTTGATCTTAATCGCACAATCTTTGCTCTAGAAATAAGATCTAACTTCAAACCAATCAAAACAACCTCATAATCACCCGTGTTATTCGTTACTTCGAAACCAAATTTTACCGGCTGCCTGATTTCTTCCCCGTAAAGTGTTCTTTAAAAAATTCTAGCTCCCCCTGTTAGTACCAGACACTCCATAGGCTTCAAAAAACCATTCAAAACTATTTTATTATTCCGTTTTTATATTTCCATTTTTATTACTATGTTCCTCAATGAATTTGCTTATAAAATCAGCAACTCCTTGACCTTTAATTCTTCGTCGAGGTTCATAAAAAATTATTCTCCCAATTCAACTGACCATCGAGTGAGCCTCCCTGAAATATCTGATTTCTATAAAACATTTCCTAAAAGAAATAAAGTTCTTACAATAATGGTGTGACTTTGAAAATATGACCTCATTTTCCTAGCAGCCACAAGCAAAGCCAAAGCCAAATTTTCAAAATTGAAATACCTTCTCTCTGCATCGATCAAGCTCTTGCTAACATAATAGATTGGATTTTTCATTTTTTCTGCTTCTTTAACTAGTACTGCACTGACAATAAATCAGATACAAAAAGATACAAATATAAATCTGCACCTCGTATTGGGGACAATAAAATATCTGGTGAAGTCAAGTACTCCTTTAAATAGTTAAAGGATTCATCATAATCTTTATTCCATTTAATGTTTTTTGCTTCCTTAAGCACTTCAAAGAAACGATGAGTTCCGTCAGAGGCTTTAGATATGAATCTTGATAATGCTGCTAAACGCACTGTCAATCTGTGGACCTCTTTAACTGTCATTGGTGGCTAGATATTAAAACATTCCTTCAATTTCTTGGGATAAACTTCAATACTATTTCTACTAACCACATAACCGAGTAATTTTCTGTTTCACACATCAGAGTAGCATTTTAAAGGGTTAAGTTAAAGATTAAATTGCCTCAACTTTAAAAAATCTCAGACAATAATTTGCTCTGTTGATCCTCACTTATTTTCACTATCATGTCATCTATATAAGTTTTCATGTTCTTAACCATGAGAACTTCAAAAAATCGATTAAATAAATTTTGACAGGCTGCTCACGTATTCTGCAAACCAAAAGGCATAACTCGGTAATAATATCAACCCCTTTCGGTATGAAAATTCGTATCTTTTTATCATTAGGATGCATACAAATTTGATTATATCTAGAATATGCCTCCATAAATAAAATAAATTCATGTCTTGACTCTTGAGGCAACAACCACCAACTGATCAATACGCGGTAATGGAAAGATATCATTTGGGTAAGCTCTATTTAGATCAGTAAAATATACTCACGTCCACCATTATCCATTATTTTTATTTACTAACACTATATTAGCAACCCACATTGGGTATATTTACACCCATAATATGCCATAGTTTCAAAATATTTTCTACTTATTTAACTATCGCTTCTGCTTTTTTGGGAGATAAAGCCCTTCTTTTTTGACGAATCGGCCTCAGTATTTTGTCAACTGATAATTCGTGACAAATGATAGACGAACTGATCACTGTTACATCATTAGCAACCCAAACAAAGATGTCAAAATGTCTTTTTAATTATTCCGTCAGCTTTAATATAAAATTTGGATTCAAAAGAACTTCCAATTTTCACGATATGACAGTCTTATATTACCTTCTCGATTACTTCATTCAATAAATATCCATACTGTATTTTCTCCCTAAGATCATCAACTTCTTTTGCACATTCGTTGCTATTATTTTGTTGACGACCTTTCTCAATCTTCTTTAACTGCTATTGTCCCAGCTTTTCCAGCTCCAATGAAATTGCATACCAACTTCTCTATCTTATGGAAAATTGTAACCATTACTTTTGAAAGTACAAGGTGTAACTTCCATTTTGTGCAGCCACGATTTTCCCATAATAACATAGTAAGAGATGGGTTTATCATAGATCATGAACTCTTGGTATTGCGTATCCCACAAGCATTGATAGTTTAATCTCACCAGTATAAACCGAAGTATTCCTTTTATAGCTGACATATTATCTTTCAGTCGGTTTGTATAGAGGCACTGCATGCATTTGATCATAACAATTTTTTAAAATAATATTAGTCGAACTCTCATTAATCAATTATAACCCTAGAAACCGCAAATCTAGCAATATTTAAATTTGTGATTAAAACATCTTCACGGTGAGTCACTACTCATCTTAGATCATCATCTTTAAACGTCAAATCAGCTACCAACTTATGATAGTAATGGTAAGATATTTATTCAACCAAGTGAACTTCTAAGTCCCCTTTATGCTTTTTTTTATGGAAGTATAATTGTTTCCAGTCATCGTATCCCCGCCAGAAATTGTAAATTGATGTTGCTGCTTTCATTTATATTTTATTCTTTAATCTTATTTCCCATCTTTAGTTTATTCTTTGCTATTTTCCACACTTTTCTCCCCTTCTTTCGCTTTAATGAATTTTATCAAATCCCCGTTATCAATAAATCTTCAGATCTAATATCACAATTTCCAACATTTAATAGCAGAATACCCATGATCATTGTGGAAAGCACAAAAAAAACCTTTGTGGTTTATCCTTATTTTGACAAACATCGATCTCGGGGGATTGTATTTTGATCTCCCCTCTCTCTTATCAAAGAAATCTATAATATTCTCGGTTTAAAGGGTATATTTTCAAGTTGGATTATCATAAAATGAGAACCTCGATCTATTAGATGGCCCTCTTTTCCCCTCATCCTCTTTAAATTCTTCTACTTTTCTCCAACCTAGTAGTATTGCATTAGATTCATGGGTTTTAGGAACATAATAAGCTTCATTCTTGCAATCCTCAAGCCTGATAAACTTGTTCCGACCTGGCCAAATTATCACCCATTTTATCTAATGAAAACCTTACTAAATATTCATAAAGATTTTCCACATAATCCAATTCTCTCTTGAAAGAAACCACAACAGGTGCTTCTTTTCACGTCAGCAATATATTCATTTCTTTTATGAACCTTTGTACATAACTTTTCAAAGAATCTAGTCTTCTTTGGTACATGCTCATAATTGAGTCTGCCTCTTTCTTGTGCGCCATATTATCAATGAAATGGTTCCTAAACGTTTTATGAATCCCTTCAAAATCTGAAATTGATCTTTTTGGTAAGTTATTGGACCAATCCATGAATTTTCCCTTAAAAGTCATTGATAATGCCCTCCATAACAAAAAATCATCGGGACAGAAATCCATCAACATGCTTCTAAACTATTCTACTTGATATTATAGATCCCATGATCCATCGTAAACTATCATCTTGAATGGGTCAAATTTTCTCGTACGTTTTCATTCAAGAATCTTTCTAATAAATGAATATTACTGGAGCACATACTTGACTATTTTTTGTCGTTTTTCATTTTATAATGTTTCATTCTTTTCATTACCTTCATTCACATATTTCCTTTCGTAAAAGTCATTTGCCTTTCTTTTGCTCTCCTTGTATAACTCACCTTGCTTTCTCTAATGTTTAACTTATATTTCTCCTTACTTTTCAAAACCATTCTCTATGACAATTTTTTTAATGTTTTCGTTAATTATTTAAACAGGTGGTAGCATGAATACCTTGATTTTAGAGGTTTTCCTGAACCGACGTAAAAAATCAAGGTGATACAGTTCCTACTCCGGTTGGTTGATTTACATATGCTACAACTAATCCCGCAATTATTTTTCTTAAATTATTGAAATGCGCACACTAGCTCCCATGACAGAAGGTTGAACTCGTTCTAGATTAACTTCATCAACCGAATTTTTTTATCACAATTCCCATAATGAATATTAGAATAAATCGAATTGGTCGAATCCTTGGAGTCTCTCTTTCAATTCCTGATTTTGTCATCACTAAGGGTACTCACTTGAGCATTTTAATGTTTTACAAAACAAATTCCAACAGACAACTTCAAATTTGATGAGGAAAAATCCTTATCAAATATTAATCCAAAATAATGAATCAAAATAAAAAAGAAAAATTACTCAACGTCAAATTTTCTCTCTCTATTATTACGAAAACCCTCAAATGAGGATTTAAGTCTTAATTTATACAACGTACATATTTCCATCCTCCAATAAGTATACTACATGTGTACATAACTGATTAACAACATATCTTGCCCACCTGTTTAAATAATGACACGTGTCTTACAGTTATAACTGTCCGATTAACCTTTCCTGCTTTTTTTACTTTTCACTTTTTAATTCCATTACAACCCCTTCTAAAGTTTGTTGGATGTTTATTGGTTAAGGATATATAGAAAGCCCTTGTATTCTTTTCATAGTATGCTCCTCTTATAAAGACTTATGGGTGTCTTTTGGTTAGAAATCTATGAAATACCTTCGTATTTCCTCTAAAATCTTTTGCTAGCTCATCATCTAAATCCTTCTCAATGTTCCTCGGTCAATGATATTTGGAAGACCCTCGTATTTCCTCTTTCACTAACCCCTTGTTCATAGTATTCTCGATGTCTCTCGGTCAAGAAGCTCTGGAAGACCCTCATCTTCTTGCTTTCACTAGGTCATTGTCTAAAGTCTTCTAGGTGTCCTTAGGTTAGAGATCGAAAGACCCTTCTCTTTCCAATTTTGCTATTCTCCAGTCTAAAATATTTTTGATATCTCTTGATAAGAATCGTTGGAAGATCGTCGTCTTCTTGTATTTGTTAATTCCTGTCTTTCATTCATCTTATCCCTTTAAAAAATATTAATGTGAATATATTTTGTTAACATATATAATATATATTATCTAAATGATATATGCTTATAAATCCAGAGTTATTTCCAGAGCATATCATAGAGCATATTAGCTAGAAGATTTGGATGGAAATGTATTAAAACACTCATTGAATATCAGTCATCTGAAATTATATAAATGAGATTTATTATAAGGTTATGCACTCCTTTTCCTTTTTGGTGTCGTAATAGGATTTTTAAACGAGGATATCATAAGCCAATGTATACAATAAAGAAGTTTTCATTTGAGAAAAAGAAAATATCATTTTTATTCATAGGCCAAAGACCAGCTAGTAGAAAATTTTTAATCGTGAAGAGAGAATGAGAATCGTGGAACCAAACCGACTAAGCAACAACATGTAAAATTAGGAAAGGGTTTATATTTTTTTCATCATAAACTTTCTTGTAGAGTTGCTGGTATTAATTTGAATATGCTAAGAAATAATACTTTTTGTAAGAAGAAAGTAATTTATAAATAAAGTGAAAATAAAAATAGATTAGATCATATCTTACGTGTATTCATCCAACATCTTTCATCATGGTCATATTCTTTGTCACAATTGCGAAATTCTCAGTTCAAAGATACAAATATAATCGTGTACAGAAGAAAGAAGGGTGACAATTTTATGCCCATTTCCAATACTTATAAATTTAGAATGGGGTATTGTCATACTTCAAAGCATCAACATTGGTTAAAAAAAATATGAAAGATCAGTAGGTTTTTTTAGGATCCTTGAAATAAGAAGTACACTAATATTTTACAACATGAATTATTAGCTAGTTGATAGGGGAAAATACAAGCATACCTACATAGTTCTTGGATGAACTGAGGAAAGAAAAGTCAAAGTCCCTAATGGAATAAAAAAATAAAAAAAATATCTATTGTTTGCTCCACCTTGATGAGGTAGTTCACCAGGGTCAGGAAGTCGAGTGACAACGTCAATAGGAAAACCGTAAATATTTAAAAACAAATTGGTATTCCTCCTCATACATGATTTTATTAGTAATTGGTTCAAAATATTCTCTTAAGAAATTATGTTTTTCAGGAGGGAATTGAGGGAGTTCATCCATGGCTACTATTGGTGAATGTGTTTTTCTTTTTTGAGCCATTTCTAGGTAAAATAAAAATATTATCGAAAAATTAATTATTTGCGATAATTAATTATTTAAAAAGGAAACATAAAATTAATACACTAATGTTAACAATTGTGAAATAAAAAACAAATCTTTACAAAATTAGGTTTTTGATTTGGAGAATTATCTAATATGAGTTATCTAGTTTTTTTATTGAGTAATCAGGTACTACATGGATAAGAAAAAGATAAATAAGTAATGAAAGTACCTGATTAAAAAAGTTCAATATGAGAATCAAAGATATTGAAGCTTTAGTTATACTTTAAATAATAACGTATAATAATAAAATAAAAATGAATACTTTTGGAAGGAGTAGAATGATCTCAATAAAACGTGTTAAAATTTACATGGTTTGGCGTTTAAATGTTTATACATGGCATAATAAGTCTAAGCAGTTAAAGATTTATTACTCACACCAAAATATTTTAGTATATATATATATATATATAATAGAATAAAATGAATAAATTAGATTTACTAATGATACCCTTATCTGAATAAATATTATTAGCCCTAACAAATTAAAAATATTGTATATAATAAAAATTTATTTTAAAGACTAAGGAGAGTCATGATGATGTTATATCATTTAGATAGTATATAATCCTCATAATGAAAACGTACATTCATATCAAAAACTAATAAGAAGAAAATATATAGGAAACAAAAAAGATGTTAGGCGAGGTCATAAAGAAGATTTATACAAAGGGCGTATGGAAATGGCTAAACGAGGGTCATTAAGAAGATTCTAGATAAGAGACATAAAGAAGTGGATATATGCGGGATAAAAATAAATAATTAAATAAGGATCATCTAGAAGACTTAGACGAGGACTATAAAGAAGTGTGATTAGACTAGAGACATATAAAATCGATCAAACTATGGTTATTTAGAAGACTTTAGACGAGGGTCACAGGGAGAAATTAGACGAGGGCTGCGAGGAAGATGTGATATGGGACGCGTGAATAGGAAACGTTGTTCAAGTAATTATAACTCAAAGACATGTGCCATGATTTAATAATTCATCAAGATAGTTTGTTAAGCCTTTATAACACGTGTAAGGAAATTATTAGAGAACATGAAATTGTAAAGAATATAAATAAAGTTTTAAGTCCCCATTTGGAGATTACGCACTTTATACATAAAAAAGCTCTTATCTTTGATTTACTATTCTTTCTTGATTATCGAGCATTGTTTTGGAATTATATTTGATAAGAAGTTTCCCTCATCATTTGCAAATATGATCTATCAAAACTCGTTGTATGGCTTAATGCGCGTCCTATAATTCGGAAAAGGAGAACGTTCTCTATTTAGAAATCTGAAATGAGTGTGGTTGTAGATTTAGTCATAGGTAGGTTATATTATAGAATCCCAATATATGTTGTGGACAACAAATCAAGTACTTATAGAAAAAGTATGGAAAATGAAGGATATGTGTTGATTTTACTGATCTAAACATAGTTTATCCAAAGACCCATTTTTGTTCATCGCTATGATCAGCTGGGGGATTCTACTTCGGGTAATAGGCTTTTATCTTTTATGGATGCATATTTTACGTATAATTAGATACATTTGGATCTGAGGGACTAAGATAGCACTACATTCGTAATTGACAGAGGTTTACATTGCTACAAGATAATGACTTTTGGTTTGAAAATTATTAGGGAAACTGATCAGAGATCAGTGAACAATTCTTTTGCTGCCAAACTGGAAGACATGTTAAAGTTTATATCGATGACATGCTGGTAAAAAATGCTAAATACGAAGAACTTTTAGTAACTTAAAATTAATAAATTCAAAGCCAAATTCATAGAAATATAACCTTTGGGGTGCGATCTGAAAAGTTCTTTGGATATATAGTAAGAGAAAAAAGAATTTAATGCAATAAAGTATAGTTGAATGCTTTAACCACTTTGTATCCTCTGAGATCCATCAAAAAAGTACAAAACTTAACTGGAACATGACGATGCTTTTATTTTTTAAAAAAACATTCACCAATAGTAGCCATGGATGAACTCCCTTAAATCTTAACTTTGAGATTTATATCAAGGCCACTGGACAAGTGTGCTCTATATTTTTAAAAACTTTTAGAAAAGCAAACTGTTTCAATTGGACACTGGAGTGTAAAGATGCTTTTATAAGGATAGAAGAGCATATATTTTCTCTGGATATTTTAACTAAGCCAAAGGTGGAGAAAAATCTATTCATCTACATAATTGTAAATAAGAGTTTATTGGATGCTAAAAAGGTACTTAAAGTTAGAGAAGTTAACTTGATTTCTACTAAAAACATTTATTGCAAAATCCTGACATCTTGGGTCGGATGACTAAATGGTAATTAGAACCGAGAGACTCTGATATTGATTTCAAACCTCGAACAACAATCAAAGTGCAAGCCTTAGCAAATTATTTAGTTGACTTCAATTTTAAGCAACCAAAACCAGAACAAGATATTGATAATTATTAAAGATGAGTGGGTTATTTGAATTGGAGGGGGTTCAATCATCTCAGGTTGTAGAGTAGAGATTCATTTGGTAGTCTCGAATAGAGAAGTAATATATCAAGCGATATGTTTTGGCTTCAATGTATCTAATAATGAGGTAGAGTACGAAGTAGCCTTTGGCAGGGTTATAATTCGCACAAATTTCGTGGTACAAAAAATGTTTGCTTGATAAATGTTTCGAAACTCCTAACCAACCATGCAGCAGGGCAAACCTAGGCAAATAAATAACATTTAATAAGATATCTAAAGGCTTTAAGATAATTGACAAAATCATTTAAGAGCATTCAGTATGAACATGGTCATAGTGCTGAAATTCCATTGTTGATTCTTTAGAAACTATAACATACTTCGATGGGTATCCCTAGATATTTGAACATGGATATCCTTTGATGATAACAAATTCTAAACTAAACAAAGAAGAAACTCTATAGATTTTAACAAGTACATAGAAAGATTGGAGGCATGAGCGTATAGAATTTTTATTACTGGGAGTTTGCCAGATGATAAATCATTGGCTAAAGTGTTAAGATTTAAAATACGTGGTTTTACGATATTCGAAGATGTTCTACACAAAACCTCTTTAAGTCGGCCTATATTGCGATACCTCAAAATGGATGAATTCCAGATGGTACTGTTTGAACTTTATAATGGTGAGGATCAACTCATCGTGAGTTTAAAATATTAAGGAGAAGGGTGTTATTGGCTGGATTGTTGGTATTTCTTAATGGTTGATTTCAAAGAGTTTGTCAAAATATTTGATACCTACCAGCGATTTTCCAACACCATACATATGCTAGCAGTACCACTTGTATCAATCTCCAAAGTATTTCCATTTAATAGATGAGGACAGGATTTAGTTGGGCCTTTACTTATGGTTTCTAGGAGACGTCAATTTATCCTAGTGTAAATTGGTTATTTTTCTAAGTTGGTGAAGGCTGAACCTTTGGTTGGAACTAAATCAAATGATATTTTCAAATTTACTATGTCTAACATATGTTATAGGTAGGTTCAGAGTAAAAAAAACAATCATCATTGATAACAGCCCTTAATCAATAACAAAAATATGGAAGATTCTTACTCTTTGAGAGGCATCCATCATTGATTTTTGACATCTTTCTACCCTCATGCCAATGGACAAGTGGAAGTTATGATTAGAACTATCCTAGATGGTTTAAGGAAGAACCTGTAGGGGTTGTTGGAAAATAGCCAAATTATCTTTAGGAAGTATTGTAGGCTTACCGAACGACCCTCATGTAGTGACCGATAAATAAACTTTTGTTTTGGTTTATAGAATGGACCCGATGATCCCCGCCAAAGTTAAACTTCTATCCTTCAGAGCGAAAAATTATTCTGAAGCTATAAATGATAAAGGAGAAGGGTCGAACTAGTCCTAATCGAAGAAAAAGAACAAAGACACATCTAGGATCCTTTGGTGAGAAGTAGATATGCATATTGAGTTTGTCGAAAGGAATTTAAAGCAGAGGATAAGGTTCTGAGGAAGGTGTTCCAGCACACTAAAGATAAAAGGATTGGAAAGTTGGGGCCAAATCGGTAAGGATCTTATTCGGTGATTAAAATGGTGAAGACATGAACTTATTGGCTGATACGCCAAGAAGGAAGACCCCTTCAGCACGCTTGGAACATTGAGAATTTATGATTATATTTGGAATAAATGTGTAAAATTTGGACAAATTTTTCGATTAACCATGTAATGACTGATGACATGACCTTGGTGGCGCATGAAGGAAGGTGCCCATATAGCCAGCTAGTAATTATAAGTTATTCGTTTTTTTATATTTTCTAGTTTTCGACAGGTCCATGAATTTCCAACCAAAAATCTTATTTAAAAGGTTTAAACACTAGTTGGTCAAGTTTAATAGGTTCCAAAACTAGTTGTTCATGTTTAAAAGTTTTCAACACTAGTTGGTCATGTTTAAAAGTTTCCAACACTAGTTGGTCATGTTTAAAAGGTTACAACACTAGTTCGTCATGCTTAAATGTTCCAACACTAGTTGCTCAATACTTGGAGCTCAATACTTTTAAATTTCACAAAGAGCTTTGGTAACCAATTGGAGAATGGTCATCCTTGACTGGGTAGAATCTATACAAATGATTATATATATATATATATATATATATAAAATTTACACAATGATAAAATAAATAAATAAATATATTAGTATTTATAAAATCCAAAATAAGAACACAAATTCTATGGTCGTATAAGGACTTACAACTGAAAAGGAGACATACAAAAAGAGACTTATAACATTAAAAACACAAAAGCTAAATTATTCAACGTCCTTATGAACTGTTTCTTCAGAGATCCCTTCTTTGGACTCCCCACTTGAAGAATCCCCATTATCACCATCATCTTCTGAATTTTTTGATTTCTTGGATACATCTTCAGATGTCTCTTCTTCTTCTACAAATAAAATATTTTCGATACATTTCTCCTTCTGAACCATATCCTAGTAAGAGACCAAGTCCAACTTTGGAAACATCATGGGAAAACCAACGACTATTGCAGATTTGACTTCAATGTCGCACCGATTTAGGGATTCCTTCGATTTATCAACATAATCATAAAGGAAATTTGCTTCATCTTTTTTAGCTAAGATTTTGAAGGCAGCTAAATCTGTGGATACATTTCGCTTATCCCCTTCACTATTTCGGATAGCCTCTTTCAAATTTTTGTTTTATTTTAAAATATATCGATCATCACATTATTTTATCTCACAGTTGTGTTATGTCTCAATATCAATTTAAACATAGGATTCGTTATGTCAGTCATATCAGCTTGGAAAACAAACTTTTGTTTCGTGAGTTGTTTTTTGACAGAACGAGCCCATTTTTTATTCTTAATTGTTACACATTTTTTACCCAAAGTGCTCTGTTGCAGCTCGGAAATTATTTTATGAAGAACTGTAACATCATCTACTCGGTTTGATGTGGTATTTTCAAGGTGCGCAACTAAATCCTTAGATTTGTCTAAATCCACTTTTTGTTTTGTCGCCTCCCTCTCAAACTTTTCAATGGGAACCACAAGATCTTGAAGAGGCACGGTAAAGAAATCTCTTTTGAGTAGTTGAAAAGATATGGAACTAGAAAAATCCGACCCAAGTTGGTTTTCCTTCAAAAGAATTGGCGATAGATTTCTCGGTGTCTGAATGTTAGGATGGTCAACCAGTGTAGTAAGCCCCATATAGACAGCTTCATAGTTTTGACCTTGACAAAAGTGTCTGATATCCACTATAACTTCAACAGTTTGGTCCAAGGATAAGGTAGTCTTTCATTCCAAAATCGTTGCTCGTTTGAACGAAATATTTCTTTTTCCCTTTGATTTTTTTATCTTTCTTTATCCTCAGATATGCGTGTTGATTTTATTTTTTTCGAGAGAGGGTTTTTTTTCACTTTTCTCGATTATCATCGAATCAACAATTTCATTTGTTTGTTCATTAACCTTTGGGTCGAAGACTCCAATGATTTTCTCCTTATTAACCTTCGAATCAGCCAAGCTTGTTTACTTCTTCCTTTCTTTAGCACTTTCTTTGATCTCTTTTTATTTAGACCACAAGAAGTTTTATTCTTAAACTTTTCATAGGAGCCTTTTTTTTAATTACAGGGTAAACACGACCGTAAAGGGAAACCAATAGGTATACAATTTCATCTGGATTAGGATGAGTCATCAATTGTTTTCAAAGAGAGAGTAATTTATTATTTCATTCCCCATATGTGGATTCATATTTAACTGAGAGGAGTAGAGTAGTTGTGAAATCTGATCGACCAATTTTCTCTAGCCTACTTTCTTAGCTTGGTGAAGATATTCTCAACAACTTCCAGATGATGTTTTTGGGACATAGAAATTACTACAAAAAATATTGTATGAGAAATAAAAAAAACAAAAAAAAAAACTAAAGGTTGATAAGAGTTTTAGACAAATTCTGCGGAAGACCGAACTTATTTATACTCTTCGACTTCCTTCAGTGATGAAAAATAATTGATGCATCCAAGTCATTTCTGCATCGAGGAGATCATCCACTATTATGTACTCATTTCCTTAGGTGATGAAATAAACAAGTATAACAGGGTTCCCCAAAAGAAGGTAATTGCCACAAACTACTTCATACGAAGTTTGATACCATAAAGCCTCGAAAAGAAGATGCTAGACATAAGGCTTCTACCAGTTTGAAGTACTGAATGATGGCAAGATCTAAAGGAAACCAAAGTCCACAATTCAAGATATTAGGATACGATAATAAGTTCATGACTCTTAGCAGACAGTGGTGTCTCTCCAACCACAGGAAAACGGATATGAATCGACTCTAGAATTCCTCATATTCTTTTGAGGTCTGATTCTTCAGTTTTAGAGTATCAATTGTATTCGATTTTGTAGAGAGCTATAACGTATTGATTGCTGGCGTTAGGAAGATTATTTTTTAGTACTCTTGATATCTCGAAGGTCAATTCAACTTCAACCTCTTTTTTTTTCTTTGGCTTCATATTTTTATTTTTATTTTCTTTCTGAGCCTCAACCTCATCATCGGAACCCTATCAAACTACAGATCCAGTGACCAAAGACATCATATTTTCTAATGTTATTATTTTTGTTTTCTTATGAGTCTCTACCACAATCACAATATCAGGAGAACTTTCATCAAATAATCGCATCAGAATTTCAACAACAATTAGCGTTCTTTATTTAGACCCAACAAATTTCTCGAGGGGTGTAACCTAACTTGTAGGAAACCTTTGGATCTTGTGGGAACCTTTTCTCCAGATCCAGTAGATTCCTCCGGAGGTGTATCATGGTTGAGAGGAATCATCTTTTGTTTCTTGGATTCTTTTTCTTCAGAGTTGGCAAAGATTTTTCTTTTCTCCAAAGGTAGTTGTTGGTTTTTAGTAGGATACATTTCTTTAGTATCAGATTGGCCCATCGGAATATCGGGGTTGATGTTCGTTTCCCTAGGTACGAGTTTTTCTATGAGGATATATGATTTTTTCTTGAAGTAGGATGAGTAAAATAGGTCAAAGAAAATGAGGGGCCAACGAATTAGGCTTAACTTTTCCCTGGTGTGCCAATTTTGAGATCAAATACTTCGTTAATAAAGCTAGGTTCCTCATCTACAATCCCGAAGGCTATCATTTGCTGGGTTTTCTTAGTTATCAAGAATCAGTCCAAAAGGTCATAGTCAAGGAAAAACATACAATAAAGCAAGTTGAGGAATTAGTAAGTTACTTTTAAGAAGATATCTAGATAACTTTAAAGGCGAGTGCATGGAAACAAATATTTTTTAATTGATGAAGATAAACAAAATGTGAGGATTTTGGCCAGAACAATTTTGGAAAAAGTGATCTCTCATGAATTGGAATTTATGATGGTCGGAGAAAAATGAACTTATTTTCTCTCTTTATCTGTAAAATCAGTTAAAAGTAAGAAAATGAGAAGGAACAATAAATTTTTAAAAAAGGGCTCTGGAAGCCCTTCGAACACTTACTTTGGGGAGTGGAAAAAGTATACCACGAGTGATGTCAAAAACTGTTGGGACTATTAACTTTCCTAGCAAAAATAACCAAAGGAAGTTATCTGAATTATGCCATTTCAGATCAGTGGGTCGACTGTAGTAAATCACAGAGGTACAGATAAAATCTTACCCCCTAAGTCAAACCGGTAAAATGTTTGGTCGGTATTTAATTTTTAATATCAACCAAACAAATATATAACATTTAGGATGTTTTATGTAATAAGGAGTAAATGTGAATTTAGTAAGTTAATAGGGGTGGATTAGCAAAAAATGACTAATTATGTAGGCTCAAATCCCCACCACCATTACTATACAAGTCAATGTACATTTTCTTAGAAAAAAAAATTATTATTCTATTACTACTTTTGGAAGTTTATCTCTTTAGAATTCTCGTCTTAAATCTCTCTCCAACTTCTGTGTGACCCTCGAAATATTCAAGACCCATATTTTCTTTGAATATCTTTAGGAATCATCTCTTATATTCTTTAATCTAACGAGCATGACTTTATAGTAATAAAAGTAGTGAATTCATGATATGTTGGATGCATCTCCATCTGGATGTACCCTGACTACACATTCATCAATGAATTTTTTTTGTTACCCGAAGTTAAATCTACCAACTCGTCTATCTTATCAATAAAATGAATATTTTGGGGCAAGCTTTATTCAAGTCAGTAAAGTCCACACACATGTGAAACATCATGTTCTTATTTTGAAACATTGGGTTGATAGTCCAAGCTGTATATGTAGACTCTCAAATATGTCCGACCTTTGACAACCGATCTACCTCATGCCCTACAAATTTTGGATAATCGGAGCGCATCTATTGCTGCTTCGTACTGAGCCTCATATTTTGAGGTGGGGAACCCAAACAAAACGGACTAATAAAATGTTTCGCATGTAGAATAAATCCAATGTATACCAGTGTTGATGCCTTGGCTTTTGGAGTGCCCGAACTGTCCACTGTGGCTCTTGAGTGGATTTTGAGGAGGTGGGTCGTTTGGTTCAAAACTCAATGAGAAAATATGCTAGAGCTTAGGTTTTAACAGATGTCCATGGCTCAAAATTGACGTCGAAATATTCAATTGTATAGACCACTGTGTTAGTATGCCCAATATGTTTGGCTTCTGGCGGGTGTTCCTCAAGATGAAATATGTTCGGACAACGATGATTTGGTCTTGGAAATACGGCCTCAATTTCATGGCTTCCATTACTAAAGATAGAGAGAGTTTCTAGAGCATCAAATATATGGTTTTCCTAACGAGAAGTGACTTTCTGACATAATAAATAGCTCAGCAGATGGTTGCTTCCTTTTTTACCAAAATTGCACTTACTGCATCGTCAAAAACTGCTAGATTCAACAACATAAGGACCTTAGGGGAAGCCAAGTACTCTTTGATATTGCAAAATTCCTCATCTCATTCAAGTTTCTAATTGAACTTCCAAACTCCCTTAAGTACTTTAAACAATGGGAACATTGTTATAGGGTCAAAAAATGAACCGGTTGAGGGCAGCAAACCTGACAGTGAGGATTGCATTTCCTTTATGAACCGTAGTGGATTCATTATCGCTAGGTTTGTTGACTGAGTGAGGTCCACTTTGATCCTTTTTTGTTGACAAATTAGCCCAAGAAATAGTAATATACTTCAAACATATATTTCTCTAAACTGAGCTTGAGGTTGATAACTTAGAGGTTGTTGAAAGTCTCTTTAATGTAGATTCTCGGGACTGGTAATCGATCCTTTGGGCATGATCGGTTGAGGTTCTTGAAATCCACACGTATCCTTTATTTGTCTTTTTTTATTTTTGACGAATATTGTACATCATATTTTGTTTCTCCAATCATTTTCATAAAGAATTCTGATTTCGGTTTTGAAGAAAAAAATTGCGCATCTTTTTGTTTCCATATATGGCGCCAATGATATGGTTAAATTTTGTTAGGGCTAGCAGAGTAAATTCCAAGAATTACTATTATTTAAGTTAGCTCTCGTATATAAATTGATAAATTTGTGTAAAAATTATTATATCTCTGAGATAAATTTAGAGGAAGTATATGAATAATTTATACTATAATATCTCTAAATGAATAATAAAATCTGGATGCACAATAATTCAGACATTCTGAGCTATTCATGTGGAGTTCTATTTATAGGATATGTTACATTTGTGACCGCTACACTAAATTACATTTAGTACATAAGTAAGTGGACTTAAAGTCACATATTACATGGCGGTGACAATTGTTTGTTGCCCAAACTCACTCTCTAGTTCTTTGTAAATCAATGCTCTGCTACGGTATATATAAAGGTGCTTGCTCGAGCTTATTTATAATTATATAACTCGAGAAAATTACATGTCGAGTCTAACGTATGTTTGGATTTAGGCATGGCGCAAACCTAGCTCGTTTATACATTAACCACTAATTTCTCCATAAAAAAATCAGTTTTTTTCAATGGTGGGCCAAACGTTTAGGTTGACTTATAACTTTTGAAAAATAATGTCTAGAGGCACTCTTATTACATCTTTATATTTCCAATTAAACACGTCTAAGTTAATATTTTAAAATAATAGTACCTCAGTCCGGAGATTACCTGGAAGAATGGTATCGACCTTCAAACGTTTGCCCTCAGCAAGCTTAGTTAATTTTCTATCCTCTCTGGGAATTACTAAGCTTGGGGTCTTGCGAGATTCATCAACTCTCTCAATATTAAGTAAGAAACCTTTTATTTTTATTTCTTTTCTAAAGTAAGGGAGGCAGCATAATACTCTAAGCCGACTTTTAACTTTCCCTTCTCACTCCCACCTTATCTCTCACTATATAAAGAATATATTGATATAATATAATATCGCCTGCATGCATCCCATTGAGTCATTATCATCTTATAATATCATTATAAGCATAAGGGCTGTCAACTACCGCAAAAAATATATTCATCATTTTAATATTTTTTCTTTCCTCACATAGACATCGCCATCTAACTCACCATAATCTTGGCATATTCTCATGTGAAGTGGACCACTCTCCTATCAGACCTTCAATTAGTAGGTGGGTTTTTCATTCTATGAAGTGTTCTTTTGAACATCATGTTTCTTGAGCTACCACTGTCGATCAGGTTTCTACCCACTTCAACCTCGGGAATTTAAGTCGTGATAAGCACAAAATTTTGATGAGGTTCGGCCATTCTTGGTAGATCATCATCAGTGAAGATCATTAGTGGGTAGGAGGATTAGTGTATTTGAGAAACGTTTTCCCATGGAAATAGTACTCAACTTCAAAAGCGTGCATTTTCCTTATAGTGTTAGTGATTTCTGAAAACTTGTGATCTCCGTCTATTGTCATCACTTTATCACAATTATTTTTCAAATCCAGATACCAATCATCGTGGTCCTTAGATGTTTCTTCAGAAAAGTCTTGAATCATCGCAGCCTGATCTTCCTTAGTTTGATTTGTCGGGGCCTCGATCATTTTGGTGTCAGGCTTTAGTTCAGATTTAACCTCATTTTAAATCCCGTAAGACATTCCTTTAAAAAAAACCTCATTTAACTTTCCATCTTTAATAAGGTTTGGATTTATTCTCTTAAAAATTGGCAGCATCTAGTGTAGTGACTGATACCGTTGTGATACTTGCAGAACTTGTAGCATTCATTTCCTCTCTTATAAGAAATATAGCCAAAGGCCTTAAAAAATACAAAAATTCATTAACTTTCATGATCCTCATAATAATGAAACCCATGATTCTCAATATGACCACCCCACCCCCACATATCTCTATGCCTAATTCACCTCTAACCGAAAGGTTTCTCCTTGAATAACTTGCATGCTTAATATGTTATTGGATCTTCAGACCCATCACACTTGTCTATTTTTTCATTATCATTTTTTGAGTTAATTCACTAGACAAAATATTTGGTTCCAAATAGGACCTCGAAGCGTTAGGCCTCTGAAAGTAAGAAAAACCTTTGGCAATGTTATTCCGTCTCATATGTTAATTGAAGCCTTGGTACATTTCTGGATAATATTGGTGGGAAGTATGAATTTGGGTAGTGTGGATATTGGTCGTAAGGGTTTGGATGGTGTTGTCTAGCTCCTATAGTTGCTCCCCAAGTTATGTTAGAATTACATGAGGAGGTTGAAAATCTTGATGCGTAGGTTGGATATGGTGTTTCTTAGGTTGCGGAGGAGGCCACATAGGTTGACGATGAGGATTCATAGGCTGACAAATGAGATTGCATATGTTGTTAATGAGATACCTCTAGACATTGGACTTGGGGTGGTTCTCTTGGTAACTGTAACTGGTGATGTTTTGCCTCATATATTTTAATATGACGTATATTCTGACCTCTCACTTGGCATTGATGTCGGTAGTCGGAGCGTCGGTAAAGTCTGCCTTCTGGAGACTATGAATTCCAACCAAGACCAATTAACCTCTCGCTCGATGAAGAAGAAGATTGCCGATGATACCAAGACATGTGCCCCATTTTATAAGCATCCTCTTATCGATCAGCCCAATTCCTCAAGCGTAAATCAGATAACCCATCATGAACTTCTAACGTGTCACAATCAATGTTAATTTTCCTAACCTCATACCTTAAACTTGGAAGTCATGGGTTTATATTCTCAACCAAAACTTGTAGGCTTGTTATCTCTCTTGCATGATCTAAACACTCAATTTCTAATTGTTTAGAGATAAACATGATCAAGCAGGCTCGTAGAGCCCTATATGGCTCGTGCCTGACTGGAGTCTCAGATCATCACGTTTCATCATAACTCAAATGGGAAGTAGAGATATCTAGTGACTTTCTGTTGATGGTTTTGAAAAGATAATATCTTGATACCATTCTCTTCCCAAAAATGGCATTGATGCTCGAATTAATTAGGGTGCTAAAAAAAATCAATCCTAATTGAAACACCACTCACGAAAAAAAAGATTTTAATTTTTCTTTTAAAATATGTAAACTGATTATGCTATAAAGTGTTCACCATTCTCAAGATAAAAAAACCATTCTATCTAATTCAATTTTATTCAAAATAAATTTAAGTAATATTTAACAAAAACAGTCATTTTAATCGTAAATGTTTTTATATATTAAACTACTGAAACAACCTTCGAAATGCAATTAGTTATGATAAATATTTTATACTAATAAAAAGCTTCATTATTTGATAACCTAAAAAAAAATTTAAGTCAATTATAATATTAAAAATATATACAATACAATAATATGGTTTAATATTTTAGAGTATTATGATGTGTAGTTGAACTTGTAATTTATATTTCAATTTCGGTCCGAAATAAAATGTTTCACACCAGGAAAAAATATTTTGGTGTGAATTAAGTTCTGATCGAACTATATTTATTGAATCAAAAGGGAAAGTAGTGGCTAAGGCTAATGCATACATGCATTGACCTCCCGGGTTCGACCGTCGGTAGCACTCCCTCTTTCTCTCTATCTCTCAAAAAGTTGAAATTGTTGTTGTTGTTGGTTCTCTTTAAAAAAAGAGGTAATATAAATTACCTTATTTTGCAATATTTAACCAATAGTAAATCTAATATATATTTTATTTAAGGATAGATGGTTATTTATTTTAATATAGTAAATAATTTATTTTATTTATATACAGAAAAAAAATTAAAGATTTAGATAGAAAAAACTATTAAAAATCAATCATACTTTTTATTTATTAAGCATATCCCAAAAGTTGACTTTACAACCAAAAAATGAGAATAAACGTAAAATAATTCTAACAATCTATAAAAATTCATAGTGCTAGGTAAATCGTAGAATAAAACAAAGATACAACAATCTAAATCCGATAAGGAGTACAATAAAAGGTGATAAATCAAGATCACGAAAGGACCAACAAGAAGGCCATCAACACCATGTGAATGAAACCAAATATAAAAAAAAAAGTTATTGGAGGTGGAGGATAAATAGGCCAGTCAATCTTAGTTTCCAGAAAATGGAGACGAAGATCGGCCAGCAAACGGAACGAGACAGCATAAGCAAGGCTTGAAGGGAAGCCGAAGATTCCGTTATTTTTTTCACCCCATATACAGTAAATGGTATCACCAAAGCAAGACTGACATAGATAGCGTAAGCTAAAAGGGGCCAAGTGGAGGATTCGTGGAACCAAGAGTTCCAATTGGAGTTTATTATGGTAGGGGATCCCAAGCTTTGCACGAGCGTATTCTCACAAACTCCGGGAGACGCTAGAGTCATAGAGGATATGATTTATATTTGCATCGGCAGAGTTGTAGAGAATGCAAGAAGAAAGAGTAGTAATACCCCAAGATAAAATCTTATCGCGGATGGTTAACTTGTCAATTTTGGCAAGTCAAATGATGAAAAAAAGATTATGTTATAAATTTTTCACCATTCTCAAGATAAAAAAAAAACATTCGATCTAATTCAATTTTATTTAAAATAAATTTAAATAATATTTAACAAAATATCATTTTAATCGGAAATGTTATTATATATAACTATTAAAACAACCTTCAAAATACAATTAGTTATGATAAATATTTTATACTAATAAAAAGCTTCATTATATGATAATAAAAAAGATAATTTAAGTCAATTATAGTATTAAAAATATATACAATACAATAATATGGTTTAATATTTTAGAGTATTATGATGTGTAGTTGAACTTGTAATTTATATTTCAATATTGGTCCGAAATAAAATGTTTCAAGTTTCAAGGAAAAAATATTTTGGTGTGTTCTGATCGACTATATTTAGTGAACCAAAAGGGAAAGTTGTCGCACCGCACGTCTTGTCCTTGTGGTTAAGGCTAATGCATACATGCATTGACCTCCCGGGTTCGACCGTCGGTAGCACTCCCTCTTTCTCTCTATCTCTCAAAAAGTTGAAATTGTTGTTGTTGTTGGTTCTCTTTAAAAAAAGAGGTAATATAAATTACCTTATTTTACAATATTTAACCAATTGTAAATCTAATATTTTTTTATTTAAGGATAGATGGTTATTTATTTTAGTATAGTAAATAATTTACTTTATTTATATACAGAAAAAAAAATTAAAGATTTAGATACGAAAAACTATTAAAAATCAATCATATTTTTTATTTACGAGGTATACCCCAAAGGTTGACTTTGAAATCCAAGAATGAGAATAACGTAAAATGGCCCTAACAAACTATTAAAAATCAATCATACTTTTTATTTAAGAGGCATACTCCAAAGGTTGATTTTAAAACCAAAAAATGAGAATAACGTAAAATGGCCATAACAAGCTATAAAAATTTATAGTGCTAGGTAAATGGTAGAATAAAACAAAGATACAACAATCTAAATCCGATAAGGAGTACAACAAAAGGTGATAAATCAAAACCACGAAAGGACCAACAAGAAGGCCATCAACACCATGTGAATGAAACCAAATGTAAAAAAAATTAAGTTATTGGAGGTGGAGGCTAAACAAGCCAGTCAATCTTAGTTTCCAGAAAATGGAGACGAAGATCGGCTAGCAAACGAAACGAGACAGCAGAGGTAAGGCTTGAAGGCCATCAACACCATGTGAATGAAACCAAATGTAAAAAAAATTAAGTTATTGGAGGTGGAGGCTAAACAAGCCAGTCAATCTTAGTTTCCAGAAAATGGAGACGAAGATCGGCTAGCAAACGAAACGAGACAGCAGAGGTAAGGCTTGAAGGGAAGCCGAAGATTATGCTATCTTTTTCACCCCATATATTGTAAATGGTATCACCAAAAAGCAAGACTGACATAGATGGCGTAAGCTAGAAGGGGCCAAGTGGAAGATTCATGGAAGATTCGTGGAACCAAGAGTTCTAATTGGAGTTTATTATGGTAGGGGATCCCAAGCTTTGAACGAGTGTATTCCCACAAACTCCGGGAGAAGCTACAATCATAGAGGATATGATTTATATTTTTATCAGCAGAGTTGTAGAGAATGCAAGAAGAAAGAGTAGTAATACCCTAAGATAAAATCTTATTGCGGGTGATTAACTTGTCAATTATGGAAAGCCAAAAGATGAAAGAATGACGATGAATATTAAATTTATACCAAACTAACCTCGTCCATCTGACACAAGGGACAGGCGTTCGAATGACATTATAAGCTTCTTTAATCATGAAATATGATATTCATCTTTAGCCTTCCAAAAAAGGATATCTTCAAGGAGGACGATTAAAGAAGGAAAATAGAGAATGATGTTGTGGATTTCCTTGAGGTTACTGATATTTCTAGCACTAGCGGATCTTTTGTTGTGAGGCCACATCCACCGCCTCTTAGAGATAAAGTCAGAGAAATTAAGGTTCTTACCTAACATTGAATCGTAGATAATTGTATAACTGTAGTGAGATACAATGGAGGTGGAGAGTAGCCACGGGTCTACCAGAATGATGTATTTTCTATCGTTGTTGATAGTCACCCTGCAAAAATTTTGGTTAGAGGCCTAAGGGATCAAAAATTCCTCCGGGTTCAAGAAGCGGTGGAGCCAAGAAAGATGTCCAAGAAGTTATTATCTTTAATTTTCTAAGTTTTAATCTATTCGTTCCTAGATAAAGTTGGAAGTTTTGTTAATGATGGACCAAAGATGTTTAAAGATGACCTCCTAATTCTAGGTTTTTAAATCTAGAGTCCCAAGACTTCCCTCCAACGTGGGCACTATAACAAAACTATTGACAACTTTGGCACCTGATATTTTCATCTTATGACCCGTCCGGAGGTAACGATGGAGGTTCTGGGAGATTTCTTGTAGAACTCTCGAAAAGATAATAAATATGGAATACCGATAAACTTGCACAACAAAGAGAATATATTTAATGAATTGGTGACCACCAACATAAGAGAGGTATTTGAAGGTCCAAGAGCCAATACAAGCTGTAATTTTGTTGAGAAGGGGGGCGAAAGTCCAAATGAGATAGACGGCTAGTGATCGGAGGGACTCTCAGATATTTAACTGGGAGAGAGTCATCGTTGAAACTAGGGATATTAATAAAGTCAAAGTTAAGAGTGGGACTGATTCCAGATAAGAAATATGGCTCTTTTCAAGGCTAATTTAAAGCCCTGAGAGTATAAAGAAGTCGTTGACACCTTCCTTGATGAGAAGAAAGGAGTTAATATTACCATGGCAGAAGATCATTAAATCTTCCTCAAAAAAAGGATTAATAACTTTTAATTTATGACATTTCCAATGGAATTTAAAATTACGGTTAATGCTTTTCTCCTTGAGGATGTCAGAGAGGACTTGCATGATGAGGAGCAACATGAAAGGTGAGAGATAATCTCCTTGTCTGAGTTTTTTCCTTCCCCAAAAGTACTCAGAAGAATCACCAATAACGTTGATGTTTTATGAAGGAATGATGATGCATTGGATTATTCAAGTGATCATTTGATCCGGGAACTCCATGAATACTAGAATGTCAAGGATGAGGTGTCATTTAACGTTGTCAAAAGCTTTTATCAAGTCTATTTTTAGAGCGAGTCTCTTGTCGTTGGACTTAAGGTGGTATATCTTAAGTAACTTTTGGGAAAGTAGGATGTTATCGAATATATTCCTATCTTCCAAAAATACCGACTAGGAGTTGTCGAACAGGTATGGAAAAAATTCTTTGATTCGGTTGTCCAGAAAGGGGTGGAGCCAGGCGAGACTTAGATTTTATGTACTAGATGTGAGACCAATGTGAAACTAAAAATGATAGATGTAAAACCTATATGCTAGATGATAGATTCGAGACCTAGATTTCAGATATTAAATGTAAGACTAGTGTAAAATAAAAATGATAGATACGAGACCTAGATGATAGATGTGAGACCTAGATTTTAGACCTAGATGATAGATGTAAAATATAAATGATATTAGATGTAAATGTGTTGGAAATCACAAAACTTCGTACAACTATCTCATTTCGTTTTTTTTTCTCAACAACCCAATCTTAATACTAATGAACACAACATTGCTAAAAGGATCTAATAGACTTTTCTTCGAATGATAAACAATTAATTTTCCACCTGATAATATTTTCCTAACATAGTTAATGTTATCATTGTCAAGTGATATAGTTATTCCAGAAGAGAGGAAAGCTTAAAGACTCTACCATGCCCTTCCAAAAAGCTTCATAATGATGGAATCAGAAGAAATCCAAAAAGAACCAACACATGCTTACGATGATGTTCTCTCTTCCTGCATTCATGAAATTTAAAATAGTGTCTCTCAACACCTTGCTGTTTACTTCTCTCAACTTCATGTATGATTTCATCAAATTCATATCCTCATCATCAATATCTCTTACAATCCATTTTTTTTAATGACACATACTTGTTTAGTACACGGTAGAGAGTTTCTTTTGCTATTTTCGTCTTCCTCCTGCCATTGTAAGAAACCACATATCTCTTTTTGTACATTTTAGTTTTGATGCCTTTCCTCTTTTCGATTTTGGATTCGACACCAACAAGTTCTACATCTTCCACTTTTAATTTATTTTTTCTTCCTTTTCTTACTACAACCATCACTCAAAACTCTATTTCAAAATCTAACATTTTATCTATTAGAACACTACCCTTTTTTTATCATACCACACAACTCGTTCCTCTTCTTAATAGAGTAATTAATTTCTATTTAGAACCCTAGATTTCTCTTCTTAAAAATTTATTTATAATATCGTTAACAATTTTTTTTTATCATTTTCTACATTAGATTTTGAAACATATGAGGGTCTATCATTGCTTACCTTATCCAAATAAGGAGAGATTTTTCTCGTTTGTTCCTTCTAATACACCGATTCTTGAGAATTATTTAATATGATATAATCATCATCATAATCAAATAGACTAGATTTTCAAATATATATTTCTTATCTTTCGCCAATTTGTAAGTATAGTTAGTTGAATACATTGAAAGAGACTTTCTCCTTGAAGTTCGGGTCTAGAACTCGGAAGCCGACGATCAGTTTGTCAAGAGCTTTTAGTATTTATTTCATCATCTGATTCTGATCTTGTATTTGGTCCATCTGATCTCTCAATCGATTCTCTAACATCTCGAAACGTTCTTTGAGATTACATAACTATTGATATCATCATTTGAAGCGGTATTATTACCTTTAGGTTTTTTAAAGGCATGATTCATGTATCTATGTATTATGAAGCCAAACTCTGATACCCAACTGATGCAGCGACATTAAAAAATAAAAGATATATAATATTTTCTTCATGGAATAAAAATTAACCAATCGCGACAAGAATAATTAATTTATTCAAAGAACATATCATAAGATTAGAGTATAAGACATCTTATACAGAAAACATATGAAACTCTAATCATAAAATATAGAAACAAAATCAACATATTAAAACATAATCCTATCAAATTTGCATGCAATCAAATTGATTTACTAATTAAACACGTTTTCAAAATAAAATGAAAATATATAAAAAAAAACATTGAAATAGATTTTTAAAAACCCTAAACAGTTGAATTTAAATAATGGATATTTTCAGCCATATCAATTTTTGTACATTGATTTCTCGAGTGCTGTTACTTTAACAACAATTTGTTCACAATAAATTTAAAAAATGCATAAGAGAAAGTGAACCTGAGAGAGAATAAATATGAGGGATAAAGGAAAAAATATGGTAATTTGAATTAAAGTAAAAAAGTTAACCTAAATGATAACTTAAATTTACTAATGTGTGGTTTAAACTGATTTGGGTTTAAAAAATAATAAGAACTTATTAACAGATAAATAGTAAATATTTAAATTAAATAAAAAAAATAAAAAAAATAAATTATTTTTGAAATATGATACTTTAAATCTCAAACCCAAAATAGTTAAGTTACGACAAAAAAATGTGTTTGGATAACGCATCGGTCGGATAAAATGAAACACAAAATCACGAAAAGATGATTGAGGTTTTGACCAAAAGATTATCATCACTTCCAAAACTTAAAGCTTTGAATATACTATAGACGAACAATTTTGAAAGTTGTCCATAAAAATTTAGTAGATTTAAAAATCACCTCAAAAATCATAGAATAACATATTGGAAAGTACGTTAAAAACCAAACAAGAAAATATTTAGAAACTCTCCGGTTTGGATTTTCTAAACTATTACTCTAAAATCTTGTTAGAACATCGATAAAGTTTATAAAATATTCAAACTTTAATAGTTTACGATAGACAAAATTATCCCATAACTTTACATTTTATTGTTAAATACTATAAGTTTTGGGTATGTTTTTAATATCAAATTCAGAAGAAAAAACTTATAGAAAGCTTAAATAAAGCACTAAACTCATTTGGAGATTGTTATGGTGGCATTCATTCACTGCTTCATTCATTCTACAAGAAGTTAAACAAATTTCAGGGTCTTACCAACGAAACCTATCTGGACTTTAAGCCCTTAGGCTTTTCTTCAACTATATTTGGGCTTTTTTGGTTCAGTCTTTAAATTATTAGACAGAGCTCTGACCCAAATTATGAAGAAAGCTTAGGCTCCTAGTTGAGTCCATGAGAAAGCAATTGGGCTCCTTACTTGGTGTTGAGCATCGCTCCAAACAATCGAACCAAATGCAGATCTCGTCGATGGGATGACACCACCTTTCTTCGCAACAAAGGTAACGGTGTAACTCTTTTTCTCTCCCACACTTCTAAACAGAAGCTTAGTAGGCCTGACTGTGATCCCAACACCAGTAGGCCCGCTCACAGTGACGTTGTACGCAGACGCAGCAGGACCCACGTTGGTTAACTCGCGAGTGTACCGAACAACCCGTTTCCTCCCAAACAAGATGGAGAACGACGGATAATTCAGCTGTCCAGGGTTATCGAATTTCTTGGAACAGTTGACTTCAGGTCGCTTGACGATTGCATGGATATAGCTAGGCTGATACTCCAAAGAGCACAAGAACGCAACGTATTCTTCTGTGGAGATATCGTAGACAAGACCAGGAGATAAAGCTTTGACTGGATCAACATGACCAGATCCATGAGCCCATGGGTTCGAGTAACCACTACCAGCTGCATCCTTAAGAGGAGAGTTAGTGTTGTCTGTAACATACGCAGAGGTCATGAGAGCTGATTTGATTGCGCTTGGACTCCACTCTGGATGAGCTGCTTTCAGTAATGCTGCCAACCCACTGATGTGTGGGCATGACATTGATGTACCTTCATTTTCAACACAAACCCATCAACAAAAAAAATACAACATGGACTTTCTCTCTAAGGTATAAGACTAAAGATTTGTGTGAATCTATCTTAAAGCTTAGTTTGAAAAAGGAAATATAAACATGTATATGTTCATCTCCCATGTGATGATACAGTTCATAGCACATGAATATAGTAGGAGATAGTTTTCATTTATTTGTAGATCAATTACAACGTACTATAACATGATAAAAAAGTCAAAAGCTATAGACCCTCCTACTATTTTATCACTTTATTGATACACATGCTTTGATTCAACCCAGAAAAGCATCACATGCTACATAATCACAGTCAGTCACATAGTGCTAAACGCTACTTACAATAGAACCATCGGCTATTAATGCCGGTCTTATCCTATAAATATAAAATTCACCACCTTTTTTTGATTTTATATAATGATAAGAATCGGCAATCTTAGAGAATTACTACCTTAAATTGTGAATATATCGGATAAATGTAAACTTCGAAGCTTTCTAATTTTCGAAATCATGAACATGAACACAACAAAAGAGTGAACATATATAGCCGTTGGAAGTTTGGAAGTATACCTGACATGATGTTGAACTTGGTCTTCCTTGTATCCTTTTCTAGACCAGTGGGTCCTACAGCCTCGGACCAACCCGCTAAGATGTTGACGCCTGGACCAATCACGTCAGGTTTCAAGATCTGTGGTGTCACCATGTTGGGTCCTCTCGAACTGAACGCCGCAACTACCGGTGACGGTCGGACACCGAGTACGGTTCCGTGAAATACGATCACTGCTGTTGGGTTAGTATTGGACTGAACGTACTTCCTTAGTATGTCCCCGGCTTTCATTCCGATCGCTACAGCTGGTAGTAAGTGGCTATCGGCCACGAGCTCTTCGCCGCTGGAGGCAGTGTTTGCGAGTATCATTGCAGCTCCACCGGCTTCGAGGACTACTGAGCCTTTTTCTACACGTGGGTTGATTCCTCGGTCGCAGAGGACAACCTTGCCGCGGACTACATTGGGGTCGAGTGAACCTGGAAGGCAGAGATTGCTGGAGCTATTGGCTCCTTTGCTGTAGACCAGACGGAGTGGTTTGTCTCCCATTCCTACGCCGCTGTACAGGGACTCTCCGGTGAGCCGGTTTCCATCTCCCAGCACCGCATCAGCTGGGAAATCTCTGTCTAGAGTACCAGCACCGACCGTCATGATCCACGGAGCTACGTTAGCAAGTGAAGCTTTGGTCGGCCCACTATTCCCGGCAGAGCACGCCACGAATATACCTTTCTCCATTGCGGCGAAAGCTCCAATAGCGATTGTATCACGGTAGTAAGGGGCAGAACCACCGCCGAGGGAAAGAGAAAGCACATTAACCCCGTCGGAGATAGCCCTATCCATACCCGCAAGAATATCCGATCCAAAGCATCCAGTATCCCAACAAACCTTGTACGTAGCAACACGTGCATGAGTCGCCATCCCACGAGCAGTCCCCGGCGCGTAACCAAAGAAACTCGCGCTATCAACGGCTGAACCAGCGGCGGTGCTCGAAGTGTGAGTCCCGTGGCCGTCTCTGTCTCTAGGCGACGCCGCTTCCTTTGGTTTCCTCAAGTAACCGCCACTAAGCGACATCTGGAACCCTTTCGAGAAACTCCTGGCTCCGATTAACTTCTTATTACACAGTTTGGGGTCAAAATCAGGACTGGATTCGCATTCCCCTTTCCATCTCGCCGGGATCTGAGGCATACCAGTATCATCAAAACTCTTCGACTCAGGCCAAACTCCGGTATCGAGAACTCCGATAACCACATCATGAGAAGCCTGATCGAGATCCTGAATATTATACCCGGACCACGACCCGGTTTCAGTACCCAACCCGAGAAACTCCGGCGTCCTAGTGATGTGAAGCGAGTAAACCGTTTCTTCGTACACACTGAGAACGGGGTCAGATCGAAGTAACTCCTCGACTTCCTCTGGGTCGAGCGAGGCCGCAAAGCCATGGAATGCAGTGGAATAAGTGTACAAAAGAGATTCCGACGAAGACGAAGACGAAGACGAAGACGAAGAAGAAAGAGACTGGAGATGGGAAGAGTACCAGTCGTGGTGAGTGAGAAACGACGATGGTTTAGCATCGTGGTTCATGTGAACGATGTATGTTTGTTTTGCAGTAACTGATAAGCAAAGAAGTAGTGGAGCCATTAGAGCGAAGCATAGCGTGGCCATGGAAGCCATGGCTGGAGTTTGTAGAGAGAGAGTGAAATAAAACAGAAAAAAGCGGTTTGGTGAAGAAGAAAGAGCGAGGTGTTGATTTGGTTATATAGAGAATGATAAAAAAATGAATTTAATAATTGGGTTTATGTCTGTTAAATTTTGTAGTAATTTATGATAAAATGTTGATAAAGCAAAAGAAAAAGGCATGAGCATGACCATTGTCTATTCCATTACCTTTTTCCGGTTATTAAGTTGCTTCTTTTTAAAGAAAGCTACTACTACCACAGTCGGTGGTGGTGGTGCGTGCTCCCTAAATAAAGCTGAACTGCAAATATCCTGTAGGTGAAGTTGTGATATGTCGGATTCCAATCCGATTAGAATTCAGATTTTCAATTAAGGGCGGGTTAAACTCTGAATCTGAATTCGGAGTTTGGGTTGGTTTTTTTGGATTCGGTTAATATAACGATAAAATTATACCGGTTTATATAGAACTAGACCGTTGAAGATCGGATTAAACTATTTAATTTTTTAACTAGATGAGACCGTTAGGTTTTTGGTTCGTTCCGAACTAATCAAGTCCGATTCGGTTTAAATTTTAATTTTATTAGATTTCGATTTGTTTTGGATCCAGGCCGGTTTATTATTAAAAATATTGAATCCAATTACAGTTTGATTTTTATTTTTTTAAGTAAATAATAAAAAAAAAAAATATTTATAATTTTTACTTTAATTGGTTTCTAGTAATTTTGCTAATATAATATAAAAAAAAGTTTTATTAGAATTGGAATCCGATCCGTTTTACTATTAAATCTAATTACAGTTTGATTTTTATTTTTTAAGCAAATAATATAACAAATAAAGTTTATAATTTTTATTGTAATTGGTTAACTAGTAATTTTGATAATATAATGTAAAAAAAAGTTTAAAAAAAATCAATTAACCGTTCAGATTTTATTGTTTCTGTCATGATTTTTTTAGGGTACACTCGTGTAGAAGGTAAACCATACCAGGTGATAGGTTAGAGTAAACAAGAAAACATATGTACAGGGACTCGAACTCATGATATTTGGTCACAATGATGCTTTACTCAATCAATTCGGCTATCCCGATAGACTCTTATCTATCGGTTTTTTATGTAGATTCGAAAATAATTCCACAAATTTATCGATTTTAATGATTTAATTACAAACTGATTTATAATTTTGATTTTTTATTTGTTTTAGTTTTTAGAATAAAAACATTAACCATCGAACAGTTAAAATTCGATCTAGTTTTTATTCCATTTCTACCTGTTTAGTTCCAATCCGGTTCTAAAAACTGTTAACGCTTTGGATTTGAGAATAATTTCAGTTTATAGTTACGATCTTTTTCAATAATAAGAAGAAAAAAAAAGTTGGGTGCAAAGAAAAGTGGTTAATTTAAACAAATTTTGATTATTTTTATATTTTAAAATAAAATAAAATAAATAAAAAACACTTCTTTATTTATTTATTTTAGATATAAGAATAAGAATATGAACGCAGAGTGTAAACATAGAATGTATTTGTACTTATTCACTCTTTCATCCCGTGACTCTCCTCCATTAGTGTCTAGTTTCGTTTTTGCCTGTTATACGATACACACACGTATGTACTTATTTTTAGTACTCCGTGTCGAATAAGTAGCTTTTTTACAAAATTGAAGTAGATTTTAAGAGTATAAGTTACATTTATGGTTAGTTTCTTTTAGAAATAATGATAAGAGTGAATCGAAAGGAGGAATTGAGAGATAGGGTCTGTCTGGGTGGGAGTAAAAGACATGGGAATGATGGAAGTACACGTCACAGCAATAATGGGTCCAATAGGGTTCGGTTATTGTGGCTCGCCCATACAGACTACAGTACTAGTTGTTGCTCTCGAATCTCTCAATCTTGAATCTTAAAGAATGCACCCCCAAACTTCGAAATCATATTTTACTAATGGATTCGACACTCTTTTCTAAAATCTTAGTTTCCAAGTTTTTCTAAATAATACTCCACTAGTTCGATATTCCGTCTACCCTATTATATAAATCGTTTTAAGAGAGATTTAAACAACTAAGCCTATAAGACGATGATAAGTTGGTTGAGTAAAACTAAAAGTTTATCCGTGCGTGTACGCACGGTGAAAAAAAAATGTCGTTTTGAAATTTCAATGTAAAATTTATTAATTTTTTATTAATTTCTACTGTTTGAGTAAGTTTTTTTTTTCTTATTATAAACGAGAGGTAATTATAACATACTTTAATACCGGTATATATATATATATATATAAAGATATTGTATTTTTGTTTTTTTATAAAAAACAAAAAAACTGATCTGTGGAAACTAATAAGTAATAGTAAATTTTATATTGGTATCATAATTTTTAAAAAAGAAAGATATTTTTTGGACGAAAGGAATACAAACATTGTAGGGGGTGGTTGATGGTGCGAGAGAACTGTAAATTGAATCGAAACCCATAAAATCCTGAACAAGGTTAGGATTGTGATTTTTATTTTGAAAACCAAGACCGAAGGATTTGGAACCGATACAATAACGATAAATTAGAATATCGATTTGAAACCGAATCGGTAAATCGATAAATATCGATTTAGAACCGAACAAATAAAACAAATAAATCGACAAAAAAAATACAAAATTGAACCAACAACACCAATAAAACCGGTTGTTTTTTAATTTACATTTTATATATTATATCGTCAAATAAGTAAAAATATAAAAAATAGTTACTTTTAAATTTTTATTTTTATTTTATTTACTTAAATAAAAAAATTAAATTCAAATCATAACTGAATTCAATCATTTTTAAACAATGGATCGAAACACGAAATGAAACTAAAATAAATTGGATCGAATTTTAATCGGACTGAATCAGAATTGAAAGCAAATCGAATCAAATCGTCGACGAAACCGAACCAAAATATTAGTAGTCGTTGGAGTTAAAAAACTTAAAATAAAAAAATTATCAATCTGATCCGGTTCGAATCGATAAACTTAGCGATCTAGTTTATATAGTTCGGTCAAAACCAAACTGAACCCGAAGCTGTACTACTTCTACGATTTCACTTTTTTGGGAGACTTACGAAATGGGTCAGAAAATTGTTTTTATTTACCGAGTCATACTACAACATATTCATATTACAAATAGGTCCATCCCATTTAAAAAAAACTCAATTATCCTAAAAATAAAACAATTGCATTCTCAGATCAAAATATTCGGTCCTAATTTTAAAATCAGTTCGGTCTCTTCACTCTCTCTTTATCGCATTGTCAAATTTGGAATAATAAGTAAATAAAATCATATTTTGGTAGATATAGGTAAAACGTATTTGAAATTGGACTTATTAATAAATTGGGTAAATTTTATAATCCAATTGGCATAAGTTTTTTTTTTTAAGACTAAAGAATAGAGATGAGTGTTTTTTAAGACTAAAGAATAGAGATGAGTGAGGGGCATCAGGCATGCATGATTGTATGTCCTGACGCGTGAGAATAAGAGTAACGGCTAGATTGACTTATCAGTATTGGATTTGGACTATTATAAAAGAGTGTGCTGTGTTGTGTGCATCTCTAAGAAACCAAGGCTTCAACAACATTTTCCAGCGTCTCGGACTTTCCAACCAACCCTCTCCTTGATGTTATCCCACCGCTTCAATTCGGATCATAGTCATTTTCCGAACATTATTAATAGGATTGATATAATGAGTATTTTTTTTTGGAGGGAACCCGCAGCCGCTATTCAGAGTGCAATGAGTGCGTACAGGGTAAACTTTCGGTCTGGCGCGATAGCCTGCAAACCAACGCAGAAGGTAAACCACACAAGGTGATAGACTGAGCCTAGAAAGCGTATGTAAAGGGACTCGAACCTCATGACTTTTGGTCACAAACATGTCTTACTCAACCAACTCGGCTATGATCAGTATTGCAAATTTTGGTTGTGGATTTTTAATAGTTGAATAAATCAGACATTTACATTTGACGGGCACGAGATAGATTGTCTAGATGGAGATAGATTGAGACCGGATAGTGGGTTATGCGAAAAATAATCAGATATTTGTGGTAAGAAAAAGAGAACCTTATAATTTAAAAATCAACTAAAATTAAATTGAAAAATATTATTAGGACGATGTTCGATTTAATTATAAAGAGTCCAATTTATTATACAAAACGGAGAGTGGTTTATATGTTGTAAGTCCATACATCATAAACTTATTTTAAGAGAAAATTATAGTTTTTAATAATTTTTCTATGAAACTCTTTTTTTTATCATTTTTTATTTGTGTCGTTGTCGAGTTTTTTTATATTTTTTTGGTGATGAAAGCCTTTGTTATTTAGTTTCTTATCTTTTTTCCTTTTCAGATAATATATTTTTCTTTTCGTAGTTGTACTAGATAAAATAAAAGTCTTTTATAGTGGTAACGAGGAACCAAACCCCTCTAGTCCAAACCTTCGGTTGAGGGCTTAAATAACACTGATTTTTTTTAAGAGGAGTGTACAAGTAGTTATAAACTATTTGACCGACATCATGATGTAATTAAATCTATTAAAAGACTTATAATCATCAGGATTATGGGTATAGGCTTGACTCGTCTAGACCATATCTTAAAGAATAACAAGTTTGAAGCTCATAGATCTAATGATTCATATTTTATGGATATTTTATTTTTTCAGACCAATCTGGCCTAGTTTATCATGATTAATGTGCACAAAGACGAATAGATTACTCCAATGTCCAAACATTGCTAGTTTTGGAAGGGTAATGGATCAAGAAAGCTCATTCTAGTTTTTCTCAACACGAGGTCGTTCTACTATCTCTATACAAATCAATCGAGCCATGAAATATAAACCAACTGATATCATGTATCTTCAACCCAATGTTATGCCCCGATTGTGGAATAAGTATGAGATTTCTAATATTCTTGAGGTTTAAATACTAAAGTCCAGTAAAACTCATACCTTAGTTAGGGACGACGAGATAGTGATATATATAGATCTTCTTGACTATGGACTCCGACTACCTCTACATTCTAAGCTGGTAAGGTTGTTTGATCCACTGAACACCTAGTCAGGCGACGCCAACGGTTAGAAAAACGTTATGATGTTATCATAGCTACCAAATTAGTCGGGACCCCGTTCCAAGTGAAGAAGTTGGTGTCATTCAGCCGAGTGATCTTTTACAAATATGAGTTCAGAGCAATAGTGGATCTACGAAGTCGGATAAGAAATAAAAGAGAAATTTATTTATTTGTTAGTGAAAAGTGTGAGTCCAGACAGAGGAGGGACCGATGTAGAGCCAAAATTGGCTTACAATACAAAAGTAAAGGTTATATTTTCTAAATTAAGTTAATGGTACTCTCCCATGGCTTGCTCTACTTCTTGTATATATTTTCTTGCGTGTGTTCCAATTTTCATATTTATTGATTCTTATGTTTGTGATGTTGGATCTTAACCTTACTTACATTGTAGAGTTTGGAATACTTTCCGTCATCACTAACTTTGAAAGGGGTAAATTATCTCTGATCTTGGCACATACGTAGCTAGTCATTGAGATAAAGGTTTCATAGATATTTCAAAGTTGAGAACTTATTATGTTCTGGATTTGGGCCTATGGATAAATAAAACGAGCTGAATTAGGTGTAGATAATTGAAGAACAAATGTCAGTCCAAGTTTTAGTTTTCTGGATTTGTCACTGACTAAGGTATACCTTCTTTCCAAAATCAACTACATGAAGCATCTGGAGGGTTGTGGGGCTAGTCCACATTCGGAGCTCCACATGTAAAATCCCCAAACGAACGAAAAATTCAACACAAATTCGATTGGTATTAGCATGAGCCAAGTTTATATTAATGAGGGATCGACCCTATCCATCAAATATGTTGGTCTTGAGCGTTTGGAAGACATTGAAAGCAAGAATCGTTTTGGTATCTCGAGCTCAAAATCGAGTCAAGGGACATAAATGTGTCAGAAGAAAATATCAACTGTTATAGTATGACTCTCGGGATTCAAGACCTCGGACATGTTATGGCTAGGTACAGACAGGCTACGAAGAGTCTTTATGTTGCTCCTACCAAAAAAATATTTGATGATGATTGCACCTGGCAGTTCGCCTTAGGTGTTGAGGTTAAGACTTCGTGGTTTAATTAAGTAGGGTTATGTATGATCGATACTTGGTTTAAATAACTTATCTTCTTTATTTGGTAGATGATGAGAAATATGTTCGGAGCTATCCAAACTTTGGTTGTGAAAAACAATGTGGTTTTACCTAACTTTGAAAGTCTCGTAAAGATAAGAATCCCACAAAAGATAATAATGTTACAGCATTCCATGATGCATCGTACAAAAAAATGATAAAGTTGTACCATGTAAAACATCAAACACCAATTGTCTTGGGGTGGAAAGATGTTGTAAACTGGAAGTCATGAACCCCCTCTTCAATATCGAAGGGGACCACATGCCTTTTTTTTATCAAAGACCAAAAATACCAGTTATTTACTCTAAATACAATACAACAGGAGACCACGTGCTGTCGCGCTCTGCTTTTAAAGTTAATCACCTCATTAGAAGCAAAAAAAAATATTGGCAAATAAGGGAAGCATTTTCCATGAATAAAAATAACAACAAACAAACAAATTCATATATTCGGCAAATAACAACAAGTGAAGAAAGAACAACAAAAAAATCAACATATATTAAAGCAACGCCAAGACATAATAGAATTTCTCAAAACCAGGACGTCATTTCATACATTATAAAAAATGCTAAAATGCCCACGCCAGGGGCTTAAACAAACAAGTTCAAAACAACTATGTTATCAAACTAACAAACGTCACAAGAAAAATAAAAGACGAGGAAACGCTTCACTCTTCCACTATGTCATCATCTTCATCTCATCTAATAAGAAAATGGTTGGCACACCTTATACGTTGCTATCACTAATATTTTTAATAACAATAATATGGGTGTCATTAATTCTATGTGCATGTAGTGTATGATTTAACTCCACGAGATGTCGGGCTTAGTCTACTTATTAATCCAAATATGGATACATAACTACATATTACTAAGTAAGGCACTTTCAGCCATGTGTAGGGAAAACTCGGTAGAATCATGTAACATAAAATAAAACTTGGAAGCAGTCTCGGCCAAACCAAACTTGTCAATAATAAATTTGGCTCTTTCAGCAACAAAATTCTCCTTCATTTATTGATTAACAACCATAAATTTCTTCTTCAAATATATTTTATCACTATTAAGACCATCTAGCTTGATTTTCAGTTTGAAGACATCGGTGGTTCGGGCCACCTACTCCGTAACCAAAAGTTATTTGGTCATTTTTAATTTGGCTTAACATTTTCTAGTTAAATTGTGAAGATTTTTGAAAATCCAAAAATATGCTCCTTTAGTAATTGATGAGCATCTCTCTCATTTTGTAAAATTTCCTCTATGCGATCCCTTATTGCCTCAACAGCCTTGCGAAAACTTTTTGGCTTTAGTCTCGGTGATAATTTTTTCCATTAACGTGTCACGCAACGTTTGTCCCACCTTTCTTACATGCTGCAACTTGTCCTTAAATGTCGAGCCTCATTCGTTCATAGAGGTATATTTAGACATTAAAAACTCTAAGATCCAAGTAGAATCAATCTGATTATAAAGGATTTGATTGAGATATAAAAATACATTAAACACCAAATGTTACAAACACAATAGGTGGTACAATCAACAACTAATATAGATATCCTCAACTGCATCACTCACAGATCTCAACACCAAGATTCATTTGCCTTACGAAAACTTACACGGTTGATATGCAAGGTGGAACATTCTTACTCACAATCGTTTCGCAAAATACACTCAATAAATGTTCATTGTAGGCCAATCTTTTGGTTGAAAAGCACATATTGTCTCTTTTTTGTCCACCCAAATCAACGGTCTGCAGATCTTTCTCCAAACTATCAACCATAATAGGATTTTTTTCTTCAGACTGTGCATGTATGGTTCTCTCGGTGTTGCAACTGATACATGATTTAACTGGGCACATATAACAAAACATTTGTCGAGTGTGAAAAGTGATCAGCAAGCATAGCTAGAACATCAACCTTTTGTTTCTTCGCCTCGAGCCCCTCAACGGACGTGCCGGTATCAGATTTTTTATTTTTCTTAGTATCGTATTAGGCCATTAGAACTACGCACCTCGGTGTTTGTCACCCTCATCGGTGATTTGAAATCAGCCTATAAATTATTTCTTGTCATTTTACGCTCTTTTTTATTTTTTAATTGTGAATTCTCCGCATGTAAAACAACGACTGCCACACTTTTCGACAAGGCCACAAACTTATCACCATATGAGGGGATAATCTCACCAAGTTACCATGGTCTCTTTGGCCCACTATAAATTTTGGGAAGGTCATTTTCTCCACCTTTGGCGGCTTGAAGTTGCACCACAATAACAATCTTTAACACTTATGACAACCTTCTTAGAGGACGCTTAGGATCACTTTCCCTCCCTATTTGTAAGCCTGACTCCTCTCCAATGAATTTATATTTGTTTGAGTGTGTGATTAAGACATTATCATGAATACCCCTACTAATACTCATTTGCCTATCAGAATGATCCATACCGTTACCTTGCAGATTTCTTCGTCGATGCTTCTCAAGTTCCTGTTGCGACTCGCGTATGTTAACAATTTATTTCTATGTATCTGAATCTACATTTTTCCAAGGTAATCACATCGTCTTATAGCTGATACCAGTGATGCATTCCTTTTCACATCAGTAGACTGTGTCAATTGTTTTACCGATATTTTGTGGTAAATATCAATCTCCCCCTTGTTTAGTAGAAGGAAGCTACCTAAATAACCATCATGCAGTCACAAATGGCTAGTAACAAACATCTTGGGAACGAACAAGTTTTTATAGCTCCTATCAAAATCCTAGGTTATCCTCAACATTATGGTATAGTTAGTTTTTCCCATCGACATGCTCATGGTAATCTAACTTGGGCGTTGCATCACAAATACACAGAAATAAAAACAAATTTGATAATATACTACAGGCTCTACACAACTAATTTTTTTTATAAATACTATTTTACCTTTTGACTACCATATCTAACGGTAAAATTTTCTATCATGACTCGATATCTCGAAGGAACCTGATATGTAAAAAAATAGTTTATCCAAGTCTTTTTAAAATCCATAAAGTTGGTTATCATTATTGAATAGAACTCCACTTAGAAAAACAAATATGCATTCTCATTTTTCCTGATGATTTGGTTCGTGGCCATAAATTCATCAAAGTCAAATTAACAAAATCGATCATGCACTAAAATTATGCTCTCAATAACTATTATCAAGGAATTCAAAACGATTTGCATCAGACACAACCTTGTAGCTTCAAAACCTATGAAATCACAGTTCATTGTTTGGATTTTATATGAAAAAGGAAAATTTATCACACCTCACATCAAACAATGTATCCTCCAACTTGGGAAATCACACCACTTATCCCTTTGGGATGCATCAATTTGAAATCTTTTGAGGCTGCTTCAATTGTTGCAACTCTTCAATATAATTATACAATTAATCATAACTGAATTTGTTTTACCTCAATAATTGCATATATGAGCACTGGTGCGTGAGATTAACACTCAGAGTCAAACTTGTTTCCAAAACCATACATGTCGATATGCGAAATGGACATAACCTTGCTTTTCAGTTCAACCATGATAAATCACAAAAGTAATAAGAGGAAAACTTTCTTAAGCAGGGAGGATGAGTAAATTGAAAAGCTTTTGTGAGAAAATAAGAAGCTTGAAAATAGTAGAAAATTTTATATTCAATCATTATGTAAAACAAAAACAAATCTACAAATATATATGTGTGTGTGTGTGTGAAAGGGTGTGCGACATATAATCCTATATTTTATTTAATCTAAAATTTTATTTCTTTTTAAATTTAACCGCTAAGATAACTGTGCATCAACAGATAATATTGAGGGAGACCAAAAGACAAAAATTCTTATCAAGAGAGGTGTTATTAACTTTTGCGCCATGTATTTTCTTGTCGATACAACTTCATACGTAATTCCAAAATTCAACTATGGTTTTTCTAATTCCTCCAATAAACCACATATACCCATCTTAGTTATTTTGCCATGTACTTTACAACAATGATACTTCTTCAAGAAACTAAATGAGAAACTATCACGGTGACCGCACCATTATAATTTGGTCAAGCACTTTAATTATTTATTCATCATTTAATAAATATTAGAGGGGCTACTTCAAGTTTTCAAGATTATAATCCACCGTATTTTCTCTCTAGTATTTCCTATATTCTTTACTAAGGACTATGGGGCTACTACTCAATACCTACCGGTATTAATCGAAAAATCATCTTCATGAATCGCATTTCAGACAGGGTCACCATAAATTAAACTTAAAATGTCTTTAAGGATATCTTGGCTTGAGGAAAACCAATCTACCAAGGTATTTAAATACTCATTGGATTTTAATGAAAAATACTACAGTACCACTTGGTATACTTAGGGATCATACATATAACATCAAGTTGACGTATACTATGAAAGACATCCAACAAAGCACACAAGACAAATAAAAAAAGTCGATCGTCACTAAGATAGTTCTTCATAAATATTTATACACTAATAAGGGTTGAATTTCACCATCTCAAGTTGAATCCCTACATCAGTAACCATATTAGGCAATCAATGCCCTAAGTCGATAGTCTGGGTCAATGCCTCTTGGTCGGCGTCTTTATGGTCAATGTCTCGCGGTCGAAGGACCTCAAGACGATCATTTATATTGGCTAAAGCTGAATAAAACTTACTACATCATCATCAATAACACCGACAGTTAAATTTAACAATATTAAACATATATAAATAAATATGTTAAGTTCTTAAAGTCTTCTATAATTATGATAGTAATCAATACCATGTACTATATTAAAATATTTATAAATTCTTCATTATAAAGAAGAAAAATTCATCAATAAAACATCATAAACCTTTTCTACCATTTATTATTTTTTATACGTATCATTGTTGACCACGAATGAGAGTTTGTGAGGAAATTCACTTTTCTTCCTTGCATGTGTGAGCAAGCCTCATACATGTGATGGAAAATTTATAATTTCCTCGTTTTTAGAGGCGTTATAGCCAAACTTAATGACCCAGTCCAAAGTGTCTCCCGAAGGCGAGATTAGTTACACCTATACACCATAACATAAATTGTTACTTCCTTCATCAGTTTGAATCTACCATATTTGTTTGGGGTGTTTTTCAAAAGTAAGGGCCTCTTTAACTGTAATTCAGAACCAATGTTAGTTTTCCAAATATGTCTAGTTATGCAAAACAATTCTATCGGGAAATGAGGTGCAAACAGTAATCGTATATGCTAAAAGTAAAACATCATCTTCATGGATACTAATACCAAAGACAATATAAGTTTTTATAATGATAAGTAGCATATCATGGCATTTAATAGATACTTACTAACGTAGTATATAACATAGGGGATATTCGCACATTTTCTAACTAGTATTCCATTGTTTGTGTAATTGGACACATCTAAATACATAAGTAATAACTCACAAAACATTGGTTTAGTCAAGACCTCTGGTGAGGCCATGAGCTTATTTATTTTCATGACTTATGAGCTACATGCAGGATTCCAATTGAAACACATGACCCCTTTCAGTATTTGGAAGAAGGGATGCCACTTTTTTGAAGAGTGGGAGATTAACTAATTTATAACAGCAAGTCTTTCTGTCAAGATTTGGCCCTTTTTAATGTTGCACGGGGACTTCGTTCATGTTTAATAATTGTGTATGGTATCCTTCTATCCAATTTATCGACCTAACATTTAAAATGTCTTCTTTGGATTTAGCTTTAGATTGACTCTTTCAACTTTAATGAAAGTCTCGACAAGGTCCACTAGATGATCTACATTCTAGTTGCAAGTAACCAACATGTCATCAATGTAAGTTTGCATGTTGCACCCGAGATGGATCAAAAAGGTCTTGTTGACCATCCTCTGGTATGTATCTCAGACATTCTGGAACTCGCAGGCATAACCTTGTAACAATTCACTTCTAATGTAGTATGTTATTTATCTTTTCATGCACGTGGATCTTCCAAGTATGCATCCATGAACGACAACATATGGTTTTTTAATTTTGCATCCACTAGTTGATCGATACATGGAAGAGGAAAATGATCCTCTATATATGACTTATTAAGGATAATAAAGTCAACAAATATCATCCACTTGTCATTTTTATTCTTAACCAAGACTAGTTTGGCTATCCATATTAGATAAAATACTTCACTGATGTGACGGAATTGGTTGAGCCGATCCACTTCGATTGAAATAACTTTGGAGTTCTCTTGAGAGAACGTGTTTTTACTCTAATTTATATGTCGAAACTTACTGTATATGTACAAATTATGGCATATTACCTCAAATGTGACACTAGTTACGATATAAAAAGGTTAGGCAAAAACATCAAAGTTCGTAGACAAAAACTGTAGTAGCTCGGTTTATAAATTACATGGAATGTTTCTCTTGATGGGAATGATATTAGTTTGATATATGGATATTACTTTCATTTCGTCCTCCAACTCGACCAGGACAGGCTCTCGTTGATCATCAATATCGTTGATGATTGATCAAGGCCCTTTGTAATTGTAATTTCTTAAGTTCCAAATAGCTAGAGTATTATTATCCAAGCAAGTATTTGGTTATTTTTTATACGCCAAACCGACTGTTGATGATGTAACGCAAGAATTTGTATACAACTCAAACTACTACTATTTATCTAATTCATACATAGCTTGCCAATGTTGTCATTGATGAATGAGAATCCACCATAAAAACATCCATTGGACATGCTTCTTGAGCTCCCACTAACGTAGGACCAAATCCAACTTCAACTATCTCATAAGCAGGGTATCTGTTTTGGAAAACCTAGTTTGGACTCAGTTTGACGGTATTAGAACTGATACAACATGCATTTTCTCGTATGTACATTTAAACAATATATTGACCAAATTTCCACGGTCCATCATAATTCTCGTAACCTATATCTTTACAATCTTAACTACAGTTATAACCGCGTCCTCATGCGGGATCACAATTCCCAGAAGTTCATCATCATCAAAACTTATAACATGGTAAGTTTTGAACCTTTAACTAAAGTATTTTCTGATTTTATCAAAGTTAGATTAATGAAGTTCAATAGTTATTTTCTTTATTATTATTATTACTATGTTAATTCTTGCAATTATTTACGGGTTAAATTGATTTATTTTAGATATAGGTTGACACTAAGAACTAGTGATAATATCATAGGTTGAATGAATATTAGTGATACTATTGAAATTGGAATTAGGTTTTTAGTTTTTATGATCTAACTCTAAAATATAGTGATTATAGATATAACTAACCTTATGGGTAGATAGTTTATTTGAGATCAAGAGATCATATTGCAAAACTAAAAAAACCTTACTTTAATAAAATAAGTAGATAATTAAACTGGTTTAATAATAAATAAAATTTATTTATAATAAAATTTATATATGTTCAATAACCCGGGATCATTTTTTATATACATTATTTTATTTTATTTACTGTGTTTCCCATTCTTGTTTTCAAAACAAAAAACTTTGATCTTCATATTAGTTTTATTAGATTAAATAGTACTAAAAACTTAATTAGTATTCAACATAAATAAAATAATTATTTATGATTCGATATCTTAGGTTTTAAATTAACTACTATAACTTGAACAAACTTGTACGCTTACAAAATATACATCAAGTTTTTTATCATCATTCTCGGGGAATAATTTTTTAATTCTTTCAGTATTGACATACATTTGTTAAGGTACTAATTTAATCAATTGTACTTATTATTGTTTTTTTCATATTTAAATATGACAAGATTTAACAAAAAAATAGTTTTTCTTTCAATCCAGAAATCAAAAGAACTTTTCGAAGAATAATAAGAAAACTCAAAAAACAAACAACAACGACGGGAATGGGATAACCTTGATATTAAGTGACTATGCAAATCTTTCACTAGTTTTATTTACTTCTAACATTGTGCGACCTCCAGTAAATGTAAAAAAATTTAAGGTCAAACCATCACTTATTCTAATGATAGAACAACCACATCCACATGTTCTCAAAAGAATGTTGAGACTCAAAGTAGTGTCAAAATATACAACACTAGAAATAACTATGTTAGTTGAATGAGGGAGAGTAAATATCTGGTAATTCACTCGTTGATAACAATATTATCTTACATGCTAAGATTGATGCACTCAAGCAAAAAAAATGCATAATTAGATTGAGAACAACAATGGAGAATAAATGTGAATCATATGAACCGATGAACCAATTTTCTGAAGGTGCTATATACGTCCATAACTTCTGTCCAAGATTTTGACCTCATTATAATAATTATCAAATTGGCGATGACAACACTTTAACATATCGTGGAAGAATACCGATAATGTGTGGAAACAAGACGATACAGAGAGAGACTTAAAATATACAATATTGGAAGATATCTTACATAAAAGCATTAAAGTTTGTGAAAATCGATAAGAATCCAAAAATACTTGTTCAAAATCAAGAGGCATATTTCATGAATCTAAAAGTTCAAATCACTTAAATACACATTATGATAGCCTAAAAAGCACGAGGCGCGTGACCAAGTGAAATAGAAAAAAAATCCAAAACAAGTCAATGTAATTACTCTGTAAAACAGGCAACAAGTTAGAACATAAACTGTTCTCAAACATAGCGAATTGTTTTCCCTTTGCAACCAAAAATTTCACCACAACAATAACTAGAGGTTGTCGCGACAACGATGAACGTGCACAAAAGATACATACATGTTGAACAATGATAACTCGCGACAATAGTTAATCGTCGTAGTAAAAATAAGATTCGTCAAGCCAATAAAGAAGATCGATGTGAAATGTGACACCAACAAAATTTGATCCCCAAAATCCTAAATACGCACACAAAAAAACCATATCCAAATCGATAAAAAAACATAGATCATTTTTTATAGTTTTAAATATATTTTTAAACTTACAATCAATATTCCTTTCGAATAATATTGGATCATATGTCCCTAATTGGATAAGAATATATGGTTTGAAGAATACGAGACATTAATGATTACGGAATAATCAAGAGTATTGCTCTAAAATGAACTACCACAAAAGTATAGGATCAGCGAGTTTTTTATTTATTTTTTGAATTATTAGTGATAAGGAAGAATAAAAGATATAGGGGGAAATTTTGAAGAAATACTAAAATTAGGGACATATTGAAAGTAAATATTGAAGTAGGATTAATTGTAAGTAAACAATAAATGTAAGGGCTAAGTTTGTAATTAAGAGGTAGTTAGGCATGTGGGGTCCATTAATTATATTATAAAAAGACCTCCCCATATTTGGGAAAATGATGATCATTAATACAATATACTGTTTTCTCTCTAAAGGTAAACAATAAATGTAAGGGCCAAGTTTTCTCTCTCTAAAGGACTAGTGGCTAAGAAACTGTTTTCACGAAATAATCCCTCATAATATTGTTCGATACAAATTACTCCTCCCTAAGTTCATATCTCTTCATTGGCGCCGTCTATGGGAAGCAAAAATTGGCTTGTAAGTTTTCTTTTTCCCGAAATTAGTTTTAATCCAAGCGGGATTATGGATGAGTATGAGGATTTGGACGTGAATAATTGTGAGGAATATCTCATCGCCAACAATTTCCGAAGTAACGAGGACTTCAGAAGGTATGACGGTCAGAGTTCGTGAGAAGTCATGGATGAGTCAATTCTAGTGGCTCGGAGAAACGAGTTGCTGATGGAAATCGAAAAGTTAAAAGCAGAAAAAGAAGATGTCGAGGGGAATCTTCATTCTGAAGTTCGGAGGGAAAATGACAATGGAAAATATGAACGTGAGGCATATCATCGTCCTGGTGTCAAGGATGATATGTATAAAGGACGTGGTCGACATTCTTCGAGGAAGAAAGGAAAGAGCCACTTAGATTCTTCTGACTCGAATGATTATTCCCGCTATAGTTCGCTAGATTCGTCTACTGAAAGGAGTCGTCGAAAGAAAAGGCATGGAAAAAAACATGTGGAGTATCATAGATAAAGAAGTTCAGACAAGAAAACTCTGAGGGAAAAGAATTATCATGGTGATGAGCAAGCTTATAACCAGAGAAATATTCCTTATGGGAATCAAAATGTCGATCAGCAGAATTCAGAGTGGCAACATCTGTATACTTTACCTTGCGAATGAGGGCTTTCTTTTCCGAACCATGAAGGTTCGAGGGCTAATGTTTATAAGACGGGTCATAACTGGAGAGTTTCCCATTTGTCCTCTTCAATTATGTCAGGAAATCTTTCAAAACATTTCGATATCTCGAAGCTAGAAAAGTTCAATGGAACATAGGATCCTGATAATCATATCGAGCAATTTAATAAGGGTCAAGCTATATATACCCAATTCGGGTTTAAGTATACCCAATTTTGAGTATACCCAAAGATGATCTAAGTATACCCAAATTTTGACAAAAATACCCTTTTCTAGGTATATAAGGTTTTTTTTTACTAATCTTATCCACCTCATTTTTTCAATTACACTCTCTAACTTCTCTCTAAAACCTTCAAGTTCTCTCTAATTTATCCGGCGAACTAAAATCCGGCGAACTAAAATCCGACGAACTAAAATCCGACGAACTAAAATATAAAAACTTAGTCTTAGTATCAAAATTTAGGGTTATGGTTGAATTAGGTAAAAAAATCAGAATTTTAGGGTGTTTGGAGACCATTTTCCGGCCGAAATTCGACCGGAAAATGGCCATTTGCGAAGGCCGAGCATACCGGTCGGTACAGAGGGTCTGTACCGACCGGTACACCCCCTCTGTACCGACCGGTACACCCCCTCTGTACCGGTCGGTACAGAGTGTACCATAGGTACAGAGGGGGTGTACCGGTCGGTACACCCCCTCTGTACCTATGGTACCTCAGCCATCGCAAATGGTCATTTTCCGGCCGAATTTCGGCCGGAAAATGGTTTTCAAACACCCGAAAATTATGAATTTTTTAGTAATTAAATTTTTAATTTTTTTTTTAAAAAAACTTCAAAAAACAAGTTTTGATTTTGTGTTTTTATTAGAAGAAGTTTAAAAAAATTAAAAAGAGTTTGAATGTTCTTGAGTCAACTTTGATTTGTTAAAGAACAATTTGAAGAATTTCACAAAATTGTAGTAATATGGGGTTTGATCTAGTAGAGAGTTGTGTTTTTTTGGGTATACATAACCAAATAGATTGTTTTGTGAATTGGGTGTATCTAGGATATACTTAGTGTTTTTTTTTACTTAGTGGCAATTCGGATATTAAATGAAATTTCAAGGGTTTTTTCGTCCTTAAAAAGTCAAATAAAAGTCAACTGCGTTTTTTGGGTATACTTAAATCACATTTGGGTATATATAGCCGTACCCATTTAATAATTTCATGATCAACTTTGATGATGATGATGACAAATTGTTGTGTCGGGCATTTTCTCAAACCTTCAAAGGAGTTGCTTCTAAGTGCTACAATAAGATTCCACAAGATTCTATAAAGAATTTTGATATGTTTTAGAATATCTTCAGGTATCATTTTGTGGGGAGCAATAAATTTTGAGATAATAGAGATACGATAATCAACTGTAGACAAAGAGTTGGGGAGAGTTTGAAAATTTACACCAACCGGTTTGTAAAAACAAAAAACGGATATGAAGTATTGCAAAGATTATGTGGCATTAGCAACTTTCAGAATGAGACTTCTCCCCAGACTTTTAAAGGATACGGTGGCTGAGAGTCAAGCGATGACTTTTGGAGCTTTACTTGATCAAGTTAGGAAGAGGATTTTAGTAGAGGAAACTCAAGCGTCGGAGAAATGATCAAGTGATCAGCTAGAGCAGAATTAATTTCAGAGGTCTGAGTCTAGTAACCAAGCGTCTCCCATTAATGTGCAGCCTAAGGCGGTGGGCCAATATCCGCCGAGGCCAAGGACGAATCAGCAGAGCTACAACATGCAACAAGGAACTAGGCCTATTTCTAACAAATATAGGTTTTATCAATTTGTTTGCCTAAGAAGGATTTTTTTTAAATTTGTTATCGAACAAATTATCTAAATATAGTAATAATTTTACAAAATCTATCATGCCTAAGATAGAAAATCTTATCTTACTAACATACAAAATCTAGCATGCCTAACGTACAAAATCTTGTAAAAAATCTTATACATTCTTATTTGCCGTATATAAAATTTGACATACCATACATAAAATCTCACTTAGAATAACATTTAAATCTTATGAAACCTTATCTTACCTTACATAAAATATAATCTGCCTTGTTTATAAGTTTGGAACCAACTAATATAGTTAATTTGTTTTGCTTGAAATTTAGTTTTTCAAATTTTTATGGTTGGAATAAATTATCCATATATAGTACTATATTCACAAAATTTTATAAAATCTAACTTGTCTAACATTCAAATATTTAAAATTTGATATGTCTTATATCAAATCTGACATGTCTTAAAAAAACATCACCTACTCTAAGATACAAATCTTATAAAATATGACATTACCTTACATAAAATATAAGGTATCTTGCGTAAAATCTAAGCTACCTTGCATAAAACCTAATATGTCTTGCATAAAATCTAACATGTCTTGCATCAAATATTGCTTGTTACTTTCTTTTAAAAAAATCAAAATCTTGTACAAAATTTTTAAATCGGGTTGTTTAAGGAATGAATTCTTTTTTTTCCTTTTTCCTGTTCATATAGTAATATGTGTAGGATCCAAATAGTAGTATATCAAACACACATAATATCAATTTCTACACAATCAACCAAATAAACGAGAAACCTAATTCACCAATAAGTTAAGCAAATAAACCACAAACCTAATCAAATAAAAATAATCAACGGTAAAATAAATCAAGACACGAGATTTATTTTATATGGAAAACCCCTTTAGATTTAAAGAGTAAAAAATACAACACTAATAAGGAGTTCACCTTAAACGCTTTTATTTCTAGCTAAGTTTATGGTACATGTATATCCAAATCAATCTAATAAAGATCTATAACCCACCAAAAATTCCAAGGATAAAAAAACAAACAAAAAGAGAAGGAAAAGTGAAGAATATTAGAAAATATATTATATTATTCCAACAGTGATACTCCCGAACTGTAGTACCAAATCACAATACAACCAATCATATTGAAGCTTTAAATATCTTGAATACGCTCTCCAAATTTCAACAAAATCGACATTTTTCATTCAATTGGACCTTTTAACTGTGGCTGCACATAACAGATCCGAAGACAAAAAATATTCTCTCTTTTTGTGGGTGGTTGATATACTACAATTTAGGTCGTGGATAATACATATATTATTGTTATATTGATCAGACATAGACAGCAATATCAACCACCACACGAGGAAATTTAGAACAATCAACCAAATGAACAAGAAAATCAATTCACGATCAATGATCCACCTATTAGTTGGCCAAATAAACCACAAACCTAATAACAGAAAAATAATCAATGGTTTGATGTGAAGAGTTAAAACTAAAGTACCAATAATTATTTGGACTTTTAAAATATCAATTATACCATCGTTTTGTTAGCATAACATATGTTCTTCGATATTTTATTTTATTGGATTCTAGGTTTTTTTATTTGTTCAATCAATCTTTTCTGTAATTTTCTATTAGTTTTGTTCTTCTTTCGATCAATTTCCTTTGATCTTCAGCAATTATCGATCAATTATCAATTCACACGTGATTTTCATTTTCCGTTTTTGTTATTTTGTTTGTGTCGAATTATTATGTGGTCGTTTAACGATTTATATGATTTTTTTAGCCATGCCGATTCTTTGATTTTGTACATTCACGAAAATGTTTTGATACTTATCCAAAAAATAGTGATTTGGGAAAACATCTTTGGGCATTTATTTTTTATTTTTGCATGTGTTGTTGCGTAATTATGTGTTGTTTAGTTGCGAAATACAAAGTGTTAGCTGTGAACATAATTACGTACAATCTGGTTGCAAAATTAGTCATTGATGTTGTGTTGCATAATTATGTTTATTTTTATTGCGGGAATTTTTTTTAAAAAAAAATACTAGTGTAATTGATTGTGAAAAATACAACAAATTGAAAAATTAAAGACAAAGTAGAGTACTTTTTTAGTGAAAACGTGAGTTTCGATTTGAGAGAGAGAGAGACTCACAAGCTAAAAAATAAAATTATCCTATGATTCACGAGCTGAAAAATAAAATGAGAGCTCCTAAAACCTCCAAAGTCATCTTCGTTTTTATCATACATGTATCCATCGGCTGGGCACCGGAGTTAGTTTTTTAAACCTACAACCTAAATGTTTGTTAGTTTTGGTTAGGTGATACCCACATTGCTAATAAACTTGGTTGTTATTTCAATGTTGATAACCCAAGTAAAGTTAAGCTCTTAAAATGGATACACCCCCACTGTGAACACCCCACTTTAATCAAAATATTTTTTGAAATATTGATATTGAATAAGATTCAACCATTTTAATTTATATGTTGGCTAAATGATATGGTCCTTGGTACTTGAATTGATTCATCAAATGCTGCAGAAAGCTAATCATTTCAACAATGACTCTTAAGCATATTTCTAGAACTCATAATCAAGTTGTCGATTGGCTAGCTTGTTTGATTGATTTTATAAACAATCTAATCCACTTAAAGGTTATAAAATGCTAGAACTCTTAGGAACAGGATACTTGGTGCCTATTGAATATGCTATGTTACTGCTGTTTTAACAAAGAATCAACTTACACAATATTGGTTTGTTTATCAATTATACACAGGTTGAATTCAACTATAAATCTTATAAATTAAAAGGGCGAGGAATTGCTGATTGAAGAAGTCGACGAAATCATACAAATGGAAGCATGCATTGTTGAAGAGCGAGGAATTGCTGATTGCAATTTTGGCCATGTCTCCCCATATGGTTTAGCTTTGCTTTTCGATTGTCTTGTTAATCTACGCAGAATATTATCTTTGGAATCCAAACCGATGTATTTGAAGTTTGAGTAAATCTTACGATTAATGGCCCTTTGAGATTGAGATAGCTTTGGTGAACAACTTTGTGAGTTGAAGGAATCAACAGTCGAAGAAGGCTCAAAAGGAATGTTACGTCTGTTGTAAGGATAGATGTCCCCGTAGTCAATATACTGAGTTACAGCAACATTGCGTGCGGAAAGAGGTAACCTAGTACCAGCCTTTGTTTTTTTCTTATATTCGTCTAACTTATATAAGTTAAACCAACTGTCTTCGGTTAATGTGTTATTGGCAGTACACATGCAGAAGCTGGAAGGTTACCGGAGAAAAGATCCGCGGTGGTTGAAGCAGTGGAGGAAAATAAAAATCACCATCGGTAAACCAAGTGTCAACAGTTTCCCTTTCTAGATTGTAAATTTTCTCTCTCTAAAAGTTTCAAAAATGGGAGGATCGCGAATTAATTAGAAGAAATTAACACAGGGGAACAACAATTATTCCTTGACTTAATTGATGAGAGGCTAGATCAGGCGAGGGTTCGGTCTGAGCACTATAAAAGTTTAATGAGAAGCAAATTCAACTCTAAACTAAAACCTCGAGATTTCTAAGTAGGCGACCTAGTCATGAAAAATAATTCCAATGAGCCCAAGACAAGAATGCTGAAAAACCGGCTCCTGACTAGGACGGACCATACAAAGTAATCTCCAAAGGACAACATGAGGCATATCGACTAGAAAACATGGGTGGTAATTCAGGAACATCAAGAGCTTGAACTTGTATCACCATGCCATATAAAACAATTATACATTCTTTTTCCCTTCTGGTGGCGATGACGGGTTTTGTAACGAGATACATTGCAAGTTATTCATCTAATGAAATGTTCCACTTCCAAATTCTATTTTACTCTCATCTATATCAAGTAATATGAATGACAAGATAATCAACTAACCGATTATGATTATTCTACAATAAAAGCTTACCATTTTTAAAAATCATAAAGAGTTGTATAACGCTTCAATTTAGCGAATGAGTTAAGAACCACGCCAATATGGCTACGCAAGAGGCCACATTGTATCTTGACTCACATATTTAACCAAATTAAACTTGTTTCTCAAACAAGCCCATGCGGCTACACAATGGGACATACTAAACCCGAGCATTACTGACCGATTTAACGATCTAGTTTATAAACCAAACCTTTAAGGCCAAGCATTTTTTGGCTTCTTCTTGGTGTACTGGTTTTATTTTTTTCTCTTTAATCTATTTTATCAATGCAAAGAGCCCCGACTTGAAGAAACAAGTGTTTGTAAACATTTTTCCTGTAAAAGCTATAAAATGAGAAAATCAGGTCAACTATGATAGATTGATACTTTATATTATGAGAAATCAATGGAAGTATGATCAGTGATAGATGCGAAACCTATACAAATGTGAAACCAAGGAAAAAGTGGCATATACAAACTTGTGTAAATGTGAAACCATGGTAAAAGTGATAGATGCGGGACCTATGCAAATGTATAACCAGGAAAATGTATAACCAGACAAAAGTGATAGACATGAAACCTTAGAAAATGTAACAAAACTTGGGAATTGAATAGGTGTTAAAAATAGACCAACTGGGATGCATGTTAAGTGATAGATAATAAAGTTGACCAACTATGATAGATGCTTAATGATAGATGCTAAAAGAGATCAATATAGATGGTGAGAAACAATAATATGATAGTTTTGATAGATTTTCAGTAATTATATAGGGCTCTAGAAAGTGATGAATAGACGTCATGTGTCTTGCTTTAGCGAGACAAAAGTAAGAAGTAGATGAGGATAGATGATAAATGAACAAGACGATGAAGTAAGTATATACTTAAAAATGAATAACTAAACAAACAAATCACCCAGAACTGATATAAATGAAGAAGAAGATGACTACGTTAACTGAAAAAAATTAAAAAAACCTTACAATGAAACCCGAGTTTTATAAAACAAACAGTAAAATCGTATTGTATTTTCGAAGAAGAAGATGATCAGAACTATTTTTTAATGTTTTTTGTGTAGATTTTGATCTGAATTACTTGGAAGCTTTCATCGGAGCTTGAACGGCTTCAATTTCTTGATTTTTAGTGGTTGGGAACTTGAAAAACGAGAAGCCTAAAACAGTTGGGAGAAGGGTTATCGATGCAGAGAGAAGAAATAATTTTGATAATTTAGTTTCTATTTTGAAATTTCTATTTATTTCAGGGACAATTTTGAAACAAAGTGAGTCAAATATTATGGATCTTTATCCATAATAAGTTTGTGTAACCAGTGTTATCCAGTAACTCTTCCATAAATAACAAATTTGAAGAACAAAACTCAATATTTTCATTCACAAACTTCATAAATTGTTTATTTTTAAATAAAAAAATCTTAATACAAACACAAAGAAGTTACTTTTATATTATTATTAATTGCTTGGTATTTCTCTCCAATAAGAGGTTTTTTATCTCCAAAATCTGCAGCACCCTTCCCATTATTGAATCTCATCCCTGTATCTCTTCTATCCTTATCTAAGGATTCCCTAAGTTGTTCTTCATTTTCTCCATAGGTCTCTTCTCCAAAGAGATGCAATGGAAGAATTCCCAACACTCAGACACTCTGATCAAGATCAACAATCACAGAAAGCAAAAGAAACTGTAAATACAAACAGTTCTACTCAAAATGCAAGGAAGAATAACAGGGCTTACCACAATACATGTTTGTCTGTGTTGAACTTGATCTGACTAGAAAGATTCACCATGATATTTAGATTGGCTTCGGAGAAAATCAGGGCTGTTGGATCAATGCAAGATAAAGGAACTCCTTAAATACTGTGACCTTTGTTACCACATTGGTCATGAATCTTTATCCTGCAAAAAAAAAACAAGACAGAGTCAAGAAGCAAGAAATAACAGTAGAAAAATCAATCACAAAAGAACCTGAAACTAACAGGGAAGAAGATAACATAAAAAATGGTGCTCACAAGAACTTCAATAGAGAAAACAATCTGAAGTTAAAGTCTATCATTGTTGAGACTAATAAAAGTAAATCTCAAGGATCCACTACCTACAAGAATGCTCATTCATTCAAAACAATCCAACACATAAGAAAGTGAGATGAAATCTCCAAAAGACGGTGAAGTTATTGAGGCTATTCAATCTTTAGAAAGAGGATATTATATGGACTATGATAACAAAAGCTCGGAACCCACTACTCATGATGCTGAATGAATGGTAAGTCTTCAAGTGATTCCAACATACAAAAACAATGAATGTGACATAGAATTTCAAAAATTTATAAACAAAAAGCTCGAAAATACAAGAGTGAAGAAGGTTAATAACATTGCCATAAAAACCCTAAGGTTTTTAGGGACAAATAAAAAGACTAAGTCCATATCAAAATGATTAATAACTTGAACTAGAACTTCAAAGGGATCAACAATAAGGCTACAGTTAGAATGCTTAATTCAATTATATCTAAAGAAAAATATCTTTCTTCTACCAATGCAAGAACCTTTGGCAAAAACTTAAAACATGAACTCTATTTCAAATAAACTTGGTTTTGAGTTATGTATTATAATTTGTCAAATAAAAATTGGTTTTTTTATAAAAAAGAATTCTCTGTGAAAGTGATTACGAACCATACTCATACTCAATCTCTCCACTTAGAAATCTCTGAATCTAACCTAAATTTAAACTTCCTACTAACTATAGTGTATGCAAAGTGCCAATATTATAACATGAGGGACCTTTAGAATGAACTGAAGAACATCTCCGATACCTCAGCTAACAAGCAATTGTCCATCATGGGATATTTCAACGTGATTACTTCACCAACTGAACATATAGGATATTATATATATTTTGTGGATAACACAGGAATTCAATGACATGATAAGGGAGTAAAACCTAGAGGATGCAGGTTTTTATGGCTCTAAATACACATGGAACAAGAACTCTAAACGGAAAATACTAGATAAATTTCTTTTTAACTCTACCTGGTCTAACCATTTAAATGAAACTAAAAGGATGCATATGACTAGAACATGTTCTGGCCATAACCCTCGATGCATCACTATTAGTAATGGCAAAACTGATCACCATAAAAGCTTCAAATTTTAGATATGTGGATCCTTGATTATAAGTTTATGCCTTTTATGGAAAGCAACTGGAATAACGAGATCAAAGGAAACCCTCTTTTTGTGTTTTGGCAAAAACTTAACAGATTAAAGCATGGTTTAAATGATTGAAATAAACCATACTTTGGTAAAATTTTCATTAAGGTGCAAGATGCTGAAATTAAAGCCAAGGAAATGGAAATCAATCACTAAACTCACAACAACCCTGACTTTAAATGCAAGCTCTCTAAAGTTAATGCAGATTTTCTGCTTGCTCTAAAAATGGAAGAAAGCTAGTGGTATAAAAAATGCTACACTAATTGGCTAAGTGATGGTGACAAAAACACAAAGTTGTTCCACGGATTTGTTAAAAAGAAAAGAAATAAGAACAACATTAACAGTATTAAGGAGGGGGAGGAATGGCTTACTGACAAGATTCTCATTGGCCAATTTGCAGCTGCCTAATTCAAAAAGTAGCTCTCTGGCTTTCCTTATTCCTCCATGAAGGAAGAAGACAATCTCATGAGAATAAATATCTTCAACTGGATTCATAAGACTATCAATGATTGTGACAGTGAAAGCTTAATGTCTACCCCAAGTGAGAAAGAAATCCATGAAATTATAACTAACCTCAAATTTTGTATGGTTGTAGGTATGGATGGTTTAAATGGATGTTTCTACAAAAACATGTTGGCATGTTATCAAAAACGATACGTGTCTTGCTATGGAAGACTTCATTCAAGGTCAGAAAACCCCTAAAGGTATTCTTGCTACAGGTATCTGTTTAATACCTAAGTCTTCTAATCCAACTAATTGGAAAGACTTTAAGCCAATAAGCATGTGCACTCTTCTCAATATGATTATGTCTAAGATTATAAACAACAGATTGATCTTATTTATCCCTAAAGTTATCTCCAGAAACCAAGGGGTTATGTTCCTAGCACTAATATCCAAGACCACATTCTTATAGCTAAAGAATTAATTTATGACCTTAACAGCAACAAGAATGCTAACAACACCTTAATTTCAGGTGGACGTGTCGAAGGCTTTTGACAAGCTCTCCCACTCATTCATCCTTAGAATCTTAGAATGTTTTGGCTTCTCTATTAAGTTTATCAAATTAATCAACAACCTAATAAGCTGTGTTTTTTTTATTAATGCTTATCAATTGTAGTTCCTTCGATTTTTTCAAAACTAACAGAGGCTTAAGACAGGGGGTCCACTTTCCCCAAGTCTCTTTATTCTTGCAGAAGAAGTGTTTATAAGGGGCTTATATAATATGTTCTATGATAACAAAGATATACATTACAAATCTAGAAGCAATATGATGATTCCTAGTATGGTCTTTGCTGATGACATTCTGATATTTACCAACAGTTTGGTGAATTTCATTAAAAACCTAGGGAACTTTATTCGAATTTATCAGAATATCTCTGGCAAATCGATTAATAATGATAAGACTAAGATCATTCTTCCATTTAGAAGTAACAATGTTAGACTTGTTACTCTTACTAATCTTTCTGGTTTATTTCTAGCTCATTACCTACTGACTACTTGGGGATTACTCTAAATAATAACAAGAACTCTATCAACTTCATCAACCTGATCAACAAAATCAATAACAGAATAAAAGACTAGGAAGACAAGAATATTTCCTTTGCTGGGAGGCTAACTTTAATTGGATCTGTTTTGATGCTAATCCATAACTACTGGATTCAAAGCTCTATCATTCCCAAGACTATTATCCACGGAATCAAAAAAATATTTAACAAGTTCTTGTGGAGATCATCCTCAACAGAAAAAGAATACACTGGTCATCATCGAGTTCTATATGCAAACCATTTGACAAAGAGGGCTTAAACATTCGTAGTATTAATGATCTTTAGGAATTTTATTCGTGTAAAATGTGGTTGAATTTTAGAAACAATAAAAGCTTATAGTCTAATCTGATGCAGCATATCTATTGCAATAAGCTTCATCCATTGCAGGCATCTTACACTAAACCAGGATAAAAAACTTGGAAAAAGGCTCACCAAAATTAAACACATAACGGAGCCTAACATCTCTTGGAACTTAGAAAATGAAGACCTAGAGTTCTGACTTGAAAACTGGTATGGACATCCTCTTCTAAATTCTCTTAATGAAAACTGTGATAATACAGGTTATAGGCAGTAGCTGGCAAAGGAATACTAGAAAGAACAGGATTGGATTACAACAAGCTTAAAATCTTTCTAAAGCAAGAAGCACTTGATCAAATCTAAAAAAATTCAATCAAAACTAACGAGGATGACTCTATTATTTAGAAGTTGTCAAAGGACACTAGTTTCAGCACAAAGCATACCTTGAATCCTATGAGCACCAATCACAATAGCTCAAATCTCTTTGGAAAAATATGGAACTCGGTAATCCTTAAAAAAGTTTCATTTCTACCATGGAAGCTCTTACATAACTACATCCCTGTAGATACCATCCCGTAAAAAAATCATTTTATCATTGCATCCAAATGCCAATTTTGTAGTATTATTGAATGCCCCAAACACCTATTCATTGAATGTGAATTTTCCTAGAGTCTATGGTTTCACTATGCTAGCAGTTTTAATATCAAAATTTATGACCATTGCTCATATGCTTAAAATCTGGTTCTTTTCTACCATGGAAAATGTGCATGTTAGAACAATATATATCATATTGTCATACTATGGACTATTTGGAAATACATGAACAACTCCACAATCAACATCAAGATTCAAACACTGAAACAACAATCAGGTACATTAACAACATTATAGTCAGTCTGGACAACTCAAATTGTATTAGGTCTAAGCATTGGAAGAAGGAGTACAATATTGCTAGAGATCTTGGATGAAAAGGCACTAACAATCAAAAGATAACTTACCTTCAATGGCACCACCCTGAACTAGACTATCTGAAACTCATCACTAATGCATCTTGTCAAAAGAATGGTGAATCGAGAGGATGTGTCATTATTATGGACCAAAAAAGAGACATCATCATTGGAGCTACTAATCTTTATGGAAAACTAACACCGAGTATGGCTGAATCATGTGCCCTACTTGATGGATTATTGATCTGCAAAAAGATCAACTGGAATAAGGTCGAAATGGAATCAAATTCTCCAATGTTGTAGAAGATTAATTTCTTCGAATATGACTATTTCTTACATTTCAATGATCTAAAACAAGGCAGTAGATTGGCTGGTCAAATTGGACCTTGATATGTATAATGAAAACTAAGTATTCAAACCCTCAAACACCAAATTCTCTAAAAGCAAACACTTTTCTTGAAAGTTTAAACCTATAATATTTCAACTTTGAAGAATGATTGAATCATACATGTCAATCAATGACTAACTCTTCTGGCAGCAAACACTAAATAATTTTTTTTAAAAATAAAAAATATCATTCATCATCTTTATGATCTATAGAATATGTATCCATCTTTACTCATAATATTCATAATACATAGTAATTACAACATTTAATATTTATAAATTAAATTATTTTTCCGTCTCTAATTTTATTCACTTGTTGGTCGTTAAAATTGAAAAGAAGAAATTTGCTTCGGTTCTCTCCTCACTATATTCTTTAAACGTTCGGTAGTCATCTATTTATTTATATATAAATAAATAATTTAGTGTTGTTTGCCCATAAACTCAAAACTCAATTCTCCTTATATTAATTACAAGTAGTGTTGTTTGCCCAGAAAGAGTTTTGGGTCCAGAATTCTAAGTTAAAGTTTACAAGTATAAATATAAAGAGTTTTGGGTCTAGAATTCTAAATTAAATTACTCTCTCTCGCTCTCTCGCTCTCTCGCTTTACATACTTACTGGTGTTTTTATTTTGAATCGATTCGTAAGGAGGTTTTGTGTGGCTTTTGCAGCAAGGAACATACTCAGCAGTTGCAGTACACGGTACACCAATGGCCAGAGAACAATTACAAGTTCTAAACGCACTCGATTCAGCCAAAACACAATGGTATCATTTCACCGCCATCATCATCGCAGGAATGGGATTTTTCACCGACGCTTACGATCTCTTCTGCATATCCCTCGTCACGAAACTGCTCGGCCGCATATACTACCACGTTGACGGTGCACCAAAACCAGGCTCCTTACCTCCTAATGTCTCTGCCGCAATTAATGGAGTGGCTTTAGTTGGAACACTCTCGGGGCAATTGTTTTTCGGATGGCTCGGTGATAAATTAGGTCGGAAAAAAGTCTATGGCATGACCCTTATGATTATGGTCCTTACCTCAGTCGCCTCGGGTCTTTCCTTTAGTAATTCGCCTAAATCTGTCATGACCACACTTTGTTTCTTTAGATTCTGGCTTGGCTTTGGCATCGGTGGTGATTACCCTCTTTCTGCAACCATCATGTCTGAATACGCTAATAAAAAGACACGTGGTGCGTTTGTTGCGGCCGTGTTTGCGATGCAAGGGTTTGGAATTCTAGTAGGTGGGATGGTTGCTATTATCATTTCCGCTTCGTTTAACGCCAAGTTTAGCGCTCCGGCGTACATGAATGATCCTGTTGGGTCGACCGTGCCGCAAGCTGACTACGTTTGGAGAATAATTTTGATGGTTGGTGCCTTGCCAGCTGCTCTCACTTACTACTGGAGATTGAAGATGCCTGAAACCGCACAATACACTGCATTAGTTGCGAAGAATACCAAACAGGCTACTTCTGATATGGCAAAGGTTTTACAAGTAGATATAGAGGTTGAGCAAGAAGAAGAGAAGGTCCAGGACAAGATACCTAAAGACACAACCAATACATTTGCTCTTTTTTCAACCGAGTTTATGCATCGCCACGGTCTTCACTTGCTTGGAACAACAACCACTTGGTTTTTACTTGATATCGCCTATTATAGTCAAAATCTTTTCCAGAAGGATATCTTTAGCGCAATCGGTTGGATTCCTGCTGCTAACACAATGAACGCTATCTTTAGCGCAATCGACGAAGTTTACAAAATTGCTCGTGCACAGACTCTTATCGCGTTTTGCAGTACTGTTCCAGGTTATTGGTTCACAGTGGCTTTAATAGACACGATGGGGCGGTTCACAATCCAATTGATGGGTTTCTTCTTCATGACAGTATTCATGTTCGCACTCGCCATTCCTTACAGCCACTGGACACACCCAGATAACAGAATAGGGTTTGTGATTATGTACTCGCTAACATTCTTCTTCCCCAACTTTGGCGCTAAATGATAATAGCAAACATCCCACCTGCTAGAATTCCAAACCCTGCATTGCAAACACGGCCGCAACAAACGCGCACCACGCGTCTTTTTATTAGCGTATTCAGACATGATGGTTGCAGAAAGAGGGTAATCACCACCGATGCCAAAGCCAAGCCAGAATCTAAAGAATCAAAGTGTGGTCATGACAGATCTAGGCGAATTACTAAAGGAAAGACCCGAGGCGACTGAGGTAAGGACCATAACCATAAGGGTCATGCCATGACTTTTTTCCGACCTAATTTATCACCGAGCCATCCGAAAAACAATTGCCCCGAGAGTGTTCCAACTAAAGCCACTCCATTAACCGCGGCAGAGACATTAGGAGGTAAGGAGCCTGGTTTTGGTGCACCGTCAACGTGGTAGTATATGCGGCCGAGCAGTTTCGTGACGAGGGATATGCAGAAGAGATCGTAAGCGTCGGTCAAAAATCCCATTCCTGCTATGATGATGGCGGTGAAATGATACCATTGTGTTTTGGCTGAATCGAGTGCGTTTAGAACTTGTAATTGTTCTCTGGCATATCGGTATCATCAAAACTCTTCGACTCAGGCCAAACTCCGGTATCGAGAACTCCGATAACCACATCATGAGAGGCCTGATCGAGATCCTGAATATTATGCCCGGACCACGACCCGGTTTCAGTACCCAACCCGAGAAACTCCGGCGTCCTAGTGATGTGAAGCGAGTAAACGGTTTCTTCGTACACACTGAGAACGGGGTCAGATCGAAGTAACTCCTCGACTTCCTCTGGGTCGAGCGAGGCCGCAAAGCCATGGAATGCAGTGGAGTAAGTGTACAAAAGAGACTCCGACGAAGAGGAAGACGAAGAAGAAAGAGACTGGAGATGCGAAGAGTACCAGTCGTGGTGAGTGAGAAACGACGATGGTTTAGCATCGTGGTTCATGTGAACGATGTATGTTTGTTTTGCGGTAACTGATAAGGAAAGAAGTAGTGGAGCCATTAGAGCGAAGCATAGTGTGGCCATGGAAGCCATGGCTGGAGTTTGTAGAGAGAGAGTGAAATAAAACAGAAAAAAGCGGTTTGGTGAAGAAGAAAGAGCGAGGTGTTGATTTGGTTATATAGAGAATGATAAAAAATTAATTTAATAATTGAATTTAAATTTTGTAGTAATTTATGATTTGGTTATATAGAGAATGATAAAAAATGAATTTAATAATTGAATTTAAATTTTGTAGTAATTTATGATTTGGTTATATAGAGAATGATAAAAAATGAATTTAATAATTGAATTTAAATTTTGTAGTAATTTATGATTTGGTTATATAGAGAATGATAAAAAATGAATTTAATAATTGAATTTAAATTTTGTAGTAATTTATGATAAAATGTTGATAAAGCAAAAGAAAAAGGCATGACCATGACCATTGTCTATTCCATTACCATTTTCCGGTTATTAAGTTGCTTCTTTTTAAAGAAAGCTACTACTACCACAGTCGGTGGTGGTGGTGCGTGTTCCCTAAATAAAGCTAAACTGCAAAAATATCCTGTAGTTCAAGCTGTGATATGTCGGATTCAAATCCGATTAGAATTCTGATTTTCAATTAAGAGTGGATTAAACTCTGAATCTAAATTCGGAGTCTGGGTTGGTTTTTTTTGGTTCGGTTCAGATAAAATAATGATGAAATCATACTGGTTTATATCAAGCTAGACAGTTGAAGATCGGATTAAACTATTAAATTTTTTAATTAGATCAGACAGTTGAGCTTTCAGTTCGTTGCGAACCAATCGAGTCCCAATCGGTTTGAATTTCAGTTTTATTAGATTTCCATTTGTCTTGGATCCGGTCCGGTTTATCATTAAAAATATTGAATTCAATTACAGTTTGATTTTTATGTTTTTAGGTAAATAATACAACAAATGACGTTTATAATTTTTACTTTAATTGGTTTACTCGTAATTTTGGTAATATAATGTAGAATTTCAGTTTTATTAGATTTTGAATCTGGTCCGGTTTATTATTAAAAATATTAAATTTAATTACTGATTTTTATTTTTAAAGTAAATAATATAAAAAAATGAAGTTTATAATTTTATTTTAATTCGATTAATTAGTGATTTTGGTAATATAATATAAACAAAAAGTTAAAAAAGTCAAATTAACCGCAACGAGTAACTAAGTAAAAACGCACATGTACACGGATTCAACTCATTACTTTGTCACAAATGTTTTGCTCAACCAACTTGTCTATCCTTTGGAGAGAGTATTCTATCGGTTTTTCTGTTCAATAAGTTGGATTCGAAAATAATTCCACTAATTTATCGATTTTAACGTTTTAATTGCAAACTAATTTATAATCTTCATTTTTTTTTTGTCAGTTTTAGCTTTTAGAATAAAAACATGAACAACCGAACTGTTAAAATTCGATCTAATTTCTATCTATTTAGTTCCAATCAGGATCTCAATTCGAAAAACAGTTAAATGCTTTAGATTTGAAAATGGTTTTGGTTTATAGGTACGATCTTTTTCAATAATAAGAAGAAAAAAAAAGTTGGATATAAAGAAAAGTGGTTAATTTTAATAAATTTTGATTATTTGTTTATTTTAAAACTAAAATAAAAAAAATAAAAAAACGCAATTTTTTTTTTTTTAAATATAAGAATATGAACCCAGAGTGTAAACATAGAATGTGTTTGTACTTATTCACTCTTTCATCCCGTGACTCTCCTCCATTAGTGTCTACTTTCGTTTTTGCAAGTTATACGACACACACACACGTATGTACTTATTTTTAGTACTCCCTATCGAATGAGTAACTTGTTTACAAAATTGAAGTAGATTTTAAGAGTATAAGTTACATTTATGGTTTGTTTCTTTTAGAAATAATGATAAGAGTGAATCGAAACGAGGAATTGAGAGATAGGTTTTGTTTGGGTGAGAGTAAAAGACATGTGATAGCCTTGTTTTTGTTTTCATGTGCAATAATAAAAGAGTGTGCTGTGGCATCTCTCAAAAACAAGGCTTCAACAACACGTCACAGTATTGTGAAGTTTGGTTGTGAATTTTTAATGGTGGTATAAATCAGACATTTACATTTCACGGGCACGAGATAGATTGTCTAGATGGAGATAGATTGTCTAGATGGTGGGTTATCTGAAAAATAATCAGATATTTGCAGTAAGAAAAAAAACGATAATTTAAAAAAAGTAACTAAATTTAAAGTGAGAAAAATTATTGAGATGATGTTGGATTTAATTATAAAAAGTCCAGTTTACTTGAATTATCGCACATAAAAACAAAAACAAAGGCAAAAACAGATTTTATTATACAAAACGGAGAGTTGTTTATATGCTGTAAGTCCACATATCATAAACTTATTTTAAGAGAAAATTATAGTTTTTAATAATTTTTCTAAGCCTTTTTTTATCGTTTTTTATTTGTGTAGTTGTTGAGTTTTTGTATATTTTTTTGGTGACGAAAGCCTTTGTCATTTATTTGTTTTTTTTTTCTTTTTCAGATAATATATTTTTCTTTTCGTAGTTGTACTAGATAAAATAAAAGTCTTTTATAGTGGTAACGAGGAACCAAGCCCCTCTAGTCCAAACCTTCGGTTGAGGGTTTAAATAACACTTTTTTTTGAAGACGAGTGTACAAGTAGTTATAAACTATTTGACCGACATCCTGATGTAATTAAATCTATTAAAAGACTTATAATCATCAAGATTATGGGTATAGGCTTGACTCGTCTAGACCAAATCTTAAAAAATAACAGGTTTGCAGCTCATCGATCTAATGATTCATATTGTATGGATATTTTGGGTTAAGAAAGCTCATTCTAGTTTTGCTCAACACGAGGTCGTTCTACTATCTCTATACAAATCAATCGAGCCATGAAATATAAACCAACTGATATCATGTATCTTCAACCCAATGTTATGCCCCGATTGTGGAATAATTATGGGATTTCTAATATTCTTGAGGTTTAAATACCAAAGTCTAGTAAAACTCATACCTTAGCTAGGGAGGACGAGATAGTGATATATATATATATAGATCTTCTTGACTATGGACTCCGACTACCTCTACATCCTAAGCTGGTAAGGTTGTTTGATCCACTGAACACCTAGTCAGGCGACGCCAACGGTTAGAAAAATGTTATGATGTTATCATAGCTACCAAATTAGTCGGGACCCCTTTCCAAGTGAAGAAGTTGGTGTCATTCAACCGAGTGATCTTTTACAAATATAAGTGCAGAGCAATAGTGGATCTACGAAGTCGGATAAGAAATAAAAGAGACATTTATTTATTTGTTAGTGAAAAGTGTGAGTCTAGACAGAGGAGGGACCGGTGTAGAACCAAAATTGGCTTACAATACAAAAGTAAAGGTTATATTTTCTAAATTAAGTTAATGGTACTCTCCCATGGCTTGCTCTACTTCTTGTATATATTTTCTTGCGTGTGTTCCAATTTTCATATTTATTGATTCTTATTTTTGTGATGTTGGATCTTAACCTGACTTACATTGTAGAGTTTGGAAAACTTTCTGTCATCATTAACTTTGAAAGGGGTAAATTATCTCTGATCTTGGCACATACGTAGCTAGTCATTGAGATAAAGGTTTCATAGATATTTCAAAGTTGAGAACTTATTATGTTCTGGATTTGGGCCTATGGATAAATAACACGAGCTGAATTAGGTGTAGTTAATTGAAGAACAAATGTGAGCCCAAGTTTTAGTTTTCATGGATTTGTCACTGAGTAAGGTATACCTTCTTTCCAAAATCAACTACATGAAGCATCTGGAGGGTTGTGGGGCTAGTCAACATTCGGAGCTCCAAAGATAGAGAGTTCCACATGTAAAATCCCCAATCGAATGAAAAATTCAACACAAATTCGATTGGTATCAGCATGAGCCAAGAATATATTAATGAGGGATCGTCCATATCCATTAAGGAGGTTGGTCTTGAGCCTTTGGAAGGCATTGGAGGCAAGAATCATTTTGGTATCTCGAGCTCAAAATCGAGTCAAGTGACATAAATGTGTCAGAAGAAAATATCAAATGTTATAGTATGACTCTCGGGATTCAAGACCTCGGACATGTTATGGCTAGGTACAGACAGGTTACGAAGAGTCTTTATGTTGCTCCTACCAAAAAACTATTTGATGATGATTGCACCTGGCAGTTCGCCTTAGGTGTTGAGGTTAAGACTTCGTGGTTTAATTAAGTAGGTTTATGTATGATCGATACTTGGTTTAAATAACTTATCTTCTTTAGTTGGTAGCTGATGAGAAATATGTTCGGAGCTATCCAAACTGTGGTTGAGAAAAGCAATGTGGTCTTACCTAACTTTGAAAGTCTCGTAAAGATAAGAATCCCACAAAAGATAATAATGTTACAGCATTCCATGATGCATCGTACAAAAAAAGGATAAGGTTGTACCATGCAAAACATCAAACACCAATTGTCTTGGGGTGGAAAGATGTTGTAAACTTGAAGTCATGAACCCCCTCTTCAATATCGAAGGGGACTACATGCCTTTTTTTATCAAAAACCAAAAATACCAGTTATTTACTCTAAATACAATACAACAGGAGACCACGTGCTGTCGCGCTCTGCTTTTAAAGTTGATCACCTCATTAGAAGCAAAAAAAACATTGGCAAATAAGGGAAGCATTTTCCATGAATAAAAATAACAACAAAGAAATAAGTTCATATATTCGGCAAATAACAACAAGTGAAGAAAGATCAACAAAAAAATCAACATATATTAAAGAAACGCCAATACATAATAGAATTTTTCAAAACCAGGACGTCATTTCATTCATCATAAAAAATGCTAAAATGCCCACGTCAGGGGCTTGAACAAACAAGTTCAAAACAACTATGTTATCAAACTAACAAACGTCACAAGAAAAATTAAATACGAAACAACGCTTCACTCTTCCACTATGTTATCATCTTCATCTCATCTAATAGGAGAATGGTTGGCACACCTTATACGTTGCTATCACTGATATTTTTAATTACAATAATATGGGTGTCATTAATTCTATGTGCATGTAGTGTATGATTTAACTCCACGGGATGTCGGGCTTAGTCTACCTATTAATCCAAATATGGATACCACAACTACATATTACTAAGTAAGGCACTTTCGGCCATGTGTAGAGAAAACTCGGTAGAATCATGTGACATAAAATAAAACTTGGCAGCAGTCTCGGCCAAACCAAACTTGTCAACAACAAATTTGGCTCTTTCAGCAACAAATTTCTCCTTCATTTACTGATTAACAGCCATAAATTTCTTCTTCAAAGATATTTTATCACTATTAAGACCATCTAGCTTGATTTTCAGTTTAAAGACATCGGTGGTTCGGGCCACCTACTCCGTAACCAAAAGTTATTTGGTCATTTTTAATTTGGCTTAACATTTGCTAGTTAAATTATGAAGATTTTTGAAAATCCCAAAATATGCTCCTTTAGTGATTGATGAGCATCCCTCTCATTTTGTAAAATTTCCTCTACGCGATCCTTTATTGCGTCATCAGCCTTGCGAACACTTTTTGGCTTTAGTCTCGGTGATAATTTTTTCCATTAACGTGTCGCGCAACGTTTGTCCCACCTTTCTTACATGCTGCAACTTGTCCTTAAATATCAAGCCTCATTCGTACATAGAGGTATATTTAGCCATTAAAAACTCTAAGATCCAAGTAGAATCAATCTGATTATAAATGATTTGATTGAGATATAAAAATACATTAAACACCAAATGTTACAAAACACAATAGGCGACACAATCAACAACCAATATAGATATCCTCAACTGCATCATTCACACATAAAATACAAGTATAACATATCTCAACACCAAGATTCATTTTCCTTACGAAAACTTACACAGTTGATATGCAAGGTGGAACATTCTTACTCACAATTATTTCGCAAAATACAGTCAATAAATGTTCATTATAGGCCTCTCTTTTAGTTGAAAAGCACATATTGTCTCTTTTTTGTCCACCCAAATCAACGGTCTGCAGATCTTTCTCCAAACTATCAACCATAATAGGATTTTTTAAGGATTGTTTTCTTCAGACTGTGCATGTATGGTTCTCTCGGTGTTGCAATTGATACATGATTTAACTGGGCACATATAACAAAACATTTTTTGAGTGTGAAAAGTGATCAGCAAACATAGCTAGAACATCAACCTTTTGTTTCTTCGCCTCGAGCCCCTCAACGGACGTGCCGGTATCAGATTTTTTATTTTTCTTAGTATCGTATTAGGCCTTTCGAACTACGCACCTTGGTGTTTGTCACCCTCACCGGTGGTTCGAAATCAGCCTATAAATTATTTCTTGTCATTTTACGCTCTTTTTATTTTTTAATTTTGAATTCTCCGCATGTAGAACAACGACTGCCACACTTTTCGACAAGGGCACCAGCTTATCACCACATGAGAGGATAATATCACCAAGTTACCATGGTCTCTTTGGCCCACTATAAATTTTGGGAAGGTTATTTTCTCCACCATTGGCGGCTTGAGGTTGCACCGCAATAACAATCTTTAACACTTATGATAACCTTCTTAGAGGACGCTTAGGATCATTTTCCCTCCCTATTTGTAAGCCTGACTTCTCTCCAATGAATTTATATTTGTTTGAGTGTATGATTGAGACATTATCATAAATACCCCTATTAGTACTCATTTTCCTATCCAAATGATCCATACCGTGACCTTGCAGATTTCTTCCTCGATGCTTCTCAAGTTCCCGTTGCGACTCGCGTATGTTAACAATTTATTTCTATGTATCTGAATCTACATTTTTCCAAGGTAATCGCATCGTATTACAACTGATACCAGTGATGCATTCGTTTTCACATCAGTAGACTGTGTCAATTTTTTTACCGATATTTTACGGGAAATATCAATCTCCCCCTTGTTTAGTAGAGGGAAGCTACCTAAATAACTATCACGCAGTCATAAAAGGCTAGTAACAAACATCTTGGGAACCAACTAAGTTTTTATAGCTCCTATCAAAATCCTAGGTTATCCTCAACATTATGGTATAGTTAGTTTTTCCCATTGACATGCTCTTGGTAATCTAACTTGGGTGTTGCATCACAAATACGCAGAAATAAAAACAAATTTGATAATATATAACAGGCTCAACACAACTAAATTTTTTATAAATACTATTTTACCTTTTGACTATCATATCTGACAATAAAATTTTCTATCATGACTCGATATCTCGAAGGAACCTGATATGTAAAAAAAATAGTTTATCCAAGTCTTTAAAATCCAGAAAGTTGGTTATCATTCTTGAATAGAAATCCACTTAGAAAAACAAATATGCATTCTTATTTTTCCTGATGATTTGGTTCGTGGCCATAAATTCATCAAAGTCAAATTAACAAAATCGATCATGCACTAAAATTATGCTCTCAATAACTATTATCAAGGAATTCAAAACAATTTGCATCAGATACAACCTTGTAGCTTCAAAACCTGTGAAATCATAGTTCATTGTTTGGATTTTATATGAAAAAGGAAAATTTATCACACCTCACATCAAACAATGTATCCTCCAACTTGGGAAATCACACCACTTATCCCTTTGGGATGCATCAATTTGACATCTTTTGAGACTGCTTCAATTGTTGCAACTCTTCAATATAATTATACAATTAATCATAACTGAATTTGTTTTACCTCAATAATTGCATATCTGAGCACTGGTGCGTGAGATTAACATTCAGAGTCAAACTTGTTTCCAAAATCATACACGTCGATATGAGAAATGGACATAACCTTGCTTTTCAGTTCAACCATGATAAATCACAAAAGTAATAAGAGGAAAACTTTCCTAAGCAGGGAGGATGAGTAAATTGAAAAGCTTTTGTGAGAAAATAAGAAGCTTGAAAATAGTAGAAAATTTTATATTCAATTATTATATAAAACAAAAAGAAAAAACAAATCTACAAATATGTGTGTGTGTGTGTGTGAAAGGGTGTGCGACATATAATCCTATGTTTTATTTCATCTAAAATCTTATTTATTTTTAAATTTAACCGCTAAGATAACTGTGGATCAACAGATAATATTGAGGGAGACCAAAAGACAAATATTCTTATCAAGAGAGGTGTTATTAACTTTTGCGCCATGTATTTTCTCGTCGATACAACTTCATACGTAATTCCAAAATTCAACTGTGGTTTTTCTAATTCCTCCAATAAACCACATATACCCATCTTAGTTATTTGACCATGTACATTACAACAATGATACTTCTTCAGGAAACTAAATGAGAAACTATCACGGTGACCGCACCATCATAATTTGGTCAAGCATTTTAATTATTTATTCATCCTTTAGTAAAGATTAGAGGGGCTACTTCAAGTTTTCAAGATTATAATCCACCGTATTTTCTCGTTAGTATTTCCCATATTCTTTACTAAGGAATATGAGGCTAATACTCAATACCCACCGGTATTAATCGAAAAATCATCTTCATGAATCGCATTCAAGCAAAAATGTCAGCAAAACATAAATGAACAATTATAAGGCAACATCTGGAAACTCTACCAGTCTGCTACTAGATATTATACTTGTTCCTCCTAGAAAAAAATAGATATTTTTATCCTTAAATGAGGTTTTCAACCATTATAGGGTTTTTAACATATTTCAGATAGGGTCAGCATAAATTAAATTTAAAATGTCTTTAAGGATATCTTGGCTTGAGGAAAACCAATCTACCAAGGTATTTAAATACTCATTGGATTTTAATAGAAAATACTACAATACCACTTGGTATACTTAGGATCATACATATAACATCAAGTTCACGTATACTATGAAACATATCCAACAAAGCACACAAGACAAATAAAAAAAGTCAATCGTCACTAAAATAGTTCTCCATAAATATTTATACACTAACAAGGGTTGAATTTCACCACCTGAAGTTGAATCCCTACATCAGTAACCATATTGGGCAACCAATGCCGTAAGTCGATAGTCTGGGTCAATGCCTCTTGGTCGGCGCCTTTATGGTCAATGTCTCGCGGTCGATGGACCTCAAGACGATCATTTATATTGGCTAAAGCTGAATGAAACTTACTACATCATCATCAATAACACCGACAGTTAAATTTGACAATATTAAACATATATAAATAAATAGTAATCAATACCATGTACTAAATTAAAATATTTATAAATTCTTCATTATAAAGAAGAAAAATTCATCAATAAAACATCATAAACCTTTTCTACCATTTATTATTTTTTATACGTATCATTGTTGACCACGAATGAAAGTTTGTGAGGAACTTCACTTTTCTTCCTTGCATGTGTGAGCAAGCCTCATACATGTGATGGAAAATTTATAATTTCCTCGTTTTTAGAGGCGTTATAGCCAAACTTAATGACCCAATCCAAAGTGTCTCCCGAAGGCGAGATCAGTTGCACCTATACACCATAGCATAAATTGTTACTTCCTTCATTAGTTTGAATCTACCATATTTGTTTGGGGTGTTTTTGCAGGTTGCACCCGAAATGGCTCAAAAAGGTCTTGTTGACCATCCTCTGGTATGTATCTCAGACATTCTGGAACTCGCAGGGCATAACCTTGTAACAATTCACTTCTAATGTAGTATGTTATTTATCTTTTCATGCACGTGGATCTCCCAAGTATGCATCCATGAACGACAACATATGGTTTTTTAATTTTGCATCCACAAGTTGATTGATACATGGAAGAGGAAAATGATCCTCTATATATGACTTATTAAGGTTAATAAAGTCAATAAATATCATCCACTTGTCATTTTTATTCTTAACCAAGACTAGTTTGGCTATCCATATTAGATAAAATACTTCACTGATGTGACAGAATTGGTTGAGCCGATCCACTTCGATTGAAATAACTTTGGAGTTCTCTTGAGAAAACATGTTTTTACTCTAATTTATATGTCAAAACTTACTGTATATGTACAAATTATAGTATATTACCTCAAATGTGACACTAGTTATGATATAAAAAGCTCAGGCGATAACATCAAAGTTCGTAGATAAAAACTGTAGTAGCTCGGTTTAGAAATTACATGGAATGTTTATTTTGATGAGAAGAATATTATTTTCATATATGGATATTACTTTCATTTCCTCCTCCAACTCGACCAGGACGAGCTTTCGCAGATCATCAATATCGTTGATGATTGATCAAGGCCCTTTGTAATTGTAATTTATTAAGTTCCAAATAGCTAGAGTATTATTATCCAAGCAAGTATTTGGTTATTTTGTATCACGCCAAACCGACCGTTGATGATGTAACGCAAGAATTTGTATACAACTCAAACTACTACTATTTATTTAATTCATACATAGCTTGCCAATGTTGTCATTGATGAATGAGAATCCACCATAAAAAAAATTCATTGGACATGCTTCTTGAGCTCCCCCTAAGGTAGGACCAAATCCAACTTCAACTATCTCATAAGCAGGGTATCTGTTTTGGAAAATCTAGTTTGGACTCAGTTTGACAGTATTAGAACTGATACAACATGCATTTTCTCGTATATACATTTAAACAATATATTGACCAAATTTCCAAGGTCCATCATAATTCTCATAGCCTATATCTTTGCAATCTTAACTAAAGTTATAACCGCATCCTCATGCAGGATCACAATTCCCAGAAGTTCATCATCATCAAAACTTATAGCATGGTGAGTTTTGAACCTTTCACTAAAGTATTTTCTGATTTTATCAAAGTTAGATTAATGTAGTTCAATAGTTATTTTCTTTAGTATTATTATTAAGTTAATTCTTGCAATTATTTACGGGTTAAATTGATTTATTTTAGATATAGTTTGACACTAATAACTAGTGATAATATCGTAGGTTGAATGAATATTAGTGATATTATTGAAATTGGAATTAGGTTTTTAGTTTTTATGATCTAACTCTAAAATATAGTGATTATAGATATAACCAACCTTATGGGTAGATAGTTTATTTGAGATCAAGAGATCATATTGTAAAACTAAAAAAAACCTTACTTTAATAAAATAAGTAGATAATTAAACTGGTTTAATAATAAATAAAATTTATTTATAATAAAATTTATATATGTTCAGTAACCTCGGATCGTTTTTTATATAAATTATTTTATTTTATTTACTGTGTTTCCCGTTCTTGTTTTCAAAACAAAAACCTTTGATCTTCATATTAGTTTTATTAGATTAAATAGTACTAAAAACTTAATTAGTATTCAACATAAATAAAATAATTATTTAGGATTCGATATCTTAGATTTTAAATTAACTACTATTACTTGAACAAACTTGTACGCTTACAAAATATACATCAAGTTTTTTATCATCATTCTCGGGGAATAATTTTTTAATTCTTTTAGTATTGACATACATTTGTTAAGGTGCTAATTTCATCAATTGTACTTATTATTGTTTTATTCATATTTAAATACGACAAGATTTAACAAAAAATAGTTTTTCTTTCAATCCAGAAATCAAAAGAACTTTTCGAAGAAGAATAAGAAAACTAAAAAAACAAACAACAACGACGGGAATGGAATAACCTTGATATTAAGTGACTATGCAAATCTCTCACTAGTTTTATTTACTTCTAACATTGTGCGACCTCCAGTAAATGTAAACAATTTTAAGATCAAACCATCACTTATTCTAATGATAGAACAACTACATGTTCTCAAAAGAATCTTGAGACTCAAAGTAGTGTCAAAATATACAACAAATGGATGGTCTATTAGTAATGAAACACTAGAAGATGCATATGAGCTCCTAGAAGTGTTATCAAGAAATAATTATGTTAGTTGAATGAGGGAGAGTAAATATCCGGTAATGCACTCGTTGATAACAATATTATCTTACATGCTAAGATTGATGCACTCAAGCAAAAAAATGCATAATTAGATTGAGAACAATAATGGAGAATAAATGTGAATCATATGAACCGATGAACCAATTTTCTCAAGGTGCTATATACGTCCATAACTTTCGTCCGAGATTTTGAGCTTATTATAATAATTATCAAATTGACGATGACAACACCTTAACATATCGTGGAAGAATACCAATAATGTGTGGAAACAAGACGATATAGAGAGAGACTTAAAAGAGACAATATTGGAAGATATCTTACATAAAAGCATTAGAGTTTGTGGAAATCATTAAGAATCCAAAAATACTTGTTCAAAATCAAGAGCATATTTCAAGAATCTATAAGTTCAAAGCACTTAAATACACACTATGATGGCCTAAAAAGCACGAGGCGCGTGACCAAGTGAAATAGAAAAAAAAATCCAAAACAAGTCAATGTAATTACTTTGTAAAACAGGCAACAAGTTAGAAAATAAACAGTTCTCAAACATAGCAAAAAAATTTCCCTTTGCAACCAAACATTTCACCACAACAATAACTAGAGGTTTTCGCGACAACGATGAATGTGTACAAAAGATACATAAATGTTGAACAATGATAACTCGCGAGAATAGTTAATTGTCGTAGTAAAAATAAGATTCGTCAAGCCAATAAAGAAGATCGATGTGAAATGTGACACCAACAAAATTTGATCCCCAAAATCCTAAATATGCACAAAAAATACCATATCCAAATCGATAAAAAAAAGCATAGGGCATTTTTTCTATAGTTTTAAATATATTTTTAAACTTACGATCAATATTCCTTTTGAATAATATTGGATCATATGTCTAGTTATGCTAAGTTTTTTAATAAAAAACTAATTGGATAAGAATATATGGTTTGAAGAATACGAGACATTAATGATTACGGAAGAATCAAGAGTCTTGCTCTAAAATGAACTACCACAAAAGTATAGGATCATCGAGTTTTTATTTATTTTTTGAATTATTAGTGATAAGGAAGAATAAAATATATGGGGGAAATTGTGAAGAAATACTAAAATTAGGGAAAGATTGCAAAGTAAATATTAAAGTAGGATTAATTGTAAGTAAACAATAAATGTAAGGGCCAAGTTTGTAATTAAGAGGTAGTTAGGCATGTGGGGCCCATTAATTATATTATAAAAGGACCTCCCTAGATTTGGGAAAATGATGATCATTAATATAATATACTTTTTTCTCTCTCTAAAGGTAAACAATAAATGTAAGGGCCAAGTTTTCTCTCTCTAAAGGACTAGTGACTAAGAAACTGTTTTCATGAAATAATCCCTCATAATATTGTTCGATACAAATTACTCCTCCCTAAGTTCATATCTCTCCATTGGAGCCGTCTATGGGAAGCAAAAATTAGCTTGTAGGTTTTCTTTTCCCAAAATTAGTTTTAATCCAAGTGGGATTATGGATGAACATGAGAATTTGACGTGAATAATTGTGAGGAATATCTCATCGCCAACAATTTCCGAAGTAACGAGGACTTCAGAAGGCATGACGGTCAAAGTTCGAGAGAAGTCATGGATGAGTCAATTCTAGTGGCTCGGAGAAACGAGTTGCTGATGGAAATCAAAAAGTTAAAAGCAGAAAAAGAAGATGTCCATGAGAATCTTCATTCTGAAGTTCGGAGGGAAAATGACAATGTAAAAGATGAACGTGAGGCATATCATCATCCTGGTAACAAGGATGATATGTATAAAGGACGTGGTCGACATTCTTCGAGGAGGAAAGGAAAGAGCCACTTAGATTCTTCTGACTCGAATGATTATTCCCGCTATAGTTCACTAGATTCGTCTACAGAAATGAGTCGTCGAAAGAAAAGGCATGGAAACAAACATGTGGAGTATCATAGATAAAGAAGTTCGGAGAGGAAAACTTTGAGGGAAAAGAATTATCATGGTGATGAGAAAGCTTATAACCAGAGAAATATTCCTTCTGGGAATCAAAATGTCGATCAACAGAATTCAGAATGGCAACATCTGTATACTTTTCCTTCCGAGGGAGGGATTTATTTTCCGAACCATGAAGGTTCGAGGGTTAATGTTTATAAGACGGGTCATAACTGGAGAGCTTCTCATTTATCCTCTGAAATTATGTCAGGAAATCTTTAAAAACATTTTGATATCTCGAAGCTAGAAAATTTCAATGGAACATAGGATCCTGATAATCATATCGAGCAATTTAATAATTTAATGATCAACTTTGATGATGATGACAAATTGTTGTGTCGGGCATTTTCTCAAACCTTCAAAGGAGTTGCTTTCAAGTGGTACAATAGGATTCCATAAGGTTCTATAAAGAATTTTGATATGTTTTGGAATATCTTCAGGTAGCATTTTGTGGGGAGCAATAAATTCCGAGATAATAGAGATACGATAATCTACTGTAGACAAAGAGTTAGGGAGAGTTTGAAAAATTACACCAACCGGTTTGTAAAAACAAAAAACGGATATGAAGTATTGCAAAGATTATGTGGCATTAGCAGCTTTCAGAATGTGACTCCTCCCCAGACTTTTGAAGGATACGGTGTCTGAGAGTCAAGCGATGACTTTTGGAGCTTTACTTGATCAAGTTGAGAAGAAGATTTTAGTAGAGGAAACTCAGGGGTCGGAAAAATGATTAAGTGATCAGCTAGAGCAGAATCAATTTCAGAGGTCTGAGTCTAGTAACCAAGCACTTCCCATTAATGTGCAGCCTAAGGCGGTCGGCCAATATCCGTCGAGGCTAAGGACGAATCAGCAGAGCTACAACATGCAACAAGGAACTAGGCCTATTTCGAATAAATATAGGTTTTATCAATTTGTTTTATCAATATTAATATTTTTTAAAATATAGGTTTTATCAATTTGTTTGCCTAAGAAGGAATTTTTTTTAATTTGTTATCGAACAAATTATCTAAATATAATAATTCTTTTACAAAGTCTGACATGCCTAAGATAGAAAATCTTATCTTACTAACATACAAAATCTAGCATGCCTAACGTACAAAATCTTATACAATCTTATTTGCCTTATATATAATTTGACATACCATACATAAAATCTCACTTAGAATAACATTTAAATCCTATGAGACCTTATCTTACCTCACATAAAATATAATTTGCCTTGTTTATAAGTTTGGAACCAACTAATATAGTTAATTTTTTTTGCTTGAAATTTAGTCTTTCAAATTTTTATGGCTGGAATAAATTATCCATATATAGTACTATATTCACAAAATTTTATAAAATCTAACTTGTCTAACATTCAAATATTATAAAATTTGATATGTCTTATATCAAACATGTCTTAAAAAACCTCACCTACTCTAAGATACAAATCTTATAAAATATGACCTTACCTTACATAAAATATAAGGTATCTTGCGTAAAATCTAAGCTACCTTGCATAAAACCTAATATGTCTTGCATAAAATCTAACATGTCTTGCATCAAATATGGCTTGTTACTCTCTTTTAAAAAAATCAAAATCTTGTACAAAATTTTTAAATCGGGTTGTTTAAGGAATGAATTCTTTTTTTTCCTTTTTTCTTGTTAATATAGTAATATGTGTATGATCCAAATAGTAGTATATCAAACACACATAATATCAATTTCTACACAATCAACCAAATAAGCGAGAAACCTAATTCACCAATAAGTTAAGCAAATAAACCACAAACCTAATCAAATAAAAATAATCAACGGTAAAATAAATCGAGACACGAGATTTATTTTATATGGAAAATCCCTTTGGATTTAAACAGTAAAAACTACAACACTAATAAGGAGTTCACCTTAAACACTTTTATTTCTATGCTAAGTTTATGGTACATGTATATCCAAATCAATCTAATAAAGATCTATAACCCACCAAAAATTCCAAGGATAAAAAACAAACAAAAAGAGAAGGAAAAGTGAAGAATATTAGAAAATATATTATATTATTCCAACACTGATACTCCCGAACTGTAGTACCAAATCACAATACAACCAATCACATTGAAGCTTTAAATATCTTGAATACGCTCTCCAAATTTCAAAAAAATCGATATTTTTCATTCAATTGGACCTTTTGACTGTGGCTGCACATAACAGATCCGAAGACAAAAAATATTCTCTCTTTTTGTGGGTGGTTGATATACTACAATTTGGGTCGTGGATAATATATATATATATATATATATATATATATATATATATATATATATATATATATATATATATATATTATTGTTATATTGATGAGACATAGATAGCAATATCAACCCCCACAAGAGGAAATTTAAAACAATCAACCAAATGAACAAGAAAATCAATTGACGATCAATGATCCACCAATTAGTTGGCAAAATAAACCACAAACCTAATAACGGAAAAATAATCAATGGTTCGATGTGAAGAGTTAAAACCACAAGATTTATCATGTGTCTACTCGACACTTCTATTAATATATATATATATATATATATATATATATATATATATATATATATATATATATATATATAATTTTATAAATTCTACACGCCTTAAAATATGACTTACATTTAACACTAAAACAAACATATACAAAAGTGTTAATGTATTTGTGAAAATAATAAGAAAAATGTATTTAGGTAAACATAATATCATTCTTTTGAAAAGACAAGACAATAAAACAAAAAATTATCATATCTTTTTATAAAAAAAATCCTCATGAATTCCAATTTTTTTTAAAAGGACATAAAACTAAAAATGAAGATAAAATCTTTATAAAAACAAAAATAACATTAAATCTAGTAATCAATAAAACATGACATGGACTAATCAAATATCCTAAAAACAAAAATAAAATAAAACAAGATTTCACATCCACAAAACAAATCGAATACTCAAATCGAATCTGTCTTCTATTTCGAGTTTAAAAAAATTCTAATAAATTTGAATACTAAAAAATTATGATATCGAATACCATAAACTAAAAAATAATATGAAAATTATAAAAACCTATCTTGAATTGCCGATTTAATTTAAATTCCAAATTCTAGAAATAATAAGAATACTTTTGAAAAAAAATCTAAATAAATATTATGAATTTAATTAAATATTTTATTCACAAACAAGATTGGCCTTCGCCTTTCTAGTCATTTAAAATGACAAATGTACCATGTATCAATAAAATATTTATAATTGAAAATATATAAAGTCAAATATATATTACAAAACATAGAACAAAATATAATAAAAAGAGAGAGGAAACGGGGGATAACAAAGTAAGGAATTTACTACTTAGCTTCTAGAGGAGGGGTAAAACGAATCATCTCCTTAATCTACTAGTAATTTTAAAATTTGTTGTTAAAGAAGAACGGTCCTTTTTTGAAAAGAAAAGGAAGATGGAGAGAATGAAAAAATAATTAAAAAAAAATAATATGAAAGTAAAAACTTATTTAATATACAATATGACTTTGAGGTAATTTTTTTAAAGGTATAAAAAATTGATATTGAAAGTGAATAATATTAATTACAATAATATTATATAATTAATATTTGTATTGCATCATTTATTGCTTTATTGACTAAATAAATTTTTAAAACGGATAATTTATCGATAATAATTCAGCATCAAAACTATTAATCGATAACTATTCAAAGTTTTAAAAAATATGGATAACCATCTCATTATTGAAACTAAAGTACCAATAATTATTTGGACTTTGAACATATCAATTATACCATCGTTTTGTTAGCATAACATATGTTCTTCGATATATTCTTTTGTTGTATTCTAGGTTTTTTTATTTGTTCAATCAATCTTTTCTGTAATTTTCTATTAGTTTTTTGTTCTTCTTTCGATCAATTTCCTTTGATCTTCAGCAATTATCGATCAATTATCAATTCACACGTGATTTTCATTTTCCATTTTTGTTATTTTATTTGTGTCGAATTATTGTGTGGCTGTTTTAACGATTTATATGATTGTTTTAGCCATGCTGATTCTTTGATTTCGTACATTCACGAAAATGTTTGATACTTATCCAAAAAATAGTGATTTGGGAAAACATCTTTGGGGATTTGTTTTTATTTTTGCATGTCTTGTTGCGTAATTATGTGTTGTTTAGTTGCGAAATACAAAACGTTAGCTGTGAACATAATTACGTACAATCTGGTTGCAAAATTAGTCATTGATGTTGTGTTGCATAATTATGTTTATTTTTATTGCGGGAAAAAATAAAATAAAAAAATACTAGTGTAATTGATTGTGAAAAATACAACAAATTGAAAGGGCAAGGATACTTGGTGCATGTTGAATAGGCTATGTTACTTCTGTTTTAACAAAGAATCAACTTACACAATATTGGTTTGTTTATCAATTATATGCAGGTTAAATTCAACTATAAATCTTATAAATTAAAAGGGCGAGGAATTGCTGATTGAAGAAGTGGATGAAATCATACAAATGGAAGCATGCATTGTTAAAAAAACTCCTTAAACTAGCAACATCTAGAGAAGAATTAAATGAGATCCAATAAAAGAACCCCAAATTTTAGTTTAAAAAGTATATAAAATTATTAAATCTGTTAATTCAATTAATAAAAAAATTTGTTAATAAAACAAAGAAATTATAACATTTAGCATCCGAAAATTAAATTATATTTCGATTTCTTATTTTATTTAATCAGAAATTTTATTTTATTCGGTTTTCTTTTCACTAATTTTTTTGTATTGTTTGCCCATAAACAGATTTGGGTCCATAATTTTAAGTAAGGTTTACAAGGATTTGAGGGTTAATTCAATTTTTATTTATTTTTTTAAATATTGAGGCACTTTTCGCCTATTTTCGGTTTTATGTTCATCAACTCTACTAAGTGTCGTTTTGTGTTAGGTTGTTGATAGTGAACGAAATCCAAATGTATTTTGTTATTTATTTTTTTGACATCATCTGAAACTTAAAAAGAAGAACACAAACCAATACAATCATAAAACTTATCATTAGCCGGTTGAGATGCAAGGTTTTCTTCCATGTTCAAAATTTTGTAGGGAGAGATCATGGGAAGGTGTCTGTTGCAATTTTGGCCATGTCTCCTCATATGGCTTAGCTTTGCTTTTTGATTGTCTTGTTAATCTACGCCGAATATTATCTTTGGAATCCAAACCGATGGATTTGAAGGTTGAGGAAATCTGATGATTAATGGCCCTTTGAGATTGAGATAGCTTTGGTGAACAACTTTGTGAGTTGAAGGAATCAACAATCGAAGAAGGCTAAAAAAGAATGTTACGTCTGTTGTAAGGATAGATGTCCATGTAGTCAATAAACATTGCGTGCAGAAAGAGGTAACCTAGTAGCAGCCTTTGTTTTTTTCTTATATTCGTCTAACTTATATAAGTTAAACCAACTGTTTGTGGTTAATGTGTTGTTGGCAGTACACATGTAGACGCTGGAAGGTTACCGGAGAAAAGATCCGCGGTGGTTGAAGTAGTGGAGGAAAATAAAAATCACCGGCGGTAAACCAAGTGTCAACAGTTTCCCTTTCTAGATTGTAGATTTCTCTCTCTAAAAGTTTCAAAAATGGGAGGATCTCGAATTAATTAGAAGAACTTAACAGAGGGGAACAACAATTATTCCTTGACTTAATTGATGAGAGGCTAGATCAGGTGAAGGTTCGGTCTGAGCACTACAAAAGCTTAATGAGAAGCAGATTCAACTCTAAACTAAAACCTCGAGATTTCTAAGTAGGCGACCTAGTCATGAAAAATAATTCCAATGAGCCCAAGACAAGAATGCTGGAAAACCAGCTCTTGACTAGGACGAACCATATAAAGTAATATCCAAAGGACAACATGAGGTATATCGACTAGAAAACATGGGTGGTAATTCCGGAACATCAAAAACTTGGACTTGTATCATATGCCATATAAAACAATTATACATTCTTTTTCCTTTCTGGTGGCGATGAAGGGTTTTGTAACGAGATACATTGCAAGTTATTCATCTAATGAAATGTTCCACTTCTAAATCCTATTTTACTCTCATCTATATCAAGTAATATGAATGACAAGATAATCAACTAACCGATTATGATTATTCTACAATAAAAGCTTAGGATTTTTAAAAATCATAAAGAGTTGTATAACGCTTCAATTTAGCGAATGGGTTAAGAACCACGCCAATATGGCTACGCAAGAGGCCACATTGTATCTTGACTCACATATTTAACAAAAGTAAACTTGTTTCTCAAGCAAGCTCATGCGGCTACGCAATGGGCCATACTAAACCCGAGCATTACTAACCGATTTAACGATCTAGTTTATAAACCAAACTTTTAAGGCCAAGCATTTTTTTGGCTTCTTCTTGGTGTACTGGTTTTATTTTTGTTTCTTTAATCTATTTTATCAATGCAAAGAACCCTGACCTGAAGAAACAAGTGTTTGGAAACATTTTTCCTGTAAAATCAATAAGATGAGAAAATCAGGTCAACTATGATAGATGTGATACTGTATATTATGAGAAATCAATGGAAGTATGATCAGTGATAGATGCGAAACCTATACAAATGTGAAACCAAGGAAAAAGTGGCATATGCAAACTTGTGTAAATGTGAAACCATGGTAAAAGTGATAGATGCGGGACCTATGCAAATGTATAACCAGGAAAATGTGTAACCAGACAAAAGTGATAGACACGAAACCTTAGAAAATGTAACAAAACTTGGGAATTGAATAGGTGCTAAAAATAGACCAACTGGGATGCATGTTAAGTGATAGATAATAAAGTTGACCAACTATGATAGATGCTTAATGATAGATGCTAAACGAGATCAATATAGATGGTGAGAAACAATAGTATGATAGTTTTGATAGATGAGAAAGTCTGGACAATGTTTTGCAGTAATTATATAGGGCTCTAGAAAGTGATGAATAGAAGTCACGTGTCTTGCTTTAGCGAGACAAAAGTAAGCAGTAGATGATGATAGATGATAAATGAAGAAGATGATGACGTAAGTATATACTTAAAAATGAATAACTAACCAAACAAATCACCCAGAACTGATATAAATGAAGAAGAAGATGACTACGTTAACTGAAAAAATTAAAAAAACCTTACAATGAAACCCGAGTTTTATATAACAAACAGTAAAATCGTATTGTATTTTCGAAGAAGAAGATGATCAGAACTATTTTTTTACTGTTTTTGTGTAGATTTCGATCTGAATTACTTGGAAGCTTTGATCAGAGCTTGAACGGCTTCAATTTCTTGATTTTTAGTGGTTGGGAACTCGAAAAACGAGAAGTCTAAAACAGTTGGGAGAAGGGTTATCCATGCAGAGAGAAGAAATAATTTTGATAATTTAGTTTCTATTTTTAAATTTCTATTTATTTCATGGACAATTTTGAAACAAAGTCAGTCAAATATTTTGGATCTTTATCCATAATAAGTTTGTGTAACCAGTGTTATACAGTAACTCTTCCATAAATAACAAATTTGAAGAACAAAACTCAATATTTTTCATTCACAAACTTCATAAATTGTTTATTTTTAAATAAAAAAATCTTAATACAAACACAAACAAGTTACTTTTATATTATTATTAATTGCTTGGTATTTCTCTCCAAGAAGAGAGTTTTTTATCTCCAAAATCTGCAGCACCCTTCCCATTATTGAATCTCATTCATGTATCTCTTCTATCCTTATCTAAGGATTCCTTGGGTTGTTCTTCATTTTCTCCATAGGTCTCTTCTCCAAAGAGATGAAATGGAAGAATTCCAAACACTCAAACACTATGATCAAGATCAACAATCACAGAAACCAAAAAAAAACTGTAAATACAAACAGTTCTACTCAAAATGCAAGGAAAACTTATGCTGAACCACTATATAATGAAAAGAAAACGAAGAAATGTCTCCTTATGTAATTTCAACACAAATCAGACCACATCTTAGTAAAATTTCCACAATATGTCAAAGAATCTCTAGTAAATCAAAGGAAATACACTCTAGTGGGAAAATTCAATCAAAGAATCCCAAAGAGGAAGATTATAAAGATGATATGTGCAACGTAAGTATCTACGACTCACGTCATATGCTTCTTGAATTTAACTATAAAGATGATATGTGTAAGGTTTGGAGCAAAAACATATAGTGCTTGGAAAATTCAATCATGCACTTGTTAAAATGGACTCCACGGTTCAATACAAAACATGAACGCCCCATTAGCCTAGTATGGATCAGATTAGAGAGACTTGGTGAATTCATGTACACTGAAAAGATGATTTATTCAATAGCTAAAACTATTGGAAACACACTTCAGAAAAAGATCCCAGAAAATAACAGGGCTTATCAAAATACATGTTTGTCTGTGTTGAACTTGATGTGACTAGAAAGATTCACCATGATATTTAGATTGGCTTCGGGGATAATCAGGGTTGTTGGATTAATGCAAGATAAAGGAACTCCTTAAATACTGTGACCTTTGTTACCACATTGGTCATGAATCTTTATCCTGCAAAAAACAAACAAGACAGAGTCAAGAAGCAAGAAATAACAGTAGAAAAATCAATCACAAAAGAACCTGAAACTAACAGGGAAGAAGATAACATAAAAAATGGTGCTCACAAGAACTTCAATAGAGCAAACAATCTGAAGTTAAAGTCTATCATTTTTTAGACTAATAAAAGTAAAGCTCAAGGATCCACTGCCTACAAGAATGCTGACATTCATTCAAAATAATCTAACACACAAGAAAGTGAGATGAAATCTCCAAAATACGGTGAAGTTATTGAGGCTTTTCAATCTTTAGAAAGAGGATATTATATGGACTATGATAACAGAAGCTCTGAACCCACTACTCATGATGCTGAAAGAATGTTAAGTCTTCAAGTGATTTCATACAAAAATAATGAATGTGACATAGAATTTCAAAAATTTATAAACAAAAAGCTCGAAAATGAAAGAGTGAAGAAGGTTAATAACATTGCCATAAAATCCCTAAGGTTTTCAGGGACAAATAAAAAGACTAAGTCCATATCAAAATGATTAATATCTTGAACTAGAACCTCAAAGGGATCAACAACAAGGCTACTGAATGCTCAATTCAATTATATCTAAAGAAAATATCTTTCTTCTAGCAATGCAAGAACCTTTGGCAAAAACTTAAAACATGAACTTTATTTTCAATAAACTTGGTTTTGAGTTATGTACTATAATTTGTCAAATAAATTTTGGTTTTTTTAGAAAAAATAATTCTCTGTGAAAGTGATTACGAACCATACTCTTACTCAATCTCTCCACTTTGAAATCTCTGAATCTAACCTAAATTTAAACTTCCTACTAACTATAGTGTATGCAAAGTGCCAATATTATAACAGGAGGCACCTTTAGAATGAACTGAAGAACATCTTCGATACCTCAGCTAACAAGAAATGGTCCATCATGGGATATTTCAACGTGATTGCTTCACCAGATGAACATATAGGATATTATACAGATTTTGTGGATAACACGGGAATTCAATGACATGATAAGCGAGTGAAACCTAGAGGATGGAGGTTTTTATGGCTCTAAATACACATGGAACAAGAACTCTAAACGGAAAATACTAGATAAAGTTCTTTTTAACTCTACCTAGTCTAACCATTTAAATGAAACTAAAAGGATCCATATGACTAGAACATGTTCTGGCCATAACCCTCGATGCATCACTATTAGTAATGACAAAACTGATCACCATAAAAGCTTCAAAATTTTAGATATGTGGATCCTTGATTATAAGTGTATGCCTTTTATGGAAAGCAACTGGAATAACGAGATCAAGGGAAACCCTCTTTTTGTGTTTTGGCAAAAACTTAACAGATTACAACATGGTTTAAAGGAATGAAATAAACCATACTTTGGTAAAATTTTCATTAAGGTGCAAGATGCTGAAATTAAAGCCAAGGAAATGGAAATCAATCACTAAACTCACAACAACCTTGACTCTACAGGCAAGCTCTCTAAAGCTAATGCAGATTTTCTGCTTGCTCTGGAAATGGAAGAAAGGTAGTGGTATCAAAAATGCTACACTAATTGGCTAAGTGATGGTGACAAAAACACAAAGTTGTTCCACGGATTTGTTAAAAAGAAAATAAATAAGAACAACATTAACAGTATTAATGAGGGGGAGGAATGGCTTACTGACAAGATTCTCATTGGCCAATTTGCAGCTGCCTAATTTAAAAAGTAGCTCTCTCGCTTTCCTTATTCCTGCATGAAGGAAGAAGACAATCTCATGAGAATAAATATCTTCAACTGGACTCCTAAGACTATCAATGATTGTGACAGTGAAAGCTTAATGTCTACCCCAAGTGAGAAAGAAATCCACGAAATTATAACTAACCTTAAATTTTGTATGGTTGCAGGTACAGATGGTTTAAATGGATGTTTCTAAAAAAACATGTTGGCATGTTATCAAAAAAGATATGTATCTTGCTATGGAAGACTTCATTCAAGGTGAGAAAACCCCTAAAGGTATTCTTGCTACAGGTATCTGTTTAATACCTAAGTCTTCTAATCCAACTAATTGGAAAGACTTTAAGCCAATAAGCATGTGTACTCTTCTCAATAGGATTATGTCTAAGATTATAAACAACAGATTGATCTTATTTCTCCCTAAAGTTATCTCCAGAAACCAAGGGGTTATGTTCCTAACACTAATATCCAAGACCACATTCTTATAGCCAAAGAATTAATTTATGGCCTTGACAGCAACAAGAATGCTAACAACACCCTAATTCAGGTGGACGTGTTGAAGGCTTTTGACAAGCTCTCCCACTGATTCATCCTTAGAATCTTAGAATGTTTTGGCTTCTCTATTAAGTTTATCAAATTAATCAACAACCTAGTAAGCTATGTTTTTTATCAGTGCTTATCAATTGTAGTTCTTTCGAATTTTTCAAAACTAACAGAGGCTTAAGCCAGGGGGATCAACTTTCCCCAAGTCTCTTAATTCTTGCAGAAGAAGTGTTTATAAGGAGCTTATATAATATGTTCTATGATAACAAAGATATGCATTACAAATCTAGAAGGAATATGATGATTCCTAGTGTGGTCTTTGCTGATGACATTCTGATATTTACCAACAGTTTGGTGAATTTCATTAAAATCCTAGGGAACTTTCTTCAAATTTATCAGAATATCTCTGGCCAATCGATTAATAATGATAAGACTAAGATCATTCTTCTATTTAGAATTAACAATGTTAGACTTGCTACTATTACTAATCTTTCTGGTTTATTTCTAGCTCATTACCTACTGACTACTTGGGGATTACTCTAAATAATAACAAGAACTCTATCAACTTTATCTACCTGATCAACAAAATCAATAACAGAATAAAAGACTAGGAAGAGAAAAATCTTTCCTTTGTTGGGAGGCTAACTTTGATTGGATCTGTTTTGATGTTAATCCATAACTACTGGATTCAAAGCTCTATCATTCCCAAGACTATTATCCATGGAATCAAAAAAAGCTTTAACAAGTTCTTGTGGAGATCATCCTCAACAGAAAAAAGAATACACTGGTCATCATCGAGTTCTATATGCAAACCATTTGACAAAGAGGGCTTAAACATTCGTAGTATTAATGATCTTCAGGTGAAATGATACCATTGTGTTTTGGCCAAGAACTACTATGTTAGATTTGGCGCTCTGCACTTATGTAGTTCTTTTTAGTTGTATAGTGATGCTATGGTAAATTTGGTTTTGGCTGATTTGGTTTTTTAGGAAGATTTAGGAGTTTTTTTTTCAGGTTGTTAATGGCGGTTTTAGGTTTTTTCGAGACCCCCCGCCGGTTGAGTGTATAGATCCCCGGCGGAGAACATATTTTTTCCCAAAAATTCATCCATCCCCGCTGGTAGTAGTGGTTTCGGCCGGCGGGAACATATATTTTCCCAGAAATTCAACCATCCCCGCCGGTTATGGGCCAATTGACCAGGTGGGGAAGCCAGACATTCTGGCTAATGTTTATGTGTCCCGCCGGGTGTGGGTCGATTGAACCGGCGGGGCGAAAACTTGAATTTTAAAATTACATTTTCTACCCGCCGGGTGAAAAATGGTCACCCGGCGGGTAGAAAATCTAAATTTAAAATTCCAGTTTTTGCCCCGCCGGGTGACCAAGTTTTCTAACTTATTCTGTTATGATTTGGATATATAATTTTTTTTGCTTCGGGGACCTAGTTACGTTGTAAAATTTCTAAATTATTATGTTGTGATTGTTCCCGCAAACACGAAGCATCTCGCACGAAGGAGAAGGCGGCTAAAGCGGCGAGGAAAGGCAAAGGTAGCCGACGGCCGGTGGTCGATCGCCCCGAAAGTGGGGATCGGACCGAGCGTGAGGTGCGCCAGGGCCACACCGAACGATCCTTGCGACATAGAAAATATGACGCCACAAGGGATTGCGGTACCACAAGGGAGGCCGTAGAACAATCTTCTCCTCCATGAGAGGTGGTCCCCATTCGACGGCGGCGTGCGCTAGTAGACGAGGAGGACACGGAGGAGGAAATGGAGTTCCCCATACGACCACCTCGAAGAGAGGTCCGTGCGGAAGGTCGTCCAACCGATCTGGAAGGATGGAAAAATCTATTTCTATCCCAAAACAGCGTCCTTCTCTTCCCGGACTATGCCCAACATGAGGCGTACTACGCCTTTAAAAACGATGTAAGTTATCGAATTAATTATATGTTTGATTAGTTAAATTGTTCTGTTAACATTATATATATTTTTGAATATTTTTTTACAGGCACGCTCGGGTATCACGGTCCAGTCCAAGTACGGTTTGCTTGGTCAGTAGGACCTTAGCAAACAAATGGGGGTTAGGGCTTACGTGGAAGAGACACCGTTTTGGCCGTTGATGCGGCATCTACCAAAGTTCAACAACCATGTGCAGTTGTCCGAGCTGTTCAGTGAGAGGTGGCACCAAGAGACGAACATGTTCCAGTTTTGCTTTGGGGAGATGACCTTGACACTCGATGACGTGTACGTGATTACTGGCCTCCCGGTTGATGGGAGAATTATCGATGTCTATAGGCCGGATCCGATAGAGGCGACGTACGCACACTATGCAGACTTGTTGGGAGTTTCGGCTGATGCTGTGCGGCAGGAAATGGAGGCGCATGACGGGAGTGGATTCGGCCTCCGATGGCTTAGGACGACATTCTTCGCGGACGAGTATTTAGATTCCAATGTCGCCCCGACTACGGATATGAAGAAGGCAACAGCTAAGGCATACATCATATTCTTTCTCGGGTGTACCATCTTCACCAACACGAGCCAGAAGAACATTCAGTGCGATTTTCTCTATCACCTTGAGGACTTGACGAAGCTTCGTGAGTACAAATGGGGTACTTGTGCACTTGTGTGGTTGTACAAGAGCTTGGGAGGCATTTCAAAGCACTCCTTGAAGAGCTTGGTCGGGTTTTCGGCCTTGTTGGAGTATTGGGTCTATGACCACTTCCCTATTTTTTGAGCGTCGGCGAATAGCGGTTATAGCCCAACGGATCCGAAAATGCTGGCGTGGTTGCCCAAAAAGGTCCCACTATCATTAGCTCGCGGGAAGCCGTACTACCGTGACATCCTCGCGGCTCAAGGAGAGACGGATGTAAGTTAGCTTCTTTACGTTTATTAATATACATCTATTTCTATATAAAATGTAGTATGGGTAATTATTATATTTGTAGGTTATATTCCGATCTTACGAGGATGTCCGTGAAGTGTGGCTGGAGCAGGCAATAGGGTTGTACCGAAACCCTATTCGCCTTATGATGGTTAGCGAGGTATATCACCCGGACCGAGTGATGCGCCAGTTTGGTTGGATCCAAGAGAAGCTGCTGGACCCCTTTGTTGCTAGAACTGGTCTTTCTAGAGGAGACCATCTTCGCTATGCGCTTCAGGTTAGACATTGGACTAACTGGAGGGAGCACGTATATGTGATTGATAAGTATTCGAGGCCCTTGGAAGAGAGTACTCACACGTCATGCCCCAGTACAAATCATACGTGAATATGTACGGTTGATTAAAGTGTAATGTTTTAATGCAATCGGCATATTAAGAATTTAAGTGTTATTGTTTTTAAGATAAGCATCCAAACAAAAAGCATCCAAACATAAAAACCATCCAAAGTTTACATTCATTATAATTGTCTAGTCATCAAGCAAAAATGGATAAATCGGTTACTTTAGGGTAATTATTTTTAAGCTCTTCGTATTTCTTGCAACGAGATGCAATCGGCAATTCCCAACTTTCTGCTTCTGGTGAATGCAATTTTAAGCAACAAGGATGTATCCTAGCACATGGGGCCTCCGCCTTAATCCCAAGCTACAAAACGAAAACACGATAAAATGAATTTCTTGATATTAAAGTTACCATTAACATACCCTTTGTATGAAGACTTACGTTCACGAAATGGTTGGACCTGACCCAGCCCAATCCGATTTCCAACCGGTTTGGCATATGAGGAGGTGCACCTCTTAGCGGAAGAAAAATGAAGCCGACATCCATATTTCGGAATAGCCCAACAAAATGGAGTATGCAGTTAAACGCAGATGCAATTGCCACTCCCATCTCGCGCATGGACATCCAATGGTCCTTAGTTCCCACATCACTAGAACATTTCACACGCTCCGCAACATCAATCAAATCCTCCATGCTAGTAAATATCTTAACGTAGACGGATGTGTAATCCATCAGCTCATTGTAAAGGGCATCCCTTATCAACCTCCACCCATCTTGTTGCCCGTTCAAGGCGTACGCTATTGAGCGGTACCCGCAATGGCTATCGGATTTAACATCGCTAATGGACTCTACGAAAGGCCTAATATAGATGGGGAATTGGTTCATGTATCCTTTGAGGTCTATAATACTTGCCTTCACCGGCATCGTAGAGCTTGACCTACAACCCACGTTCCACTATAAAGCATTGTCCCACTTGCTTGCGTTGGAATAGCGGTACCTTTCGTACGAGCGGGGGCGCTTTCTGAACCACGTTTAGGCCCCGTCTTTTTTTCCCTTTACTTGAGGTTGCGGTTCGAAGTTTGAAGTCTCCAAGTAAGGATGGCGTACTAGCATTTTCCGATTCGAAAATGTACTCGTGCTTGCTTTTGTCGCGTTTAGTGGATGTATCAACAACGGCAATAGATAACTTACGTTTGTTAGGTGGACGACCGCGCGCTTTTTGTTTAACTAATGGCTCCAAAATGTTAGTTGTTTAGGGATGAACGATGGCAAACCATTTTTTATAAACGTGCTTTATGCGTGCTTCGTCATTGGACGCCATGACATCGCATACTAGTTTGTCAAGTTTGGATTTAAGTTGCTCGATCGTTGAGAGGTTGGTACGAACTAGGATGTCTAACCTCTTCCAATGTTCATGAAATAACTCTAGCGGCACCTCTAAGCCTTTCGCAACAAACTCATAGATTTCGTGCGCGCAAGGCATACTGTGCGTAGTTTGTATGGCACAACCGCAAGGCATGTCTGGTGCGAATGTCATGTTGCGGGAACATTCGACTTTGTCGGCCAAAAGTTCCATAGCATAGTGGGAGATGTTTCTTTTTAGTTTACCGTACACAATGCTTTTGAATTTATGTAGGGCCAACAACCGACTCTTTTCAAAAGAACCCTTGATGTCCCCGTGTTGCAATTCGATCAAAGTATACAACTTCAACAAAAAAGATTCAAAGTTACCTTTGCTCGTACCGATGAAATGCTTAAGGCTCGAATGAGCGCTCTCCACGCGGTTTGTGGTTTGGTTACCAAAATGCATCCACTTGTTAGTTCTCCACGTGAAAAACTTGTCACCGTACGGCCCTAGCCTACTTTCGGTATACTCAATTGCTTCCGGGTACTCTTTGAAGTCGCGGTGCCATTCCGACCGGTAATTCTCGTAGGCTAATTCTGTTCCCGCCAACATCATTTGATTCCACACTTTCAAAAAGGCATTGGACACTTTATTCTCCTTTATGATCTTTTTCATTTTTTAGGACGTTCATGTTGATGTGCCATCGACACAACATGTGTGTTGCATTGGGGAACACTTCCTCCACCGCCTTCACAAGCGCCAAGTCTCTATCCGTCAAAACAATGGATGGTAATTTGATGGAATGAGTTACCAACAACGAATGTAAGCACCCTAACACCCATTTGTAGGTCTTGATTTTTTCACCCGACATAAACGCAAATCCAATGTAGAATGTTTTCCCCGTACAAGTCGCACCCTCGTACAACGGCATCCCGTATTTGATCACCTTGTACGTATTATCCATTAAAATGACGTTCGGAAATGTCTGTAACAAATCCAAACTAACCGGGTGCGCAAAAAAAAATCTCACCTATGATATCGCTTCCATCATCGGACTTTCTATGGAATTCGTAGTAGTTTAGTCGCTTTAGTTCACCCAACAAGTATTGGAATTGCGACCGACCGCCTTTCTCGAGCTTGCGGTGTTTTAGTAATGCGTTGTACACGGTGCACATTGAAGAAGAATTCTTAGGGTTCAATTTCTTCACTCCGCCAAGAATATCACGAGGACAGGATCCCATTTTCATAGAACTAACCACGAAATCCATCTCTATTTTTTAAAGCGTCCCGCGTAGGAATGACCTTCTTTGTAGGATGTAGTATCGTGATTGTGAAGGCCGCATTCAACCTCTATTCCCCACAAATCATCACCCATCTTCTTTCCTTTAAGGGCGAACGGGCATCCGCATTTTTTCGTTTCGGTAGACTTCCTCTTTAGATCCTTAGGATCTACCAGTTTTGTGTAAACTCCAGATCTTTCACACACAAACTCTACTTTCGGAGTTTTACGATCATGTCTATCGCATCGACGTAAAATAATCACAAACCCGTTATCTAATGCGGTTTCCTTAACCCATTCAATCAGGTCTGCCTGAGATTAGTAGTGAGATTTGGTGTTGAACAACTCGCCATAATCGACGGAGCAAGGCACGGGTATTTCCTCATCCTCCTCCTTCGCCATGCACGCACTAGACAAATAATTTTTTGCCTCATCCTTTAATTCTACATCTCCAGCCTTTAACTCTTCATCCTATGTAAAAAAAACCATAAATTATGAGCATGGACACAATAAGCCAACCCGGCTGGTTAAGTACCACTACCCCAGCGGGAACATTGTTACATCGCCGGGTGAAAATTCACGGACCGGCGGAGAGATTGTCACCCGGGGGTTGACTATACCATACCTGGCAGGGGTCTACCACAAAATCGAACCATATTTTTGCATAAAACACAGGGGTTTTCCCTGGCAGATAAAGAAGCCAACACTGGCGGGGGAACTACACTTACCCGACTGTTGACAATACTATACCCGGCGGGACCTACTACAAAATAAAACCCAAAATGTGCATAAAACAAAGGAGGTTGCCCCGCCGGGTATAGAGTAACAATCCCGCCGGGTGGGACTCGCTGAAACCGCCGGGCGGACATGGTGTGCCCCGGCGGAACCTTTTTATAACATATTATGAATGTTCATAGTCCCCACCGGTTGAGAAGGGTGAAACCGGCGGGGTACTTCGGGTTCTATCTTTCTAAATCTAGAAGGTCTACCAAAATGGAAACTTTTCTAAATAGATTGGTTAGAACAACTACCATATTTGGAGTCTCATGCTCCTCGGCAAGCTTCTCACATTCCAAGTCCATCCTTCGATTATTTCGAATTTACAAAAAAAATTATTTATTTTTGGAGGTTTAAGAGTTTATTTGTGAGTTTGAGAGTTTTTGAAATTTTTGGAGTTTTTAAATTTTTTGGAGCTTTTTAAATTTTTGTTCAGTGTTGAGTATAAGAGGGTTGTTTGGAGGAGTAATTTTGTGTTCTTATATATTTGGTTAACCGTACCCACATTCCACTACAAGACAAAAATAAAGATTCTTGGTCAAAGGGTAAAACCGTCTTTGACTATTGAATTAAAAATATTATCTATATTTTGGGAATGGTTAACACAAATTGGACCCTAATTTAGCCAAACCCTTAGAAAATATCTTTCGATACTATCCGAATGGTTTTGGCTAAATTAAGGCCCAAAAATATTAACTATTCCCAAATTCTAGAGAAACTTTTTTAATAAATAGTCAAAGACGGTTTTGCCTTTTGACCAAGAATCTTTACTTTTGTCTTCAGTGTATTGTGGGTATAGTTAACCAAATATCGAAGAACACAAAATTACTCCTCCCAACAACCCTCTTATACTCAAAATTTAACCAAAAATTAAAAAATTCAAAAACTCAAAATAATTCTGAAAGTCCAAAAAATTCAAAAACTAAAAAAACTCCATACACTCTCAAACCTCCAAAAATCAACTAATTTTTCGGAAAAAATTCAAATCATTGAAGAATGGATTCAGCATGTGAGAAGGTTGATGAAGAGCGTAGAACTCCAAACATGGTATTTGTTCTAACCAATCTTTCGAAAAAAAGTTTCTGTTTTGGTAGATTTTCCATTTTTAGAAAGTTGTACCAGAACTACCCCATCGGGGCTAGCTTCCTCCACCGGCGGGGTTGAAGAACATTCATCTTTGACGATGAAGGTCCCCCGTCGGTCGAGGTTATGCTCAACCGACGGTAGCATCGAGTACAACCCGCCGGTTTTAGCATTGGGGTCGCGACGGGGGTATTGTATAGTCACCCGCGGGGCCGAACCCTTAGAAATTTTTACATAGGTTGCAAAAAAAGTAGGGTCAACCCCAACGGTTGAGTAATTTTCAACCGGGGGTTGACAACGCCCCCGACATTAGGGGAATTTTCACCCACCGGGGTGTTTATTACACCGCCGGGGTGTTTATTACACCGCCGGGGTGTAAGGCGTACACCGCCGGTCCGAATTGTCCAACCCGCCGGTGGGGTATTGTGAAACCGGCGGGGGAAGACGTTACTAAATATTTTTTAAATAACCCTAACATAATCTCCCGTTTTTGTAACGTAGGCCGAAGATTTAAAGAATGAAAATTATAAGGAGGAAGATTTTAAGGAGGAAGATTTTAAGGCCGAAGATTTTAGTTCGTGCATGGTGAAGGAGGAGGAAACGCCGGTGCCATGCTCGGTCGATTATAGCTATTTGTTCTACACCAAATTTCACTACTCTCAAGTGGAGTTGATCGAATGGGTGAAGCAGACCGCAACGGATAACGGGTTTTTGGTAATATTACGACGATGCGATAAAGTAGATAGAAAAACTCCGAGAATTGAGTTTGTGTGCGAAAGATCTAGAGTTTACAAAAAATTGGTAGATCCAAAGCATCTAAAGAGAAAGTCAACCGGCACAAAAAAATGCGGATGCCCTTTCACCTTAAAAGGAAAGAATTTGGGTGATGATTTGTGGGGTTTAGAGGTCGAATGCGGCGTTCACAATCACGACACTACGTCATGCAAAGAAGGCCATTCTTACTTGGGATGACTTAACAAAGAAGAGATGGATTTCGTAGTTACTTCTATGAAAATGGGATCCCGTCCTCGGGAGATTCTCGGTGGGGTTAAGAAGTTGAACCCCAAGAATTATTCCTCAATGCGCACCGTCTACAACGCTCAACTAAAACATCGGAAGCTCGAGAAAGGAGGTCGGTCGCAATTCCAATACTTGTTGGGCGAACTTAAGCGGCTAAACTACTACAAATTTCATAGAAAGTCCGGAGACGGAAGCGATGTCATAGGCGAGCTTTTCTTCGCGCACCCGGTTGGTTTGGATTTGTTACGCACATTTCAAAACGTGATTGAAATGGATAACACGTACAAGGTGATCAAATAAGGGATGTCATTGTACGAGGTCGTCAGAGCCACTTGTACGGGGAAGACTTTCAACATCGGATTCTCGGGAGAAAAATTCGAGAGCTACAAATGGGTGTTAGAGTGCTTATATTCTTTGATGTTAACTCACTTCATCGAATTACCATCCATCGTTTTGACGGATAGAGACTTGGCGCTTGTGAAGGCGGTGGAGGATGTGTTCCCCAATGAAACACACATGTTGTGTCGATGGCACATCAACATGAACGTCCTAGGAAAAACAAAAAAAGATCATAAAGGATACGAAAGTGTCCAATGCATTCTTGAAAGTGTGGAATGAAATTATGTCGGCTGAAACGGAAATAGCGTTCAACGACTACCGGCCCGAATGGCACTGTGACTTCAAAGAGTATCCGCAAGCAATTGAATATACGGAAAGTTGGTTAGGGCCTTACGGTGACAAATTTTTGAACCAACAAGTGGATGCATTTTGGTAACCAAACCACAAACCGCGTCGAGAGCGCTCATTCGACCCTCAAATGTTTCATCTGTACGAGCAAAGGTAACTTTGAATCTTTTTTGTTGAAATTGCATACCTTGATAGAATTGCAGCATGGGGACATAAAGGGTTCATTCGAAAAGAGCCGCTTATTATCCCTACACAAGTTCGCAAACAAGGTGTACGACAAACTAAAAACCAGCGTCTCACACTATGCCTTGGATATTTTGTCCGGCGAAGTAGATTGTGCTTGCAACATGACAACCGCGGGTTGTATGCCTTGCGGTTGCTCAATACAAAGCACGCACGGTATCTCTTGAGCGCACCATATCTACGAGTTTTTTGCCAAAGGGTTAGAGGTACCGCTAGATTTGTTTAACGAACATCGGAAGAGGTTGGAAATTTTAGTCCGTACAAACCTCACGACTGTGGAACAACTAAAAGCGAAGCTTGAAAAACTACTATGTGATGTCATGGAATCCAAAGACGAAGCGCGAATAGAGCACGTCTACAAAAAATGGTTTGTCGTCGTCCATCCGGAAACAACTACCATTTTGGAACCATTGGTGAAGCAAAAAGCGCGCGGTCGTCCACCTAACAAGCGCAAGCTTTCTATTGCCGTTGATGATACATCCACTAAACGCGAAAAAATTAGGCACGAGTATGTGCTTGAATCGGAAAATGCTAGTCCTCCTTCATTTGCGGATGAATTCAAATCTCCTCCGGCAACGTCAACTAAAGGGAAAAAACTTTCGGGGAATAAAATTAGTTCTGATAGTGCTGCCGCTCGTAAGAAAGCTAGTCTGATTCCAACCCAAGCAAGTGGAGCGATGCTTTTGAGTGGAACGGTTGGTTGTAGGTCAAGCTCAACGTTGCCGGCGAAGGCAAGTTTTGGTGACCCTAAAGGTTACCTAAGACAATTGCCCATCTACTTTAGACCATTTTTGGAGTCAATTAATGATGTAAAAGGTGATGGCCATTGCGGGTACCGCTCCATAGCGTATGCGTCAAGTGGGCAACAAGATGGGTGGAGGTTGATAAGGGATTCCCTTTACAACGAGGTGATGGATTATGCATCCGTGTATGTTAAAATATTTAAAAGCATGGAGGAACTGATTGATGTTGCGGAGTGTGTGAAGTGCTCTGGTAACGTGGGTGCTAAAGCCCATTGGATGTCCATGCTGGAGATTGGGGTGGCAATTGCATCTGCGTTTAACTGCGTACTCCATTTTGTTGGAGTGTACCGAAATATGTACGTCGGCTTCACTTTTCTCCCCTTAAGAGGTGCACCGCCTCCAATGTCAAACCGGGTGGAAATCGGATTGGGTTGGGTCAACTCCAACCATTTCGTTAACGTAAGTATTTTCTGACCTTCACGATTAGTTCTAACATTAAGACATTTATTTTATCGATGTTTCATTTTGTAGCTTGGGATTAGGGTGGACGCCCCTTGCGCAAGGATACATCCATGTTGCCTGAAGTTGCGTTCACCTGAAGCAGAGGGTTGGGCAGTGCCGATTGTCTCTCGTTGTAGAAGATATCAAGAACTAAAAAATGGTTGCCCGGATGTAACAGATTTATCCGTTTTTTCTTGATTACTATGTGATTGTAATGCACATGCATGCTTAAATTTGGTGTATTTTGAGTTGATGTTTGTCATAAAAACACAATAATTTTATGTCCGAGTTGGTCGTTTCTTTTATGTTCGTCTATGTTCTTATTTATGCTTCTTACTAACGTATGCATGTTCTGTGAACGTTAACAACTAAAAATTCGTTTGCCGGCATAATAACATTACACTTAATTCAAAGACATTGCATAATTAGAAATACATAAGTAAATAAGTTAAAACATATGATAGATAAGCTAACCCTGAGTAAACATAGTGCACTCAGTTTCATGGAGACTGATAGTTCATTCCATACTCAAAACGTTTTTCGAATGAATTTTCCTCTTTGTCACTACTTCCTTCGGGACTTGTGTTAGTATCAACGGTGCTGGCTATTGATTCGGCTATTTCTTGCTCCAATTGTCTCTCCGCACGTGACACCATCTCCTGCGTAATTGTACTTTGGAATCCCATGTTGAAAACTTTTCGGACTTTGCTTCGGACTTTAAAAGAAAGTGACTTAATGTGTATAGTCACCGTTCTAAGATAAGCTAACCTTTTGGCCACATCTTCGCATCCGCGTGGTCGGGGAATTAAACATCCTAGACACGATGCTTCCCTACCGTGGTTGAAGAACATTCTGCACAAAACCGCATCGATGAAACCAGGAATCTCCTCCTGCATCGTACCTCTTACGAAGTCAAATGAGCTTAGGAGGTTTGCATCTTCGTGGACGTTCCAGGCAGAATCAGCCATTGTTATAACTTAAATGCTTCGTTTCATACTCATATTCTAGTATTTATAGAGTAAGAGTCGGTGGTCAGTTTTCTAAAATAATAATAAGGAAAGGGTGTTACTATTCCCGCTTATTATATGTTTCGAAGCGGGAGTCTCATTTGGTTGGAGACTTATTTGGCGGGAGTTTGAACATTGCGGGACTTTTTCTGTGGGAATTTATGTGGCAAAGCTTTTGGCGGGAGATTACAGATGTGGCAAAGCTTTTGGCGGGAGTTTAATGTCTATAAAATAAATGTTCTATCCACACATTGAAGGGTAAACAACTAGAAAACCCTAAAATAATGTGTCCTTGGAGCGAGTTAGAAGATCAATATCTAATTAAAGCATCAAACGAAGTTGGTAACACGCACATGGAAGAGGGGCGTAAAGCATACTGGGAGGCATTGCTATGCCAGATGTACTTATTATACAGAAGGGATGGTGTCCAACCGGCAAAAATTTCAAGGCGTGTTGATGAGGTGAAGGCTAGGTGGTCAGTCCTACTCACACTCCGTCTTCATCCGGTTTCCAGACTCACCGAATTAGAGCGTCGTATTGCATGTAACCTGTTCAACTGTCAAGACACGGATTCCATAACGGAGGATCAACTGGATAGGGTTCATTCTGAGATTATCGACATCCGCCTACATGAAATGAATGATTAACTGGATAGTGCCTATTTGTATCAGTTTGTCTTTCGGTTTAATTTTCTTTAGATGAATGTATCTTCTATTGTATGAGGTTGAGGTTTAATCAATGTAACTCCCTAGATGAATGTATCTTCTTCGAATGCGGTGATATGTAAAATACATTAATATTGAACAACAACTGGAAACCCAAACATAACAACTTAGCATTACATAAGAAACGAGGAGAATACGCAACATAAATAATAAAAACATAACAACTTATAACAACATTACGCAACATAAATAATAAAAACACGTTCGAATACGACACATTGTATTATTAGTATTCGTATCGCAAGCTGTGTAAAACATCGTCGCCATCCTCCCTTGCCATAACCATATCCTCCACATATGCTACCATATCCCTAGTGATATAGTCGCAGACTGTCATGTCCCAGACCTTTACCGCCTCCTCTTTTATTCTCCACGGCATGAACAACAATTTCGTGAGCGGTTGGACGAAAAGGTATCGTCTCTTGATTTCGTCACGGTTGCCCACAACGACACTTCCAGTGGATAAACAACCGTAGTTGTAATACATATGGCATAAGACCCTTTCAAAAAATGCTTCACTCCTATCTTCACCCAACTCCGCGCAGGAATCCTTCACTTCTATAAGCATATAGTAGTCTTCATTAGGCGTAAACTCCATTTTTTTTAGTGTTTGATGGATGCCATGTTGCTTGATAATACTTGTATATTTATAATGGTAATCTGAAGTTGGCGGGAGTCTAATTTGACGGGAGACTCATATGGCGGGACACTTATTTGGTGAGTGTTGAATTTTGGCGGGAGTATAATTTTTAAAAGGAAATGTCTACGTTCCCTTTTCAACCGGTGGTTTAACTACTTCCCCGGAGGTTCACAATTTTCATACCGCCGGGGTTAATGCCTCCATTTATTTTCAAATAGAATTGGCCACTTCAGGCCTTTCCCGCCGGTGCAGATATTTTCACCCGCCGGGTGAAATACTTCCCCGGCGGGGTGTAAATTACCCCGGCGTTTTCATCCCGCCGGGGAGAATGCCACCATCTTTTTTATGGTGTGCAGTGGGACAATGAGATTCCTTCCGTCGGCCCACAAATTATCAACCGGCGGGTGATGATGTCCTCGACGGGTTAATAATTTTCATCCAGCGGGGGATGGCAAGCGGAAATTTAAAATCTCCACTCGCCATCAACCGGCGGTTTATGCTACATCAACCGCCAGTTGATTAATTGCTCCCGGCGGTTGATATATTTTCAACCACCGGGGTTGTTTTCACCAAGCGATTGAAAATTGAAACACCGGCGGGGAAAGGGCATTCTGAAAAAATTAACCTTGTATGCAGGAGCCTACTACATAATTTGGTTTATGTAGTTGGGGAACTTAATTTGGAGAAACTATCTTAGCTATTAAATTTTTTTGGGAACTTAATTTGCAACTTAATTTGGGGAAACTATCTTAGCTATTACGTTTTTTAAACAGCAATGTGAGTGAAATATCGATTTCGCAAACGGATAGCACAACAATAAACGTAAATTAAACGAACAACATATGCATACTAAAATTGAGCGAACAACAACAAACTTAAGGTTTAGTGCAACACAACATCTAGAATAACAGGACCCTTTTGGGCAACCACGCTAGCATTTTCGGATTCGTTGAGCTATAACCGCTATTCGCCGACGCCCAAAAAATAGGGAAGTGGTCATAGACCCAATACTCCAACAAGGCCGAAAACCCGACCAAGCTCTTCAAGGAGTGCTTTGAAATGCCTCCCAAGCTCTTGTACAACCACACAAGTGCACAAGTACCCCATTTGTACTCACGAAGCTTCGTCAAGTCCTCAAGGTGATAGAGAAAATCGCACTGAATGTTCTTCTGGCTCGTGTTGGTGAAGATGGTACACCCGAGAAAGAATATGATGTATGCCTTAGCTGTTGCCTTCTTCATATCCGTAGTCGGGGCGACATTGGAATCTAAATACTCGTCCGCGAAGAATGTCGTCCTAAGCCATCGGAGGCCGAATCCACTCCCGTCATGCGCCTCCATTTCCTGCCGCACAGCATCAGCCGAAACTCCCAACAAGTCTGCATAGTGTGCGTACGTCGCCTCTATCGGATCCGGCTCAACCGGGAGGCCAGTAATCACGTACACATCATCGAGTGTCAAGTTTATCTCCCCGAAGCAAAACTGGAAGGTGTTCGTCTCTTGGTGCCACCTCATGAACACCTCGGACAACTGCACATGGTTGTTGAACTTTGGTAGATGTCGTATCAACGGCCAGAACGGTGTCCCTTCCAGGTAAGCCCTAACCCCCACTGACCAAGCAACCCGTACTTGGACTGGACCGTGATACCCGAGCGCGACTATAAAAAAATTCAAAAATATGTATAATGTTAACAAAACAATTTAACTAATAAATATATAATTAATTCGATAACTTACGTCGTCTTTAAAGGCGTAGTGCGCCTCATGTTGGGCATAGTCCGGAAAAAAAAAGGACGTTGTTTTAGGATAGAAATAGATTTTTCCATCCTTCCGGATTGGTTGGACGCCCTTCCGCACAGACCTCTCTTCGAGGTGGTGGCATTGGGACCTCCATTTCCTCCTTCGTGTCCTCCTCGTCTATTAGCGCACGCCGCCGTTGAATGGGGACCACCTCTCGTGGAGGAGAAGATTGTTCTACGACCTCCCTTGGGGCACCGTGATCCCTTGTGGCGTCATATTTTTTATGCCGCAAGGATCGTTTGGTGTGGCTCTGGCGCACCTCACACTCGGTCTGATCCCCACCTTTGCGGCGATCGAACACTGATCACCGGCTACCATCGCCTTTCCTCGCCGCTTTAGCCGCCTTCTCCTTCGCAGGCCGAGGTACTTCGTGTCTCAGGAACAAATACAGCAAAATAAGTTATAAATTTCACAAAACGTAACTAGGTCCCCGCCGGGTGGACAATTTTCACCCGGCGGGGAAATATATTTATTTAAAAATTATATTTTCTACCCGACGGTTGAACATTTTTCACCAGGCGGGTAGAAAATATATTTTAAAAATATGAGTTTTTGCCCCGCCGGTTCATTCCACCCCCATCCGGCGGGGTTTATGAACAGAGGCCAAAGTGTTTGGCTGCCCCGCCTGGTCAATCGGCCCATAACCGGCGGGGATGGTCAATTTTCTGGGAAAAAAATGTTCCCCGCCGGGGTTATGTAAATTCAAGCGGCGGGGGAGGTAAACCGCCATTAACAACCTAAAAAAATAACTCCAAAATCTTCCTAAAACACCAAATCAGCCATTACAACTGTAAATAACTTATAACTTTGTTTCGCCTAATCTAACACCCAATGTATATCAAAATCTAACAAACTTAAGAAAAACTAAATATAGAAAAAAACTACATTTGAGAGTAAAAACTTACTCTTTTCCCTTTCCCATGGTTGTTCTTGACTAGGTATTGATCTAGTAGAGTTCTTCAAATCTGATTTTGGGGCTGATTTTGGAAGGTTGCAGTAGTAGATAGATGAGAGGGAAAGTTGGATTGGGGCTGGTTTAGAATTGTGTTTTGTTTTGGGAATGGTTAGTGATTAGGATTATAACTTAGTAAAAAACAAAAGGTATTTTGGGTATAATATTGGGACTATTTAAAATATGTTTGGGTATAATTAAAATTGGGTATAAGTAGTGTTGAATTCATGATTAAATGTTGATAAAGCAAAAAAAAAAAATGCATGACCATGACCAAGACCATTGTCTATTCCATTACCTTTTCTGGTTATTAAGTTGCTTCTTTTTAAAGAAAGCTACTACTACTACAGTCGGTGGTGGTGCGTGCTCCCTAAATAAAGCTGAACTGCAAATATCCTGTAGTTCAAGTTGTGATATGTCTAATTCAAATCCGATTAGAATTCTTTTCAATCAAGGGTGGGTTCAACTCTGAATCTAAATTCGGAGTTTAGGCGGGTTTTGATTCGATTCATTAAATCATATCGGTTTATATCACTAGACAGTGGATTTAACTAGATCAGACCGCTAATTTTTTAGTTCGATGCTAACCAATTAAATCCAATTCGATTTGAATTTCAGCTTTATTAGATTTCAATTAGGATCCGATCCGGTTTTACTCTTTTACCGTTTGATTTTTATTTTTTGTAAGTAGATAATATAGCAAATGAAGTTTATGATTTTTATTTTATTCGGTTAACTAGTAATTTTGGTAATATAATGTAGAAGAGCTTTCAGTTTTATTAGATTTATTTTGGATCCGGTCAGGTTTATTATAAAAATATTAAATCCAATTAGAGTTTGATTTTTTTTAAGTAAATAATATAGCAAATAAAGTTTATAATTTTTACTTTAATTGGTTAACTATTAATTTTGGTAATATAATGTAGAAAAAAAGTTTAAAAAATCTAATTAACCGTGAAGATTTTATTGTTTCTGTCGTATTTTTTTTCTATTTTAAGAGGGAACTTGCAGCCGCTACTCAACGAGTGCGAATGCGTCTATGAGTTAAACCATACAAAGTGATAGGCTCAGCTAATACTACCCAACGAGTACGTTTAGGAGGTGCGTACATTTTACTCATAACTTTTGATCACAAAAGTGTTTTACTCGACCAACTCGGCTACCCTTTAAAAACTCTATTATGTGGATTTTTTTGTTCTACATATTGGATTCAAAAATAGTTTCACCGATTTTTTAATAAGAAAATAAACCACCGAAATATTAAAATTCGATCCAATTTTCATTCAATTTCTATCCGTATAGTTTCAATCTAGTTCTCGATTTTAAAAATCGTTAAACTCTTTAGATTTGAGAATGGTTTTGGTTTATAGGTACTATCTTTTTCAATAATAAGAAAGAAAGAAAAAAAGTTGGGTATAAAGAAAAGTGGTTAATTTTAATAAATTTTGATTATTTTTATTTTAAAACTAAAATAAAATAAATAAATAAACACAATTTTTTTTTTTTTTTTAAATATATGAATATGAACGACCGGTGTAAACATAGAATGTGTTTGTACTTATTCACTCTGTCATCCCGTGACTCTCCTCCATTAGTGTCTTTCTGTTTTTGCCTGTTATACGATACACACACGTATGTACTTATTTTTAGTAGTCCATGTCGAATAAGTAACTTGTTTACAAAATTGAAGTAGATTTTAGGAGTATAAGTTACGTTTATGGTTAGTCATTTTTAGAAATAATGGCAGAGTGAGCAAGTGAATCGAAACAAGGAATAGAGAGATAGGGTCTGTTTGGGTCGGAGTAAAAGACATGGGAATGATGGAAGTATACGTCACATCAATAATGGGTCCAATAGTGTTCGGTTATTAATAGGGTTGGATATAATCAGTATCGTAAAGTTTGGTTGTGGATTTTTAATGGTCGAATAAATCAGACATTTACATTTGACGGGCACGAGATAGATTGTCTAGATGGAGATAGATTGAGACCGGACAGTGGGTTATGCGAAAAATAATCAGACATTTGCGGTAAGAAAAAAAAAATCCAACTTAGTTGAAATATCGCCAAAAAGGGTAAAAAAAATTACTATACAAAACCGGAGAGTTGTTTACATTTTTAATATATGTTGAGGGGTATTTCCGAACAAATAAATCTAAAACGCCGAGCAGATAAATATGGTGAGAGAGCAAATGACGAATCCGAATTGGAAAGAAATGTAAATGCAACAAGCAAGCAGTCGAACACAGTAAAAAATAGAACAACACAATAAAAAATACAGCTGGAATCACCAAAGGAATGTAACAATGAACAAGCCGGACGAATACATTAGCAACCCGGACGAGTTAAGGAAGAGCTGAACAAGGTTAACCGAGCAAGTATAGCTCGGGCTAGCCAGCTTCCTAAACCGAGCGATAAACTGAGCGAAAGAGTTACCGAACTGTGTTCGGTCAAGTATGTGCTCGAAACAGCCCGAGCATGCCTTAAAAGAGAAACTATTTGAAGCGTGACTTAATGACACTGTAAGTCTTAGTCAAACCACTCAGCAATTTAGCCATAAATATAGGATTCGTGATGTAAATGAAGTTATGAGTGTAGTAAGTAGGAATAACGGTCCATGTAACCGCCCATGAACGGGAAAAATATATAAATAGAGGAAACATCGTAAATAAAGGTAACTTCTCTTTTGTGACACTATTAGATTTTCTACTTGACAAATTCTTTGTTATTTCCCTTAACAAATTTGGCCCCGTCTGTGGGAAAAGAGTTATTAGTCACTTTAACCATGGTGGTTACTAGGTCAAGAATCGAGAGAGAAATCCCGGAATCAAGTAATATAGTAGGGAGCCACAGGATAATAACAAACCCATCACTCAAGCACAATTCCCTGTTGCTACCCAAGAGGCTGAGATAGTGGCACCTCTTGGGCTGGGAGAGCCAGTGGGTCAGTCGTTACCACCAGCAGCTGTTAACGGGATTGATATCCCATCTCACAGGTCGGTAGACACTCCCATGATTCGTGATGCGACGGAAACCAACGTAACAGCTAACCCAATTTTCCAACAACTGGAGCAATAGACCCAACATCTTTAGCAGGAGTAGCTAAGACTGGCATGTGAGCGAGATGCCAGGGAACAAGCCATGCATGCAGCCATGGTGGAAATGAATGACGTTCTCCACGCTCTAACTGCTAAGGTCAGGGGAACATCATATATCCGATTCAGAGAACAGGGTGGAGCGATCATCCAAACATGATGACAAGTAGGAGGGTGAAGGAGAGAGCGGAGGCAAGAACCAATCCAAAGAAATTGAGCCTAGGAAAGAGGTCGGCCCTGCAACTTCCAAGCGAGCACGAGAGGATGATGATCTCCGCTACAATCAGGTGCGCCATAGGATGTCAACTTATATTCTGAAGGAATCTCCCTTCTCAGAAAAGATTCTCGAGGCTCAACTGCCAATGAAATATACCCATTTCGAATGGAGGCCTATAATGGAATGGGCGATCCGGAGAGGCACCTAATTTCGCAACATGATGATGGCGTTCAATCCGACCGATGTGATGATGTACCGAGAAGTGTCTATGACCCTCAAAGGCAACGCGATGGATTGGTTCAGTAGTCTACCAAAAGGATTCATCCATGATTTCCCTCGTCTCTGGAAAGCATTTAGGGAAAGAATCGTTGTAAACAAAAAACTTAAGCGTGAGCGGGATTCGATAATGGATCTCTACCAACGACGAGGTGAGTCCATTAAAATTTATGGTAGACGTTTTCTTCATGTTATGAACTGACGCTTACACTTCACTCTCCACATCCTCTCTAATTAGAGATTCATCATCGGTTTTTCATGTTCCCAATTGCCAGACACAAACACAAATGAGTGCTTCTAGTTTTTTATCTGACGATGGGAATTCAACAATCTTTTTTATCCCAATTAGTTGGGTATAGAAGAAAGATATGTTACAAGTTTAGTCACATTGATAGCTAACAGCAGGTCGGCTAGACAAATCTTAATCCCTAGCAAGCGTGAGCTCATCACTACAATAAGCAACATCCTCCACCGGTTAGCAGACAACTGGGTGGGACAAATGCCTATCACGATAAAAAGTCGCGAATTAGCATAGGCAGTGGAAGACGGAGTCCCTAGTAAAAAATAGTCGTGAACAAGCAAATCTCGGTTTCCCGGGCCTGATATGGATAGTCACCGACCTAGGGAAACCTCATTGTAACATCCTCAAGTATCCCATACCTTGACCTAAAACTAAGTAACCTATCATCATCCAGGTACCCATACTTGTGAGCTATTTGGGAAAAGTAACTTTATAGGAATAAGAGGTTTTCAAACTCAGATACCAGAGTTTTCTCCACTTTCTTCCTCGTCGCCCTTTTTGGTGCCATTGTTTTCTACTTGGACTGCAATGAGTCAATATCACGAATAAGCATGATTAAAGCAAATGGTGGGCGATTGGTGTCACACCCAGTGCATACGAATTTTTTTTGGATGTCTCCATAATTAGAGCATCACTAATCCAAGACCTAGGCTTTCTCCAACTACTAAACGATACATGTATGCAAGAGCAAATAAAAAATCGCGTACATAGGTTGCAGTTTGAAGATCAACACAAACCTTTCCAGAGTAGATGATAGCAAAGGAATTCATAAATACAAAAGATCAAGGATTATGAGATATTTTAGTTAGTAATCAAGGTAAGATGGTAATTTATCAATTACCCACATGTTGTGAGGTGGGTAAATCTTTAGCAGTAATTAGCACCCTTCTTCAAAACCCAAGCGCCAAACGCCAATTCCTAAAAACAGATGTGCCAGAATCGTCACAGTTATACTTCCTCCATGTGTCCCCCAAGCATAAAATGATGATGAAATATAACAATCGTTAATCATTTGGCGTTGCATTTGAATTTCACAGTTAATCATTTGAATTTCAAAAAAAAAAAATTATTGATTTTCCATTAAGCTAAATGCCAAATCCATAAACTAGAGAAGTGCTTTGATGATGGGGTATTCCTCGGGTAAGAAAACCCAAAACGTCGAGCAGATAAATATGGTGAAAGACCGAAGGACGAGCCCGATCTTGAAAGAAATGTAAGCTTGCAACAAAGAAGCAGTCGAGCACAATAAAGAATAGAACTGGAATCAACAAAGGAAGGTAATAATGAACAAGTCGGACGAATACGTTGGCGAACTAAACGAGTTGAGAAATAGATGAACAAGGTTAACCGAGCAAGTATCGCTCGGGCTAGCCCGCTTCCTAAACCGAGCGAAGGAGTTACTAAATTGTCTTCGGTCAAGCATGCGCTCGAAGTAGACCGAGAACGCCTTAAAAAAGAAATGGTTTGAACTGTGACTTAGTGACACTATAAGTCTTAGTCAAAGCACTCATAAATTTAGCCATAAATATAGGCTTCGTGATGTAAATGAAGCTATGAGTGTCGTAAGTGGGAATAATGGTCCTTGTAACCGCCCATGAATGAGAAAAAGATATAAATAGGGGAGACACCCTAAATAAATGTAACTTCTCTTTTCTGACAATATTAGTTTTTCTACTTGGTAAATTCTTTGTTACTTCCCCTTAAAAATATATGTTGCAGGTCTATACAACTTTATTTTAGAGAGAAAATTATAGTGTTTAATAATTTTCCTATAAAACATTTATTTTTCGTTTTGCGTAGTTGTTGAGTTTTTTTTATATTTTTTGGTGATGAAAACCTTTTTCATTTAGTTCCTAAGCCTCTTTTTTTGTTTAGGTAATATATTTTTGTTTTTTTGTAGTTGGCATTCACGATTAAAGGACTAGATAAAATAAAAGTGTTTTTATAACGGTAATAATGAACCTACCCATCCATTCCAAAACTTTGGTTGCGGGTTGAACAACACTGACATTTTTATGAAGACGAACATACAAATATTTTTAAATTATTTGACCGACATGTTAATGTCATCGGATCTATTAAAAGATTTATAACCATCAATATTAGGGGTATATGCTTGACTCGTCTAGATCATGTATTAAAAATAACAGGTTTGAAGTTCATTGCTCTAACGATCTAATTTTTATGGATATTTTTTTTCAGACCAATCAGATCTAGTTTAGTTTGCCAGTTTCGGAATAATAATGGTCAAGAAAGCTCAATCTAGTTATGCTCAGCACGAAGCCGTTCTACTATCTCTATACAAATCAGTCGAGCCCTAAAAGATAAATCAAACAATATTGTGTATCTTCAGACCAATGTTATGCCCCAATTGTGGAATACGTATGAGATTTCTAATATTCTTAAGGTTTATATACCAAAGCCCGGTAAAACTAATGCCCAATTTAGGGAGGACGAGGTAGTGATATATATAGATCTTCTTGACTATGGACTCTGACTACCTCTACATCCTAAGCTGGTAAGGTTGTTAGAGCCACTGAACGCTTAGTCAGGGGACGCCAACGGTTAGAAAAACGTTATAGTATTATCATAGCTACCGTATTAGTTGGGGACCCTTTTCCAAGTGGAGAAGTTGGTGTCATTCGGCCGAGTGATCATTTACAAAAATTAGTGCAGATCAGTAGTGGATCTACCGAAGTCGGATAAGAAATAAAGAGATATTTATTATTTTTAATGAAAAATGGGAGTCCAAATGCATGAGGGACCGGTGCAGAACCAAAACTGGCTTATAATACAAAATTAAAGGTTATATTTTCTAAATGAAAGTAATGATAGTCTCAAATGACTTGCTCTACTTCTTGTATACATTTTCTTGCGTTAGTTCCAATTTTCATATTTATTGATTTTTATTTTTGTGTTGTTGGATCTTAACTTGACTTACACTGTAGAGTTCGGAATACTCCCCGCAATCACTAGCTTTGAATGGGGAAAATTATTCCTGATCTTGGCACGTATGTAGTTAGTCATTGAGAGAGGTTTCATAGATATTTCAAAGTTGAGAACTTATTATGTTCTGGATTTTGGCCCATGGATAAATAAAATGAGCTGAATTAGGTGTAGTTGTTTGAAGAAAAAATGTGAGCCCAAGTTTTAGTCTTTATGGATTTTTCATTGACTAAGGCGTACCTTCTTTCCAAAACCAACTATATGAAGCGTCCGAAGGTTTGTGGGGCTAGTCCACATTCGGAGCGTCCAAAAATAGATATTTTCAAATGTAAAAAGACCCAAACGGACGAAAAAATCAACACAAATTCGATTGGTATCAACATGAGCCACGAATATATTAATGGGGATCAACCCTATCTATCAAGGAGGTTGGTCTTGAGCCTTTGGAATGTATTGGAGGCAAGAACCTTTTTTGGGATCTCGAGCTCAAAATCGAGTCATGGGATATAAGGGTGCCAGAAGGAAATATCAACAGTTATAGTTATCATCCTCGAGATTCAAGACCTCTAACATGTTATGGCTAGGTACGGACAGGCTACGAAGAGACTTTCTGTTGCTCCTACCGAAAAAATATTGTTTGATGATTGCACCTCGCAGTTTTCCATAGGCGTTGAGGTTAAGAATCCATTTTATAATTAAGTATGTACGATCGATACTAGGTCTAATTAACTTATCTTCTTTATTTGGTAGATTATGAGAAATATGTTTAGAGCTATATAAACTGTGGTTGAGAAAAGCAATGTGGTCTTACTTAACTTTGAAAGTCTTATGCAGACTCCTTTAAAGAATCCCACAAAATATTATAATGCTACAACATTCCATGATGCATCGTACAAAAAAGAATAAGACTCGACCATGTACAACATCAAACACCAATTTTTTTTGGGGTGGAAAGATGTTGTAAACTGGAAGACACGAATCCCCTCCTCAATATCGAAATGGACAACATTCCTGTTTTCATCAAAAACTAAAAATACCAGTTATTTACTCTAAATACAACACAACAGGGGACCACGTGTCGCGAGGGTCTCTGCTTTTGAAGTTGATTACCTCATTAGAGAAAAAACAGAAACCATTGGCGAATAAGGGAAGCATTTTCTATGAACAAAACTAACAACAAACAAACAAGTTCATATATTCAGCAAATAACAACAAATGAAGAAATAGCAACAAAAAAAACTCAAACATATATTAAAGAAACGCCTAGATATAATATAATTTTTCAAAACCAAGACGTCATCTCATACAACATAAAAAATGCTAAACTTCCCAAGTTAGGGGATTGAACAAATAAGTTCAAAACAACGATGTTATCAAACTAACAAACATCAAAAGAAAAATTAAAGACGAAGCTGATGAGGGAGAATAAAGACAAGTAGGAAAATTGTAAGGAAGTGTTTTTCATTGGGGAAATATTGTAAAAGGTACGAATAGAAGTAGCAATAGGAGAAAATAGAAATATACAGGGACTAAATATGTAATAAGTAGTGATTAAAGCGTGTGGGGCCCGTTATAATGCTATAAAAGGACCACACACGAGTTGGCCAAGAGACAGATTATTATAATATTACTTTCTCTCTCTACTTAGTCTTGCTGTGACTTTCTCTCTCTAAAAAGGCGCATTCACAAGAGTCTAGGTTTTCACTGTTTAGTCCTCCAAATATTCACCTAACACAAAATCATCCTAGAGCTATTCCTTATTTCATCAGAAGCAACACTTCACTCTTCCATGATGTCATCCTTTTTGTCTCCTATAATAAGATAATGGTTGCGCACACCTTTTACATTGCTAGTACTAATATTTTTAATAACAAAAATATGGGTATCAACAATTCTATGTGCATGCAGTGTATGTTTTAACTCAACGGGAAGTCGGGCCAATCTACCTATGAATCTAAATCTAGGTACCACAACTATATATTACTAAGTAAGGCACCTTCAGCCATGTGTAAGGAAAACTCGGTAGAATCATGTAACATAAAAGAAAACTTGGCAATAGTCTCAACCAAACAAAGCTTGTCAACAAAAAAATTTATTTTTCAAGCAAGAAGTTTCTCCTTCATTTACTGATTAACAACCATAATTTTCTTCTTCCTAGAGATTTTTTTTCACTATTAAGACCATCTAGCTTGATTTTCAGTTCAAAGACATTGGTGGTTCAAGCCACCTAATCTGTTACCAAAAGTGATTTGGTCATCTTTAATTTGGCTTAACGCTTGCTTAATTAAATTGTGAAGATCTTTGCAAATCCAAAAATATGCTCCTTCAGTAATTGATGAGCATCCCTCTCTTCTTGTAAAATTTCCTATACATGATCCTTATTACCTCATCAGTTTTGCAAAAAATTGTAAGCTTTGATCTCAGTGATAATTTTTTCTATCAACATGACACACAAAGTTTATCCCACCTTCCTTACATGCTGCAACTTGTCCCGAAATTTCGAGTCTCATTCGTATACAGAGGTATATTTAGGCATTAAAAAATCTAAGCTCCAAGCATAAACAATATGATTATAAAAGCTCTGATTGAGAAGTAAAAATGCATTAAACATCATATGGTACAAAACACAAAATGCGACATAATCAACAACCAATATAGATATCTTCCACTGCATCATTCACGGATAAAATACAAGTATAACATATCTCAACACCAAGATTCATTTTCCTTACGAAAACTTACACGATTGATATACTAGGTGGAACATTTCTACTCGAAACCGTTTTACAAAATACACTCAATAAATGTTCATTTTAGGCATTTTTTTGGTTGAAAAGTACGTGTTGCCTCCTTTTTTTCCATCCAAATCAAAGATCTGCAAATTCTTCTCCAAACCATCAACCATAACAATTTTTTTAAAGACTTTTTCTTCAGATTGTGCATGTCTAGTTCTCTCGATGTTACAACTGATACATGATTTAACTGAGCACATGTAACAACAATTTTTGCTGAGGGTGAAAAGTGATCAGCAGCGATAGCCACAACATCAATCTTTTGTTTTTTTTATTTTGGTCCCCTCAACTAACATTCTGGTATCATATTTTTTTATTTTTCTTAGTGTCATATTAGGCCTTTAGAACTATGCACCTCAGTGTTTGTGACTCTTATCAGAGGCTTGGAATCAGCCTACAAATTATTTCTTGTCATCTGAGGCTCTTTATATTTTTTAATGGTGAAGTCTCTCTATGTAGAACAACATTTTCCACACTTGTCGAAAAGGCCACCAACTTCGCACCACGCAAGGGGATACTCTCACCAACTTACCATGGTCTCTTTAGTCTACTATAAATTTTAGGAAGGTCATTTTTTCCACCTTTGATGGCTTGAGGCTGCACCGTAGTAACAATTTTCAACACTTCGAATAACCTTTTTAGAGGACGCTTAGGATAATTTTCCTTCCCTTTTTTTGGCATGACTCATCTTCATTGAATTTATATTTATTTGAGTGTGTGATTGAGAGATTATCATGACTACCCCTACTAGTACTCATTTTCCTATCGGAATGATCCATACCGTGACCTCGCAGATTTCTTTCTCAATGCTCCTCAAGTTCCCGTTGCGACTCACGTATGTTAACAATTTCTTTCTTTGTATTTGAATCTATCTTTTTCCAAGATAATATCCTCGTCTTATGATTGATAATAATGATGCATTTGCTTCACATCAGTAGACGGTGTAATTTTTTCTACCAATATTTTGGGGGCAACATCAATCTCCCCCTTCTTTAGTAGTGGAAAGCTACCTAAATAACCATCATGCATCCACAACCCTCTAGTAACAAACATCTTGGGAACTAAAAACTTTTATAGATCCTGTCAAATTTCTAGGTTATTCTCAACATTAGGGTATAGTTTAGTTTTTCCACATCGACATGCTCTCGTCAATCTAATTTGGGCGTTGTTTCACAAATACACACTCATAAAAAAGATTTGATAATATACAACAAGCTAAACACAACTGAAATTTTATAAATACTATTTTACCTTTCGACCACCATATCTGAGGGCAAAACTTCCCATCATGACTTGATATCTCGAAGGAACCTAATATGTAAAAAAAAATTTATCCAAGTTTTGTTGAAACCCAAAAAGTTGGTTATTATTCTTGAATAGAACTCCACTTAGAAAAACAAATATGGATTCTCATTCTTCCTGATGAGTCGGTTCGTGGTCATAAATTCATCAACGTAAAACTAAAAAAATCGATCATGCACTTAAATTATACTCTCAATAACTATTATCAAGGAATTCAGAACGATCTGAATCAGACATAGTCTTGTAGCTTCAAAACATGTAAAATCACACTCTATTGTCTAGATTGTATATGAAAAAGGAAATTTTATCACACCTCACATCAAACAGTGTATCATCTGGTGAGTTAGATATTTAGATTGCCTAAGTAAATTTGAGAGAAGTCGAGAAATAAGTTTTAGAGAGAGAAAGTCTAATCGCAAAAGTGATCTATCTCAAAAAGTCAGACCATTTATTATATGAGTCTTAGCCTTTTATATAGAGGCGCAAAGACTTAGCTCTAACTGAAGTAGTTACAAAACAAAAAGAATAATTACATGTTAGTTCTTGACTAAAATACAAGTTTCTAATTTTCTCCTCTAATTATAGAATCTGTCATAACAAGATTAATTCTTTACATTTCAGTTATCGAAATTTTATTTCCTTATCATCCTCCAACTTTGAAATCACACCACTAATCCATTTGGGATGCATCAACTTTGACATTTTTTTAGACTGCTTCAATTGTTGCAACTGTTTAATATAATTATACAATTAATCATTACTTAATTTGTTTTACCTTAATAATTGCGTATATGAGCACTGGTGCGTGAGATTAACATTCAGAGTCAAACTCCTGAGAAATGGACACAACTTTGCTTTTCAGTTCAACCGTGATAAATTAAAAAAAAATAGAGGAAAACTTTCCTAAGCAGGGAAGATGAGTAAATTCGAAAGCTTTTGTGATAAAGTAAAAAGCTTGAAGATAGTGAAAAATTCTATACTCAAGCACTATGTAAAACACAAAGAAAAAAACAAATATATATCTAAGATAGTGAAAAATTCTATACTCGAGCACTATGTAAAACACAAAGAAAAAAACAAATATATATCTATATGAAAGGGTGAGCGACATATAACCCTATATTTTATTTGATCTAAAATTTTATTTCTTTTCAAATTTAACGGCTCAGATAACTTTGCATCAAAGGATAATATTGAGAGAAGCCAAAAGATAAAAACTATTATCAAGAAATATGTTATTACTTTTTGTGTCATGTATTTTTCCCATCAATACAACTTCATACATAATTGTAAAACTGAACCGTGATTTTTCTAATTTCTCTATTAAACGAGATATACCCATCTAAGTTATTTTGACCATATACTTAAAAAATGATACTTCTTTAGGAAACTAAGTGAGAAACTATCACGGTTACCACACCATCATAATTTGGTCAAGCAATTTAATTATTTATTCATCTTTTAACAAAGATTAGAGGGGCTACTTCAAGTTTTCAAAATTATAATTCATTATATTTTCTCTATAGGCTTTCCCACATTCTTCACTAAGGACTATGGGGCTACTACATAATACCCAACGAATCAATCAAAAAATCATCTTTATGAATCACATTCAAGCAAAAAAGTCAATAAAACATAAATGAGCAATTATAAGGCAACATCTAGAAACTCTAGCAATGTGCTAGTTGATGTGATACTTTTTCCTTCTAAAAAAACAGAAATTTTTATCATTAAAAGAGGTTTTTAACCACTATCGGGTTTTTAACATATTTCAAAACAAGATCAACAAAAATTAACCTTAAAATGTCTTTAAGGATATCTTGGCTAGAGGAAAACCAATCTACCAAGGTATTTAAATAAGTTTTGGATTTTAATCGAAAATACTACAATACCACTTGGTATACTTAGGGAGCATACATACAACATCAAGTTCACAGATACTAAGAAAGACATCTGACAAAGTACACAAGAAAAATAAAAGAAATCGATTGTCACTAAGATAGTTCTCCATCAATTGTCCAACACTAATAAGGGTTAAATTTCACCACCTTAAGTTGAATCCTTACATCAGTAACCATATTGGACAACTAGCGCCCTAAGTCGATAGTCTGGTTCAATGCTTCTTGGTCAACGCCTTTTATGGTCGATGTCTCGTGGTCGATGCCTCTTGGTCAACGCCTTTATGTTCAATGTCTTGCGGTCGATGGACCTCAAGATGATCATTTATATTGGCTAAAGCTGAATGAAACTTACTACATCATCATCAATAATAAACTTGACTGTAGTAAACATATGTAAATAAATTTATTAAGTTGTTACAGTCTTCTATATTTATGATAGTAATCAATACCATGTACTAAATGAAGATATTTACAAATTCTTCAATATAAATGCGACAAATTCATCAATAAAACATCTTAAATATTTTCTACCATTTATTAATTTTTATACGTATAATTATTGACCATGATGTGAGAGATTGTGAGGAGCTTCACCTTTTTTCCCTGCATGTGTGAGCAAGCCTCATACATATGATGGAAAATTTATAATTTCCTCGTTTTTTGAGGCGTTAGAGCCAAACTTGATGGCCCAGTCCAAAGTGTCTCCTGAAGGCGAGATCACACATAGCCTAAATTGTTACTTCCTCCATCAGTTTGAATTTACTATTTTTGGGGTGTTTTTCCAAAAGTGAGGGCCTATTTGACTGTAATTCAGAACCAATGTTAGTTTTCCAGATATGTCTAGCTTATGCAAAACATTTCTATTGGAAATGAGGTGCAAACTGTAATTGTATATGCTAAAAGTAAAGCCTCATCTTCATGGCTACTAAAACCAAAGATAATATAAGTTTTTATAACGAAAAGTAGCATATCACGGAATCTAATAAATACTTACTAACATAGTATATAACATAGGGGATATTCTCCTCTTTCCCAACTAGTATTGCATTGTTCGTGTAATTGGACACATCTAAATACATAAAGAATAACTCATAAAACATTTTTTTTAGTCAAGACCTTTGGTGAGGCCATTAGCTTATTTATTTTAATGACTTATGACTATATGCGGGATTCCAATTGAAGCAGATAACCCATTTCAGTATTTGGAAGAAGGGATACTAGTTTTTTGAAGAGTGAGAGATTAACTAATCTATGACAGCAAGTCTTTCTGTCAAGATTTTACCCTTTTTAATGTTGCACGAAGACTTCATTCATGTTTAATAATTATGTAGGGTATGATTTTATCCATTTTCCCGACCTAAAATTAAAGGTACACTTCTTGAGATTTAGCTTTAGATTGACTATTTGAACTTTAATGAAAGTCTCGTCAAGGTACACTAGATGATCTACATCCTAGTTGCAAGTGACCTACATGTCATCAATGTAAGTTTTTAGGTTGCATCCGAGTAGGCTAAAAAAGGTCTTGTTGACCATCCTCTAGTATGTATCTCGGACATACTAGAACTCGAAAGGCATAACCTTGTAACAATGCAGTTATAATGAAATATGTTATTTATCTTTTAATGCACGTGGATCTCACAAGTATGCATCCGTGAATGATAGCATATGGTTTTCTAATTTGCATCCAGTACTTGATCGATACGTGGAAGAGTAAAATGATCCTATAGATCTGACTTATTGAGGTTAGCGAAGTAAAAAAAACATCCTCCATTTGTCATTTTTGTTCTTAACCAAGACTAGTTTGGATATCCATAATAGATAAAATGCTTCACTAATGTGACCGAATTGGTTGAGTCGATCCACTTCGACTAAAATAACTTTGGACTTCTCTTGAGAGAGCTTATTTTGTACTTTACGTTATATGTCGAAACTTACTGTATGTGTATAAATTATGAAATATTACCTCAAAAGGTGATGCTAGTTACAACATAAAAAGCTCAGGCGAAAACATCAAAGTTCGTAGATAAAAACTGTAGTAGCTCGGTTTAGAAATTACCTGGAATGTTTCTTTTGATCAGAAAAATATTAGTTTAATATATGGATATGACTTTCATTTCCTCCCTCAACTCGACCAGAATGGGCTCTCGCAGATCATCCATGGGGTCGATGATTGATCGAAGCCCTTTGTAATTGTAATTGCTTGAGTTCCAAATAGCTAGAGTATTATTATCTAGCAAGTATTTGGTTATTTTTTTATCACGCCAACCTGACCATTGATGATGTAACGCAAGCATTCGTATACAAATCAAACTATTACTGTGTATTTGATCCAGACATAGCTTGCCAATGTTGTCATTGATGAATGAGAATCCACCATAAAAACATGCATTGGACATGCTTCTTGAGTTATCGCTAGCGTAGGACCAAAATCAACTTCAGTTATCCCATAAGCGGGGTGTTTGTCTTGAAAAACCTAGTTAGGACTCTGTTTGACGGTATTAGAACCTATACAACATCCATTTTCTCGTATGTACATTTAAACAAGATATTGACCAAATTTTCAGTGTCCATCATAATTCTCATAACCTATATCTTTGCAATCTTAACTACAGTTATAACTGCATTCTCATGTAGGATCACAATTCCCTAAAGTTCATCATTATCAAAACTTATAACATGGTAAGTTTTGAACCTTTCACTAAAGTATTATACGATTTTATCAAAGTTAGATTAATGTAATTCACTAGTTATTTTCCTTAGTATTATTATTGTGTTCATTCTTTTAATTACTTACGGATTAAATTGATTTATATTAGATATAGATTGACACTTAGAGGTAAAACTTATATTTGAACTAGTAATAATATCCTAGGTTAAATGAATATTAGTGATAGTAGTGGAATCTGAATTAGGTTTTTAGTTTTTATGATCTAACCATAAAAGGTAGAGACTATACATATAACCAACCTTATGGGTATATAGTTTATTTGAGATTAAAAGATGATATTGAAAAACTAAAAAAAAATATTTTAATAAAATAAATAGATAATTAAATTGGTTTATATAAAAGTTATCTACAATAATCCTTTGTTAGTAAAATATCGAGTCGAGTTTAATTGCAATTCAACTAATAAAAAACGATAATAATTATTTAACCTCTACGTCTAATTCAACGTTTTTTATCTTTGATTTACTTTGTTTCCTTTTTTTAAACCAAAAACTTTGATCTTCATATTAGTTTTATTAAATTAAATAGTACTAAAAAATTAATTAGTATTAAACATAAATAAAATAATTATTTATGATTCGATATTTTAGGTTTTAAATTAGTTACTATTGCTTGAACAAATTTTTACTCTTGCGAAATATACATCAAGTTTTTATCGTCATTCTCGGGGAATAGTTTTAAAATTCTTTCAGTATTGACATAAATTTGTTAAGGTAATAATTTAATTAATTGTACTTATTATTATTTTTTATTATTTTTTATTTCATATTTAAATACAACTAGATTTAACAAAAAAAATAGCTTTTCTTTCAATCCAGAAATCAAAAGAATTTTTCGAAGACGAACAAGAAAACTAAAAAAACAAACAACAATGATGGAGTGAGATAAACTTAATATTAAGTGACTATGCAAATCTCTCACTAATTTGATTTACTTTTAGCATTGTGCGACTTCCAGTACATGTAAACAATTTTGAGATCAAACTATCACTTATTCTAATGATATAGAATAACCACATAATCTTGAGACTCAAAGGAGTTTCAAAATATACAACAAGTAGATGGTCTATTAGTAATGAAACTCTGGAAGATGCATATGGACTCCTAGAAGTATTATCAAAAGATAATTATGCTAGTTGAATAAGGAGAGTAATATCTGGGAATGCACTCGTTGATAACAATATTATCTTACATGCTAAGATTGATGCACTCGAGCCAAAAAAATGCATAATTAAAATGAGAATAACAATGGTGAATAAATGTGAATCATATGAACCAAATAAACCAGTTTTCTCAAGACGTTATATGCATCCATAACTTCCATCCGGGCTTTCGACCCCATTATAATTGATGAGTTCGGATATTACAGTCACAGCCAACCCATTAATCCGAACAGGGGTAATTCGGACCATATCACACCACTATGAATCCGAACAGGACAAACGTAAATAACTTTTCATTAAGTTATTTGTCAATCTACTTAAAAACTAATAGGTCTTTGAATTTGACACGGCTTCACAACCCGGCCTGGTAAGCTCATGGGTCAATAATTAAAGTATAATACCTCAACCACTCTCATTAATGAGGGTGATCATAATTTAATACTAGCAGACTGGTTAATTATCTCACTACTCCTCACACTAAACACAAAACACCATAAACTTATTAAAATATTTTACAAAACTACCTTCAGCCTAAAATGAACCAAATCAATAATAATTATCAAATTGGCGATGACAAAACCTTAACAAGTCTTGAAAGAATACCAATAATGTGTACAAATAAGATGATATAGAGAGCTTAAAAAAAAGACAAGATTGGGAGATATCTTAAATAAATTTATTGAAGTCTGTGACAATCGATACGAATCCAAAACTAGTTGTTCAAAATCAAAAGACCTATTTCAAAAATCTAAGTGAAATAGAAAAAAATCCAAAACATGTCAATGTAATACTTTGTAAAACGATCAACAAGTTAGAACATAAACGGTTCTCAAACATAGTGAAAACAAAGTTTTCCCTCTCCAACAAAACAATTCACCACAACTATAACTAGAGGTTGTCGCAACAACGATGAATGTGTTACAAAAGATACATAAATGTTGAACAATGATAGCTCGCGAAAATAGTTAATCGTCGCAGTAAAAATGAGTTTCGTCGAGGCAATAAAGAAGATCGACGTGAAATGTGACACCAACAAAATTCGATCCCCAAAATCCAAATTACGCACCAAAAATCTCATATCCAAATCGATAAAAAAGACTATAGATAAATATTGGATCATATTCCCAATTATGCAAAGTTTTTGAAAAAAAACTAATTGGCTAAGAATATATGGTTTGAAGAATACGAGACATTAATGATTACGGAAGAATCATAAATCTTGCTCTAAAATGAACTACCACAAAAGTATAGGATCAACGAATTTTTATGTATCTTCAATTATTGGAAATAATAAATATAAAAAAAACTTTATGTGATTTATGAGCTAATATTAATTTAATGTCATATTCTTTTCTTTTTTTCGAAGGGAACCCGCAACCGCTACTCAGAATGCCATGAGTGCGCACAGGATAAACCCTCAGTCTGACGCAATAGCTTGCAAACCAACGCCAGAAGAAGCAACACCATAAGGTAAACCACACAAGGTGACAGGCTCAGCCGAAAAAACGTATGTAGAGAGACTCGAACTCATGACCTTTGATCACAAGCATGCCTTACTCAACCAACTCGGCTACCCCCTTAGGAGCTTTAATGTCATATTCTATATATAAGAAACTCGGATTAGAATTGCGTAAGTCTACAACTATTTCACATCAAATGACATATAAATCTGTTAAATATTCTAAAAATGTTTAGAGGGTGTCCTTTATATGGATTGATGAGGGAGAATAAAGATAAGTAGGAAAATTGTAAGGAAGTGTTTTTGTTGGGGAAATATTGTAAAAGGCATGAATGGAAGTAGCAATAGGAGAAAATAGAAATATACAGGGATTAAATGTGTAATAAGTAGTGATTAAAGCGTGTGGGGCCCGTTATAATGCTATAAAAGGACCACACACGAGCTAGCCAAGAGATGGATTATTATAATATTACTTTCTCTCTCTACTTAGTCTTGCTGTGACTTTATCTCTCTAAAAAGGCGCACTCACAAGAGTCTAGGTTTTCGCTGTTTACTCTTCCAAACATTCATCTAACACAAAATCATCCTAGAGCTGTTTCTTATTTCATCAGTGGCGCCGTCTGTGGGAAACGAAGATTGTTCCGACAACAATCCCTTACTGGAACTTGTTCCGTATCTGAGTGGGATTATGGAAGATCAAGGGGGTGATTTTGTCAACGAATGCGAGGAAAATCTTGTTGGGAACGATTATCGTAACGATGTGGAATACAAGGCACATGGGGGCCAGCGCGCCGGAGAAAACTTTGATGATTTAGATTTGCTGACTCGAAGGGATGAACTACTGGTGGAAATTGAGAAATTAAGGGCAGAAAAAGAAATCGTTCAGACAAACCTTCACTCTGAGGTGAGGAGGGAGCCTGACAGTGGAAAGGAAGAACGTGCGACCGACTTTTATCCTAGAAATAGAGATGACAGATATAGAGGTCACGAGCGACGTTCTTCGAGGAGCAAAGAAAAATGCTACGTGGAATCTGACGACTCAAGCGATTATTCTCGTTACAATTCGTCAGAATCGTCTCCTAGGAGGAATCACAGAAAGAAAAGACATGGTCATAGGCATGGGGAGCACCGGAGTGGAAGAAGTTCGGAGAGAAAATCTTCGAGGAAAAGGACTTATCACGCTCGTGCTAACGAGCAGGACCATGACTAGATGAATTTCCCCTCTAGGAACGAGTATGCCGACTAGCGGAATTCGGAGTGGCAACATCAGTACACTTTGACATCCGAAGAAGGACTCTATTTTCCAAACCACAAACATTTGAGGGCAAACGTCTACAGGACGGGTCATAATTGGAGAGCATCACCGTTATCCTCAGAAATTCTAGCTGGCAACCTCCCAAAACACTTTGACATTTCGAAGTTAGAAAATTTTGATGGGACGTAGGACCCTGATAACCACATCGAACAGTTCAAGAATTTCATGATAAATTTCAATGACAATGATAAGTTGCTGTGTAGAGCGTTTTCTCAAACTTTCAAAGGGGTGGCCTCCAAGTGGTATAACAGGCTTCCACAAGGCTCGATAAAGAATTTTGACATGTTCTGGAGTATCTTCAGACAACACTTTGTGGGGAGCAAAAGGTTTCGAGCTAATGGGGACACTATAATCTATTGCAGGCAGAAAGTGAGGGAAAGCTTGAAGCACTACACCAATCGATTCGTCAAAACAAAAACGGGCATGGAGTATTGTAAAGATTCTGTGGCACTCGCGGCATTCAGGATGGGGCTACTCCCCGGATTATTAAAGGACACGGTAGCCGAAAGTCAGGAAATGACTTTCGCGGCACTACTGGATCAAGTTGAGAAGAGGATTTTAGTGTAGGAGACTCAAGCATCCGAGAAAGGGTCATGCGATCAGTTGGAGAAAAACCAATTTCAAAGGACTGACTCCAATAATCAAGGGCCGCGTACTAACGTTCCAGCTAAGATTACGGGTCAGTATTCGCTGAGGCCGAAAACAAACTATAATAACCAGCAGAATTATAACCAAAGCACGAGGCCATTTTCGAACAAATGGATCCGTCCGGATTATTTTGCGGAGTTAACGGAAAATGTGGCTACAATATTCGATAAGGCAAGATCAACGGTGCAGTTCAGAAAACTTTTTCTGATTCAAACTCCGAGGGAGAGTAGAAGTGTCAACAAGTTTTGTAAGTACCATGAGGATATTGGACATGACACTAGAGAATGCATTGCCTTGAAAAAAGAAGTGCAAGCTTTGATTGTGACGGAATGTTGTTACATTTTGTGAAGAAGCACTCCAAGAAAAACGTTGTGGTGAAAGCTGTCCCCAAAATTGCTGATACAACGATGGTGATATTTGAGGAGGTGGATGTTTTTTATATTGAACAAGAGTATTTGGATCCCAAGGAAGGGAGAAACAATGTGAACATGGTGGAGGAAACTATTCCAAGAGGGAAAGTACATGATCTGTGTGCTTTTTTCGAGTTGCTAGCTATCTTTGGGGGAGACACCATGGCAGGGAACTCTAATAGTTCGTGGAAAAGACATATGGTAAACTTGACCACACATATTGAGGCAGGTTTTCGGCACAGATGCATCGATTGCCATCTCCCATCATATGTTTTGACGATGATGATATGAGGAATGTACCGGGCCCACATGAAGATGCGGTGGTCATCGCTGAGGGTATAGCTGGAGACCAAGTTCAGAAGATACTCATTGATACAGGAAGTTCCGCCAATATTTTGTTTATGAGTACCTACAGGAGGATTTCTGACCCACCTGTCATACGGCCATCCGACAGAACTATAGTGCGCTTTACGGGAGCAACAACAATAATCGTTGGGGAGTTTCAGTGTGTGGTAGAGTTGGGTCGTTGGCCGTTTAAAAAAGAAGTAGAAGTATTGTTTATAGTGGTAGACGCACCAACTTTGTACAATGCGATTCTGGGTCGCTCTTGGTTGTCCTGGATGCATGGCGTTATCTCGACGGTACACCAATGTCTGAAGTATGTGGTAGGGAATAATATAGGAACAATAAGGAGCAGCCAGAAGATGGATCGAGAGTGTTATCAGATATTTTTATCCTCAAAAGGAGTTTGGGGAGAAGCATCAGAAAAGGCATAGCAATTAAAGGGGACTTGCTCGGAGATCATTCCCTGTGATGATCCGAGGGAGGCCCCCGGATTTGTGGTTTCGAAGGAGGACCACGAGGAGCACAAGTTTGATGAGGGAAAAATTCTGAAGATTGGAGTACTACTTTCTTTGGAGTTCAGATAACGTTTGGTTACATTTTTGTCAACAAAGTTGGATATGTTTGCTTGGTGTGCACAGGATGTTACGGGAGTACCACCGGAAATTATATTTCATAAACTGCAATACGGAGGGATGTTCGGCCTATTGTTCAGAAACGGAGACCGGTCTCTCAGGAAAAGTCTACAGTTATTCTATCGGAAGTGGAACGATTATTAAGCATAGGCCACATTCGAGAGTCGCAGTACCCCATACGGGCTTCAAATCCTGTCTTGGTCAAGAAAAAGAATGGAAAGTGGAGGATGTGCGTGGATTTCACAGACCTGAATAGAGCCTGTCCCAAGGATCCTTTTCAGGTACCCAAAATTGATCAGTTAGTGGACTCTACTTTGGGTAATCGATTGTTGTCCTTCATGGATGCTTATTCGGGATATAATTAAATCAGATTGGATACAAAAGATGAGGAGAGCACATCGTTTATTACTAGGAGAGGATTATACTGTTATAAGGTCATGCCCTTTGGCCTAAAAATGCGGGGGCAACTTATCAGCGCTTGGTCAACAAAACATTTGAAGGGAAAATTGGTAGAAATGTTGAAGCATACATCAACGATATGCTGGTAAAAAGTTTGCAAGACGAACATCATTTCTCCGACTTAGATAAGACTTTTGACAATCTGCGCAAAGTCAATTTAAAATTAAACCCAGAAAAGTGCATTTTTGGGGTACGGTCGGGGAAGTTCCTTGGCTACATGATAAGTGAGCGGGGGATAGAAGCTGACCCAGAACAGATAAATGTATTGATAATTATGACGCCACCGCGGAATATCAAGGAAGTCCAGATTCTGACAGGGAGATTGGCGGCATTGAATAGCTTTATTTCTCGTTCATCGGATAAATGTGCGCCTTTCTTTAAGGTATTGAAAAATATGAGACAATTAATTGGACTGAGGAATGTTCAGCCGCTTTTCTCCAGATTTAAGAATATTTAATATCCCCGGAGACACTTTCCAAACCTTTGGTAGGAGAAAAGTTGATTGTCTATGTGTCAGTATCAGATTGTGCAGTCAGTGTCGTTTTACTCCGAGAAAAGATCGATATGTTAAAACCAATCTATTATGTCAGCAAAAGTTTTTTGGATGCTGAGAAACGATACCTTAAGTTAGAAAGGTTAGCCTTGGCAGTGGTAACAACGGCACGAAAGATGAGACCATATTTTCAAGCCCACCCTATTGTGGTTCGAACAACATTCCCCCTAAAAGGTTTGTTACAGCGACCAGATATCTCTGGGAGGATGACAAAATGGTCAGTTGAACTGGGATATTTCGACATCACATTCGAGCCGCAAATGGCGATAAAAGCTTAGGTTTTAGCAGATTTCCTAGTCAAATTCCACTCATAAAGGGATGACATAGAGGTTATTGACCACTCGGGAATATCCGAATGGTTGGTTCGACGGATGGGGGGTCGAATAATTCTGGAAGTGGTGCGGGAGTCCAATTAATCTCCCCAGAGGGGATATCCATGTTCCAAGCTATCCGATTTGATTTTAAGGCAACTAATAATGAGGCGGAGTATGAGGCAGCGTTGGCAGGACTGCGACTGGCTCAGGTGTGCGGAGCCAGGAAGGTTAAATTGCTTAGTGACTCACAGTTGGTAATAAATCAGGTTTTGGGAGAGTCTGAGGCGAGAAAGGATAAGTAGGTCAAGTACTTGAAAGTTCTGAAGGAATTGGCTTCCGAATTCGATGAGGTTCAGTATGAGCATGTTCGACGGGATGCAAATGTCGTCCCTGATTCACTAACAGCGGCTTCGCGGTTGGAAGATTATCAATGGGTCCTAATTCACGAGTATTCTTCGGTTGATGACAGTCCAGAGCACTCAATGAATTTGGAGGAAATCAGCAATGTGACCACGAATGATTGGAGAAGAGAAATCACAGATTTCTTGGAAAAAGATAGCCTACCCGCGGAGAAGTCTGAGGCCAGGAGGGTCAAGTTTAAGTCTTATGGCTATGTTATGTTAGGGGGAGTTCTATATAAGAAATACATGAGCACACCGTTGCTTAGATGTTTAACCAAGGATGAGTCGCAGTTTGTCCTATCTCAATTACACGACGGGGAAGGATCAACCCATTGTGGGTATAAAGCGTTAATTCGGCGGGTATTTCTGGCTGGTTATTATTGGTCTACCATTTCTTCAGATGCGAACGACTTGGTAAAGCGGTGTGATATGTGCCAGCGCTACGCCAACACAATACACAAGCCAGGGGTGTTCTTAGAGAGTATTTCTGAAGCGGTACCATTTGATAGGTGGGGCATTGACTTAGTTGGGCCCTTACCAATGGCATCTGGTGGGAGGCAAACCATAATAGTAGCTGTGGATTATTTTTTCAAATGGGTGGAAGCGGAACCTCTCACAGGAACAAAAGCAAAAGATGTAATCAGGTTCGTGGTCTCGAACATTTGTTGCAGGTTTGGAGTACCAATAAAACCCTCAACAGACAATGGGCCTCAGTTCGATAATAAGGAGTTCAAGAGTTTTTTTTCCTTTCCAGGGGCATACAGCAATGTTTTTCCGCCCCATTCCATCCCCATGCAAATGGTCAGGTGGAGGTCACCAATCGTACAATTTTGGATGGGTTGAAAAAGAATTTGGAAGGGAAGGCTGGAAATGGCCCGATTATTTACAAGAAGTATTGTGGGCTTATAGAACGACGCCTCGAACAACAACTGTTGCATCTCCGTTTGCCTTAGTATACGGTATGGAGGCTGTTGTCCCTTCGGAAATTGTCTTCCCATCATACCATGTGGCAACTTACACAGAAGATTCAAACGATCAAAGCAGAGCCTTGGAATTAGATTTGGTGGAAGAAAAAAGACGACGTGCTCAGTTAAAATCCTTGCATTATCAAACATTGATGAGGAGTAGGTATGCTTCTAAAGTAAAGCAACGAGATTTCAAGGTGTGGGACAAAGTGTTACGAAAAGTTTTTCTGTACACCAAAGAGAAAAGCCTTGTAAAGTTGGGGCCAAATTGGGAGGGCCCTTATGAAATCATGGAGAAAGTAAAACAAGGGGCATATATATTACAAGACAAAACAAGGAGAGATCTTAGGCATCCATGGAATATCGAACACTTAAAATTGTATCTAGAATAAGGAAGCAGTTAGCAAGTGATTATTTTCTTTTATATATTTTCAGGTTTACACAATAGCGAGGGCATACTCTTTCCTACCCTGCTAGGCACAGGAAGGTTTTAACGAGGTGTCAATATGAGCTGATCAATACAACTGCATGTTTTTTTGCCTCGAATTATTCTGTCTAAGACAATGTCTTTTGTGCCTCGAACTATTCTGTCTAAGACAATGTCTTTTTTGCTTCGAACTATTATATCTGAGACAATGTTTCTTGCCTCGAACTATTCTTTCTAAGCATGCCTTAGAGCAGCATACAACGAATATTACGATGAAAATCGACATAAAGAAACCATTCAACGCAAGTTGGCACACTTATTGTTTCTTCGAATAAAAAAACGTGTATGTGTAACGATTAACGAGTTCTAAAATTTTCATTTCACAAACAATGGCATACACAAATGTTCGAGGAGGATTCGCTTCAGATAAATCCAGATGGATTACAAACATTTCCTTAAACATAAATTGTACACAAAACTTGACAAAACATCCTAACACTTGTCTTACAACATTTATCTAGTTGGAAGTTTCCGAGGCATCGCTATCCTCGGAATCCGATGACTCACTCTCACTAACCACTATGTTAGGAGGACGAAGATCAGGGGAGACGAGCTTCCAGAAACTGCCTAAATTATACTCAGGGTACTCTGCATGAATCTGGGTGATAAGCCCAGCTTGGATTGTAGCATCCCGGTTGTTGAGATTGTCCGCACACTTGGCGCATAAGAATTTACGGCTTTTTCTTTCTATTCCTCAACCTGTCTCGGAAAGTCTTCAATCCTCTTCGCCAACTTTTTCCGGTCCTCTGTCACTTTTCCATAATCAGTAACGCAATCATTGAATCCTTTGCATGCGATATGATGCGCTTTCTGGTATTCTGCCACCAGTTTTTCTTAGGCCTCCGTCTTCTTCTGGTAGAGGTCTCTTTCTTCCTGGCAGCATCTTTTGAGCATAATAACATAATTTTTGGAGGCAGAAAACCTCTCATAAAGTGCATCTTCTTGACTCTCTATAATGGAGTGTTGATTCTTTGCCTCTTCAAGTTGAGAGGCGGCAAGAGAAGCTTTGAATTTGTAATGGTTCTTTCGGTCTTCTAGATGTCGCATTCTTCTCCCCATGTTGACAGAACCATGAAGAAGGTTGCGAAGACTTAGTGAAAATTAGTCATGCTAGGGAATCTCGAAGGAGCTGGAAGCTGAGCCAAGTGTTGTGGGGTCAAAATCTGAAGACTCACTAGTTAGAACGTTGATATCGACACTTTGAGGAGGATCACTTCAGGGAAGTAGGAGCGGTGCCAGTACGGGGGAGTTTCCAATTGGAGAAGGACTTGAAGCCTGGGTAAAAGGAGAGTTGGGGGTTTGACTTGAATTTTCCCTAACCTCCTTTTCAGGTTCACTTGACACATCTTAGGCCTCAGTGCCCTGAGCAATTTCTCAAGCATCATCTTGTGTTTTTGTGTGTTCGGATAATTCTTGTATGGGTTCCAAGACAACTTTTTGCAGGCCTTCTTTTGTCTTGGCATCTTTCTTCTTGCTCGGATGGACGGATTTCTTTGAAGGAGAAATCGACATAGTTGCCACAGTGTTTGCCGAAGAGGATGGCTCTTGATTAGCAATTAACCCCACAGAATCTGACTGAAGGACTTTGGTGGACACTTCCTCGTCGGACTCACCAAGGTGGTTTTTGGCACGAGAGTGTTTTGGGAGATAAATGACTATGTCCTTCTTGGTCACTCGATCCAACACTTCTTGTTCAGACGGAGGGGTCATCAACTCTCTCATGCTCAACCGGTCAAGGGGATTCAATCTCCAAAGTCGACTCTTGGCCAAGTTGTTATTCATGAAGCACAGGCGGAATCGATTTTCCCAATTTTTTTGGCCTACAAGATGAGTTCGGTGAAGACAATGAAGGAGAAAACTCGTTGCCCAAAATCCTCGAGGCAATGATACATGCTATGAGGGTGAACCACATGTTTGGACTGGCTTGTGATGGGCAGAGGTCTATCTTAGCAAAATACTCGATGAAAAATGGGTCTAAGGGATACCTTAACCCCAAGTTCACTATTTCAGTATAAACATTTAATTCGTTAACCCTAACTGATAAGGGAGTCTCACCTTCCGACGGGAATCTAATGTTGATCTACGAAGGGATGCACCAACGGGTCCTCAGCATGGGCTCTTCCGCATGCGAGAATTATTTATAAGGAATGTTGTGCAAGGCAACCATGTTCTTGTTCTCGATCCCTCGAATGTTGCGGCATATAATGGCATCAAGCTCTAAGGGAAGAGTAATGTCTCCTTTAGATTTGGGAGCGATCCGACGAGCCTGCTCTTCGGAAATTTTTGGGGGAGCGGTAGTCGTTCGACTAGAAGAGCCCGAGGGAAGAATAATGTCTTTGCGCTGCTCTGCTCGAAAAATCGTTAGAGTCTCTGGCTCCGAAGTATCCAAGGCAACTGCTTTCCCTTTAACAGCTAAGGATTTGTTTCGCATTTCTCGAGCATCCTCTTCGGTAATGGTTGTTCTTGAGGGGGAAAATCGAGGGCTCCCAGTTGCCGTTATTGAAGGAGTGGCTGGAAGGCTGGAACCCGAAGAGTCAGTTTTCCGATGAGGGTTTTCAACTGCTAAAGCCACAGGAGGATCTGGGGTTGCTGTGGGAGTTTCTTTGGCACGTTTGCGCTCCTGAGAACTTCTTTTATGATGCATTTTTTTCCCAGGGGAATGTTTTTGGTGTCTATCTTTACCCATGAGTTCGAGAGGACTGAGATCGAAAGCTTGGTTTTGTTGAGAAATTTCGAGGGGTATAATAGCAGCAGAATTTTCCGACGGATGCCAGGAACCGTAGAACGTGGTAACAGACGGTTGGGGTTGAGGCTCAATGTATTCTCCAGCAGCAACGCTCTCTTGAAATTTCTTACTGATTAAAAGCCACTCTGGAATTCAACAAGGTTTATAAGCTATCTTTCTCTCTTTATAAATTTTTAGAGCGAAATGTTTGAAGCATGAATGAAGGAGCTCAGTATTTATAGAGGAAGATGGGCTTTTAGGGTCAGATAGGCCTGGGGACATTTTCCTTTGTTTGCCTAGGGGCATTATGGGTAACACAGGCACAAATATGTAGGCACAAAAATGATTGATTCCAAAAACGTGGGAGAAGATGAAGAGGCAATCAAATGATGACAAGCATTGAGAAACGGGATAGGATCTCTAAACAGATTTTGTGACATGGAAGTACGATTAATGACATCATAAAAAAAAGGAGTTTTTTTATTGAAGTATGCAAGTTCGCACGGATATTTTCGGTGGAACCAATCCTTGCAATTTATTAGCTACATATGGGAAGCTATGTCATGTTGATACAATCAATTTTGATGAACATTGTTGATGAAGGGCATGGATCAAGCTTTTTTAAAACATTGCAAGGATTGGGGGGGGGCTACTGACTAGTATATATTGCATAACATTTTCGAAGAAGGAAGATGTTTAAGGAGTAAATGATTTTCGAAGAGAGATTTTCGAAGAGAAATTTTCAAAGAAAAAAAATTCGAAGAAAAAACATATTTGACATGGTATTATCCAAGGACAGGTGGAGAATAAAAGATATCCGAGGAAGCGCATTTACGAGGAGCACCGAAACGAACAAGTTAAGATTCGGAGATGTCTTTGTAGTCTCAGTAAAAATATTTTTACTAGGACTGGGGGGCTACTGATGAGGGAGAATAAAGATAAGTAGGAAAATTATAGAAGTGTTTTTATTGGGGAAATATTGTAAAAGATATGAATAGAAGTAGCAATAGGAGAAAATAGAAGTGTATATAGACTAAATGTGTAATAGAAATATTCAGGGACTAAATGTGTAATAAGTAGTGATTAGAGCGTGTGGGGTCCGTTATAATGCTATAAAAGGACCACGCGAGCGGGTGACTTTCTCTCTCAAAAAAGGCGTACTCACAAGAGTCTAGGTTTTCACTGTTTACTCCTCCAAACATTCATCTAACACAAAATCATCCTATAGCTATTTCTTATTTCATCATGGATCACTTAATATTTCCAATAGGTTTTGGTGTTCTTGATACGGAAAAAGAGTGTTGTTCTTTAATTTTAGGAAGATCTTTCATAACCACAACTATAACCTTTGTAGAAGGAGGGAAATTAGTATTTCATACAGAAGATTTTAGTATTTCATAAAGAAGATTAACATGTTATGTTCCATATATTCGATAAAGTAAAGACTAAACCAAATATGAATTCATATTTGGATATTAGTTTTTTATAAGAGAAAAATACAAAAGTCTTTTTGTGACTCTGATCTACGGATATCTTTAAAAAAACTACATATTACACTACAATATGTTAAAGTTGTGGATGCGTTCCAGTGGAAGCAGATAGAACCATTTCAGATTCAGAGCTCTACTTTTGAAGATTATTGAAAAAAACTCGGTAAAAAAGTTTATCATCGACTCGACGGGTTCGGGTACCCATTAAAATAATGAGAGAATGTCGACATTCATCTTTCTCGATAGAGGACTGAATCATCTCTTTATCTTCTTGGGTTTGATTTAGGTATGCGGTGCAAAAGAAAATAGTTAACTTTATCTTTCTCTTCTCACTAACTCCAAAATCGTAAGCATATATTTTTTTTAAATTAGGTTTCGTAAATTATAATTTAAGTTATACTATCCATCTTTTAATTAAATTAATAATGATATATTTAATTTGGATTTAATATTAAAAAAGAAAAATATATTAAAAAGGAAAAATGTTTAAAAAATAAAAAAATATAAAATAATGTTGAAATATAAAATACTATTTTTCAAAATATATTGTATTAATTAATAAATATTTGATACCTATTAATACTTAATATATAGTTTTGGTACATGTTAATAATATAAATTCAACGTAGAATAATATTTTTCAAAATATAAGATATCAATCATAATTAGCAAATATTTTACATTTTTGGTATGTTATTAATAATTAATATATGGTTTTAATATATATTAATATATTTTTAATTAATCAATAATATTAATAAATCTCAGACTATAAAAGTAATATAAGTAAGTATAGTTTTGGAGGAAAAAAGAAAAAATATTAAAACAAATGTAAAATCAACTTTAATATCTAAATATAAAATAATATTATGATAATATATATTATTAAATAATATATGATTTTGGCTTACAGAATACACTTGCTAATATTAATAATTTAATTTTAAAAAAATTAATAAATAATATTAAATAATTTATTATTCTACATTGATATTAATTTAACAGGTATATCCAATGGTTTGGATTGGGTACTCGTGAATTTGTTTTAAAAACATAACTCCAGGAAATAAATTTCCAACCCCAGGATCCATCGATAAAAAAAAATTAAAACCTGTAACTCATTTCATCGAACCAGATACCCGCAGGTTCGGAAGAATTATCATCCATAAATATGATAATAATAAAAGATTGTTAAGAGTGACTATCTGTTTTGTATGGTGTACCGCCATTCTACAAAAAGAAAAGCACACACGCAAGCTTTATAAATGATAAATTACAATCGTATTACTCTTCGGCTTCCATATATAAACATAAGATGAGAAAGTTTAAACCAAAACATCACTAATGGAAGGCCTATACACATTCAGATAAAGCACATTACTACAGCTACAGAAAATAATGCTAATATTTGTTAAAAGTAATATTTCCCTGTGATTTTGAACTACAAACCTTTTTTAAAAGGTTTTTCTGTTTCCAGACAGACCGAAAAGAAATGTGGATCCTATGCACTAGAAGAGAATGTATCTATTTAAGAACACAATTCATAATGTTCTACAAGTCTTAAACTTAAGTTAGGTTGTAGAGTCCTACACATGCTCTTGTTGCCTTCAGCAATTAAGTATCGACTGAGAATTACAGCATAAAGCACCTTACTCTTATACTCTTAAAGACAATTAGGACGGCAACAGCTACCTAATTCGACCCTACCTTCAATAATATCCTCTTACCGAAAGAAACATACTTCTATTGTCTAACACATTAATTATTTCAAATTTCATCTCATTTTGATGTTTTAAGCTATGATGAAATTAAAATGCATATGCATTTCTAGGTGTCAACTGATTCTGGGTGAGGTACTACCAACTTGCGTCCAGCTTGGTTTTGAGCCTCAAAACTCAGATGTCAGCCCAGAACCCAATACCTATTGAACCAACTAATTTTCTTTTCAATGCTTCAAGATAACCAAATGGTTCAATTACCGCAATAAGCTCAATGATAGAGATTACTTAAAATGCAAATTCTGAAAGATCCACAAGCAATACAGACATATATGAAGGCTTAAAATCATTCCTAAATATATCAAGCAGTTGAAAATATGTGTTCGAAAATCACATTAACAGTTTAAGAAAGACATGAGCCGGTAGAATTAACAAAGTGTCAAAGAGAGCCAATTCATATAGTCAGCTTTGACATCAGAAGCGCCAGAATGCCCACAAACAGGTGAGAGCTCTAGTGACCATATTTCTGAAACTCCCACTCACTATTATCTGTTAAACAAAAAACACAGCATGGGTCAATAGCAAGATCTAAAAGGCAATACTACAATGGATAAAAGTGGAAATAGGCATACCCAATGGACACACTTGACGAGTCTTAAGCCAGCGGCTGATGCAGTGGAAGTGAAACGCATGGTTGCAAACTCCTATATATACAAACAGAAACCTTCTTTATCAGCAGAATTCGAAGTATCTTCACATAATAAACATACAGGTTGAAGAAAAACAAAACTTTGAAACTAAATTAAGCAACTAGCTAAAGAAGTACTCTATTTGCAGGAAACTTGATTCGATAACTTAGTAGGTAATAGTAGTTTTGGACAAAAGTAGGAGACCCATTCATATGAAGAACAATCATGAAAATTGTAGCTTATCTTATAAAAAAATCCAGCACGTAAAAGGAGTGCACCATTCACCCACTTGTCTAGCATAAGTTTTCCATGCCAAATTTAACTAACCAAAAATGAGAGCACTACAATAATATCTCCGACTTGGTTTCATGATCTTAACAATCACTTAGGACTTTATATGTCACTAGAATTTAAGAATATTCCAATATCAAGGTCAGCTAATATTTACTTCCACAAGTAGAGGGTTGATTGGTGCCTCATGAAGAGAAGCCAAGTTTTAAGGTTAAAACAACATTATAAAATGAAAAAAGAGAACTAGTAAAAAACGTGCTAGTGAAAAATAGTAAGAAAAAGATAAGTGAAAACTAAATGCAGACAAAAAACTAACTTTTTTTTCATGCATCTTTTTAATTCTTGTTTAAGCCAAAAAAAACTTATGTTAAGATTTAAAAGTAAGACCCAACCAAAACACTCATACTGTTTATCCTAGCAAATTAACAGCTAAAGTGGAAACCTGAAAAGACTCCTAGGACATCGAAAAAAAAGTCACAGTAGCAGGGATAGCAAGACTGTATACAACTTCACTCCCGCCTGACACTGTGCCATCATTTCTAGATTCTGAAGTCTTATGACAACTTAGACAATCTAGTACCGTTTGCTGATCTTATGATACTTAACTTAGTGAGCCTGTTTGAGTGGAATTTGAATAACAACCTAACCTACATCCAGGCAAAACATATACAGACAAAGAGGGTCTTGCAAAAGCCATCTAGAGGTATTAAAATCAGTCAGCCAAAAAGAAAGACAACAATAGTTGAGAATCACCACCGCATGCATACACAGTGGTTTGCTTTGTGTAGTCCTGCAGTGGCTCAATTTATCTTTTCAGACATAAATAAGACTTGTTACCCGAACATATAAGGGCAGCCATTTTTTCAGTCGAAAGTGGCCTAGTAATGAATCATAGAGCTCTATAGAGTAACAAAGTTGAACAAAAAAGGAAAACAGATCATGGGAACAAAGCTACTACTGCTCCTTTTAGTTCTTGCACTAGGTTATAAGGTTAAAAATCAGGCATAACTACATATATTAACTATAAGGCAGGTAGAGAATGATTGTTGTGAAATTAGAGGTAGTAAACAAACCACTAGTTGGATTACTATTTACAAACAGAATGTAGACCTTAACTAGCTAGTGTTTTGTTATGCCACTTATTAAGAAGCAAACAGCACTATACATACTACAAACCTGAACATGATTAAGACAATTATCTTTCTGTAGAAACTAGTTACCACCTACTAAGTGAAACACAAGTTCACATGTAGGGTAGCAAAATTAATAAGCTTTACTAATCTGCCAGTAGCCCCCGTACATACTATGCTAACATTATGGTATCTAATTCCCCGATGGACAAGCAAACTAAATCAAATTCAAATTGACAAGCCAACCACAACCTGAAAAAGTTATCTCAGCTTAACATAATAGCACTCGGTTCTCCACCGTTTAATTTATAAACAAAATCTTAGACCATAACTAGTTAGTGTTTTGTCTCAGGCTTAAACAAATATTAAAAAACAATATACACAATAAAAATCTGATCAGCCAAGAGTATGGAAGGAAGATATATATAGACTGACGTGAAAAGCATTAAACTACCAAATGCTTTAACGATGATTTCGAATTCTGTCGTTGTTAGTAAGCTCGAAACAAACAAAGAGTACTTCTCTATTCATTCTCTTTCTCTAATTCTTCACTCGACTATAAGGTTAAAATATCATGCATATGGTACAGGAAAGGAGTGAACACTTAGAATCAAAGCTAAACTTACCCCAAGCAACAGTGCATTCCTCGCTAGTGGCGCTAGCCTGGTTTGCCTGGCACTCAATGCCTAGAATCGTTAAAACAGATAAAAAACCATAAATTCTCAATTAAAATTGAGCAAGAACACAAACTTCCTCTGTAAAACTCGATGAATAAACTCACAGAGATCCATGATGTGGTTCCTACAGATCGCACAGTTATCAACGACGATATCTGCAAGAGTCGACAACAATCAATACCTAATATTTAAAAACCCTAGAATACACAACAAAACAAATACCATGTAAAACAAACAAATAGGCTAGGATTGGAGTTATCTGAGATACGTACCCCAGGCCCAGAGGGAGACGGCGCTCCACTTTTTTATCTCGAAGCGCTTGGGCTTCTTGGAGGAAGACGAAGAGGCGGCGTTGCTAGACGAATCACCGACGGGAACCATCGGCACATCGGAGTCCAAAGTCGCCATTAACGATCTGAAACGAGAAGAGCCTAAAACCCTAGATCGAGCGAGGTTGGGTGATTGGGTTCGATTTTTGGGAGAAGAAAGACGGGTGAAGATTTTATAAACACAAATATGAAGACATCATGACACTATTTTATTAAAACCACATATTTTTAATTTCCGAAAACTGTTTCAAGAGAAAATTCTATTACTATGAATAAAAGTTATAATTTTAATTTTCAAAAGGAAATTATATTTGCAGGTCTAAAGCATTAAATTAATTGAAAGAGGGTTCATGCAAGAATAATTAAGGCATACCCGAGTAAATACAATCACATCAAGTTAGGGGGACGGAATGAAATAACATAAGGGTTCATACTAAAAAATTTCATAATAGTATTAAAGCCCGGCTTTTCCGAAATAAAATCATCTCTATTAACAATGAGTTTGGAGTTACCGTCTCAACTCCGACCAGTGTGGCCAACGTTTTTGTGATATAGTTTGAAAACTCTTTTGGTACGAGACATTCTGATGGTTATCCGGATTTGGAAAATGTTTCCCCCCTTCTTTCTTCTAAAGTTACCATTTCTGACCAGGAATCGATGATTCGATAGATCTCTTGTGACGAGATCAAATCCGCTCTTTTCAGTATTGACAACAATAAATCTTCGGGTCCTGATGGTTTCAACTCCTCCTTTTTTAAATCTAATTGGAGCACTGTTAGTCATGACATCTGTAACGGTGTCCTCGAACTTTTCTGCACCTCCTCTCTAGACCCCTCTTGGAGTTCCACATCTATTGCTCTTATCCCAAAAAGGACTCCCTCTCGGGGCCTGCCGACTTTAGACCTATTGCTCTTTGTAATGTCCTTTACAAGATCATCTCAAAAAAATTAGCCAATAGAATTAAGGATTATTTCCCCTATCTCACTGATAATTCCCAATCGGTCTTTGTGGCGGGAAGAAATATCTCGGATAATATTCTTTTATCCCAGGAGCTTCTGCGTGGGTATCATTTTAATCACAACAACAAAAGGATCGCTCTCAAAATCGACTTAATGAAAGAATTTGATAATGTTAGTTGACACTTCATTCTTGATATCCTTGTTGCTATGAATTTCCCCGAGAAGATGATCACTTGGATCATTAAGTGTATATCCTCTCTATGGTATTCTATTAACATTAATGGAGACCCGTATGGCAACTTCAAAGGTAGGAAAGGATTGAGACGAGGAGATCCTTTCTCCCCTTTCTTTTTGTTCTTGTCATGCAAGTTATCTCCAGCATTCTTAAGGAGAAAAGTAAGGATAAACAGTTTCGTTTCCATTGGAAATGTCAAAAGCTCAAAATCATTAATCTCTGCTTTGCAGATGATCTCATGATTTTCTGTCATGGTGATGTTAAGTCTCTCAGTCTTATTAAAGAGGCCACTGATAAGTTCAATTCCCTTTATGGTCTAAAAGTCAACCTGACCAAAAGCCATATCTTCTTTTCGGGTATTGATGATTCCCTTCGAGTAGATCTTCTATTGATCTTGGGATTCATGGAAGGCTCGTTGCCCGTTAAATACTTAGGAGTCCTCCTTCTCACTAATCATCTCACCCACTCGGATTGTCGTCCTCTTCTCCACAAAATTACTTCTTGTATTAATTCTTGGACCTTTAATCATCTTTCGTATGCCGATAGACTTCAGCTAATTAAGTCTGTTTTATTCGATGCTTAGGTCTATTGGTCTTCTATTTTTATTCTCCCCTCTAGAATTCTCAAAGAATTGTCCCAAAATTTTCATCATTTTCTTTGGTCGGGTACTGCCATAAAAATCTATGGTGCCGAAGTTGCTTGGGTTATGGTTACCTTGCCTACTATAGAGGGCGGCCTTGGGATTCTGGACCTAAAAATATGGAATCAGGCGGCTCTCCTAAAACACCTTTGGTATATCATAAGTAATAATAATCATTCCATTTGGAGTGATTGGATTAAAATGAAAAAAAAAATGGTAATTTTTGGAACCTCTAGATCGGATCATCTTCCTCTATGATATGGAGGAAAATTATTCGTATTTACCATTTGGCTAGTAATTTGTACAGGGTGGCCATCGGAAATGGCTCGAGCACATTCTTCTGGTACGACCCATGGCTACTATCCTCTTCACTTGCATCTCACTATGTCGACAATACATTTTTTTACTCCAGGCTTGGGAAGAATCTAAAAGTTTCGGATATCATTCGTAACGGAATCTGGAATTGGCCTTCTAATATTAGATCGGCGAGATCTCGAAGCCGCGCTAATCTGTTGAAGATCCCCAACCTAATCCTCTCTCTCCCGTCTCCCAACCTCGAATCCATTGACATCCCTTTCTGGAAGGCGAAGGCTGGATGCAATTCCTTTACAATCAGAGACACGTATATTATTATTCATCTTCCTAACCCTAAAGTGGGTTGGGTTGGGTTAGTCTGGAATAGATTCAATATTCTTCGTCGTTCCTTCAGTTCTTGGCTCGATGTTTTAGGCAAGCTTGCCATCAAAGACAAGCTTATCAGTTGGGGTTACAATATCTCAACTGATTGTGCCATATGCAACTCTGAATCTGAAATTATCTCTCATCTTCTCTTTGAGTGCAGTTTTGCCTAGAGTATCTGGACTAACGCTAGTAATAAATTAGGTTTCCCTTTTTCGAATATTAGCCGTTAGTCTTGGATTTCTGCAATGTCAACATGGTCTCAATCTCGTAACCATAGTATTTGGCATGTTTGCTTTGTCGCGGTAATTTACCACATCTAGAAGGATAGGAATTCAAGAGTATTTGGTTCCCCTCCGGCCAATGCCTCCATGGTTTCTCACCGTATCTTATCAGATCTACGATATAGATTCTAAGGCCCCAATACTAGATGGCCGGTATAATATCTTAGTAATGGTTTTTATTTATTGCAGGTCCCGTCTTGGTGAGTGCAGCTCGAGTTTTTTCTACTCCATCACGTAGATTCTATTGGAGATGTTCGGCATCTGTCTCAGAAGACCATTCTGTAGGACCAGTACTCTTCTACTTGTTAGACTGGATCTTATTTTTTCTTATTTGATATGATCTTATGCTATTTCATTTCGTCCCCGTGACTTGATATGATTGTATTTACTCGGCGTATGCCCTAGTTTTCTTGTATGAACCCTCTTTCAATTAATTTAATGCTTTATTACACACAAAAAATAGCAAACATAAGATCCAGTCTAGCAAAGTAGAAGTGTACTGGGCCTACAAAATGGTCTTCTGAGGCAGCTGGTGAACATCTCCAATAATACCTACGTGATGGAGGGGAAACAACTCGAGTGGCACTCACCGAGACGGGACCTGCGATAAATAATATTTTAATATGAAATTAAATATATCGATAAATAATTGTTAGATCTTACATTTTTTAAATTCAAATTTAAAAAACCACAATATCTTAATTTTGAATCATAATAGTTTTTTTTATATAAAAAAATCATAATAGTTTGATGATATTTTAATTTTAAATTAACAAAATTAAAAAAATATAGAATTTAGAGACGAGAATAACCCCACCCTTGTTATAAAATATATATCAAACTTTAAATATATATTTTTGGATAACTTTTTAATTAATTTCTAAAAATATTTTAAAATAAAATTCTCTTGCTATCAAAGATAATTAGAGTTAGAGGCCCCACAATTTTAATTCCAAAATTATATTTGTTGGTTTGATTTTGCATCCGGTATTTTTAACGTAAAGCTAAATATATCCATGGTATGTTGTTAGATTTCACATTATTTTTTAGTTCTTTTTTAATTTAGAATTAAAAAAGTCAAAATACTTCAAACTTTGAATATGTGGTAGTGCGATAATTAATTACCATTAGTTGATGATATTTTGTATTTTTCAACTTTAAAGTGAAAAATAGGTTGAGAAAAATATGAAATCTAACAAAAATAATAAAATGGGATTTAGCTACATTCTTATTATAAAAATATATATCCAATTATATATATATATATATATATATATATAGAATAAATAATTTTCAGTATCCCATCTAATAAATTCGTGAATGTTGCACTACAAATCTTATATAATATAATTAAAATATATAAATGAATAAATAAGTTTAAATTTTATGTTTTTTTTTTATTTTGGTGTATTTTTCTTTATCAGTTTTTTTTACTATTTTGAATTTATTTAGTTACCACTTCATCTACTTTATCTTCATCATAGTAGGTTGAAGCTACAAAATCATTTATTTTTTAAAATTATAGTTAAGTTTTCTTATGATTTTAGTTTAGTTTATTGTTTTTTAAATTATTTATGTAAAATCTATAAATTTAGAGTTAACTAAATAATTTCAAAAAAATTATGTTATTTCTAATTTATGTAGTTTGTAATTTTATTGATTTTACAATTTCAGTATTCTGCAACTTCGTTCAACTTGTAGTAGTCAATACATTCTTTACATATTATTTTTCAAATAATTTATATCGTGCGTGTACTCGTTCCAAATTTTATTTCAAACAAAAGATATGTCAATACTAATATATCTAGTTATAACAAAAATAAATCGGTTTGAGGTACTTTTGTAATTTTAATTGAATTTATTTTTGAACTCTTAGAGTTTTAGTAGGTTTATTTATTTATTTTAGTTTTTTACAATTTCTTTTAAACAAAGTTTTCCAACTAAAATATATAATTTAATTACTTTATTAAAACAAAATTAGTAGGAACAACTCTGAAAATGAATATATAATGCTAAGAACACGTCACATGCAAAAATATAATTTTTGATCGTTGGGTTCTTGTATCGGAGTTATGAGTTTATTAAAAATGGTAATATTATTGAATATGTGTACAATTTAATTTTCAATTTATTAATATAGCTAATGATTTTTATATGGATTTGTATGTTTCAAAATCACTATCATTAATTTTTTATTTTTTGGAAGGAACCTGCAACCGTTATTCAGAGTGCAACCAGAAGGTAAACCACACAAGGTGACATGTTCAGCTGATAAATCGTATGTAAAATGACTCGAACTCATGACATTTAATCACAAACATGCCTTACTCAACCAACTCGGTTACTCCATTGGGGCAAATCATTATCATTATGTTTTGGAATAATCTTGTATTTGATTAAATCATCAACATTATAGTTTTATCGAAACTTGTATGATTGATTTTTTATTTTACTTAGGTTTTCAAAAGTTCATTAATTCCATATTTTGCCAGTAGTAATTATGAAAGTTTAATCACACGATTTTCATGAGCTTATTTAACATATATTTGGTAAAAGATGATTTTGCAAGTTTAATAATTCATGTTATAATTTTAGTCATCTCATATCTTCAAGTAATAATTTTGTAAGCTCATCGACACTGTTTTTCAATAATTAGATTATTAAATATATTTTTTAAATAATAATTTTACAACTCTAACTACATTGTTTTCTACAAATTTCATTACAATATTTTTTTTCCATAAAAGATCATTTTACAAGTTCAATTACATATTATTTTTGAGAAATTATCATATGTATCTTACTAACTTTCAAAATTATCAATAGGTATCTTATTTATATTTCCTATCAATGGCTATATCTTATATTTCATTATTCAAAATTAAACCAAAATTCAAATAATTCTCCAAAAATGTTACACGTACGTAAATTAACTATACAACAAGGTGTCATATTTTATTGTCCATTGTCAAATTTTATTATATTTATAAAAGAATCGCATGAATATTCAAGATAAAAAATGTGGATACACAACTTTTTCTTGAATTGCCTATATTCAATTTAGATTGATAAATTAAATATGTTCATGTGTCATCGAGAGAATATAATCTTATTGAACTTTGTGAGCTCAAATACCTAAAGCTGAATTAAATAATTATTTGTTATATTATATTTTAAGCAAACTATATTTATATACAAAAATATCCATGATATTATCACAAACCTTAATTATTAAAGCTTGATTATCTTTCTTATAAATCCAATATTTACAATAGCAAATATAATTTAATTTTTCCACATGAGAGATTCCAATTATAATATATTTCAATCTCACGATTGGAATATCATTTATACTAAAGTATGTACAAAAAAATGATTTCATATTAATAAGTAATCCAAAATTCCTTATGTTTTAAGTAATAACGGATAAAGAATTACAAAGATCATTTCATTTGAAGGTAACATTTTCTACACTATTAATATTTCCAACTATCACCTAAATAAACTTAGACTTTTCAAGGTACATAACATGAGATTTTCACGACCATGTATCATAACATGACAAAATATATGAGATATATAATAGTAAAATTGAGTACTGAATCATTTATTGAATTGTATACAAAACTTAACTTGTCATGACAATATCATATTTTGCAAGTATTTTAGGATTTTGTGTTATGATATTACATTTTTTAGAATCACTTACTCGATATCTATTTTATTTTAATCTACCACATCTAGATAATGCTCTGGCATATGCCCGAGATCTTGAAACATCGCTTATAGCTTTGGAAAAATGTTAAGGCTAAGATGTTGAGCCTCAAGCAAAGGAACTAAACTAGTTCTTCAGTTTCTTCTAAATTCAGAGATGAAACGTGCTAATTTACGTCCTCGTCTGCTTCTAGATTCTGGTTATTTTCCACCAAGCCCATACATTGGTTGTGCAACTCTAAACAAACAAGTTATTTTGATATGTTAATCATAGAATGATAATCATGAAATGAACAAATAGAATAATCACCAGTTTACTCATTAGCATTATCAAATGTATTTTGGGCTAAAGTTGAGGTAAATATTTTTAAAGCTTCTCTTGTTGGTGTTAATGAACATTTTGCAACCATCGAAGCAAGTCTTGAGACAACCAGAGCTGAAGGCAGACTCTATTCTTCATCATCCTCTTTAGTGATTTTTTTTCAATTCCTCTATTTCCCATTATTCATAATAGTAGTCAATAAAATTTCACGCAAAGCTTTGAAAATTATTATAGTAAAATTGATATTGTGGCCCAAACCCATAACTATCTAGAGTTATTAGACAATCAAAAGTGGGTCTATTTCTTAACCGAGTATCAGATTTGGGATAAATGGGTACTTGAATCAAATTTTATTATATTCAGATTTGATAAGATTGTATTGTATTGCATTTGTTTTTTGTTTCCTTATTTGGTATTAAAGATCTAGAAGATTTTTATTTAAGGCGCTTTAAACTCTACTTTTTGCAACAATGATTTTATTGAAATAAGAAAATCAGACTTTTGTCTACATAAATTTTAATTTCTGAAACCGTAGAAGCTTAAGGTTTAGTATATCCATCAATTTTGCTTCGTGAATATGCATAAAAAATAGGAGCTGATAAGGGAAGATTACAGATCTATGACTCCAATGAATCTTCTTCAGAAATAAAGTATCACATAAAGAAGAATATTCGAAAGAAATATTCAGATAGACATAGATAGATCATCGGTTAAGTCATCGTACTAAAGATTTGAAAGGAAAAAATCAGACGTCTAAGGATCATATTAAGAAAGATAACGTTATGAATGTTCAAAATCAATCAAGAAGTCAAAATTTCGAATATCGTGTAAGTAATCAATACGCAGCTCCTTCCGATGAAGGTCTCTATGCGATGGCTCACGAAGGCCCAAGAGCTAATGTTTACAGAGCGAGTCATAATTGGATGGTCTCCTTTGTCTGTAGAGATACTTTCTGGCAATCATATCGAACAATTTAAAATTTTCATGATTAATTTTGATGACGATAATAGGCTGTTGTGCATGTATTTTCCTCAAACTTGTAAGAGAGTTTCTTCAAAGTGCTATAATCGAATTCTGCAGGGTTATATCAAAAAAATTGATATGTTGTGGAATGTTTTCCGACAGCATTCCATGGGAGTAAGAAATTTCGTGCTAATGGAGACACCATAATATATTGCAGACAGAAGGTTGGAGAAAGTTTGCAAAAATTATACTAATCATTTTTTCAAGTCAAAAACTAATATAGAGTACTGTAAAGATTATGTGGTTTTAACAACGTATCGAATGGGGCTTCTCCCTGGAATACTGAAAGACATTATGGCTGAAAGTCAGGTAATGACATTTGCGGCTCTTCTTGATCAAGTCGAAAAAATAATATTAGTAAAAGAAATACAGATATTAGATATAGGATCTAGTGATCAATTGGAGCAAAACCAGTTTCAAAGATCTCTTGTTACTATTCAACCTCCTCCTCCTCGAATTAATGTACAACCAAAAGCAGTGGACCAATATCCTCTTAGGCCCAGGGTAAATCAGCAAACATATAGTACACAGCAAGTGGCTAGGCCAATATCTAACAAGTGGATCCGACCAGAGTATTTTGCAGATCTGACTGTATGTGTGGCTACCATATTTGATAAAACTCGTGGTCATGTACAATTTCGAAACCCTTTCCCAATTCAAACTTCGAGGGAAAATAGAAACAGTAGGTTTTGTAAGTATCATGAGGATATTGGCCATGACACAAAATAGTGTATTTCTTTAATGAAATAAATTCAGACGTTAATTGAAACTAGAAAATTGACAGATTTTGTAAAGAAGCACTCCCAGAAAAATCCAACGGTTAAAGAAAATCAAAATAATAAGAAATTGCATTTGTTATTTCTAAAGAGATTGATTCTTTTGATATTGCGATAGAATACTTAGATCTGAAATATGGGAGAAAGGATATTAGCATGGGTGGAAGAAATCATCCCAAGAAAAAAGGTTGGTGGTGTATGTGCTTATTTTGAATCTTTAGCAATTTTTGAAGGTGATATTATTGCAGGAAGTTCGAACAGCTCCAGGAAAAGGCATATAGTCAGTATGACTACCCAGTTAGAGGTGGGTGCCTCGACATATCAGTTGTGATCTCCCTCCCCAATAATTGTTTTGAAGACGATGATATGAGAAAAATGGTAGGCCAACATGAAGATGCGGTAGTAATTGCAACAGGGATAGTTGGTGATCATGTGCAAAAGGTTCCAATGGACACAAGAAATTCTGCCAATATTTTCTTTATGAGCACTTATAAGAAAATGGTCAATCCTCCTGTTATCCGACGATCTTCAGGAACTATTATAGGGTTTACGGCGGTGACTACTGAAGTGGTTGGAGAATTTGATAGTGTGGTTGAGTTAGGTCGAGACCTTTCAGAAAAGAGGTTGAAATTCTATTTATCGTCGTAGATGCACCTACATATTAAAATGCTATTTTTGGAAGGTCGTGGTTGTCAAAGATGCATGCTGTTATTTCCGCAGTACATCAATGTCTAAAGTATGTCGTGGGGAATAATATTGGAACAATTAAAAGTAGCCAAAAAATGGCTAGAGAATGTTATCGAATTGATTTATCTTCCACGCAAATTCAAGGGAATGATTCAGTAAAAGCATATGAGCTAGCAGGGACTTCCTTGGAACCAACCCCTTTTGATGATCCAAGGGAGTCCTCTAGTCTGTTGGTTCCCGATGAAGATTATGAGGATCATATATATCTATGAGTAAAAATGTTAAAGATTGGAACAAAGTTGTCTCCAGATTTAAAACAAAGGTTAATTGAATTTTTATCCTCGAAATTGGATATGTTTGCTTGGTGTTCTAAATATGTATTTGGTGTTCCCTCAGAAGTTATTTGTCATAAGTTGTCAATGAAGAACAATGTTAGACCAATAATTCATAAAAGGAGACATTTCTCCCATGAAAAATCTGAGGCGATAATAGCAGAGGTAGAACGTTTAACAAGAGTTAGACATATTTGAGAGTCTGGTTATCCTTTGTGGGCTGCAAATCCAGTTTTGGTATTAAAAAAAGAACGACAAACGGTGAATGTGTGTAGACTTTACAGATTTGAATAGAGCTTGCCCAAAAGATCATTTTCTAATCTCACAGATTGATCAACTGGTAGATTCAACATCAGAGAACCGATTGATTTGTTTTTATGGATGCTTATGCAAGGTATAATCAGATGAAGATGGATCTGAGGAGAACATTTCGTTTATCACTGGAATGGGTTTGCACTATTATAAAGTAATGTCGTTTGGGTTGAAAAATGTAGGGGCAACTTATCACCGTCTAGTGAATAAGACCTTTGAGTCGCAAATACTCTTAAAAGCCCTTACACCTATGACTCATCCTCGAAATATTAAAGAAGTTCAAATATTAACGGGAAGATTGGAAGCACTAAACAGATTTATATCTCGCTCTGCGGATAAAATGCGCTCATTTTTTCCAAGTTCTAAGACATGCAAATTGTTTTAATTGGACAAAAGAATGTTCAGAGGCCTTTCACCAGATTAAAGAGTACCTTTCTTCACCGAAAATTCTTACTAAACGTTTTCTAGATAAGAGATTTTTTGTTTACATAGTTGTCTCAGATTATTCTGTAAGTGTCGTGCTAGTTCTAGAAAAAGATAATATCCCAAAGCCAGTGTATTACATTAGTAAAAGTTTATTGGATACAGAAAAATGATATCTGAAGTTGGAAAAGTTGGCTCTTGCATTAGTAATTGCTGCTAAAAAAATGAGGCCATATTTCCAAGCTCATTCTATTACGGTACGAACGTCTTTTTCATTAAAACTATGCTTTAAAGACCAGTTATTTTAAGGAGAATGACTAAATGGTCAGTTGAGTTATGGGATTTTGATATTTAGTTTAAACCAATATATGCAATCAAAGCTTAAGCCCTAGAGGATGTTTTAATGAAGTTTCATTCTAAGCGGTCAGATGTGGATGTTGATAAGGATAATTTAGAGACTGAATGGATAATTCAAACGGATGGAGGTTCGAGCACGTCTGGAAATAGGGTTGGGATACAGTTGGTTTCTTCGGAAGGAATAACAATGTTTCAGGCAATTCGATTTGGGTTCAAAACAACAAATAATGAAGCAGAATATGAAGCAACTTTAGCAGGGTTAAGGCTTGCACAAATTAGTGGGGCTAAAAACGTTAAGTTAATCCGTGATTCACAGCTCCTCAATAATCATGCATCTGGACAATCTGAGGCTCAAACGGATCATCTAGTAAAGTACTTGAAAGCGTTAAAAGGCTTATATTTAAGATTCAAAAAAATAAACTATGAACATGTTTGAAGAGAAGAAAATTATGTGGCAGATTCTTTGGTCACTGTTTCATATTCTAAGAAATACCCGTGAATTATTACGTTGGAAAATCCATCATTTATTAAAAATTTAAAGCAGATAATTTGGATTATTGATGAAGACATTCAAGTATCCATTTGTGAAAATGAAGATTGGAGGCAAGGCGTTATCAAGTTTTTAGAGAGTGATCGGTTACCAATTAAAAAGTCATTATTTTAAAAAAATGCATTTTTAAATCTCATTGGTATATTATATTTGGGGGAATCTTGTATAATAAATCTTTTAGTAGATCTTTGCTCTGATGTTTGGGTAAAACTGAATCAAAAATGGTATTATTAGAGCTTCATGATGGACAAAGGTTTGCACATTGTGGGTATTAATCATTAATCAGAAGAGTATTTTTGGCAGGATATTGATGAGTCCGGATTTTGTCACCACCTCGGACAGGGTCAGTTCGGACAATGTCCACCTAACCGGACAGGGGAAGTTCGGACACCATCATCCATTGAACTGTTCGAACAGAACTAAAGTACTTAAAACCTAATCACTTATTGACTAAGCTGCATGTTCCCCTACTTAGAACTAAATGGGTTCTTAAACTCGACCCGAGTCTATTAAACATGACCCGAAAGCCCATGTGGCCCAAATATAAGGGTATAAATACCCAACCACCAACATTAAATAAGGGTAATAAAAATTAAATACAACCAGGCAGCTTAATTCTCCATCTACATTCTACCCAAACATTAAATACTCACAAAACTCCACAAAATTCTAAACAGAAATTACAAACTTACCCTTCTACGAAAATAAACCACACCAAATTGGTGACGACAGTGCCTAAATATAACATTCAAAACCATCAGAAAATTCAGTCCGAATGAATCCGGACGTACCGGAAGTACCACCGGCTTTGCTCGAAGTGGTGGGGGGAAATGATGAATATACCATCGAGGAGCATGATAGATTAAAGGGCGAAATAGAAGCTCTGAGGGCAGAAAAAGCAAAGATGGGCATAAAAGAGAAATCAAAAGCATCAGGTGCTCATCATACTGACAACCTTAGAGAGCATGGGCCTTCGAAGACCCATGTGAGTACGAAGAAGACTCATGCTAGCTCCAAAAAGTCTCACCGGTCCAGGCCAGTGGAGAGCTCTGATTCAGACTCAGAATCTTCTAGTAGCTCCTCGGACGAAGATGAAATAGAATAATCCTTGTCCTCTAGCAGTGATGAGGGCCGATCTAAAAAGAAACAAAAGCTGGTTAAGAAGTATTCAAGAAAAAAGGATAGGCATGGAAAGTTAAAGAGGCATATAGGCAAAGGATCATCTCATAACCGGAGACACATAGACCGGATGCTAGTGGATCCTTTTGCCTTCCATGATGAGCCACGTATCTTTGCAACTCCTAATGAGGATACCGTTTTCAGTCGTGGCCGAAATTGGAGACAATCTCCATTGTCTTCCAAGATCATGTCCGGAAACCTCCCCAAGAGGTTCGATAGCACGAAGATGGAAAAATACGATGGCAGTAAAGACCCTGACAATCACTTGGAACAATTCAAAAATTTCATGATGAAATTCGATGATGACGATAAGTTGCTTTGTAGGGCATTCTCCCAGTCTTTTACGAGGAGTGCCTTGAAGTGGTATAACAGCCTACCACAAGGGTGCATTAGAAATTTCAATACCTTTTGGGTGGCCTTCCAGAGGCAGTTTGTTGAAAGTAAGGAGGTGAAGGGCAATGGAGATACAATTATCCATTGTGCCCAAGAACCAAATGAATCACTGAAGGAATATATAAGTCACTTTTTAAATACCAAAAATGGGTTGGCTGATTGCTTCGAGCAAGTGGCAATAGCTTCTCTGAGGCAGGGCTTAAACCCTGGAAATTTGGCTGATTCAGTGACCAGAAAAAAGGCCATGACATGGGGAGGTTTATTGAATCAGGTCGGAAAGCAAATTAACGTGGATGAAATAAAAAAAAGTAGGGTGCAAAGGAAGGTGAGGTCTGCCCCGGTTGCACCAAACCCCAACCAAAATCAATCCGGGAACAAGGCAAGGGAGGCCGGACAGGGTCATAACAGAGTTAAAGCTCAGCCTCAGCCAGCTGCGCCTGCCCAGAGCCAACAATCTAGAAACAAGAGAGGGCCTTGGGTTCAACCATAGTGGTTTGCTGAGTTAAAAGAAAGTATGGCCACCATTTATGACAAAACAAAAGAAGAAGTACACTATAGAAGGTCGGCTGCACTGCAATCTCCTAGAGAGCATCGTAACAATTCCTTCTGTCAGTACCACAATGATACTGGCCATACCACTGACGATTGTATTGCTTTGAAGCAAGAAGTCCAGAATTTGATTGAAAGAGGAAAATTGGGAGCATATGTTAAAAGAAGAGGAGGAAATAGGCATAATAATGCTCATCGGCCTGGCCCGAACAATGCAAGCACATCCGCTCCGGAGGGAGCTATGGTGATAATCGAGAGATTCGATGTAGAGTCAGAGTACTTGGACCCTGATCCAACTCGAAACAGAGTGGGTACCATTGTGGAATGTTGTAAAACAGTGTCCGGGCTTATTAACTTTTTTGAGTCGCTCACAATTTTCGGAGGGGATACCATGACAGCACCCACTGCTTTTTCAAGGAAGAGGCACGTTCATACATTAGCTACCCAACTGGAGGGAGGCATGACTTCTTATCAATCACAGATTCTATTTCCCTTCATTGTGTTTGATGAGGATGACTTAAGGGATATAGCAGGTCCTCATGAAGATGGTGTTGTCATAGGAGCATCCATTGGGGGCAACGACATAAGACGAATTTTGGTGGATACTGGGAGTTCAGCCAATATCCTCTTTTTAACTTCCTACAAAAAGATGAAAAATCCTGCGGTAATTCAATGTTCGAATAGGTCAATTGTGGGTTTCACTGGAAGCTCAGCAGATGTGATCGGGGAGTTCGAAGAGGAAGTTTTGTTGGGCAAGGGCCCTTTTCAGAAGATGGTTAGAATACTGTTTATCATGGTGGATTCTCCCACTTGTTACAATGCTATTCTAGGGAGGTCTTGGCTCTCTAGGATGCATGCAGTGGCCTCAACAGCCCACCAATGTTTGAAGTATGCTGTGCAAGGACAAGTGGGAGTTGTTCGGAGCAGCCAAAAGATTGCAAGAGAGTGTTGTGCAACAGCACTGGCCCCTCGGATGTTGGGGGCAGTTCGTATCAATGAACAATAGCAGTTTGAGGGGCTTTCTGGGGGTGAGGGTGAAAATGATGACCTCAGAGAGACCCCTGGAGTTTTAATACCGGTTGAAGAGGTTGAAACACATTCTTTGGGAGAGGGAAAAAGTGTTAAGATAGGGTCCAAAATGGTCTCCGAACTAAAGGGTAAAATGTTGAAGTTCCTAAAAGACCATCAACATGTTTTTGCTTGGTGCAATGCTGATGTTACCGGGGTACCAGCAGATATCATATCACACCACTTGTCCATTCGGAGAGACATAGCACCTGTGATACAAAAAAGAAGAGCTTTTTCCAAGGAAAAGGATGATGTCATTGTTCAAGAAGTCGACAAGCTTACTAAAATTGGGGCATATAAAGGAGTCTCAGTATCCTTTATGGACAGCCAATCCGGTCTTGGTAAAAAATAAAAATGGCAAGTGGCGTATGTGTATTGATTTTACAGATCTCAACAAGGCTTGCCCAAAGGATTTGTATCCTGTCCCCCCGGATTGATCAACTGGTGGATTCTACATCTGGAAATAAGCTACTATCTTTCATGGATGCCTTCTCCGGGTATAACTAGATTCAAGTAGACCCAAATGATCAGGAGCATACTACGTTTGTCACTGATAGGGGCCTTCATTGTTACAACGTGATGCCTTTTGGGTTAAAAAATGATGGGGCTACCTATCAGAGGTTAGTAAACAAAGCCTTTGCTGATCAAATTGGAAGAAATATGGAAGTGTATATTGACGAAATGATGGTAAAAAGTATGGACGAAGAGCTACACTTGGAAGATCTACAAGAAAATTTTGCTAACTTAGTAAAAGTAAACTTAAAATTCAATCCAGAGAAGTGTGTTCGGAGTACAGTCCGGAAAATTCCTAGGGTACATAATAAGCGAGCAAGGTATACAGCCTGATCCGGACCAGCTTAATGCCTTATTTCAAATGGAGCCTCCTTGGAATATTAAAGAAGTACAACGGTTGACTGGGAGGTTGGCTGCGTTAAATCGGTTCATCTCGAGGTCTTCAGACAAATGTGCCCCGTTTTTTCAAACTTTAAAAGGTGCAAAAGGGTTTGACTGGACTTCACAATGTGATGAGGCCTTCAATGAGATCAAAAAACATTTGTCCTCCCCCAAGACTTTATTTAAACCTGTTGATGGAGAGATACTCTTCGTATATTTGGCAGTTTCTAGTTGTGCCATCAGTGCTGTATTGGTAAGGGAGATGGATAATTATCCCCGTCTGGTGTATTACATCAGCAAGAGCTTGATAGATGCAGAAAAACGCTATCTAAAGCTTGAAAAGTTAACACTAGCCCTCGTAATTGCTGCTAGGAAGATGAGGCCTTATTTTCAGGCTCATCCCATTATTGTCCAGACATCCTATCCCCTGAAAAACGTTCTACAAAAGGCAGATGTTTCGAGTAGAATGACTAAGTGGTCAGTGGAACTGGGGGATTTCGATATTGATTTTGCTCCTCGAACAGCAATCAAAGCCCAAGCTGTGGCTGATTTCTTAGTTGAATTCCACTCGGATAGGGATACAGAGCAAACGACTAAGATGAAAGATAAAAAGGTCCGGGTCGTCCGGACGGATGGTGGATCAAGTACTATGGGATGTGGTGCAGGGGTATGCTTGACCTCTCCGTATGGTGACAAAATTTACCAAGCTATATGTTTTGCTTTTAGGGCTTCTAACAATGAGTCCGAATATGAAGCTGCTATAGCTGGTTTAAAGTTAGCTCATATTTGTGGGGACAAAAGGGTCAAGTTGATGAGTGATTCCCAGCTTCTTATCCACCACACGCAAGGTCAATCTGAAGCTAAAAAGGAGCAACTAATAAAATAATTACTTATTCTCAAAGATGTGGCACTTCAGTTCAAGAGTATTGTTTATGAGCACATACCCCGAACAGAAAATGAGCTAGCAGACTCCTTGGCAACCATAGCCTATATTGAATCATACCCTTGGATCCATGTGTTGGAGTGCCTTTCCATTCAACTTAATATGGGTAAGGAGGAAGAAAGCTTCGATATACAGATGGAACAACCCTAAGATTGGAGGTTTCCTCTCCTTCAATATCTCTCCAATGGAATCTTGCCTCTGGATAAGTCAATAGCAAGAAATGTAAAGTACAAAGGTCATGGTTTTATCATACTAAGAGATGTTCTTTATAAAAAGTCTTACAGTAAACCCCTCTTACGATGTTTAGGGGTTGATGAATCTCAAATAGTCCTCTCTGAATTACATGATGGTGAGGGGTCAGCTCATTGTGGGTTCAGGGCTCTAACACGGAGAGTTTTGTTGGCTGGTTATTATTGGCCCACTATAATGCAAGATGCTAATGAGCTGGTGAGAAGGTGTGACCCATGCCAGAGATATAGCAGCGAAATTCATGTTCAGCCACCCCATTATAGTCAATTTCTGAGCCTATACCCTTTGTTCGATGGGGGCTGGACTTGGTGGGACCTCTACCTATGGCGTCCAGAGGGTGCAGAACAATAATTGTGGCTATTGATTATTTTTCGAAGTGGACCGAAGCAGCCCCACTGGCAGGTACAGCATCCAAAGCTGTCATAAAATTCATTTTATCCAATATCTGTTGCAGATTTGGCATTCCACAGAAGATAACGACAGACAATGGGCCACAGTTCGACAACAAGGAAATGGAGAGTTTATGTGCCTCTAGAGGTATACAACATTGTTTCTCTTCACCTTTCCACCCATAAGCAAATGGTCAGGTTGAAGTGGCTAACAGAACTATACTGTCCGGTTTGAAGAAAAATTTAGAAGGGGCTGCTGGAAAATGACCTAGCTATTTACAAGAGGTTTTGTGGGCCTACCGAACTACACCTGGGGCTGCAACACAAGAATCACCTTTTGCCCTGGTCTATGGGATGGATGCCATAGCTCCCATAGAAGCAACTCTCCCTTCATTTCGAGTTCACAATTTCTCCGAACACGCTAACGAAGTGGCAATCAGAGGCCAGCTTGACTTAATAGAAGAAAGAAGAGTTAAGGCTCACCTTAGAGCTACACACTATCAGGGTTTGATGAGAAGCAAGTTTGCTTCCAAAGTTAAAAGAAGAGATTTTCAGCCGAGGGACAAGGTGTTAAGGAAAGTCTTCTTACACACTAAAGAGAAGCTGCTCGGCAAACTAGCCCCAACTTGGGAAGGACCCTATATGGTCATTGAAAGGCTTAAACCTAGGACATACTGGCTAGAAGACAAGGATGGAAGGGTTTTGAATCACCCTTGGAATATTGAGCACCTCCGGATGTACTTGGAGTAGAAACTATGTAAATATTTACTTGTTTAAAAATCCATGTAAATATTTGGGGGCATACTCTTTCCTACCCTGGTGGCGCGGGGAGGTTTTAATGAGGTGTCCGGGCTCTTTTATAAAATTTGATGCCTTCTTAAAAATTCGTAGTGTTCTTATTTTGTTTATTGTCAAATTTTTGTTTAAACACCGGCCGGATTGAATTAAACATTTTTCATCAGAGAATTTAAACACTCTCACTTTAAGATGTTTATGAAATAACTAAGGGCTGTTTATACATTAGCCACCAAAATTGAAAAACTATGAAAGAATGCAAGAATTGTGCAAAATAAACATACTCATTAAAACGACCGGAGTGCCCTGGCCATCCAAGGACTTTAAATTGTCAATCAAAGCAAAAAGATCTGTCCGATCAAACACCGGACACAGTTACAAAAATGCCTTGGCCTTCCAAGGACTTTAGTTCAATCAAAACAAAAGGTAAAAGACAATTGATATTCTAAGACTGATCCTTTGAAGACGGCTCAGCCTCATTTGTTTTCTTCTTCTTGGGGTCATCCTCCTCCTCACCTGGACTCTCCCCGTTGTTCTCTTATTCATCGGATGAGGATGCACTGGAGAAATCAAACTTGTCACCCTCAGCCATTGTATGAAACGGAAGGTCTGGATACTCTACAAAACTCCATAAGTCTCCCAGATTCCTATTTGGAAACTTCTCGTGAAAAAGCAAGACCATGTCCGACTTCACCTTGGCGTACATCTCCCTTAAGCATAAGCATCAATCTTGGCCTGGATTTTTGCCTCTTGCTCCCTTAGCTGATCAGCTTTTTCCTCTATAGCCTTGGACACCGAGTCCTCGAGTACGATCTTGTCGTTGGTCAAAGTAAGAATGACTTGATCCTTAGTCTTCGTCTCCTCTTTTGAAGAGGTGAGATCTTTCTCTAACCCGGACAGCTTTTCCCAGAGGTCTTTGATGGTATCTTCCAAGGTTGCAACCTTTGAGGTCCAATCCTCCTGACTCTTCTTCAACTTCTCGCTTTCTCTCCTCAAAACATCAGCATTTTGGGTGGCAATGAGGAGGTCGTTGGATAGCTTCTCCTTGTCGGAATTAAGGGCAGTGATGATAGCTGCCTGACCTCGCACTTGCTTCTCCAGGACTAACACTGGCTGAATGATACTCAGTATAGAGTGAGTTATAGCCTCTCTTTCACTTGAAATCGGGAAAGACTTACCATTAAAGATAACAGTGTTTGAAGTGCTCGGAGGGAGGTAGGGCCGAGCAAATTCGTCTCTGGGGAGGTTTGCAAAATAGTCACCAAACCTGTCAAGCCTTGTAATGTCGACACCGTCGATGCTAATGTCTCCTCCTCCAACCTCATTAGTTTGAAAATCAGCGGGGATCTCTTCTGCTCTTGTTGGATCAGTAGGGTCAACTAGAGGAAAGGGCTTCGTAGGGCGGCGAGGAAGTTCATCACCCCTTGAAGTCTTTTTCTTCTTGGACTTCCTATCCTTGCTTTCTGCTCCTCGTTTCCTGTCCCTTTTAGGAACCCTTGGAGGCTTTGGAGATCCCGCCTCTTCCCTAGCACCCTCATGCTCCACTACTTCAAGAAGAGCAGCATCAATCTGACTTGGAGCTGGCCCCTCTTGATTGGTTGGAGCAGTTTCCTTCGCTTCAGTAAGATTGGCTTCTACCACACTCTTCTTGACCTTCCCCTTTTTGCCTTTCATCTTACTTGGGACCTGGCAAATACAGTGACCCGTCCGGTACGCGTGTTCTTTTAAGGACTACATCCGGAGGGGGTGGAGTGGTAAGTTCCTCCCAGTTCAGGTCCCTCCGGCCAGTAGTGTTCCAGAGATGGGACCTTGCGAGATTGCCTCCGGTAAAGGCGTCATGAAAACGGTTTCCCCACTTTTCAGCAGCCCAAGTGTTGATCTTGGTACAAGTGGTCTGTCCGGCCTTTAAATAATCATTGAAATCTTTAGGCAGCTCTGTCAAGAAAAAAGACAAGACCAGTCAGTTAAACAAATTTGATAAAAATAAAAATGAAAATGTGAGGTGGGATTCTTACGATCACTTCGCCATCTGCTGGTAAAGAGACTCGAGTTGACTCTGGCTTTGATCTTCCTCCCATTCTCCCAAGCGCCACTTACAAACAAGAAGTGAGCCCTCCAATTTTTCTCCGACTCGAGCAGGTCATCCACCGCCTTATAGTTATCACCCATTTTGAAGTGATAAAAGGGGATATGAAGGTTTCTGCAGAGGTTGGCCACAGCAGCAAACTCCTCCATCGGAAGAGGAATTCCAGAGAGTCTGGAAGCCATGACACAGGCCATGAAGGTGTACCAGGCATTAGGACTCAGTTGACTTGGCAGAGCTTTATGAGGTGCAGATATCTGACTATCTTTGGATCTAAGGGAAACCTTAATCCCCAGTTAAAAAGTTCAGTAAAGATGACCACTTCACTAAGCTTGCAGTCCATTGGCGTTTCAGGGTCTATTGGGATCCTTAATTTACATTCTTCGGAATCCCCCATTTTGTTTGCATCCGACCCAGTTCGACTGTGTGGATGAAGGCATAATTAATCTTTTGTAAAACAAGTAAATACTTAACATTGACCTTGTGGAAACAAGGTCCCACTTTTCCCACAAGACACTCCGGCAAATCCAGATGCCTTAAGCATAGTTTCTCCTTGCCTTTGTCCTTCTTGGCAGCACCAGCGTCACTTGTTTGTCCGGAGACTTCGGACTCGAACGGAACCTCTTCAATAGAATCCTCTATTGCTTCCTCTATTACCGAGGAGGGGTTTTCGGTTGTTTTTGGGGGAGGGGAGTTAGGAGTTGGTTCAGTCTGGCCTCCGGACTGTTGGGCTTCAGTGCTTTTCTGAACTCTGGCCTCCGGCTGGGGCTCAGATGTGGTGATTTCTCTTCGAAGGTTTGGGCAGAGGCCTCCGGACCGGACAATTTGTCCTTAGGAACTTTTATGGGTGCCTCTGACCCCGTGTTGCTGTCTTTGGCCCCATATTTTGAAGGTGTGCCTTTTGAAGCATGCCCTTTTACCAGGCGACCTCTTCTCCGATCAACTAGTTTATTGGGAGAGACTTCTGCATCTGAACCCATGGCGATAAATGGGGAAGGCTTTTTGAAACTGGTAACTGCTTGCCCCGGTTCAACAGTGGGATCTGATTCTTGAACCGACGAGCCTGAAACAGTAGGAGAAAGGTTGGTTTGAAACAATCTCCTCGGTTTTACACTTTTGGTTGAGGAGGAGCCCTGGTCAGGTTCTGTGTTTGGGATTACTGGTTTGTCGATAGGAGAAGTAGGTAGGCCTGCAGCAATGCGCCTTTCCCGTTCAACTTTTTGTGCTTTTTCTAGCTCTGATAGATTAAGCCACCCGCCTTTGATTAAAGAATTCCTAGCTGTGAACATAAACTCACAACCAAAGAGAAGTATTTGTGTTTGAGAGAGAAAGCTCTGAAATTTGGCAAAGTGAGTATAAAGATGATGGTAAAACAGAGAAGAAGTGATTAATTTATAGTAAACACACAAAAAGAGGTTTTGATACCTAGGAGAATTCGAAAGGATTGCAATGATTAGGGAACGACGCTGACGTCATCTTCATTATATGAAGAGATTACTTTTCAGAGAAGGTGGGAGCGAAATTCTAGGTGAAAAAACGGCTGAGATAACGAACCAGAGAGAGACACGTGTCCCACGAACTCTAAAAAGAAACCATTTAAATTCAAGAAGCCTTTTTCAGTCCGGATAAACCTATAACACAATTCGAAGGACCCGTCCGGATGTAACTGTCACTAGAAACATACTGTTTTTCAGGTATTGCCAAAGGTTTTTGAACACCACCTAAAAAAGGGCTACTGATGAGTCCGGATTTTGTCACCACCTCGGACAGGGTCAGTTCGGACAATGTCCACCTAACCGAACAGGGGCAGTTCGGACACCATCATCCATTGAACTGTTCGAACAGAACTAAAGTACTTAAAACCTAATCACTTTTTGACTAAGCTGTCTGTTCCCCTACTTAGAACTAAATAGGTCCTTAAACTCGACCCGAGTCCATTAAACACGACCCGAAAGCCCATGTGTAGTGAAAATTAAATACAACCAGACAGCTTAATTCTCCCTCTACATTCTACCCAAACATTAAATACTCACAAAACTCCACAAAATTCTAAACATAAATTACAAACTTACCCTTCGACGAAAATAAACCACACCAGATATTACTGGCCCACGATATCATCCGATGCAAAAGAGTTGGTTCAAAATGTGATATATGTCAAATGTTTGCTAATATAATTCATAAGCTAGGAGTTCCTCTCGAAAGTATATAAGAGACATTTCCATTTAACTGATGTGGTATTGATCAGTTGGGTCATCTTTCAATGGCTTCAAGGGGGACAAACAATAATTGTCGGAGTAGATTACTTTTCTAAATGGGTGGAGGCAGAACCATTACTAGGGAAAAAATCTAAAGATGTAATCAGATTTATTACTTCAAATATTTGTTTCCGTTTTGGGGTCCCAATGAAAATTACTTCAGATAATGGACCTCAATTTCACAACAAAGATTTGAATTTTGTTTTAACTTCTCGAGGGATACAACAACGTTTTTCAGCTTCTTTTCACCCACAAGCTAATAGGCAAGTAGAAGTTACTAATCAAATAATTCTTGATGGGTTGAAGAAAAATTTGGAAGGAAATGAAGGAAAGTGGCCTGATTATTTGCAAGAAGTTGTGTGGGCATACCGTACAACTCCTCAGACAACAATGTCAGAATCCTTGTTTGCATTAGTATATGAGATGGATGCTACAGTACCATCTGAAGTTGTTTTTCCTTCCTATCATGTCATGACATATTCCGAGGAACCTAATGATGTAAGCAAAGCAGTGGAGCTAGATTTGATTGAAGAAAAAAGAAGGTGACCCCAAATTAAATCGTTACATTATCAAACCCTGATGAGAAGTAGATACGCTTCCAAAGTAAAACAAATGGAATTTAAGGTGGGCAATAAAGTGTTGATGAATATTTTTCTTCACACCAAGGAAAAACACCTTGGAAAATTGGACCTAATCGGGAAGGCCTATATGAGATAACAAAAAAAGTGAAGTTGGGAACATATCGGATAAAAGACAGAGAAGGAAGAAAGCTCAAGCATCTTTGGAATATAGAGCATCTTAAATTATATTTAGAATGAATTTAAAAATACTTTTTACTTTTTGTAAAACATCGGTGACACATTCTTTCCTACCCTGATACGCCGATGAACGTTTTAACGAGGTGTCGTTTTAGATGATTTATATAATATATATATATAATTTTTTGCCTTTAAAGTTCTAATGCTGGACCTCAAAGGTTTTCCAATGAAATTTGGTCTATAACTATTAAATTTTGGGCCTAAGAGGTCTCCCAACGAAAGTTGGTCTACAATAAACTTTGGGCCTAAGAGGTCTTCCGACGAAAGTTGGTCTACAACTATTACATTTTCTTATGAAAGTTGGGTTTCAACTAATAAAATTTTGGACCTATAAGGTTTTCCAACAAAGTTGGTCTGAATTATTCAAAGCATGGTGAAAGCATAAGCAAAAGACAACATTACATGAATTAAGAAAACATTTACAAAAATGCCTCGAAGTTCAAGAGGACTTTTACAAAAAAATGCCTCGAAATTTAAGAGGACTTTTATGATTTTCTTTACTCTAAAGATTCTGAAGAATCACTATCTTTGGATTCTGACTCTTCGCTTTCACTTTCGTTCAGTAATATCCTAGGAGGACGAAATACAGTAGGGAAATGTCCTAAAAAATTCAAGTTAAGATCAGGATAACGCTTATGAATTTCTTGAATCAGCGCACACCTAACAGTTGCATCTCTCGAATTTAATTTGTCAATACACTTTGCAGCATAGCTTTGCACAACATCATATTTCTCTTTTTCAATATTGGATAAAATGACGTGTTTCTCTTTTATGACTCTTTCAAAATCTTTGAAGCACTTATTGAAACCATTTGTGGTTAATCTATTTGGGTCTTTGTAAGCTACAATGAGACTTTATTTATGGTCGTTCTGTTTTGCGTAAAGATCTCTTTTATTTTGATAACATTTTTTCAGGAGCATAACATAATGTTCAGTTGCAACGAGTTTTTCGAAAATCGCATCAGCTTGTTGTGGAAGGGTTGAATATTGTTATTTGAGCTCTTCGAGTTCAGATTTAACCTTTGAGAGTTCAGATTTGTAATGATTATTCTGATCTTTAAGATACTGCATTTGTTTTTTCCCAATAGAGATAGAGAAATGGAGAAGTCTTCGAAGACGAAGAAATAACTCATATTTCGAAAGAATTTCAAATGAGCTGGATGGGGATCCCTCCTCAAAATTATTCAGTGGTAAGGAGTTAGTTGGTTGAATATTTTCTTGAAGCTCTTGAGAATTCATGTTAGCCAGTGGAAGTGGGTTAAGTTTAGGCCCAATGACCACTTTTTCTGGGGAAGTGTTGACTTGATTATTCTTTTTGGTTTCTTGGATGTCCTCGGAGATAGTCTTCAATTTTTTTGGCACTTCTTTTTGGGAGAAGTCTGAATGGGAAACTTCTTTTTCGAGGGGGTAGAAAGCTTTTTGAATGTATCAGCCTTCCCTACCTTTGAGCTTATTGTGCTCGTTTCTTTTTTAGCTTTCTTAGAAGCCTCTTCTATTTCTGAAGGGATATCTGATTCCTCATCAAGATAACTTTTAGCCCTATCTCTTGTTTGAAAAAAAAAACGATCACGTATTTCTCGTCTAATCTGTCTAACAAGTCTTGTTGAAGGGGGGAACCATGAGTCTTTTAATGATAGTCTTTTCCAATTAATTAAACCTCCATAGTCTGCTTTTAGCAAAAATTGTGGGGGGTAAAGCAGAGTTGAAATATATTGAGCCAAGCAGTCTTGGCCCACAGACCCAATTCGAAAAAAACATATTTTGTGTGAGGGACGAAATCAGTATAAGTCTTGGATTTACCATTCATTTTTTTATATGTAAAAGAAGTATAAGAACTAGTAAAGAAAAACAAATAAATTTTTTGAGGTACAATTTAAAAAAAACCATACCTTTGTTCGTCTATACTAGTGTGAGTTTGTGAGGGTTACTCGTAGTGGCCACGAATCTTGTCTCCCAAATCCCCGAGAAAAAGAGGAAGCGTTGTTTCTATTTTTTATCCCCTTCAAGCAAATTTTTAATTATCTTATGATCACGTCCAAAGGTAAGAGAGTATAATGGGAAATATGGTTTTTTCGCCAAGCCAGAAAGGCCAATCAATTCCTCTAAGAAAAAAGGGATCCCTGAAATCCTAGAGGCCATGATGCAGGCCATAAGGGTGAACCACATATTAGGACCGGCCTGGGTAGGACATAGGTGAATCTTGGAAAAATATTATACAAAGAAGGGGTCCAGTGGATAGTGGAGTCCCCAATTCGTTATCTCAGTATATACTATCAGTTCATTGCCCTTAACTTATAATGGAGTTTCAGTAGGAAAGCGAATAGAGATTGATGAAGGAATCCCTCATCCAAGCCTTAACAATTCTTCCTCGGACGGATCAAAGTATTTATATTGGATTTTGTGTAAAGCCAATAGATTTCTGTTTTCAACGACTTTGAGTCTCACTAAGCCATTGACTTCTGGGGGAAATGGGATATCTTCTTTTGATTTATTCTTTTTCTTTGAGGAATAGTTATTGTCCCTAATTAAAGAGCCAACAGCCTCAGATGTACTTTCAATGAGACTATCAATAGTAATATTTTTATTAACGGTTTGAGGAACAACAAAGTGGGATGATTCTTCAAAAATATTTTCAATAGTAGTCTTCTCTTCAGAGATCATAGAAACAATAGCAGTTAGATTCCCCTCGGTAAGGAGAGTTTCTTTCTCTTTAGAAACTGTTTGGCCTTTATCGCTTACTCGTGGAAAATTTATATATGGAATGGCCTCAAGAGGTTGTTTTGTCATCTGAGCGACATCGACTCTTGTTAGTTTTCATGGGGGTATTTCAGGTATTTTCCTTGGGGTTCCTTGAGGTGTGGCAGATGAGGTCAAAGTAATTTCCAAAGGGGATGCTTTAGAGCATTTGGAATGCTTGTGTTTGTTGTTTTGATGGTGTGTTTTTCTCTTCGAAGAAGATCTCTTTGAGTGTTTGTCTTTTCCCAAAATTTAGATTCACTCTTGTAAATAGGTAAAAATGAATGACTGGGGGGCTCATAGCAGATATTTGAGGGTATAATAGCAGTTAAGTTTTCATGGGCAGGCCAAATACTGTAATAGAAAACTTGCGGGGGCTGGGCTCAGGTGCGATGTACAAACCATCAACTTTTCTTTCTTCGAATATCTGGTTAATAGTTAACCACTCTCGTATACGAAAACTTTTTGGCATAACTACTCTCTATCTAGACTAATTTTCTCATAGCTTTCTCTTTTAAAAAGTTTTGAGAGGATTTGTGATGAGCTAAAGATATTTATAAGCAAAGAATGGGCCTGAAAACGCTGAAGCCCAATGCTCTGATGAGTTGTTTGCGTATGGGTAAACTATCCAAAATTGGACTAATGAGTGCCTAGGAAAGCGTCACGCCGCCCCTAGATTAGATCGTGTCAAAAAGAAAAGCACGTCAAGGATTATTCAATCGATATTTTTCATGAGAGAAGAGTTTTCATTGGTTGTGTTAGAAAAAATGTGTGACTTCACAAGTGTAAAAATCTGAGAAACGTTTGGTATAGATATCGAAAGTTTCTGAATAAAATTCGAGGGAAATTGATTTATTTTAGAATTCGAGGGGAAAATAATGATTTCAAATATCCATGGAATATTTTTTATGAACAAAAAAATTTATAATGACATGTTTGTTCTGGCTATGAGGGTTGGCCAAAATCCGACGATGAAGTAACGAGCAATATCTGAAGAAGTTAAGGGTAATCATACAGCAGTTCTTGTCTAAACATTTTCACAGAGACCAAGGGGGATACTGATAGGGGAAAATTAAAAATCTAAGAAATTTAGAGGTGTTTTATTAACAAATAAAGTTTCTTAGGAGAAATTGATAATTATGTAATGGAGAATGAACAATTTATAACAAACAATAGACTTAAGGATATGACCATAATTAGTAAATTGTTAGACTTATGGAACCTACTATTTGTACTATAAAAGCGCCACCCCTTTCTTGGAAATTGGTGACTGATAAATAATTGAGCAATTATTACTTTTACTTTCTCTCCATAATAATACATTTTCTCTCTCTAAAATATTGATTAAGTAATCTGAATAACACATTTAGTCCTCTAAACATTATTCAACTCAAAAACCTCCTTCAAAGATTTGTGGAATGATCAGCAACTAATCTTCACATACCCGCTTGGTTAGGTTGGTTGTTCAATGTCACTTATCTAAGCGGTAGGTCGAGGAACAATTGTACAATATAAGTATGCACGAGCATGTAGCAGACTATCTGATAGGTTTGTGACATCGAAAAATTATTAATGGTCATTGTAGACATGTATATGTTCAAAAACGTCATGGTATGCATGTATTGAACAATATAAAAGGCACCCACTATGCAATGTATGTTAAAAAGTTCTACACAACTTCTTATTTTGAATGAAAAAAAGTTTATCACTATAAAATTAGCTTATAAGATGTGGTTAGCTCTAAATATCTTTTCAATTACATAAGAATATTATCATGTATGCTCTCTTGTTATCATGTGTTTTTGTAGCAAAAATGAGGTCTATAAAATGCATCTTCTACTTATATGATCACACTCCTGACTATGAACTGAAAAAGTAGGTGATGATAAAATCAAGACATACAATTCTGCCATAATTACTTCTTGCATAAACTAGAATGAAATTTGGATTACAACTCTAGAGGAAAACAAGTAGGCACACAATTGAATATATTCATTAATATTCAAGTTACGTCATCATGATCAATCCAATAAATATCAACATTCAGTGAACCGACATATAAAACCTCCGTATCATTTGATTATCATCTATAAGTTTTAAATGTAAAGAATCCTCATCCCAACTAGAAATCTAATCTTTATTATCTGTATATTTCTCCGCTTTTAAAGGAAGAAAATTAGTCATAATGATAACTCGATCAGAAGATTGTGTAATTAGATGTTTTTTTTGGATTTTTATGGATCGAATTTTAATAAATATATCATTTACGGTTTCAGATTTCCATATACAAATATTAAAACTCCATCTACTGGTTCATATTTATCATCTATGAATTCAGATATGATCTAGTTGATAAGGGGAGGAAATATTGTGCGAAATAAGTAAAATTAGAATAAAATAATTAATTTGATGTAATAAAATATTAAGTATAAATTTGCAAGTATGTAATGTCAAGGATGTCTTGCGTAATAACTAATACTTATGTTTAAGATTTGTAAAGTGGCGGGGATGTAAAGACTCCCATAAGAAAATGTCAATGTATAAATAAATGATTTATTAGTTGTACTTGTACTATATAAAGGACCAATCCTTTTTGGAGAAAATGGTCCAATAATTAGTTAATCATTACCTTATTATTCTACTTGTCTCTTTCTCTCTCTACTTGTCTAATTTATCTCTCTAAAATACTCTCATGCCAACATAATTGTGACTGATAAATCTCATATGGGCATAGCTGTGACTTGATAACTCACATACGAACATTACAATTACAAATAAATTCACTAAGGAATCTTTAAAGCTATCAATAGTATATTTTTCATTACTAAATTATTGTAGTGGCTCTTGAGAAAAAAATATTATATGAGAACCAATCTAAGTCGTGAATTTGGTGTGGTAAAAAGTTAAGTCGATTATTTATTTATTATTTGAGTTTTTCCTTTATATATATATAAGAATATGTAACCACTTTACATTAATATTAAGAAATCTATCATCATTTTACCTTTAATGAGATAAATTTATTTCTCTATAATTTCTTACTATTGTCAGAACCGGGTGATTAATAATGTAGTTGTCGAGTTATTATTGTGTGTAACTGTCGAATAATTCATGCTATATTTATAGTCGCCAACTATATCTTATGAGAGTATTACTATTTTATAATTGGTCATTGTATGTCCACTTATTCTATTTTCTTTGTTTCATTACATACATTTGTTTAGTCTTCGGTCGAATACTTCATTGAGATTCAAAATGTTTGGCTAAATATGCTTCAATTTTTTGATAGGTTGGATTTTGTAAACCGGATAATTTTTACTCTTATTATTAATAATAATATGTTTAATTTTAATCTAATCACTATTATTTGATGGTAATATTTGTTATAGGTTTTTGTTTTTGTTTTTTTCGCATCAAATAATACTGACTAGATTAGTATTAAACATACTACTATTATTAATATTATATATATATATATATATATATAATATTAATCCCTAACGACGCTAAAACCTTAATGTGAAAGTTGTATCGCTATAATTTATATGAAATCCTCAAGTGTATCATCTCATCATCATCTAATAGTGAGTTGATATTTTAACACCTAGGTTACCGAATCCAAAATATTCTATCTAATTCATCTAAGTTGTTGGGAATACGCGTGTTGTGAATTGGGGGTCTGGTCCGCATATTCCGCCTCCGTATATAAGTAAGAACAACACGATCTCAACACTAGTATGATATTGTCCGCTTTGGCACCCGAAGGCCCTCACGGCTTTGCATTTGGTCCACTTCCAAAAGGCCCCATACTAGTTGAGATATGTTCTTACTTATATACCACTGATCCTTCCCATGTTTAACCGATGTGGGATGTGGGACTTTGGTCGCCACCCTAACAAATCCTCATATCGAACAAAGTACCACCTTAGCCTCCTCTCAATTGACTTTCATCCGCCCACTCTAATCAAGTTGCAAGACTACCTGACTATAGAGGCACTACGAATGTTACTGTTCACCTCCTATTAGACCACTCTGTCTTGTTCCTTAGCGCCACTCCCCACTCCAATCAAGTACCACCGCTTGATGAGCCACGGGAACTTTGAACTAGGATCTCTAGAACATATCACATTGAGCATGGCTACTGATTCATCATGTTCGACCTCCGAGAATTTCACCACCACCGCGTTCCGTATGGGCCTGACGCTCTGATACCACGTTTTGTTATTAAATTACTATGCAATTATCAAATGGATCAAGCACAAAACATATACGAAGGAAAGATTTAAATGAAACACAGGATTAAACGTGGTTCGATAATTGTCTACGTCCACGGGCGCCGCCAGAGAAAAGAGTTTCACTATGATAGAAAAGGTTACAGATTTCAGATTGTGTTTTGTATCGCCCTAGTAATCTATTTATAGGGAATTAATAGACTTACTAGACTATGGGCCCAATGGGCTCATATCACAAGACTAACTCAAGTGATTGCACAATATCACTATCACAGACACAAAACTGTACTGCTGGACACAATACACTTTCAAAGCACTATTCGACTCATTCACAACAAATCTTCCTCTTGAGGCGAATATCGTGTGTAGACACTTTCTTCACATCAACAATTCCCTTTGATATTATATCACGAATAAAATGATACCTGACATCTATGTGATTTGTATGCTCATGGTACATCTGGTTCCCTGTAAGGTGTATGGCGCTTTGACTATCACAAAACACTTTTGTAGTAGTCCTAACCAAGCCCAAATCTGCCACCAAACCTTGCAACCATATTGCCTCTTTAACTGCTTCTATTACCGCCATGTACTCTGCCTCTATTGTAGAAAAAGCTACAGTAGCTTGCAACTGTGCTTTCCAAATGATCGCACTCCCAGCTAGAGTAAATACATATCCTGTCAGAGATCTTCTTTTATCCATATCACCTACAAAATCAGAATCAACTAAACCAACCAATGATCCTGCAACATCGTTCAACGATTCACCAATATCAGTCTTGTTAAAAGTTAAGCCAACGTTCACAGTATTCTTTTGAAGAGATTCAATCTCTTCCCCTATAGCATCAATCCATCGATCTGCCTCTGAACTCGCTATAGCTTCTCTGTAGCTACTAGGTTCGTGCATCTCAACTTCTTCTGCAACTAACATAGCATATGCAACTAGATTCGCATACCTTTTTGGAATTCTAATATCTCTTCTTTCTCTGCCCAATGCTATGCTATAAGGTTGTTGTTCTGGTTCAGGCGCATCATCTTCACTATCATCCGATGCTGACGCTTCACCTCCTGATTCTGGATCCACCTCAGAACCACTTGAATTATTGGACCTGCTAGGAACTGATTCTACTTCAAGCTTCACCTATTTACTCACAACCGATCCTGATTTGACCATTTCTCATACTTCCTTCTGACTGTCTATCGAAGCAAACTCATTAAAAGTAATGTCCCTATTGATGAGAAAACGTGGAGACTTTGGAGAGGTACACCATAACCTATATCCATTCACTCCAGTAGCATATCCTAGAAATATACATCTCTTTGCCCTTGGCTCAAGCTTACCATCTCTCATACGAGCATACGCAAGACAACTGAACACCCTCAAATGTTCATAATCAGCCGACGATCCAGACCAAATCTCAAAAGGAGTTTTACAATCAATAGCCGTTGATGGAGACCGATTCACCAAGTAACACGTTGTATTGATAGTTTCAGCCCAAAAATCCTTTCCTATACCGGAATGCAAGAGCATACTTCGTGCCTTGTCACAAAGTGTCCTGTTCATTCTTTCTGCGACTCCATTCTGTTGTGGTGTTCTAGAACAAGTGCGATGGAGCACTATTCCCTCAGCTTCGCAAAACTTGTTAAACTCACGACTGCAATATTCTAACCCATTATCTGTCCTAAGACGTTTGATTTTTCTTCCGATTCGCTTCTCAATCATCGTCTTCCATTTGACAAAGTTTGAATATGCCTCATCTTTTGTTTTCAGAAAATAAACCCACACCATCCTTGAATAATCATCAATCAAACTCATATAGTATCTGGCTCCGCTCTTGGATGGAATTCTATTTGGACCCCAAAGATCTGAGTGAATGTAGTACACTGTCCCTTTAGTATTTCTTACAGCCGATTTGCTGAATTTGACTCTAGTTTTTTTACCAAACACACAGTGCTCACAAAATCCCAATTATTTTCCTTTATACCCTTTCAACAAATCTCTCTTTCCCCAAACAGCTAATCCTCTATCACTCATGTGACCAAGATGCCAATGCCACAACTTATTTTGATCCTGCCTACTTTGGCTATTACTCTCTGATGATGATACTGCAACATCGCCCATAACAACACTCCCCTGGAGAATGTAAAGACCCTTCTGCAAACTGCCTTTCATGCATACCATTGAGCCTTTTGTCACTTTGATTACACCATCTTCTGCACGATACTTGTAACCCCGAAAGTCTAGAGTCCCAAGAGAAATCAGGTTTCTTTTTAACCCAGGAACATGCCAACATGTCAAGATTCTAACAACCCCGTCAAACATTATGATTCTGACGTTACCAATACCATCAACAGTCAACGAATGAGTGTTCCCTAAATAGACAGTTCCCAGCATTGGCTTGTACGTATCAAACCACTGCTTGAACTGACACATCTGATATGTAACAACAGTATCGAGTACCCAAGAGTTTTGCCCAAAGTCTGAACTCACGGACAATACATCTCCTTTACCACTGTTTTCACTATCGTCAGAATCGTTCACACCTTCAACAATGTTTGCTGCATTTTCCTTTTGATTTCCCTTCTTACCATTCAGTTTCAGATAATCTCTTCTATAATGACCTTTCTCACCGCATTCATAACAGTTTGAGTGCTTCACCCTTGACTTGGACCTCCAGTTCTTCCTTCTTAAAGAACTCGCTTTGCTTCTAGATCTTACCCTAGTCATAAGACCTTTCCATTCAGCTTGATTGTCTGGCTGCAACTGTCTCATCTCCTTTGATTTCAGTGCCCCTTTGACATCTGCTAGCGATAACTTATCCTTACCATACATAATGGTATCTACGAAGTTTTCATAGGGAGCTGGTAACGATCTTAATACAAACAAAGCTTGATCATCATCCTCAATATTGATATCTATGTTCTCCAAGTCCATTATAATTGATTTGAAATTATCTAAGTGCTTTATTATGGACATACCTTCTTTCAATATGAAATCATACAAACGCTTCTTCAAGTATAATTGGTTTACTACTGATTTCTCTGAGTAAAGATCTCCTAGCTTTTTCCATGCGCAGGCAGCAGTCTTCTCACCACTAATCTCGCGAAGCACATTGTCTTTCACACTCATTAAAATCCAGCACAAAACTGTTTCTTGAAGATCTTATTTCTCCTCTTCTTTCATCTCTTCTGGTAACTTATTCTCCACAGCCTTCCACAGCCCTTGCAGTACAATCAAGTACTACTTAGCCTCCTCTCAATTGACTTTCATCCGCTCACTTTAATCAGAGATTGCTCCATCTGAGCAATAGAGCTTTTTACAGCGGATCTATCTACTCACTCGACCATCCTGCGCTTGTTCCTTAGCTCCACTATCCACTCCAATCAAGTACCACCGCTTGATGAGTCATGGACACTCTAGCTCCACTATCCACTCCAATCAAGTACCACCGCTTGATGAGTCATGGACGCTTTAGCTCCACTATCCACTCCAATCAAGTACTACTGCTTGATGAGTCATGGACGCTCTAGCTCCACTATCCACTCCAATCAAGTACTACCGCTTGATGAGTCATGGATGCTCCGAACTAGGATGTATAAAGTAGATCATTCACCTTGAGCATGACTACTGGTTCATCATGTTCGACCTCCGAGAATATTACCACCATGGCGTTCCGTCTGGGCCTGACGCTCTGATACCACGTGTTGGGAATATGGTGGTCCGGTCCGCATATCTCGCCTCCGTATATAAGTAAGAACAACCTGATCTCAACACTAGTATGATATTGTCCGATTTGGCGCCCGAAGGCCCTCACGGCTTTGCATTTGATCCACTACCAAAAGGCCTCAAACTAGTTGAGATATGTTCTTACTTATATACCACTGATCCTTCCCATGTTTAACCGATGTGGGATGTGGGACTTTGGTCGCCACCCTAACATAAGTATTAAACAAATATATCTCATTACTGTCTAATCGATTAAAACATTTTAAGTGTCTCCAATGAAGAAATTTCAACCATATATATGTAAAAGATACATAAAATATTACTATCATAACAAACTATCTATATAACATTGTTTTATTTATAAATAGATTTATTGTTTTATTTATAAATATATTTATTATTTATCTATAAATAGATATATTATTTATTTATAAATAAAATTCATAAACATATTTATTTAAGTCTGCATTTGTTTTTCTCTTTCCATATATATTTCAATAAAATTGAGGTAATTATTTGAATACTCAATATTCTTTTATATTTATTTAATATTTGTTTCTATTTATATCTCTTTTTTAGTTCTTTTTGAGCTTATTTGTTTCTCCAATTAAAAAACATTATCGGTTTTTGTTGAATCCATGTCTAATTTTTCAAATAACTAGGTTATGTCCTTCATAGTTGGTCTTTAATAAGTAATGTTATTATTTTACTAGACTGTTTCCAGAATTTTGGTCTTAAAGAGTTTCTTGTCGTAGACAAGCTAACTAGTAAGAAGAGAAAGTCTTATTTTAATTTTATGATTGAGGGCTTCGAAAAATATTTTGATGATCTTATAAACTTAAATGAAATATGAAATAAGAAAAATATGTGTCTAGATGTTAGGGGAATGGTCATAAGCATGATCAGATGAAATTTGATCATCGATAACATGCAATCCTGGTGCATATAAGTGGATTTACATAACAAGAAACTTTGAAGTATATTTATCTTTTATTTCTCTTTATTAGATAATGTTCTATTCATAATAAAATATCATGTATTTTCTAAATAAACGCATATAGTCACACAAGACTCTTGCTTGAAAGAATGAGAAATAATGGATCCCAAATAGAGTTATATATATATATATATACAAGTTTTTATATAAGAAAATAAGTGTTTGAATATTTTCTCTCTAAAGACACAAAACATCTTAAACGAGTAAAAAATTAAATATTGTTGAAAATATTAATATTCACAAGTCTTGAGCATGGCCAAAACTTAGGCTATAGTTTATGAACAATTAGTGAAGCAATATGTAGTAACAGGGCTTCAACCCCCTACCCTTGCAAACACAAAATTAATCAGAAGGAAAATAAAAGCAAAAATAAACATATAACATGAGATTTAACTTTGTTTGGATTGTGAGAAAATCATATAAGTCACGGGAAGCAGACACAAATTTTATATAGAAGAAGGTTACAAGAACACTCTCTTAAACACAACTAACACAAGAAATTTTCTTATGTAACAAAGTACATTCGGCTTATAAAAGGCATTATCGGTCTCAATATTTTGTTCAATGTTCTACATTGCGTCTTTCCCTAAAAACAGACAACCTTGAGACTTTCTCTTTCTATTAATATTCACTTGCACTCTAGTAACGACTTCACACATGTTCTCTATTATATATATAACCAATGACGAGTGAGCTGAACCTCAAGTTCCCGATAGCAACTTATCGTTTTTTCATTGGACAACCAAACAAAAACAAAATGCAACCTTGACACATGTACGAGCGTACACTACAACAAATAATATCACCACCAACGTTGATATGGTATATTTTACTATTCTTCTCATTCATCAAACATGCTCATATTAACGATTACTTGATAAATGGTTGAGACTCATTCATCAATTTCAAATTTTACTACATATTAGTGAATCGATTTCTTTAAGAAACACATAAGTATATTTAGAAGCCTTCGGCTACATGTTCATGCACCTAGGTTTAACAGGTATTGATGCTGTATATTGTTATCATATTTTAATTATGGTTTTTAATTAAAGAACTTGTGATTGGTTTTCTTATTATGATTATTTTCTTATAGTTTTTATTGTAAATTATCTGGTGAAGGTCTTTCGACTATGTCAATTTCTTCCATATAGTTTTGACTTTAAAATTTTCGATAAGCATTTATTAACTATGCCAAATTTCATAATTTTAATCTATGGCATCTCAATAGTAAAATACTAAATCTATCAAATTCGTCATAGTTGAAGGATGCTCATGAGACATTTTGACATTGTCGAAGAACGTTTACTAGACGTTTTGAAATCAAATAATAAATTTATTTCAATCAACAAACTGAATACGATTTTTTTTTGAAATAAATGCATCAAAAGAAAATAAATATATATTTACAGCTACATGGGACATATCCCGAGAGATGGTTTTTAAGACGCAGAGTAACAGAAAGACGTAAAAAGATCATAACTAGTCGATAGGAAACAGTATAGTCGATGTACTGTTTACAGCATTAAAAAGCGATAAGTAATACAATAAGGGTGATAAATCAAAACCTCGAAGAGGTCAGCAAGGAAAGCAATATGATATCAAAAGGGGAACGAAATAGTGATCCAAGTAGGGACTAGCGGTAGATGCAACTAAGTCTTAAAAATAACCAGTGTAAACAAAATTAAGTTAGTATAAAATTGTGATGAATAGGCAAGTCAACCTCAGTTCCTACGAAGTGGAAATAAAGATCGGCTAACATACGACAAGTGACAACAGAGGTCAGGCTTAGAGGGAAGCTGAACATTCTGCTATTTCTTTCACCCCAGGTATAGTAAATGGTGGAACCAAACCAAACCCCTCATAAATGACGAGTGTTATAGGGGGACAGTTGGATGCAACAAAGGGGGAAATAGGTCCAACTTGAGCTATTATTGAATGAGATCCCCAACTTATAACTAGCGAAGTCCCATATGCTCTGAGAAAAACTATAATCATAAAGAATATGATTAATAGTTTCGTCAATAGAGTTGAAAATAATTAAGGATGGGGAAGTAGATATAACCCAAGACAAAAGTTTGTTTCAGGTGGTTAGCTTGCCGTGAATAGCAAACCAAAGGCTGAAAGAATGACGCGGAATATTAAAATTATTCCTAACTTTAGCAATCCAGAATTAGATGTCGTTGATGAGGATGCTTGGATGAGGCAGAGAGAGAACAATATTGTAGATTTCTGTGAGGTTTTTTCTGTTATTGGTACTAGTAGATCTCATGTTATGAGGTCAAATCTAACACCCCTCAGAGATAAAGTTAGAGACAATAAGGTTCCACCTAGCCTTGAGTCGTTGATGATGGAATGGCCATAGTGAGTGGCTATGGATGTGGAGATAAACCGGGGTTCAAACCAAAATAAAGTGTTCCTGCCACTGCCGATAGCCACCCTGAAAAGAATATTGGCTAGAAGCTTAAAATATACAATTTTCCTTCACGCCCAGAAGGGGGTGGAGCCTGGAGTGATGGTCTAGAAGTTATTGTTTTTAATTTTTTTTGTATTTAATCAATCACAACCGATAGAGGTGGAAGATAGTTTATAATTGACCATAAATGTTTAACGATGACTGATTCCAAGTTTTTAAATCTAGAAACCCTAAAGTCACCCTATAATATGGGCACAATAACAAAAACCCAAGCGACTTTAGCGTCATAGATTTTCATCTCGTAGTCGTTTCAGAGGTAACAATGAAGATTTTGGGAGATTTCCTTAAGAATTCTCGAAGGGAGAATGAAGGTAGAATAACAATAGACTTGCCCAACAATGAGGACAAGTTTGATGAGCTAGAGGTGACCAATCTAAGAGAGGTATTTGGAGGTCCAATAGTCGATACAAGTTGTAATTACGTGCAAGAGGATGCGACAATCATAATGGATAAGGCGATTGGTGATCCTATGGACTCCTATATATTTAATCGGTAGAGAGTCAGACTTGAACACATAAAGGTTAATAAGATATTGCTTAAGAGAGGGGGTGAACCCCGCAAGAAGATTTGGCTTTTTTCAGGGCTGATTTGAAGTCGATAGAGCACAAAGAAGTCGTTAAGAACTTCCATGAATATGAGCAGAGAGTTGATATCATTATGGCATAAGATCATAAAATCATCTATGATGGAAGAGGTTAACAATTTTAAGTTTTTTTACACTTCGAGTGGAACTTGAAATTATGGTTATTGTTTTTCTATTTGAGAATGCTCTAGAGGACTTGCATGCAAATGAAAAAAAGGAAAAGTGAGAGACAGTCACCTTATCTGAGTCATTTTCTTCCAAAAAATTACTTAGAAGGAACACCATTGACATTGATACTGTAAGAATGAGTGACAATACATTGGATGATCCAAGTGATCATCTACTCTGAGAAATCCATAGAGACAATAATGTCAAGGATGAGGTGCCATCTAACATTATCAAAATATTTCATTTAGTTAATTTTAAGGGAAACTCTCTTGCCTTTAGAGTTTCGATTGTACCCTTTGAGGAGATTTTGGGAAAATATAATGTTATCAAAAAGGTTTCCACTGATGATGAAGGCATATTGGGAATTATTGACCAGATAAAGAAAATAGTCTTTGATTATGTTAACAAGAATTTTAGAAATGGTTTTGTAGAAAACATTTCATAACACAATGAGGAGAATTGAAATTTGTAATATGGAAATAGAAGGTACATTCCAAGCAGGATCCATTCTATTTGAGTTAAAAAAATCTTGGACACCATTGCAGATTTCATCACCTATGATAGGCCAAAAGCATTTGAAAAAAATAGAGTTAAACCCATATGGGGCCAAAGGATTTGTTACTTTCAATATTGAATATAACGTCTTTAATATCCTTATGGGTAATGAGACGAATCATAGAGGATTTGTTTAAATAATTTACCCTAGAAGAGATGAGAGAGAAGACCTTGGAAAGCCCCGGATATCCTGAAGAGTGCCTGGTACCTAGTGGATATTTAACCTGAGTGACAATGAAATTGTAATGCAAAGAGGAGAAGTAATCAAATCACCTCATTTGTTCATGATACAGGTAAATTTATTATGCAACCTATAAGTTTTGATGATATTATGGAAAATTTAGTATTTTTATTCTCAAGCTTGCTCCAATTTTCTCTAGATTTATGTTTAATGAATTATTCTTCAGCTCGACTGAGAAATATAAAGAATGAAGTAGCCTCAATCTTATTAGTGATAAAAGAATGGTTGGAATCGTCATGGGCAAGATGGGATTGAACGAATAAAATATATTTTTGAGTGTTAGACACTCTCAAATCGATGTCACTATAGGCATTACAGTTAGAATTCCTAAGAGAAAGGTGAATGCGGTTGAGTTTAAAGTGACCAACTTCATACCCTGCACGGGCCAAGGTGAGTTTCAGATAGAAGTGATAATATATTTGAAAGTAGGATAAAATTTCTACATATTGAAGAATTTAAAATATTTTTCTAGCGTGTACGGAGCAGGCCAAGATTGAGGGTAACTGTAGTATGGTCTGAGGAACGAGAGAGACCATAGTAGACAAAGGACCCAAAGAAATCCTCATCCCATTCATTATTGGCAATGACACGATCAATTTCGGAAAATTTTGGGTTTAAGGGACACTTGTTGTGCCAAGTAAAGAAAGAGCTAGTGGATCAAAGATCACTTACCTGGCAATTGTAGCAGTAATTGTTGAATTCATCAATAGCAAGAGACCAGGTGTCTGAGGAACCAAAATACTCCTCCGACTTGCGGATATCATTGAAGTCCCCAAAGGGTAACCCAATGAATGCATTGATCCTGACCAGAGATGGATTGGAGGATATTCCAAAGGAGGGTTCACTCAGGGCCATAATTAAAGGTGTAAATGGTAGTGAATCGGAAAAATATTAGGGAGTTAAGGTGTTTAGCATAACAATAGATATGTTGATGGGAGAAGGTGAGAGTAGTGATAATGATAACATTAAGGTTCCAGAGATTCTACTTAGAGGGTGATCGTCACAATTAGTGGTGAAATACCAAAAAGAGGCCATATTGCTAATAATATAGATAATTTTATGAGAGAAAACTTGAGTTTCAATCAAGATCGTAATAAAATTATTGTTTCTCATATTAAAATCACTAACATATTTTTGCATAATTGGATTGTTAAGACAACGCACATTCCAAGAAGCAATAAACATAAGAAATTACGTATCTTAGGTTTATTGCTTCTTGGAATGTAATAAAATTATTGTTTCTCATATTAAAATCATTAACATAGTTTTGCATAATTGGATTGTTAAGACAACACACATTCCAAGAAGCAATAAACATAAAGAAATACGTTTCTTAGGTTAGGAAGTAGCTTTATCGGAGGGCAAGGTCATATGGACACTAGCAACCTCTTATTGGGTGGATTTACATGGCGGGGAGTCCTCTTCATCAAAAATTTAAAATATAAGAATAAAAAAAATTAAAAACGTATTACAAATTTAAATATTCTCATAAAATATCAAAATTAATTATTTAATATATTTTAGATTAAAAATCGTAAATAATAGTAAAAAATATCCTCATATCACTTTCAGATTATATATATATATATATGATAACCATCTAATTATATATATCCAAAAAAATTAATTACAACACTTTATTGATGTATTTCACCATCTAAAAATCACAAGATATCGACGAGTTTAACTTTTACAATAGAATTATTCAAAATATAAATATAATTTTTTTTATGTTATAAATTATTTAAATTTGAGATTTAAAAATACATTATATCTAAAATTATTTAATTTGATTTTGGATTTGAAAACTATTTTCATATATATGAGAAATTTATTGCATAATGTTCAGATAATATATTAGTGATTTATAAAACAAAATTCTACAATAAAGTTTATGCTCAAAATTTTGTCCCATGAATAATAGGAAATTTTTATAAAATAATATATATATATATATATATATATTAATATTTAATATTAAGATCACTTAACTATATAGAAAATATTCTAGATGACAATTTATAAATAAAATGATATGTATATAATGTTTATGATTATTTAATTTATATATATATATATATATAAGTATTAAATTTAAGATATTTTTAAAAATCTATTCAACACATTATGAATAACATAATGATAATGATGAGATGATTTTGAACACTATATTAAAAAATTGAATAGTTTTTTTTCACTCATGATATTTTATGTGTTATTTTTTAGGTGATTTTATGAGAAAGTTTTCATATTTAATCATATCCTACCAGGTTATACATCATACATTAAAATAAAAAATTGAATTGAATGAGAATGAGAATGAGAATCCATAAGATCTAGTGCTTCATCGATCAAAAAAATAGTTTAAAAATACTGTTGTGAAACAATCACATTGGTTTATAAGATATGGACCTCTTGTTTCTCTTAGCCATGAATTTGATTAACGAAATATGTATATCTACATACATGTATTGCCACATGTACAAAATTTGATGAAATTCGACAAAACAACACGAATCAAGACTAGAGGCATCATACTACCAATTTCATTAACTTTGTTTTACCGATGCAAGAAACAACACTTTACAAATTTTGAAGACACATATTTGTATTAAGACTCTCTATTGGACAATATCGAATTGAACCACAATTTTTCCATAAAGCTTTATGACCTCTATTTCTATAAAAATACAATAGATGAATAGTCATTCAATGAAGAAAAATGATATGATATAGTCATTTATCTATAAAAAAAAATTGAATTGTGCATTTCCCACCAGAATAAGCATATAGATGCAAAGAAAGCTCTTAATTAATAATAACTTACTAAGTTAAAAACAATAATAAAATTTTAGTACAGTACAAAGTTTGGACACCCATGCATTTATACAAAGACCCCTACACAATAATCATTTTTAACAAAGATTTATTTTTACGTAATATGGCCGGTCCACGAAGATTTATTGTTCATTACTGCAGGGATTACATGAGTCATTGTACGATGAATCATTGATCAATATAGGAAATTATCTCAATGTTCTCATGATTACAAGTTTTATTATGGAGGTTTATTATGTTAGTAAGATCTTTATTGATATAGAAACTTTATTTCGTTAACTATAAAATTAAACATTAACTTTGATGGTTACCACCTGCAAGATGAGACCTTGTTTCTAGTATCATTATGTTGTCGTCCTAACCTTCTTCCCTTTTATGTTTTTTTACAAAAACATATATCTATATACGTCTAACATGATGGTCAATAGAGCTAAATGACTTTGATATTCAATTTAAGTCATATACTGCCATTAATTCTCAAATCTCAGCCAATTTTCTCACAAAAAGTTTTAGAAAAACTGTTAAGAATATAAATCCCAAGCCCGCTAGCTTTCTTTTATTATAAATAGGAGCATATGCTATACTAATTAAAACACTTCTGAATAATACAAAACCCTAGCCGTCTAGCGGTTTGTTCCTTTTGCTACTTCTTTCGTTTATCTCTTTGTTTCTTAACATGGTATCAGAGCCAGAAGTAAACTGATCGCGTAAATGTAACAATCAGATTTATCAGGTATTTGATTTCGTATTAGATCCGATTGATAAAATTATCAGGTATTTGATTTCGTATTAGATCCGATTGATAAAATTATCAGGTATTTAATTTCGTATTAGATCCGATTGATAAAATTGTAAGTGGAATTTATCGGTGAAATTGAGGCTTAGAAAGAATCGAAATTGCAAAGTTATTGGTTAAGAATATTTTTTGGTAAAATTGCATTGTTAACTTATTGGTAAAGTTGCGTCTCAGGGAACAATCAGAATTGAATTAAGAAAGATTGGAAAAATTGCACTGTGTAAATTATTGGTAAAATTGCATAAAAGCATTGTTCGGCAAGAAGAGTAGCGTCTGAGATTATTGTGTTTTGGTAAAATTGCACTGGATAAATTTCAGGTAAAATTGCACAAAAGTATTGTTCGGCAAAGAAAATTTTTCTCCGATAAATTTGGTTTATTGAAGTAGTGGTAAAATTACACAAAAGTCCGATGAAATTGCAGAAGAGTTATTATTGAATTATTTGTAAAATTTCTAATAAATAGATATAGTTTTTAGGTTTTCGGATCTGCTGTGTGCAGCTCCAATAAAACGGTCCGATCGAAAGGAAAACAAAGTCTGTTTTTGCTGAACTTTGGAGAAAATGTTTGGGACATCTGGCCCTTCAATATGACCGGTCGGATTTTGATTCGGTGCTATAGTTTGGGAGAGATTGCAACTAGAGCAGTGGAGCAGTTTTGTTGAGATTGTGGATCTTATTGCGAACATGATTGGAAAAGATGATAAGAAGAACTTTGTTACATCTGCATACCATTCGGGTATGTCCTCGTCTTCCACTTCAGGTATTGATTCATCATTGTGGATTTTGGATTCGGGTGCGTCTCATCATATGTCACCTCACATGTCAAACTTTGTTTCGTTGTCTCATGTTTCACCCATATCTGTTTTGTCTACTAGTGCTACACTAATGTCAGTAGAGGGTATTGGCTCTGTTTGTACCCCCCATATATCGTTATCTGATGTTTACTACGTTCCAACCCTTGCTTTGAATCTAGTTTCGGTTAGTCAATTGTGTAAATCTGGTTATTGTGTCTTATTTCCCGACTCTGTTTGTGCTATACAAAATCAACAGACCCAAAGAGTGATTGGGACAGGTCGTAAAATAAAGGAACTCTATGTTTTGGAGAAACTCGAAGTAACAGATATGGATGTTTATGGTGTTGATAGTGAAAAAACATACTTGACTGATATTGCTGCCTCTGGTGTTGATTTGTCTTCGTTTCGTTTGAATCCTTCATCGTCTAAGTTTTATCTTTGGCATTCTCGTCTTGGACATGTATCTACATCGCGTTTAAAGTTTTTAGTCTCTACAGGTGCTTTAGGTCAGCTAAACACTTGTAATATCTCGGATTGCAGTGGTTGTAAACTTGCAAAATTTTCGGCGTTACCGTTTAATGAAAGTATTTCTTCCTCTATTGCTCCGTTTGATATTATTCATTCTGATGTCTAGGGTCCATCTCATGTCTCCACAAAGGGTGGTTCATCCTACTATGTTTCTTTCATCGATGATTATACTCGATATACTTGGGTTTACCTTATGAAACGGAGATCAGATTTCCTTGGAATTTATAGAGAATTTCGGGCACTTGTTAAGACTCAACATTCTGCTGTAATAAAATGTTTCAGGTGTGACTTGGGGGGTGAAAATACATCCAATGATTTTACTCAGTTACTTGCATCTGATGGTACCATACATCAGTCTTCTTGCACTGACACCCCTTAGCAGAATGGTGTTGCAGAAAGAAAACATCGTCATCTTATTGAGACTGCTCGTTCTTTACTTTTATCTGCTGAGGTTCCTACTATTTTTTGGGGAATAGCAATTCATACTGCTGTATATGTGATTAATCGAATTCCCACTACTCATAATGCAGGGATGTCTCATTTTCAGAAGTTATATGGACAACTTCCAAATTATTCTTCCTTACGAGTGTTTGGATGTACATGTTTTGTCCTTCGTCCTCATGTAGAACGCAACAAATTGGGCCCTAAATCCGCAATATGTGTTTTCTTGGGTTATGGTGTTAGACAGAAAGGTTATCGTTGCTTTGATCCCACTAGTCAGAAACTTTATATCTCTCGACATGTTACTTTTCTTGAGCATATCTCGTTTTATTCGATTCCAACGAAATCACATGATATAACAAGTACCAAACTTCAGACTATTGATCCCTTTGAAAATAATAGCGACATACCCATTGATATTGATGTGACAACTCCTGAGACATCAACTACAACTGATACTACTTCTGCTCCATCAAGTCCTGATTCAGCTTCTTCTTTTAGTGAACCACCAGCTCCGCCTCTTAGAAGATCTACTCGTACAAGTAAGTCTACTAAACTACCAGATTTCGCGTATTCTTCTTACTCAACTCCTTTTGCCTCTTTCATAGCAAAAATACATGATTTATATGAACCTCAGTCGTTTAAAGAAGCTGTTTCTGATCCTCGTTTGCAAAATGCAATAGTCGAAGAGCTCACTACTCTTTACCAAACTCATACATGGGATATAGTTAAGCCTCTATCCGGTAAGCATATAATCGGTTTTCGATGGGTTTTTAAAATTAAAACAAAATCTGATGGATCTGTTGAAAAATATAAGGCTCGTCTTGTAGCAAAAGGGTATTCACAGAAGTATGGTATGGATTATGATGAAACATTTGCCCCAGTGGCAAAAATGACGACTGTTCGTACTCTTATTGCGGTTGCTTCTGTTCGCCAGTGGAAAATCTTCCAACTCGATGTCAAAAATTCATTTTTGAATGGTGATCTTCATGAGGAGGTTTACATGACTCCTCCTCCAGGTGTTGCTCACCAACCAGGTGAAGTTTGTCGACTTAGGAAAGTCTTATATGGATTCAAACAAGCTCCTCGTGCCTGGTTTGAAAGATTCTCTATGGTTATAACTTCACTTGGTTTCCTTGCTAGTAATCACGATTCGGCCCTGTTTATCAAATGTACTAGTGCAGGACGAATTATTTTATCCCTATATGCAGATGATATGATCATTACAGGTGATGATATTGATGTCATTGCAGCACTAAAACGTGATTTGGCTCAACGTTTTGCGATGAAAGACTTGGGACTATTACGATATTTTTTAGGTATTGAGGTGGCTCACTCTCCAAAAGGTTATATTCTCTCTCAGACAAAATATATATCTGATTTATTCGAACGAGCGCGGCTTTCGGATAACAGAACGGTAGATACTCCTCTTGAAACCAATGCTCGGTATTCTCTGACAGATAGCGTTCCTTTGTCAGATCCAAGTCTATATCGAACTCTTGTAGGGAGCTTGGTCTATCTTACAGTTACTCGGCCAGATATAGCTTATATTGTTCATGTGGTCAGTCAGTTTGTTACTGCTCCTACATCTGTTCATTGGGGAGCTGTTCTTCGAATATTGAGATATCTTCGTGGCACTCGGTTCCAGAGCCTTTTATTTCCCTCGACCTCTTCACTTGAACTGCGTGCCTATAGCGATGCTGATTGGGATAGTGATCCGCATGACCGAAAATCTACTACTGGTTTCTGTATTTTCCTTGGAAATTCATTAATATCATGGAAAAGTAAGAAACAAGATGTTGTCTCTAGATCGTCTACAGAAGCTGAGTATCGTGCTATGGCTGTCACCACATGTGAGATTGTTTGGTTACGATGGCTTCTTGAAGATATAGGGGTTAATGTTACTAAACCAACTTCCCTACATTGTGATAACAAAAGCGCCATGCAGATAGCAAAGAATTCAGTTTTTCATGAGAGGACGAAGCACATTGAAATAGATTGTCATTTCACTCGACATCATCTTCAGATCGACACCATCTCGCTTCTGTATGTTCCATCAGCTTTGCAGATTGCTGATATTTTCACAAAGGCTCAGTCCACAGCGCGGTTTCGTTTTCTTTGTGACAAACTCTCAATGCTTATTACTGTTGCATTGTAAGTTTGAGGGAGGGTGTTAAGAATATAAATCCCAAGCCCGTTAGCTTTCTTTTATTATAAATAGGAGCATATGTTGTACTAATTAAAACACTTCTGAATAATACAAAAACCCTAACCGTCTAGCGGTTTGTTCCTTTTGCTACTTCTTTCGTTTCTCTCTTTGTTTTATCAATCGGATCTAATATAAAATCAAATACCTGATAAATCTGATTGTTACATTTACGCGATCAGTTTACTTCTGGCTCTGATACCATGGAAATTAAAGAACAAAAGAAAGAACAAAAGGAAAACAAAAGGAACAAACCGTTAGACGGCTAAGGTTTTTGTATTATTCAGAAGTATCTCAATTAGTACAGCATATGCTCTTATTTATAATAAAAGAAAGCTAACGGGCTTGGGCTTTATATGGGCTTTATATTCTTAACACACTCCCTCAAACTTACAATGCAACAGTAATAAGCATTGAGAGTTTGTCACAAAGAAAACGAAACTGCGCTGTGGACTGAGCCTTTGTGAAAATATCAGCAATCTGCAAAGCTGACGGAACATACGGAAGCGAGATGGTGCCGATCTGAAGATGATGTCGAGTGAAATGACAATCTATTTCAATATGCTTCGTCCTCTCATGAAAAACTGAATTCTTTGCTATCTGCATGGCACTTTTGTTATCACAATGTAGGGAAATTGGTTTAGTAACATTAACCCCTATATCTGCAAGAAGCCATCGTAACCAAACAATCTCACATGTGGTGACAGCCATAGCACGATACTCAACTTCAATAGACGATCTAGAGACAACATCTTGTTTCTTGCTTTTCCATGATCTCAATGAATCTCCAAGAAAAATACAGAAACCTGTAGTAGATTTTCGGTCATAAGGATCACTATCCCAATCAGCATCGCTATAGGCACGCAGTTCAAGTGAAGAGGTCGAGGGAAATAAAAGGCTCTGGAACTGAGTGCCACGAAGATATCTCAATATTCAAAGAACATCTCCCCAATGAACAGATGTAGGAGCAGTAACAAAATGACTGACCACATGAACATCATAAGCTATATCTGGCCGAGTAACTGTAAGATAGACCAAGCTCCCTACAAGAGTTCGATATAGACTTGGATCTGACAAAGGAACGCCATCAGTCGGAGAATACCGAGCATTGGTTTCAAGAGGAGTATCTACCGTTCTGTTATCAGAAAGCCGCGCTCGTTCGAATAAATCAGATATATATTTTGTCTGAGAGAGAATACAACCTTTTGGAGAGTGAGCCACCTGAATACCTAAAAAATATCGTAATAGTCCCAAGTCTTTCATCGCAAAACTCTGAGCCAAATCACGTTTTAGTGCTGCAATGCCATCAATATCATCACCTGTAATGATCATATCATCTACATATAGGGATAAAATAATTCATCCTACACTAGTACATTTGATATACAAGGCCGAATCGTGATTACTAGCAAGGAAACCAAGTGAAGTTATAACCGTAGAGAATTTTTCAAACCAGGCACGAGGAGCTTGTTTGACTCCATATAAGGCTTTCCTAAGTCGACAAACTTCACCTGGTTGGTGAGCAACACCTGGAGGAGGAGTCATGTAAACCTCCTCATGAAGATCACCATTCAAAAATGCATTTTTGACATCGAGTTGGAAGATTTTCCACTGGCAAACAGAAGCAACCGCAATAAGAGTACGACCAGTCCTCATTTTTGCCACTGGGGCAAATGTTTCATCATAATCCATACCATACTTCTGTGAATACTCTTTTGCTACAAGACGAGCCTTATATCTTTCAACAGATCCATCATATTTTGTTTTAATTTTAAAAACCTATCGAGAACCGATTATATGCTTACCGGATTGAGGCTTAACTATATCCCATGTATGAGTTTGGTAAAGAGCAATGAGCTCTTCGACTATTACATTTTGCCAACGAGGATCATAAACAGCTTCTTTAAATGACTGGGGTTCATATAAATCATGTATGTTTGCTATGAAAGAGGCAAAAGGAGCTGAGTAAGAAGAATACGCAAAATCTGGTAGTTTGGTAGACTTACTTGGGCGAGTAGATCTTCTAAGAGGCGGATATGTTGGTTCATCAAAAGAAGGAACTGATTCAGGCATTGATGGAGGAGAACTAGTATCATCTGTCATAGAAGTATTACCAGGCATATCAATTTCAGCATGTATGGTGTCATTATTTTCAAAAGGATCAATCGATCGAAGTTTGGTACTTGTTATTGGTGTGGATAATAATTTCCCGAGGGTAGGCTGGTAATTTCAGTCGGTGTTTTATGGTGGTGTGTGGGTGTTAAGTGTTTAGAGTAGAGAGTAGAGAGATAATTAAGCAGCTTGGTAGCAGTTAATTCTCATTACCCATAGTTAATGCAGGTGGTTGGGTATTTATATCCTGATGTTTGGGCCCTTATGGGCTTTCGGGTCATGTTTAATGGACCCGGGTCATGTTCAAAGACCCATGAGCTCTAAGTAGGAGAGCAAGTAGCTTAGTCAAGAAGTGTTTAGGTTTTTTAGTACTTTTGTCATAGTTCGAACAGTCCTATGGTCATAGTGCTCAAAATGATCTGTCCGGTCCGTGCGATCTGTCTGGTCCGGAGGCCTTGGACCGATCTGTCCTTGTCCGGAGGCCTTGGACCGATCTGTCCTTGTCCGGGGAGCATGCTGAATTTGGACTCATCAGGAGCCCCTTTTTTAGGTGTTTGTGCAAATACTCTTGCCAAAGACCTGAAAAACAGTCCGACATCAAGGGCAGTTTTAATCCGGACAGGTCTACGGGTTTATCCGGACAGATAAAGCGTCACGAATTCGAAACGGTTTTTGCCAGAGTTCGTGGGACACGTGTCATGCTCTGATTGGTTGCTTCAGCTGTTTTTCACCTTGAATTTCGTACCTACCTTCTTCGAAAAGCAACCTCTTTAATTACAGGTGATGACATCAGCGCCGTCTTTTAATCATTTGCCAAACTTTTCGAATTCTCCTAGGAATCAACTGCTTTTTCAGATTTACTATAAATACAAATTCATTTCAACTGTTTTACCATCTTCTTCAAACTTACCTCTGTAAAAACTCTCAAAGCTTTCTCTCTCTAAAGCAAAATTTTAACCCAATAGTTTATGTTTACAGCGAGGAACGCTCTTGTCAAAGGCGGGTGGCTCAACCTTTCTGAGTTGGAGAAGGCTCAAAAAGTCGAAAGAGAAAAGCGGATTGCAGCGGGGTTACCCACCTCACCTGTTGACAGACCCATCACCTCTGCATCTGAGTCCGATAGAGGCTCGTCCTCTTCTAAAGGCACTAAGCCTAGAAAACTATTTCAAAACACTCTCTCCCCCATAATCTATGGTTCCTCAGTTCAGGAATCGGTGCCTACTGTTGAGCCAGGATTCACAGCCACTAGCTTTAGGAAACCTTCTCCCTTTCTTGCAATGGGATCAGACACGAAGCGATCTCCAGAGAAGCTGGTTGATAAGAGGAAAGGACGGCTGGTTAAAGGCCAAGGAACCAGAAACACCCCCTCAAGATCAGGGGAAAAAGATAGCAGCACCGGATCAGAGGTGCCAATTAGAGCTCCTAAGGACAGGCTGTCCGGACATCTGCTCCAAACATTCTACCGGAGAGCAGAAATCAAAGAGGCTCTGAGGCCCATCAGTCCGGAGATAAGGCTGAGTCAAGCTTAACCCCCCCCCCCCCACTACAGTTGCTGAAATTCCTTCAACCATCATGGAGGAAGTGTTGGAGGACTCTGTTGAGGAGGCCCCATTTGAGTCTGAGCCCTCCGGTCAGACCAGCAAAGAGATAATTTCCAAGAAGGACAAAGGCAAGGAGAAGCTGTACCTGAGGCATCCGGATCTGCCGGGGAGCCTAGAAGGAAAAGTAGGGCCTTATTTTCACAAGGTCAGTGTTAACTATCTACTCTCTCTACAAAAGATCAACTATGCATTCATCCACACTGCTGAGTTGGGCAGAATGCGTTCAAAATGGGGCATTCCAGAAAACGTGAAGATTAGGATTCCTATACATCCGGAGACCCCCATGGACTGCAAGTTGAGTGAGGTGGTTATGTTTACGGAGCTGTTCAACTGGGGGCTCAGGTTCCCACTAGACCCAGAGATTGTCAGATATTTCCATCTGATCAAACTCTGTCCGAGCCAGCTGAGCCCCAACGCTTGTTATACCCTTATGTCATGCGTCATGGCATCAAGGCTGTCCGGGATCCCTCTTCCCATGGAGGAGTTTGCTGCAGTGGCCAGCTTGTGTAAAAATCATTACATCCCCTTCTACCACTTTAACATGGGGGATGGCTTCAAAGCAGTGGATGATTTGATGGAGGCAGAGAGGAATTGGAGGACTCAGTTCCTTTTTATGAGTGGAGCCTGGGAAAATGGCAGGAAGATAAAATCCGGAGAGAACCCAAGCCTCCTCAGAAGTAGATGGAGGAGCGATCGTAAGTATCTTGTATTTGTCTCTTTTTTTTTTCTCTTTAAACTTAGTTTATACTTATTCGTCTTACTTTTGTCTTAGCAGAACTGCCCAGGGAGTTTAATGACTATCAGAAAGTCGGGCAGATAACTTGTGGCAAGATTAATGCCTGGGCTGCTGAAAATTGGGGGAACAGATTCCACGATGCTTTTACTAGTGGAAACTTGGCAATGTCTCACTTGTGGAACACCACAGGTCGGAGAGACTTGACCTGGGAGGAGCTCACCACCTAGCCTTCTCCTGATGTTGTGCTCAAGAGTACCCATGAACCAGATGGGACACTCTTCCTGCCAGGCCGGGCCAAAGCCCCGAGCAAAATGAAAGGCAAGAAGAAGAAGGGAAAAAAGGTGGTGGGTGACGCCAACACTACTAATGCTGAGAAGGATGCTCCAACAGTCCCGGAGGGGCCAGCCCAGAGCCAGATCGATGTCGCTCTCTTGCAAGTTGTGGAGCAAGAGACTGAAAGGCAGGAGACGAATCTCCCAAAACCTCCAAGGGCTTCCAAGAGAAATCGCAAGTAGGGAAGCGAAGGCACAGACCGGGAGGCAAAGAAGAAAAAGACTTCTAAGGGGAACGAGCTTTCTCTCCGGGCCCCGGAGCCTTCCTTCCAAGCTGAGCCTTCTGACCCAACACAGGCCGAAGAGATTCCGGGGGACTTTCACACCGATGAGGTTGAGGGGGGAGATCTCAACATTGATTGAGTAGACATCACAGGTCTTAGTGATCTTGGCGAATACTTCCTCAATCTCCCCAGAGATGACTTTGCAGGGCCTTACATTCCTCCGAGCAGCTCCAACACGGTCAATTTTAACGGTAAGACCTTCATCGTTTCTAGTGAAAAGGATACCATAGCCCACTCCTTGTTAAGCAATGTGCAGCCAGTACTTACGTTGGAGAGACAAGTTCGGAGTCAGGCAGACATCATTAAAGACCTTAAGTCTGACAAGGAGAAGCTGTCCGAAGACCTCCGAACTGCCACTTCTAATGCTGACATGTTGAAAGAAGAAAACGAGGAGTTAAAGAGAAGCCAAAAGACAAGCACCACCAAATTCACCACTTTAGAGGAAACCATCAAAGACCTCCAAGAGAAGCTGTCCGGTCTGGAGAAAGACCTTGCTACCTCAAAGGGAGAAACCAAGGCAAAAGACAAAGTCATCACCAACCTAACTACTGATAAGATTGCCCTTGAGAATGCAGTGTCCAAGGCTGCCGAAGAGAAAAATACTTTGCTTCAGGAGCAGGAGGCCAAGATCCAAGCCAAGATCAATGCTTATGCCAACCAGATGATCAAGAGCGAAGAGCTACTGCTTGAGAAGGTGAGGTCTGACATGGTTCTACTCTTCCATGAAAAATTTCCGCAGAGGAACCTTGGGGATTTATGGCTTTATGTTGAGCCTGAACACCTCCCATACCACACGATGGCCGAAGGTGACAAGTTTGGCTACTCTAGTGGCTCCTCGGATGATGAAGAACATACTGGGGAGAGCCCAGATGACGAGAAAGACGATCCTAAAGGCAAGAAGGTAAATGAAGGGAAAGACGACCCTAAGGGTAAGAAGGCAGATGAAGGTGAGCCATCTTTAAAGGCTCAACCTTAACTTATGATCTACTTTGTTTATTTTTTATCCAGACCAAAGTCCTTGGAAGGCCAAGGCACTCTTTTTGTAATGGTGTCCGGTATCTGACCGGACAGGTTTTTTGTGTTCTACTTTGACCATTTAAAAGTCCTTGGAAGGCCAAGGCAATTTTAAGTTATTTATTTCAATGAATATTTCTATTTTGTGCAACCATCATCTTCTTTTGTTATTTTTAATTTTGATAGCCATAGTTTAAGTAGCCTGTCTTTAGTTGTTTCATCATGAGTGTATTTAAGTTCTCCGGCTAGAGTTTAAATAGCCTTTAGATGTTTTATTGTGAGAGTATTTAAGTTCTCCGGCTAGAGTTTAAATAACCTTTAGTTGTTTCATTCCGGATAGTATAACAAGGGACAAAACTTTAAAAACACTTAGAAATTTTTTTAAGAAGGCATCGAATTTTATTTAACATCCCGGACACCTCGTTAAAACCTCTCCGTGCCTCGCCAATTTGGTGTGGATAATAATTGCATGAGGGTAGACTGGTAATTTCAGTCGGTGTTTTATGGTGGTGTGTGGGTGTTAAGTGTTTAGAGTAGAGAGTAGAGAGATAATTAAGAAGCTTGGTAGCAGTTAATTCTCATTACCCATAGTTAATGCAGGTGGTTGGGTATTTATATCCTGATGTTTGGGCCCTTTTGGGCTTTCGGGTCATGTTTAATGGACCAGGGTCATGTTCAAAGACCCATGAGCTCTAAGTAGGAGAGCAAGTAGCTTAGTCAAGAAGTGTTTAGGTTTTTTAGTACTTTTGTCATAGTTCGAACAATCCTATGGTCATAGTGCTCAAAATGATCTGTCCGGTCCGTGCGATCTGTCCGGTCCGGAGGCCTTGGACCGATCTGTCCTTGTCCGGGGAGCATGCTGAATTCGGACTCATCAGTTATATCATGTGATTTCGCCGGAATCGAATAAAACGGGATATGCTCAAGAAATGTAACATGTCGAGAGACATAAAGTTTCTGACTGATGGGATCAAAACAACGATAACCTTTTTGTCTAACACCATAACCCAAGAAAACACATATTGCGGTTTTAGGACCCAATTTATTGCGTTATACATGAGGGTGATGGATAAAACATGTACATCCAAACACTCGCAAGGAAGAATAATCTGGAGGTTGTCCATATAATTTTTGAAAGGGAGACATACCTGAATTATGTGCAGTGGGTATTCGATTAATCACATATACATCAGTATGAATTGCTTCTCCCCAAAAAATAGTAGGAACCTCAGCAGATAAAAGCAAGGAACAAGCAGTCTCAACAAGGTGACGATGTTTTCTTTATGCAACACCATTCTGCTGAGGGGTGTCAATGCAAAAAGAATGATTTATTGTACCATCAGATGCAAGTAACTGAGTAAAATCATTGGATGTATATTCACCTCGTAAATCACACCTGAAGCATTTTATGACAGCCGAATGTTGAGTCTTAACAAGTGCCCGAAATTCTCTATAAACTCCAAGAAAATTTGATCTCCGTTTCATAAGATAACCCCAAGTATATCGAGTATAATCATCGATGAAAGATACGCAATAGGATGAACCACCCTTTGTGGAGACATGAGATGGACCCAGACATCAGAATGAATTAAATCAAAAGGAGCAATGGAAGAAGAGACACTTTTACTAAAAGGTAAAGCCGAAAATTTGGTAAGTTTACATCCACTACAATCAGAAATATTACAGGTGTTTATACAGCCTAAAACACCTGTGGAGACAAAAAATTTAGACGCGATGCAGAGACATGTCCTAAAAGGGAATGCCAGAGATAAAAATCAGATGACGACGGACTCAAACGAAAAGAAGACAAATCGATACTAGAAGCTGCGACATTAACAACTTTAACTTCATCCAAGACATATAACTCTCCCAATCTACGGCCTATCCCAATCACTTTCTGAGTACGTTGATCCTGTATAACACAGACGGAATCAGAAAATAAGACCCAATGACCAGATTTACATAACTGACTAACCGAAACAAGATTCAAGGCAAGTTTTGGAACATAATAAGCATCAGGAAGTGATATATGTGGAGTAGAAATAGACCCAACACCCTCTACTGACATTGATGTATCACAAGAAGAAAAGACTGATATTGGTGAAACATGTGACAAAGAAGCAAAGTATGGCTTGTAGGGAGACATATGACGAGATGCCCCAGAATCTAAAATCCACAAAGAAGAAGGAATACCTAAAGCAGAAGACGTAGACAGACCTGTGTGAGATATTGACGTAGACATAGCAGCAGGATTAAAAGCAAGAAACTGTTTAAAAGATTCTAGAATCTGAGGGTCCATTCCAGATGGTGGTGTGGTGCTATCAGGATCTTCTAAAGATGCAGCGGCAGCAGTAAACTGTGGGGGACGAAATTGTTGAATAGGACGTGTATGTTGCTGAAAAGAACGTTGCTGAGAGGGTCGCTTCTTAGATGATTGCTATTGTTTTTCTCTCAGTAGTGGGCATTGTGATTTCCAATGGTTCTTACTTTTACAAAAAGCGCACTCATCAAATGCAACTCTTGCTCCATTGGGTGTAAATCTAGACTGGTTTGAAGCAGAAGATCGTTGGTTTGGAACAGCAAACACACTATGAACATTGGTTTTGGACCCCCTTTCAATATGAGTTTTTAGTCGTGTTTCTTCAGCAATGAGTTCATAGACAACTGAATCAACCGTCGGAAGAGGAGATCTATGAAGAATAGTTCCTCGCAATCCTTCAAAATCGGAGCGTAGGGCCATCAAAAATTGTACCAATCTTTGCTCTTCTCTACAAGATATATAAGGTTTGCATGCTTTCAGTTCTGCAGACTCTGTAAAAGCTAATTGATCCCATAAATCAGACATAGCAGCATAAAAATCAGAAATAAGCAAATCATTTTGTTGTAAGGAGCGGATGTCAAATTCTAATTGATACTGTCTAGCGAAATTAGACTGCGGATACATTCTTTCTAAATGATCACAAACCTCTTTTGCAGTGTCGTATTTGGCCAACTGAGTACCGATTGACTGGGTTACAGAATTGTTGATCCAAGTGATGATCTTCGCATTATCAGTTTCCCACGTGTCAAGCAATGTAGCATAGTTCTCACTACTATGTGTATTAGAAGGTTGAATTTTTGTACCTGAAACATATCCCCACATGTGTTTGCCACGAAGAAAGTTTTTCATAACATAGCTCCAGTAAGAGTAGTTTTTTCCATTGAGTTGAGTTCCAATCGACTGCATATAGTCGTCCTTTCCTGCCATTCTCTCCAGAAAGAATATATCCCAATCGAACAACATAATTCAACAATGCAATTTTACCACTATTTCAACAAACCAAATTTATCGGACATAACTTTTCTTTGCCGAACAATACCTTTGTGCAATTTTACCTCAAATTTACACAGTGCAATTTTCCCAATCTTTCTTAATTCAATTCTGATTGTTCCCCGATACGCAATTTTACCAATAAGTTAACAATGCAATTTTACCAAAAAAAATATTCTTAACCAATAATTTTGCAATTTCGATTCCTTCTAAGCCTGAATTTCACCGATAAATTCCACTTACAATTTTATCAATCGGATCTAATACGAAATAAAATACCTGATAATTTTATCAATCGGATCTAATATAAAATCAAATACCTGATAAATCTGATTGTTACATTTACGCGATCAGTTTACTTCTGGCTCTGATATCATTATGTTGTCCTCCTAACCTTCTTCCCTTTTATGTTTTTTTACAAAAACATATATCTATATACGTCTAACATGATGGTCAATAGAGCTAAATGACTTTGATATTCAATTTAAGTCATATACTGCCATTAAATCTCAAATCTCAGCCAATTTTCTCACAAAAAGTTTTAGAAAAACAACATTTATCAATAATCAATAGTCTATAACCATAGTCGACGGTCAAGAGCAATAAAGTTTCTAGTGGTCATGATATTTTTTGCGTTAAATGCGAAAACATGGTTCAAATTAAATGTAAAAGTAGGGAAAAACAAAGTGCAAGATGCGAGGTATGGACAAAACAAAATACGAAATGCGAGACCGAACAAAACATAGTGCGAGACTACTTTAACTCACACCGACGAAAAAATAAAAAAACAGTTAAAAAACATCCTTTATGAAACTAGTTTTGTTTGTTTTAAAAGAACGAAGCTTGTGATATTTTATTAATTTTTTTCTAAAATCTAAAAATGAAATAATAAAAGAGAGTGGTATACAATAAATTTTATTTGAAATATATCTGTTAAAATTCTTCGTCATAATTTTAAGTTGGGTTCGGAAAAAAACCTGAATCACAACTTTGAATATTTAATTATTTTTATTTGTTTTTAAAATGAAGAAGATGATATAAATAATCCTTTAAATACATAATTTATATAAAATAAGTTAAGCCTGAATATTTTTTTAAAAATTTTTAGTTTTAATTGAAGTTTTTGATTATTTTCTAAGTAAATATTGGTCAAATTTTCTATTTAAAATCCTAATTGTTATTTAAAATCCACTACTGCAGCTAGATACCTATTCTGTAGGATCGGGTTAGTACTATTAAAATTTAAAATCTCAAGGACAAAGAAATTTGGTGTGCTGATATTTTAGGATGAATCTTTATATAATATTTTTGTAGGTATCTTTTTTAAAGCATTTTAATTCTTATGTTTATTTGGCCATATTAACTATTGAGACATATAGATTGTACTATGGTTAAGAATCTTGGTTAGTCACCTGACTTTTTCATTTGTATCAAATATGTCACTGATGTTTTTTTAATCAAAATGATCATTTTTGTTGGCTTTTTGTTACATTTGTGGTCACTCACGTCACGGGTGACCACATATGCAATTCAAGACAAACAAAAGTGACCACATATGTAAAATAAAACCAACAAAAATGACTGTTTTGATAAAAATAATATTAGTAGCATTTTTTATACACATGACAGGTGACTAACCAATGTCCTTAACCATCGTACCATTTACCCAAAAAAATCTTCATATAAGAGTCTTGGTTTTGGATAATAATGTTTGTACGTGTTTATAATATTTTTCTATATCAGTATTTCACCACATGTTTGGTATATTCGTTCACATAGATAGTTCGATATCTATCTAATTGTCAATTTGTTTATATATAATAAAAATATAATCTAATATAATTACTAAATATTCTCAAAATATATTTATTTACATGTCATCTAAAAAAATGTCAAACAAAATACAGACATGGAACATATATATATATATATATATATATATTAATTAGCATATTAAATTTCAACTCAATTTCCCATCTTATTGATTTTTTTAAAAAAAATTCATTCTTTTAGTATTTTAACTAACCTTTTTCATATAACGTTTTCAATGGGTTTTTTTTTTCTATTTGATATGTTAAAAAATTGATTTTTTTATTTGTTGTGTTTTATTATGATTTTATTAGATACATCAAAAGTTTTAATATTCTAATTATATATTTTTTATTTCAAAAAAAGTAAAAATAAGAATCTACTATTTTCTTTCAATAAGTAATTTATCCTAAAGTTTGATTAAACCTAAATGTTATATCGGATTTGAAATTGCATTATACCAGTACAATAAAACGCAGAAGATAAACATAAAGTGAAGTAAAACAATAATATTTAGGGGCTCGTCTGTTGTTTTACATTTAGTATGATCTTATTTATTTTTCGTTCTTCGGCGATCCTAAAGAAAACTTGAGAAGCCTGTAGAAAGAGCTAGAAAATAAGGAAAAGTCTTCTAGACACAGAAGAAAGTGGCTGGTTTCGGATTAAGGTTTAGGATAAAAAAATTCATAAACGTAGCCCATTATTTATAAGCTCTACAGCGTGAAGTCCAGCGTTGTAAAGCTCATCCTATTTTACTTACTTGTGAACGTGGACCATAACCCAACAAATGGATAAATCAATTTATACAATGAATTATTAGTTCAGGCTTAAGTGTTGAGATTTGGGCCCTCTTCTTCACGGTGCCCAAATTCAATCCGGTTACCACACTTGGATCCATACCATCTTTTTCACTCATAGGTCCAATTTAGTTAATTATTTGTTAACTCGATTACTTTTAATTTGAACTTCTATAAGACAATGACTTAATATGTTTATTTAGAATAGTGCTCTAAATTATTATCGGTTCATATATATTAGTAAATAAATTCCAACAATATCTCATTTGGACTGTTACATGCTACTCAAGAATGCATATTTAATTCTAATAGGATCCATGTATCCATTGTCAATGGGAAAACAATACAACCCCGTACATGATTAATAACAATAAACAACTAAATATATTTTTCTCGTAATGTGAACAATATGGCACAAAAATAATTACGTTACTATTATCAATCAATTACTTGGGCCAATTATGAAGTGTACCTGAAGAGTAATATGGCTTGTAATCGTACATATCTACTTTTAAATGGTTCATACATTTGGAGATCCAATACAATACACATATCAATAAATATTTTCAAGTATATATATATATATTGCAATAAACCGTAATGTTCATAATACTGTAAAATATAATATCATATCTTATTACAAACTCTCCCTCTGAAACTAACAATCCTCTAAATCAACTACACTCATACTATTGGCGTAGCCTTGGATAAACTGAAGCAAAACCGCTTTTGTTAGAGGTTCTGCTATCATGGGGTTTGTCCCAGTGTGCTCAATACTTATTTGACCTATCTGTACTCTTTCCTTGACAAATAGGAACTTTATGTCTATGTGTTTGGATTTAGACGAGCTCTTGTTGTTGTTAGAGTACTACACCATAGAATTTTTATCGCAATACAATATCATGAAACCTTTTATCCTTTGTATAATACAGAATCTAGTAATAAAATTTTACGATCATAACACGTGGTTTGATGCCTCAAAGCACACAAGAAATTCTACTGTTATGGTGGATGATGCAATAAGTGTTTTCCTTAAACTTTTCCATGATATTGCACTTTCATCCAATAAGAATATGTTTTATAATGTGCTCTTTAATATATCTACAGATCTACCAAAATACATATCAGAATATCCAATGATCTCCAGTTTATCCGACTTCTAATATGTCAACATGTGCCCCTTTGTTCATTGTAAATATTAGAGTACCCTTTTAATTGTTTTCTAGTGATCCATACCCGGGTTACTAACATATCTCCATAACATATTTACAGCAAAGGAAATGTCCGACCTAGTACAAACTTAAGCATACATTAAACTCCCAACTTTCGAAGCATAAGAGACCCTTTTCATTTCTTCAATCTCAAGTTTTGTCATAGGATATTGACCTAGACTAATTCTATCACGCTTTGCTATAGAGGTACTAAAGGGTTTTCAATATGCATATCCATAATGTTGTAACATAATTTCAATACATGTTTTTTGTGATGATCCAATAATACCACGAGAGTAATCCCGATGTATCTAGATTCCTAATATAAAACTGGCATCATCAAGATCCTTCATATCAAACTTATCTAATAGAAATCTCTTTGTAGTATGTAATACTTCCTTATTGTTCAAGGAAAAATATATGCCATCCATATATAATATAAAAAATATGAAATTACACTGAACTTATGATACACACAATACTCAACCGAGCTGATCTTAAAGTCATAACTGATTATCACCTCAAGGAATTTGTGGTATCATTGATGAGGGGCTAGTTTGAGACTATATATGGATTTTCTATGCCTGAAACCCGGATCTTTTGAGTTATTTTTTATAAAGTGTTAGGGTTGCACCATATAGATCGTTTTATCAATATCAATATTGAGAAAAGTCGGCTTAATATCCATCTGATGGAGCTCAAGGTCAAAATATGCAACTAATGCCATGGTTATTCTAAAAGAATCCTTTGTTGATACCGGAGCGAAAGTTTCTTTAAAATCAAAGCCTTCATGTTGAGTATAACCGTTTGCTATAAGATGTGTTTTATGTCTTTCCATATTACCCAAGGAATTGTGTTTGGTTTTGTAAATTTACTTATAACACAATGTATTTTCCCCTTCAAGTAATGGGACAAGATCCCATACCGTATGCTCTTGAATCGATTTATACTCTTTATTCAATCTACTATCAAGAGTTAGAGCTTGCCATTTCTTATTTGTAAGATAAGGGATCATCTACAGTTCTAGTACATGACTCATCATACCATACAAGATATACTATTTTTTTGGATATATAGTACTTTTTATTTCTCTAGTGGAACTTATTAAGGGCACTATTACCTCTTGTTGCACTTCCGAATGAGGTGGAGTTTGATCATTATGAATGATGTCATTTTGATTTATTATGGAATATTACCTTAAGGTCCTTCTTTTTCTACCAGGATCATATCTGTATCCTAGTTAGATTACTCAAGTGGAACATTACTATTAATGTTTTTGGTCTAATCGGAGCGAAATAATTGGCATTACAACCCAATCTTCTGATACATGAGTATCCTTGTTAAAAACTTTATGAATCTCTATAGATTATTCCTCAAAATAAATATATGTTCCATTATTTATGCCGTCAAACTCAACATCCTCTAGAAACTTGGACGTTCATGTCTCAAATATTTTACCACAGAGAGAATCATAAAACTTAAACCACTTGGAATGTTCAGAATAACATATGAAAAAACAACTCATTATTTTTGCGTCCAGTTTCTTTTCTTGAGGTTTGTAAGGCCTCGTCTCAGCTGGAAAACCCCACACATGCAAATGCTTTAAATTAGGTCTACTATCATTCCAATTCGCGTATGGGGTCCTAACAGTAGTCTTAATGGATAGTCAATTGAGTATATAAGCGACACATTTGATGGTTTCCCCCCATAGAGATAATGGTGGATATGAGTGACTTATCATACTTTTACCCATATCTTTTAGTGTCAACTTTCATCTATCAGATGCACCATTCATGTGGGCAAACTAGACATTATTTATTGAGGGACTATGCCACACTTCTCTAGGCAATATGCAAAATTTCCTAAACGTTGTTCACCAGATGTGTCATACTTGTCATAGTATTCACCAATATGGTCAGGTATGATGGTTTTAATGCTCTTACCCAGTTATTTCTCAACCTCGGTCCTAATAGCTATAAACTTGTCTATGGCCTTGGACTTTACATGAAGAAGATAGAGGTAATCAAAAGAGAGTAGTTTTCGATGAATGATATAAAGTATCGCTTCATGTTCCATGATTTTTGTGGAAACGGTCCACAGATGTCTATATGTATCAAATCTAGGACCTTGTTTACTCTATATGCCTTTATCTTTTTAATTTTGATTTGTTTCCCTTTAAGACACTTGATGCATATACCAAAGTGAGAGTAATCAAGAAGACTCAATAAACCTTCAATAACAAGTTTTTCCATCCTAACTTTAGATATATGACCTATCTGCTTTAGAGTTCAATGTGCCACAATTAGTTTTTCATTATTTTAAGCCATAGGATGGGAAAAGTGGTATGAAGTTGGAGTTTTTGTGTCTTCATCAATTTATGCTCTAGGAAATATCCTCGGCTTTGATATGACATTCTACATGCTTGAGCATATCTCCAAAATTGAGCATATTTTTCATTGTGGCATCTAACAGAGGTCTTGACAGTATTTATTGTATGTATTATGTAGTCGCCACCAAATTATTGTAGTCTTGTAATTTATTATTTGTATCTACAAATCTCTGAGTATATTCTCTTAAAGTTTCTTTCAACCATTGCTTGCAGTGGATGATGTAGTCATCATCTTTCTTTACCACCTTAGAATCTATAAAGGGGGTTCCTAAACGGCGTTCTCAACATCTTCAATCTTTTGATACAACCAATAAAATGTTTTCTCTGAATGTCATTGAAAATATCTCTCAACTTCATTTTGTCATCCACCACGTCCGCTCATTTTACTTTAAAATTTCTTGACATGTTATTCATAGTCATTATTGATATTATATTTCGTCATCTTGAGATTGGTGAAGTTTGGTGACAAATATAGGTGCATGATACCTGGAGACAAATGAGATTCTTCCTCCACTAATTCGTCGTCATCATCATCCAGAATAATAGTAGGCATGTTGTTGTATATTTTTCTGATGAATTTATATCGATTTCATCAATAAATAAATTAACAATATAATTTATTTATAAATTTAATTTAGGGACCAAACAAACACTTAAATTACTTTCACAAATAATTATATTAACCTTTTTATTATAATAACAAAGTGTTAATATTTTATAATTAGCAATAAAAAAATAAAAATAAAAGTAAATAAAATTCTTATAAAATTGTTCTTTTTTTTCTATAATAATCTTGACATTTATCATTTTTTGTGTTCAAATTAAAGTAGGTGAGCCCTATACGGGTGTGCTTAATCTAGAAGTCTCATAATTTAAAAAAAGGTTCTTGCATCGGTGTGACTAATCTATAAATCTCATAATTAAAAAAAGAAGATTGAACTCGATAAGTATATATATATATATATATGTCAAGCGACAGTAAGCAAACACGATATTATACATTTTTTACAATATACATGGCTACTAGTTTATTATAAGAAAATTTATTATTTTTGCTCATGATAAAATTTGAATCTTAACAATTCACAAAAGAGCTATGGAATTCGATATTTTATATATGTCCGATTTTGTATTGACATAAGACCATTTGTCGAGATTTTCAAGTAATATAAGTGGTGCATAAATTACTTACACCATTTAAAGATAGGTTTTAACATGTATTATGTTCTAACGTATAAAGATATCGTCTAGCCATTTAGTTACATTAGCAGGTAATTCATACTTGTATAGATTGGTGTCTAACTATTAATTAATATTAGTAGGTAAGTCATACGTGTGTGTGTGTATATATATATATATATATATATATATATATATATAAGTATCTTAAGTGATAGGAAGTAAGCAATACCATCATTTATTTTTTTAATAACTATGGCTACTAATTCGGAAGATTTAGTTATATATTAAAGATGAAATTGAGCTAAAACTATGAATTTAATGAGTGGTAATTCAGATGATACTAATAAGATTGAATGCAGCTTTGTCATACGAAGTTAGAAAACAATGATGAGATTCAACTTGGTTGCTCATGTAAAGATAATTTAGTTGTTATTCATTAGAGTTTGTTATTTAAACACCACATTTTAGTTTAAGTATGCTTTAATCCAACTCATAACATAATTTTTAGTGTTGAAATTATGCATGAAATTCTCATCTTTTATTTTGGTTGTATCTTGAGCGATAGTTAGTTTGAAATATGCACCAACAGAAGTTTCAACCTCTTAGACTTTGGACATACTAAACTTCTTGAGAACTTTATGTATGTATTTTTGTTGAGATAAAAATAGATATCTTATCAAGATGGTTCTTATTATAGTTTTTTCATATCATCACCTCTCATAACCTTCATCTCAAACTTTTCATTCAGCTGAGTCTTCACCGATTCAATTTTCTCGTGTATATTTCAAATACTAAGATATCATCCACATATAATAGTAAAATAGCATGTCTCTAAATGCGTGTTTTTTCTTTACAAAATACATAATCATCATATTGTTCCTCGTATACTTGATGGTCTTCATAAAATAAAATCTTCTATGGCACTGCATCGATGAGTGTATCGGCCCATATAAAGGCCTTTTTAACGAACATAAATCTCATTTCTTCCCTTATTCAAAACCTTTTAAATGACACATGTAGATGACCTCTTCCAACTCTTCATCTAGGAAAGAAGTGGTAACATCCAATTTATCTAAATTAATATAAAATCTAGAAACAATTGACATTACAACTCTTATCGAGGTTTATTTCACAACTGGCGAGAAAATTTCATTGAAATCAACATCATATTTTTGCATGAATCCCTAAGTCACCAACCTAGATTTGTATTTAGATAACTCAACTCCAATAATGCTTTCTTTTCTCGTGAATATCCATTTACTCTTAACAATATACCGACCATTCAGCTGCTTCACAAAAATCTACGTGCCTATCTTCTTGAGAGAACTTATTCGTTCCCTCATGGCCTTCATTCATTTCTCCTTATTATTATTTTTCAAAGAATCGTGATATCTATCGGGTTTAAGAATATCTCCTTGCTTTTCTTACCTATGTAGGCTTCTTAGGTTGTAGTACTCTATCTCTCACCACCTAATAATTGTCAAGATCATGTTGCTCTCCAATATGAATATCCAATGGTTTTAAAATATTAAACTCTTAGTCATCTTCAATCTCATAAAATGGGGAACTTCCTCTGTATGAGCCTAATCTGTACCAAACCTGAAATCTTCTTCAACATAAGCATCTTTGGCTTCACTCTTTTTTTAAACTAATCATCAGATTCATATCTTTTATCGATAGCACTAGGTTTGGTTTTAATCACCTTAATCAATGGCATCAACTTCTCATTGAATACCACACCTCGGTAAATAAAAACATTATAATTTCTAGGTTCCATGAACCATAACATATACCATTATACTCCTTAGAAATAGACAAGAAACAAATATTTTAGTTTTCTCGGTTGAAGTTTATCTTACTTCATATGTACGTAGACAGCACATCTGAACAATTTCAAATGTTCCAACATAGGTTTATTTCCAATCTATAGCCCATGTGGACACTTAAACTTCAGTTTTGTAGATAATCTTATTGATGATATACCCAACAGTCGTTATAGATTCTCCCTAGATTCTTCAGTCCATTCCCACGATAAAAGCATATACCTAACCTTTTCCAACCAGGTTCAGCTCATCTATTCAACATGCCCATTCTATTGGGGGTGGGGTTCTTCTTAAAATTTAATGTCTAGGAATGCCAAGTTTATAATATTGGCTACTGAATGCCTCATTCACATATTCTAATGCATTATACATTCTCAATTTCTTTAATATCTTTACAATATGATTCTCCACTAGCCTTGTCCATTTCCTAAAAGCATCAAATGCTTCATCCTTGATCTTCAAAATTATAACCCTTAATTTTCTAGAGTAGTCATCAATAAAAAATAAGAACTACGCTGCACCACCCATTGTAGATCTTCATGAAACATTCAAGCACATCACTGGTTGTATAGTTTCTAAGCAAGAATTTAACCTTCTTACTTTTACCTAACATAAAATATTCACAAAAGCTCAACTTTTCAATTGTATTATCATCCAAAAATCCTTATTTTCTATGTTCAATATGGCCTTTCTCACTCACATGCCTTAACCTCATATGTCACAACTTACTTTAATCTCTATAAACTAGACACACCCCCGAAAACTACATACCCTTCAAGTACTAACACACCATTAGTTCTATAGGCTATCATAACAATTAGTGAGCCTTGCAGAACCCTAAGTTTACCGTCTCCACCCTTATATGTAAATACTTTATCATCTAACATGCCAACATAGAGAAGGTTGTGTTTAACTTTGGATACATAGCTCGTGTTTGTTAGCACTCTCTCAAATTTCCTAAACAACTTGAGTCGAACTTTAATCATCTTTTTTATAACATTGGGTTTATCATTCTTCAGTATGACCTTGAAACCATATAAAATATATCAGGTTTTCAAACCGTTGTTTGGTGGAAGTTTTGTCGAATGAAGCTCCAGAATCTAACACCCATTTGTCACTGTACCAGTAAGTAGAAGTCATTAAAGCACCAGTATAAATATAGCCATATGAGACCATTTCAACGTTTCCGAAATCATGATTTAGATATATATACCATTTATTCTACATATGGAGTGTTTATTGATATGAACTTTCGTATAGCACATCCAATATTTCACCTTTAAACATCTCGTAAATCTCTTTTATTTGGACAAAGAGCTTCTTCTCTTCTTGATTGAATCTCTCCTTCCAGACCAATCATTTGTACTTAGTCTGAGACCTTCAAACTCATCTTCGGAACCGTCTTCCTTTGAAAATATTCTAGTTTAAATCACTATTTACTACAGACATCCTAAGAGACTATTTTCCATATAGCACGGTGTCAATAAAGTGCTCATACACCTTCGGTATATAACTCAAAAGGATTATTCCTTGATCATCATCTTCTATCTTGACCTCAACTAGATTTAAGTCAATAATGATGCTATTGAAATCATACAAGTGTCTTTGAAACTCTTTGTTATTATCTTTTATCAGCGTAGACAACTATTTCTTGAGATATAGTTTGTATGTTACGAACTTATTTATGCAAATAAAATTCAATTGATTCTATATCCCCAACTATTTTAGTTCTTTATATAATTCCCAAAGTACTCCATCCCACATACTCAATATCATAACATTATGGGCCTTGAGTAGTACCTCAATATTAACCGGTTCTTTGATATGCTCATACACATTTGGAAATATTTTGAAGAGGTTTTCCTCTCATCAAATAGAGTCGTCTATGGGAATTTTTTTATCCTGTTTAAAATCACAATGGTGTTGATTCTCTTGTATCGAAAGAAAGTCGTGAAGTTCAAATAAATATTTCAGTAAAGAAAATGACGAGTCTTCACTCTTATAAAAAGAAAAAATTACCATATTTTTTTTTGTTTTTATTCGCTTCAATTTGAGGTGGTTGTTTAAAACTATAACGAGAAGAGAAATAAAATTTGGAACAAAGAAAATGAATCCAGATTTATCAAAGACTCACCAACGATTTTACATTAAATTTACAATATGATTCATCTACATATATTTTTGTTCAGTTCTCATATGTTCGGCTTCATTTAAGGTGAGATTATTAAGGTGAGGTTAAAACTAAGATGAACAAGATGAAGTAGATCTGGAATGAAGACAATGAATCTGTAGGGTTTTGTTGCTGATTTGGTTTTGACCTTTATTCTTGATTTTTACTTTTACTAGTTTTTGTCTTCATCTGCAATCAACTGAATATGATTTTATCCATGTTGATTAAATTTGATCTAATGTGAAACAAAATAGATGAATCAATCATAGAATTCAAACAAATCATCGAGCGTTATTCATTATTTTATATAAACGAAATCATCTTTTAGTAATGATGATTTGAAACTTCATGAAATTTATCTAGAGTAGATTTAATTGTATTAATGTGAATGGTACCCATTTTTCTAAAACTATTAGTGTTCATCGGTTGTTTCTTGTTTTCCCTCATAAGAATCATCATCGAAGTTTTATTGTTTAAGTTTAATCATCAATACTTTATTTTGTACATATTTGTCTATTAATTTTCAAATTAGAATATTTCCTTAGTTTGAGGTAATAAAAAGTTTAGCAATAATCAACTATTCACAAATAATATTTCAAGATCAAGATTTCTTCTTTTATTTCTTAGTCACAATTCAGTTATCTTCTTTCTTCTTTTAATTTATTAATGTTTTCATCAAATTCTATTTGTTGATGGATTTAAAGTTTATGTGTTGATTCTTAGCGACAACTGATTAGCGGATTTTCAAATTCTAGTTTTTTCTTCTATATTTATTGATCGATATGGTCGACAAAAATATTCTTACTACAACTGTTGTAGAGAGTCACCGAGATTAATCACTTCAGATTTTAATTTAGACATTTACAATGATAAGTCAAGTTTGTGAATTTGTTGATGATTTATGATTTATGATTTTCTTTATATTATGATTCAATGATTTTAGATCGATTGATTGTGAAACCTCCATTCATTTTCTGGTTTGCTTTGTTGTTGAAAGAAGCTATCTGATCGTTTTATTATTTTTTTTACTTAAACTCCATTAATTCATGATTGTATTTATTTATTTATTTCATGCATCATTAAATAATGTAATTTATATTAGTGAAAAATGATAATTGTAAGTTATAAGAATAAAAATATAAGTAAGTTTATGCTCATGTAGATGATGAAATATTTTTTTTATGTAATATGAACATACGTGATGTGATTTATATATACGTTTGTAGATTGTATATGAAAGAGAATGTAAAGTGTACATGATGATGTTATTTTTATAACTATACAATAAGTACATCCTAAAGAACACGGTTAGTGATGTGCTTCATAGAAAATAATTTAAATGTGGGTAATGTGTTAATATGAAATAATATAAAAATTAACTATAAATATGTGTGGTATACAAAAAATAGAAGATGACATAAGCATGTAGTCCCATGTAAAAAAAATATGTAGCGTGTAATTTGTATGTTTTATTAAGTTCGTTACCCATGAGTTTGTAATTTGCTCTCACTCAGTTTGTACGAGCTTAACTAATATTGTTTTGTAAGTTATAGTTTATTAAATCAAGTTATGAAGTTTTTTTAGTAAATGAATAATGTTAAGGCTCAGAAAGTAAATACTCTAAACAAATATTGTTAAAAAAGAGTCTACAGATAATAGTTTGTTTATTTTGTCTTAACATGTTTATATTATTATTCACTATACAATTATTTGATAACAGATTATGCGTGTACTTCTCTAGATATAGTTTACTGGTATTATTTTTCAGGAAGACATTATACTGCAAGATTTGGTATAATTTTCAAATTATTTTGGAAGTTTGTATTAAAGAAGATAAGAGAATTTGTTTAATTGAGTATGTAGGTTCCAGAATTAGGATTTTACAAACCAAGGCTCTATCATCAATTTTTACTAATTTTTTATGATTCTTTCGTATTTGAGATTTTGCATGAATGTTTGAGGTAAAAGCATAGATTATTGCAAGAATTTGAATATATAATTAAAAAACTTGAAACTTATAATGAACTAAATCATAATGATGTGTCTCAAAATCAATCAGTTTCAGATTATTCGATGTCAATCGAAGAGCAAACAAGAAGTTGTAAAAGTGAGCTTAAGCATCTGGTGATGGATATTGGGAGTTCTATTGTGCTATTCAAGGGTGTTTATGATTGTAATAGAGTTGTTAATATCATACTCATTGAACTCAATTTTTAATTTAAATTTGATAAAGAACACAATTAGGCTATAAAAATAACTAGTGTTGAGTTTATAGTTATATATGAAATTATAAAGCAAAATTATTTTGGATTAAAGATAAGAAATTCTAAATTTTAGGTTCTCTATGAAACATTAAAGTAAAAATAGAATGTTCTCTTGAGTTGTTGAGTTCTTTTGGTAGTGTTTTTTAGCTTTTAAGGCTTCTTTTCACTCAAGAACCCAATTGTATTTGACAAGTGACTATTGGTAGATAATTGTTATTCTACAATTATGAAATTTCTCACATAAAATGGGTTTTAAGAAATGAATGGGTGAGATGTTTTTGATTGTGTGAAAATATTCAAAGCTTTTGAATATCATGAAGAAAAATTTCAATTTTTTTTATCCTCGAGCGTTAATGATTAAATTAAGTGGAACATAACTTACTATATGATATTGGTTGCATGTAAAGTGAAGGAGAAATGCAGATGTTATCATCGGGATCTAGTTCTACAAAGTCTATTATCTCTTGTGAAGCTATCAAATGTTTAGATGATGAAATATATAAAGATTGAGAATGAGATGTTAACGTTAACAAAAACATATGTTATGCAACTGAGACTAAAGTGTTTAGAAACAGTCTTAAAATCATCACGGAAAAATCAAAGGTCTTGATCAACTAGAATTTGAGATCTCAATAGCCTTTTGATTAAAAACTAAATTTACTTTTGCATAATGAGACGATTAGATTTCATGAAAAAATTACCGAACTAGTTTTTTATTATTATATAATGATATACATTCTACAGAAAGCTGAAACTAACAAGTGATGGCGAGAAAGGTGCAACATTAGTACATATGAGATTCTATGGATGATCTTAATGGACTTGTTGATTTTACAAGACTTCTCAATCTTAGCTGCAGAAGAATAGTGGAGTAAAAAATTAGAAAATGTTTAACAGAAGATTCAAGGTTGTTTCTTTAAGTTAAAAAAAATATAGTGTGGATATCTTTAAAGAATAGCCTCATCGACAATAATGATAATAAGAAATCAGCATCGACAATATTGATAATAAATAACATTGTCAACAATATTGATAATAAGCAAGTATTGTTAGGTGTACTGATAACAAATAACCTCGTCCGCATTATTATTAATTGATAGTCATGGGAAAAATCATGTCGCCATTATTTTAATAAAAACTAACTCGTCAATACCAACTTGAGTTATTGAAGAAAATAATAATCTCGTCAATGGATACTTCTTATTAGAATTTCGTCAATTATATTTTTAACATGAGGTATTTCTTGTAAAAAACACAATTGTCATAACATATATTAAATAACATGCATACTTTTAAGAAAGTTATATCATATTGCATGTATATAATAAACTTATATTTTTTTTTGCATACAGAGTTTAATATAAATGTTACATGCATTTATTACGAGGTTGTAACCCAAAAATATTCATCAACAAAGATGAGGCTGTGGAATAAGTATTCAAAAATGAAAACTTTCAAGTTATTTGTTTAATAAATTTTCTATCATAAAAAATAATAAGTCTAAAAACATAATAAAAAATAAACTTTACTTAGTCTCTATCAATTTTTAGTCATTTAACAAATAATTTGAACTTACTTCAAAGACGGTGGAGGGACACATATCAAGTTATACGACATATACATTTATTAATCATGAAGTTTGTAAGACAAATGACCTCCATATAAAGAATCTCAAAACAAAACACAATCGACAAAATTTTTATAAAACAAATAACTTCCAAAAGTGAATATGGATATATTAAGCCTAAAGAATTTTTAAACAAGATACGAACGGCAAAAAAGGCTATAAATTAAATAACTTAAATAATTTCTGAAAACAAATATGGCTATAAGTCAAGCAAACAATATTTTAAGATCAAGAGGTCACACAATGGAATATAAACATCATGACTATGAGTAAAGTTACGAGCATGACCATAAGTTAAGCCAATCTTATTTTTAAGATCAAAAGGACATCAAATAGGCCATAAATTCCCTAATTATAAGTCAAGTGACTAACATGGCTATGAGTCAAGCCGACGATCTTCTAATATCAAGAGAACACGCAAGTCGAGCCTATAAAGGTCGGGTTGTACACGTCAGGCCATAAGCCTATAAATCATAATAAAATATAAACGACATAATAAACAACACAACTGGACAAACGAAATGAAAGGATAAGTAAGTTATAACATATCAATGGGTTTCATCAAATAGTTTAAGTTATTATAAACATTTATCTTAATAATGAGGTTAGTACCGATAAATACAAAAAACATATGGTATTTATATAAAATTCCGGTCACATATCATAATTACCTATAACTAACAAAACATAACTTATTAAAATATAACTATCAATTTAGTTCAACTTCTTTATCTATTGATTGTATACAATGGTGGAAGAAACGATGTGTGGATCAATAAAAGAAAGTTTAAGATTTTAAGGTAGTTTGGTGAAAGCAGCTTTCGGTGGTAATCTCGTCAGTAAAGTTAAAAACAAATCGCATCTATCTCGTTTGAACGCATTTAATATTTTTTCTCTTATTTTCTCTTTTGTTGTGGAATCGTATTGGAAACCAAAACTACCAAATCGAAAAATGATTAAGTTCATATCATTGCAAAAAAAAATGTAAGATTACATGGGTGAGATTAGAGAGTGGACGGTAACACAGACGACGATGGTGACCGGAAAATGACAGGTTAGTAGGGTTGCATGAAAGAAAGGCTAAGATCTGTGAATGGAAAAAAAATAAAATTTTAGAAAAAAATAATCACAAAAAATATTTTTCTATTAGAAAAGTCAAGCGATAGTTATAAATTAAGTGAATAAACCACAGTCGGGGAAATCCGCAACCGTTACTCAACAAATGTGCACAGGGTAAACCACACAAGGTGACATACTCAACCAAAAAAACGTTTGTACCAAGGACTCGAATTCATGACCTCCGGTCACAATACCTTATTCCACCAACTCTGCTACCTCTTTTAGGACTATATTTTTTATATAACTTAAACTGAAGATATGGTCGAATTTTTATATAAATTTTATTCCTTTACCGTATTTATTGGTACTAACCATTTTAATAATAGGATCATTGTTTATATCTTTTAATATATAACAAGTAATTATTTTACAGTAAAACATCTAGAGATCCTCCCAATTAATTACATTGTTATTTTTCATTAATTTGGTAACATTTTAAAAAACAAATTGTAAAAAGAAGAAATTTGAAAAATTGTTGATGTTTTAGTAACAATTATTTAACCGATGATCTGAATTGCACGGATTATAATTCATCAACCTTTAATTTTTGTTTCTAGTTGTTTTCAAATTCTAGATTGAAAATGACTTTTAAAATAAAGCAACAATATAACACCCAAACCAAATATACAAAGAAAAGTCTGTTTTCTCGGCATCTATGACCTACCTAACGGTCCATTACAAAATAATAAGCTATTAACGATGCCGATTGCCACGACCTCTTCAAATTGACAATGTCAATCCAAAACTCAGGCTATTTTTTCCGCAGCTTATTACATCAAGAAACGCCAACCTCAACTTTCCCATAATAATAATATTCGTAGTTTAAATGCATATTTTATTGACATGTTCAATCAATTACTTAACAAGAGTGTCTTTCAAGCTACATTCACCGTGGACGGTAGTAGTTCTGATGAACAGTCACGACACGCACGTCATATTTTATCGGTCAACGTAAATGAAAACCAATTCTATCGCTCCAAAAACAAATCGTATGTGAAATAAATTTTAGGTATTTATTATACATTTATGGATTTTGACCCATTTAACGGAGTAATCATATCATACGGTTAAGTTTATGTTTCGAAAGGGGCAGCAAAGTAAAGTTTGTGGAGTAAGATATACTCGTGATCAAAGGATCATGAATTTGAATTCTCTACCAACATTTTTTTGTTTGAAAAGTTTGTGGAATAGGATATACTCGTGATCAGGATTATGAATTCTGAATTTTTATAAACTTTTTTTTAGCATGTAATCTTGTGTGGTTTATTTGTAATATTTTGGTTCTAATATTTAAAATCGATATAAATTGGTTAAGTTCTATTTTCTATTTCGGTTCGGTCGAATTTCAATTTGTTTCGATTCCATCCAATTTCGATTCGGTATTGTCCATCCAGTTTTGGTCCGATACCGGTCTATCAAAATTTTAAAATTAAGTAACCTAATTTTAATTTAATTTTTAATTTTTTTTAAAATAATATATATAGTTAAAGTTAAACTTTCATTTGTTTAACGCACCTTTACCTAATAATTTAAATAATAATATAATATATAAAAAATAAAGTAAATATTAAAACAATTGGTTCTCACAATTTTATGCAGGTTTGAGTGGTTTTATCGGTTTCGTGTTGGTTTTAGATGTTACTGATTTTATCAGTTGGATTACCGGTTCGGTTTCAAATAAGTTTACCTTTTAGGTTTTATATTGGTTATAGGTTCTATTTTGGTTCTACCGGTTACCGGTTTTATCTGTTCAATTTCGTATCGGTTTCACTAGTTACCGATTGGGTTTCAAATCGCCTCAACCGATCTTTTGATCTCGGTTTCATTAGTTACCAATTGGGTTTCAAAACGTCTTTACCGGTTTCTTGATCTCATAATGGAACCGTAACTTGTTTGGATCCGTCCCCATTTTACCATCTCGATCACATAATTAAACCGTAAGCTGCTCGATTCAGTTTCAAATCGGTGAACATGTTTAGTTCAGTTTCAAATCGGTCCATCCAGTTTCTCGATTTCTATAATGAACCGCAACCGAGCATTAAAATTTGGTCAGGTTCTTACAGGTTGTGTCCCTTAGCTGTGTCTTGACTCTGACATATTCAGTATTTACGCGTTATAACTTCTTCAGTCTGCTTAGCTGTGTCTTGACTCTGACATATCCTCTTCGGTCCAAACAAAACAACACTCCACATCCTCTTACCATAACCTTTCACACTACACATAAAAAGAGTACAACTTTTCTTATCTAAAACGAACAAGAATCCAAAAAGAATCAAAATTCGAACATGTATTTCAAACAACAAACAGATTCAGTACACTTGAGAGTGAGTCTGTATAAGTATCCTCAAACCTTAAAAGAAAGAAACAATAGTATATGTCTTAGTATTCACATTCTTTTTTTACAGATCATGTATAAATTAATAAACTTCTTGTCTCATCCCGTTCCGCGGACTTCCTCTTTGAACATTTTCGCGGTGATTCGGTGATTTATTAGGCGGACTATGTCTCTGCACGACTCTTTGATGATTCGGTGATTTGTTATCCAGACTATGTCTATGCACGCCTCTTTGACGATTCGGCGAGTTATTATCCAGACTATGTCTATGCACACCTCTTTGATGATTTGGGGATCTAGTATCCGGACCTTCTCTAATACCGCTTTGGTGATGAATCGGAGACTTGTTACTACCTTCTCTAATACCGCTTTGGTGATGAATCGGAGACTTGTTACTAGGCGACGCGGTGTGGTAATGTTTATTGTAGTTGTGGATCTTTGAATTATTAGTCTCTTTCTTGACTTGAACTTCGTTTTCTTCTTTAGGCAAATGAGCATCGGTTGGGACCTCGGTCGGTACCTCGGTTGGTACCGTGTAAACGAACGGGCCCATAGGTATATCTTTGTAGTCTTTAAGTTTTTCCAAAATGCCAACCACAGCGCTCATTGTTGGCCTCTGCTTTGGGCGGTGGCTTAAGCATAGATAAGCCAATGCAGCTGCTTTTATAGCTCCCGTCTCTGAATATTGCTCTTCTAGCCTTGGGTCCATAAACCGAGACAGTTTCCGTTGATTTTGTAACATGGGTCGAGCCCAATCTACCAAATTATGTTCTCGTGGCGGTCGTGTCTTGTCTAGCGACTTTCTTCCTGTTAATAGCTCTAAAAACACGACCCCGAAACTGTATACATCGCTCATTGCTGTCAAGTGACCTGAAATCATTCCATCTTAGTGTCAATCGAGTTCGTCTCAAAACTAAGTTTCAAATTCTAATCTAGTTCGCGACTTTATATCGTAAATACTTAGCTTCTTAGCTTCTAACAAATTCGGAAATGAATTAAATGCGTTCGAAGCGGTAATGTACCTGTCATGATGTACTCAGGAGCGGCATATCCTTGTGTGCCCATAACGCGTGTTGAGACGTGAGTGTCATCACCTTCAGGACCATTTTTCGCCAATCCGAAATCCGAAAGTTTCGCGGTGTAATCCTATAAACAATTACAACAAAACTCAATAAGAACAAATTCAAAACACTAAATAAAAAAAATCAAATTTTTTCATATATACGAATCTTACAGAATCTAAAAGGATGTTCGAAGCTTTGAAATCTCTATAGATTACAGGCTTCTCTGCTTCATGAAGAAAAGCAAGTCCTTTTGCAGCTCCATAAGCAATTTTCATTCTTGTTGACCATGGTAATGACACCGAATACCCTGCAAAACATTAAAATTTCATTAGTTTTCGACCCACCAAAAATAAAACATGATCAAAATTACAAAACTTACTTCGAAATAGCTGGTTCTCTAAGCTGCCTCTTGGCATGTACTCATAAACCAAAAGCCTATGTTCTTCTTCACAACAGTAACCTATAAGCTTCACTAGATTTGGATGTCTTAATTTCCCAAGAAATATCACTTCTGCCTGAAAACATATAAAACCCAGAAAACATCTTTAAAACATCTTAAAAATCAAATCTTTAATTCAATCATATCCACATAAAATGTGGCTAGGATGCTGACACGTCAGCATCATAAACTTTATATCTGCATTAATTCTACATTAATTAAGCATAAAATTAAATTTAAAAAGCAGAAAAAAAGACTAACCAGCCACTCTCTATGTCCCTGCAAGCCATCTAGGTCGAGAAGCTTAACAGCGACCGGTTGAGCAGTCAAACCCGGTCTAAGCCTATCATCGATGAATCCCTTATGAACCGGACCGAACCCACCTTCTCCGAGGAAATTACTCGAAGCAAAACTCTGTGTTATCACTTTAAGCTCAGCAAAAGTGAAAGCATGGATGTTGGAGCCGGCGAGAGAAATAGAGAGATCTTCAGACAACATTGTTGTCGAACTTGGGTAGCTCAAGTCAGCAATAGAAACTCTCGAAGAACCATGTTTTGTCGTTGTTTCTTCTTTTTTGGTGTTCTCTTGCTCTGTTTCTTCTGGGATTTGTTCTTGAAAACAGCTTAGAATCATTGACTTCCATGAGGTTTTCTTCACTGTCATTTTTAGAAAGGTTGAATTTTGGATTGTGATTGAATATGGGTTTTGGTTTGTAGGATCAAAGATTGGATCTTGACAGAAACAATCGTTTATTTGACGAAGTTCTTAGGATTATTGAACGGTGAGTAGAGAGAGAAAGAGAGGAGAGAGATAAAGTTGTTATATATAATCCGAAATCGCATCAGATAATATATAACAAATCGCGGAAAATAATAATAAAACCCTTTTTGTTAGATTCATCTATAGAAGAAACAAAAATTAAGAATACTTACGGGTTTGCCTGCTGCTATCCATCTAGTATTCTCTAGCGTTCTTTTGCGTTCTTTAGCGATTCCACGTTCTCTGGCGATTCCGTTTATGAAACTAAGAGACCTGTAGAATCAGGTTAGAGAAGAAGGAAAAGGTTTCCAGACACTAAGGAAGCGGCCGTATTTCTGATTAGGGTTTAGAGTGATGAAATACCTAAACCTAGCCCCTTATTTATAGATTTTACAATGTGAAGCCCAACATTGTAAAGCCCATCCTATGTTACTTCCTTGTGTCCGGGACCATAACCCAATAAATTGATAATTCAATTTATATCCCTGATTTATTAATTCAGGCTTAAGTGTTGAGATTTGGGCCCTCTTCATCACAGTGCCCAAATTCAACCCGGTTACCACACTTGAGCCCATAACGCCTTTTTACCCATAAGTCCAATTTAGTTAATTAAATAATTAACTCGACTACTTTTAATTTGGACTTCCTTAAGACAATAACCGAATATGTTTATTTAGCATATCGGTCCAAATTATTATTAGTCTATAAATATATTAAATAAATATATTCCAACAATCTCCCACTTGGACCGTCATATGCTACTCAAGAATACATATTCAACTTTAATGGGATCCCTATATTCATTGTCAATGGGCAAACGGTACAACCCCGTACATGATTGATAATAATAAAGGACTAAAGACCTCTTTCTCGTAATGTGAACAATAGGATGCAACAGTAATCACATTACCATAATCAATCAATTACTTGGGCCAATTATGGAGGGTGGTCTAAGAGTAATATGGCTTGTAATCGTACATATCTACTCTTAAATGGTTCCTACTTTTGGAGATCCAATACAGTACAGATATCAATAAATATTTCCAAGCATATATATTGCAATAAACTTTAATGTGCACAATACTGCAAAATACAACATCAGATCCTATTACAAACTCTCCCACTGAAACTAAAAATCCTCTAAATCAACTACACCCATACTGATGGTGTGTCCCTGGAAAACCTTAGGCAAAACCGCCTTTGTTAGAGGATCTGCTATCATGGAGTTTGTACTGATGTGCTCTATACTTATCTGACCCATCTGTACTCTTTCTTTAACAGACAGAAACTTTATGTCTATGTGTTTGGATTTAGATGCGCTCCTGTTGATGTTAGAGTACTGCACTGCGGAATTGTTATCGCAATATAACCTCATAGGGATTTCTATCCCTTATACAATGCGTAATCCAGTAACAAAATTCCGCAGCCATAGTGCATGGTTTGATGCCTTAAAGCATGCAACAAATTCTGCTTCCATGGTGGACGATGCAATAAGTGTTTGCTTTACACTTTTCCAGGATATTGCACCTCCAGCCAATAAGAATATGTTGCCTGACATACTTTTAATGTGTCTGCGCATCCACCAAAATCTGAGTCGGAATACCCGATGATCTCCAGTTTATCCGACTTCCTATATGTCAACATGTGCCCCTTTGTTCCTTGCAGATATCGGAGTACTCTTTTAACTGCTTTCCAGTAATCCATTCCTGGGTTACTAACATATCTCCCCAACATGTTTACAGCAAAGACAATGTCCAGCCTAGTACAAACTTGAGCATACATTAAACTCCCAACTGCAGAAGCATAAGGGACCGTTTTCATTTCCTCAATCTCAAGTTTTGTCTTAGGACATTGACTCGGACTAAGTCTGTCACCCTTTGCTATAGGGGTACTTAGGGGTTTGCAATCTGCCAATCCGTAACGTTGTAACACACTTTTAATGTATGCTTTTTGTGATAATCCAAGAATACCACGAGAACGATCTCGATGTATCTGGATTCCTAACACAAAACTGGCATCACCAAGATCCTTCATATCAAACTTGTCTGATAGAAATCTTTTTGTAGTGTGTAACAATTCCTTATTGTTCGAGGCAAGCAATATGTCATCCACATATAATATAAGAAATATAAAATTACTCCCACTGAACTTGTGATAAACACAATCCTCAACCGAGTTGATCTCAAAGTCATAACCGACTATCACCTCAAGGAATTTGTGATACCATTGACGAGAAGCTTGTTTAAGCCCATAAATGGATTTCTTAAGTCTGCAAACCAGATCTTTTGAGTTACTTTCTACAAAGTGTTCTGGTTACATCATGTAGATCGTTTCCTCAATATTACCATTGAGAAAAGCGGTCTTAACATCCATCTGATGAAGCTCAAGGTCAAAATGTGCAACTAATGCCATGATTGTTCTAAAGGAATCCTTCGTCGATACTGGAACGAAAGTTTCTTTAAAATCAATCCCTTCACGCTGAGTATAACCTTTCGCTACAAGACGTGCTTTATGTCTTTCCACATTACCCAGGGAATCGCGTTTGGTTTTGTAAACCCATTTACAACCAATTGCCTTTTTCCCTTCAGGTAATGGGACAAGATCCCATACCGCATTATCCTGCATTGATTTATACTCTTCTTTCATAGCGTCAATCCACTTTTGAGATTCAGAGCTTGCCATGGCCTGTTTGTAGGATGAGGGATCATCTACAGTTCCAGCACATAACTCATCATGCTCCTGAAGATATACTATAAATTCTGGACCTATAATACTCTTCCTTTCTCTAGTGGACCTTCTTAATGGCATTATTTCCTCTTGTTGCACTTCTTGAGGAGGTAGAGTTTGATCATTATGAACGATGTCATTTTGATTCCCTTGTGGAAGATTATCTTGAGGTTCCTCTTGTTCTATCCGAATCTATGTATCCTGGTTAGAACCCTCAAGTGGAGCATCAGTGTTAATCTGAGGATTACCTTGTTCTAATGGGATCGAAATGATTGGCATTACCGCCCAATCTTCAGATATCTCAGTATCCCTATTAAAACCTTCATGAATCTTTATGGATTCTTCCTCAAAATCAACATATGTTCCCTTATTCTTCCCCCCAAACTCAACATCCTCTAGAAACTTGACCGTTCCTGTCTCAAATATTGTACCAGTGAGAGAATCATAAAACTTAAACCCTCTAGAATGTTCGGAATAACCTATGAAGAAACAACTAACTGTTTTTGGGTCCAGTTTCTTTTCTTGAGGTTTGTAAGGCCTCACCTCAGCTGGACAACCCCACACATGCAGATGCTTTAAATTAGGTTTACGCCCGTTCCAAAGCTCATATGGAGTCCTAACAGTAGCCTTTGTGGGTACTCGATTGAGTATATAAGCGGCACATTTGATGGCTTCCCCCCAGAGAGATAATGGTAGAGATGAGTGACTTATCATGCTTCTAACCATATCTTTTAGTGTTCGGTTCCGTCTCTCAGATACACCGTTCATGCGAGGTGAACCAGGCATAGTGTATTGAGGGACTATTCCACACTTCTCTAGGTACTGTGCAAAGGAACCTGGACGTTGTTCACCCGATCCGTCATATCTACCATAGTATTCACCACCACGGTCAGATCTAACGGTCTTAATGCTTTTACCAAGTTGTTTCTCAATCTCGGTCTTAAAAGTTATGAACTTGTCCAGGGCCTTATACCTTTCTTGTTGACCGAACCTTGACCCGGTCATTTGCCATATGCCTTCCGCTTAGGTCCTGCCTTATTTGGTGATGTAATCACATTAGCCTCAAGCGATGTGCCTTTAAGTCTTTCCTCCTCCTGTGCAGCGTGGGAAATCAATTCATTGATATTCCACTTTTCTCGCATGCAGTTATAGGTGGACTGGAAATACTTAAACCGGTCTGGCAGCGAATGAAATGTGAATCCCACTATGCATTCCTCAGGTAAGTCTAAACCGATTGCCTTTAACTTTTGGCAAATCATCAACATTCCCAGAACGTGCTCCCGGATTTTACCTTTGCCATTATACTTTTTTTTTTTTTTTTTTTTTTTTTTTTTGCAAAGGCTTTCTCAATCTCCGTGAGAAAGACCGAGGCAGTGGTAACACCTTTAGGGACAGCCCCACGCAATGCTACTGCTATTCCCTGTAACAAGAGCGCCATGCATAACTTATTTGACATTTCTCACTTTTCATCAGCCTTAGTTTCATCCGGTGTACTTTCCGGACTAAGGGGAGATGGTTTGGGAGTTATTAGTGCATAGTCGTAATCATGTACAGATAAAAACAGCAACATTTCTTGCTTCCACAATTGGAAATCCGAACAATCCAACGTCGGTGGATGATTCCCCAAAAAATTGTAACCCATGGATACTATAATAGGAACAAACAACACAAAGCACATCTAGCATTTTGACATATAACTGAAAACATGTGCATAAACATGACAAATACATGTAAAACATAAAATTCATTGATAATAGATACCGGAGGGCAAATCAAATTAACATGAAATTTTATGAGTTTGAGAAAAATACTATGATCATTATTTTAATTTTCTAATTGCCAATGAGACCTTCCGGAGGGCCGATGTCATTTACATATATTAAAATAACCATAATTTGATTTTCTTAAGTACCGATGAAACCTTCCGGAGGGCCGATTTCACCTACTTAAAATCAAAAAATTGTAAGGCTGAATTTAATTTATCATAACTACCGATGAAACCTTCCGGAGGGCCGATTTCATCTAATTAAAATTAAAATCAGCACCAAGACCATTTTCAATAATTTTCTCCCGTTCATGATTAATTTAAACCCAAACGTGAACCTTCCGGAGGGCCGATAATATTTGAATTTAAATTAATCCCCGAACTTTTCGAAGCCTAGGATCCTTAAGAAAATTAATTTTAACCTTCCGGAGGGCCGATTAAATTAATTTCTTAGTTTCACCTACCGGTCTACGAAACCTTAATCATGCATCGTCATTTAATCATTCACACACACACAATTTAATTCACAAATAAACATACAAAAAAAATTGCATGCCAAACACAACATACTTGTGAAATAATTTACATACAATATATATATTTCCGAACAAAATATGTACTTTCGAAAAAAAAAAATAATTAATTTTTTTTTTTAAAAAAAAAAAAAAAAAAAAAAAAAAAAAAAAAAAAAAAAAAAAAAAAAAAAAAAAAAAATCACAGCAGTGCAGTGCAGACACTTGCTGTTATTTCCAGCGGGCCCCTGCTGTAATTTTCAGCAGACCCTTGTTGAAATTGCAGTAGGTCCCTGCTATAATTTCCAGCAGGCCCCTGCAATTTCTAACGAGCTGCAAATTGCTGCAGCAGTTTTTTTTTTTTTTTTTTTTTTTCGGTTACCGTGATAATCAGCGGACAGTCTTCGATCAGCGTTAACATCAGGGGTTAAGCTGTCGATGAGCCACTGTCCCAATAATTTTGATTTTATTCGTTATTTTAGGGTTGATTTGATGCTAATTTTGGGAGAAAAATTCCAGACATCAATAAACCCTAATTTTACCCGAAATAAAAAAAAATCCCCAAACTATAAAAATTGCAATTTCAATAAATCACATAACATGCTTTTCATACAATCCCTAAATCCATGCCCTACCAATTCAATTAACACATAATCCCAATGACATGGATTCTTTACGATTAAGAAAAATATGCATGTTTGTCTATCTCAATTTGATTATTCTACTGAATCCAAAAAGGGTTTATTTGGCTCTGATACCAATTGTTATATATAATCCGAAATCGCATCAGATAATATATAACAAATCGCGGAAAATAATAATAAAACCCTTTTTGTTAGATTCATCTATAGAAGAAACAAAAATTAAGAATACTTACGGGTTTGCCTGCTGCTATCCATCTAGTATTCTCTAGCGTTCTTTTGCGTTCTTTAGCGATTCCACGTTCTCTGGCGATTCCGTTTATGAAACTAAGAGACCTGTAGAATCAGGTTAGAGAAGAAGGAAAAGGTTTCCAGACACTAAGGAAGCGGCCGTATTTCTGATTAGGGTTTAGAGTGATGAAATACCTAAACCTAGCCCCTTATTTATAGATTTTACAATGTGAAGCCCAACATTGTAAAGCCCATCCTATGTTACTTCCTTGTGTCCGGGACCATAACCCAATAAATTGATAATTCAATTTATATCCCTGATTTATTAATTCAGGCTTAAGTGTTGAGATTTGGGCCCTCTTCATCACAGTGCCCAAATTCAACCCGGTTACCACACTTGAGCCCATAACGCCTTTTTACCCATAAGTCCAATTTAGTTAATTAAATAATTAACTCGACTACTTTTAATTTGGACTTCCTTAAGACAATAACCGAATATGTTTATTTAGCATATCGGTCCAAATTATTATTAGTCTATAAATATATTAAATAAATATATTCCAACAAAAGTGAGTATTTTTGTTTGGTTTGGAAATGAGTTTTAAAGGGAAAATCTAAAGGGGTTGGGAAAGAAGTTTGCAATTTCTTTAAGTTTTTTTGTTCGCTTGTCATGCAATTTCTTTAATGAGATCATACTTTGCGAGCAAATTCGCTGCAAAGTTTGCTATCGAAAAATGAATCTAAGAGTCATTAATAGAGTAATAAGCTTTCAACAGCAAGAGACAATTGTGGATTAAAACCAAGGGACCAGACCATAAGCTAATGAGTCAAACAAAATTTTAGAGTCAATGCTTATATCAACACATTGAAAACCAAGAGTTTTACACATAGATAATCCATCAAATAAGGCTTTGGTTTCAGCTATAATGAGAGTTTGTTTTCCATATAATCTGCTACCAGAAGCCAGTATAGAGCCATTGGAGTTTGTGATTAAGAAACCACCACTAGCCTCACTATTATGAGCATATGCACCATGAGGATTTGTTGTATTTATAGTTATCAAACCAAATGTTTTCGTTAAATGAATATTATTTGTTAATCGAGGAAAATATCGTATTTTAGATGGATAAAGTTATAAAAAAACTACTTTATAAAATAAATTTAGATATTATTAGATTGTAAAATGGTGTCGTAGTGTTACAAAGCAAAAACATACAAATTACGAATCCATTATATTTTATATACTTTTTTATTTATAAATATAACATGATTTATTATTGTTGAATATATTTTTTGATGTTTTTTAAAGTTTTATATGTTAATATTTTTATTTTTTAATATTTTAGTTCAAATAACAAGAATATAATCACAAAAATTATGATAGACACTCGCAGTTTGGTCAATATATTATTTAAATATATTGATGACAAATTACATGGGGCATCAGTAGTTCACCATCAATAGAGTGTTTACTGGGTTTACAAACACAAACGCCCTAGTATTTGGAAATGTGAAGTTGGATGTCGTTTCAGACCAACGAGAATATACAAAGTGGATTCAGGATTCAACGCATGTTTATAGTAGTAGATGCACATTCATTATATAGTGCAATTTTTTGTAAACCCTAGTTGGATCAAATCTATGTCATTATTTAGCAGTGCACCAATGCCTTCGATACATAGTCAATATTTGGGCTGGTCTGATCATGAGCAACTAAAAGAATAACAAAGGAATGTTATTGAGCTTCCCTAACACTAAAAAAACTCGCATCGTCTATTTTTTTTTAACAAAATAAACCAGAAGTATGACCAAACTGAGAGTTATCAGCATAAATTTAGTAATTACCAAAGACCATGGTTATCCTTAACGATATGGATGACCCCAGATAGCCCATTCGCGTAGCCGAGTCGAAGAAGAAGTGGTATTTATCGCATTCAGACAAGAAAAATATCATTTATCTTGCCTTGGATATGCCAACCAGTTATAAAAGCAATTTATTATGTTTTTTTGTAAAATAAAAATGGATATATTTTCCTCTAACACCCAAAATATAACGGGAGTCCTTACCAAAATAATGTACCATGTACTATTTATAGAATATCAGGTTTTGGCCTATCAAACGGAAAATAAACCATTTTCCCAAGAAAAAGTTGAAGTAATAATACTAGAGGTAGATAAGCTCAATGAAGCAGTACATTATATATAGTATGGATAGTCAACCCAATACTAATCAAGAAGAAGAATAAAAAAATGGAAGATGTGTGTTGCTTTCATGAATTTGAATAAAGTATGCACCAACCATCATTTTTCTTTTACAAGAATCAATCAGCTGGCGAATGCAACTTTCAACATTAAAATTATATCCGTCATTGATGCATGTTTGAAGTACAATAAAATCATCATGCATTAAAAATATCAAGAATATACCATATTCATAAAAAAAGGATTTTCTTTGTTACAGGGTTATGTCATTCATACTAAAAATGTAAAGGCCACAAACTAGAGGTTGGTTAACAAGACTTTCTTAAACCATCTAGCCTACGAGCTTACATTAATGGCATGCTCGTTAAAAAAAAATCATGATGCAGATCACTTGGTACACCTTCTAGATACTATTATCAATCTATGTATGATCACCGTAAAACTAATCGAGAGAAATGCACATTCAACATGAGATCGAGATATTTTATGGGATATATGGTAAGTGAGAAGGAGATACAACTATATCATACACAACTATGAGACTTGACTGTAATGAAGCCACCTTGAACCATCAAGGATGCGAATATCTATGCATGAAGGTTAGTTGCACTAAACATATTTAGTTCTCTCTTTACAGACATGTGTCATCTCTTCTTCTAAATACTCAAAGGAGTTTGAAGATTTAAATGGACTTATCCATGTGATAAAGTTAATGGGTTTTTATTTTTGTATTTGGTTATGTGAAATTATACTATTATTACTTTTCTAGTTAAGTAATAGAGAAATACATTCCGAGCTATATATTAAGTTAGTAAGTCAATTTCAGACGTCGAGGCACACTAATTAAAATTAGATAAACTTACCTTGGCTTTAATAGTATAACTAAAAAGATGAAGCCTTATTTCCAAACACATATCATAACAGTCAAAACTTTCTTCTTTTTTCATAAATGTGTTACATAAACTTGACATATCTGGCAGATTGACTAGATGGTTTGTAGTTTCACTCATAAGTTCACCATCAAGGACACCTACAATGTCATCTAAACGTCTACCCCGTGCGTCGGATGGATTAAAGTTAGTGGGTGATAACGCGGCAGAAATAGAAGAAAAAACAGCGATAGAAGAAACCCTAATGCAAGGGTAACATGATAAATGAAACTCTAATCCAAGGTAATAAAGACATAAATTTTCAGATATAAAAAAATAAAATTCCAAAAACTTAAAATAACTTACGGCATGTGAGGCTTTACCTAAGAGTTGCTCAAAACCCTATATTAGAATACAAGGAAATAAAATAAATATTTTAAAATCAAATCAAATCAAATTTTAATACAATCAGGTTTGATTTGAATAATATAAGATATTTGAATAAAATTAAATCAAATTAAAAAACTTTTTGTTTGGCCTTTTGGGTTGTATCATCCTCTCTTGGTTGACAATAATTTGTTCTCGAATTCACAGCACCATCATCATCAACAACCAAAATTGTTTTATGTTATTTTTTAAATTGTTACATTGGGAATTATAATTATTGACCTTATGAGAATAAGATAAATTATTCTCGAGTGTTCCTTATTCGAAGTCACATTGAAGCCATCCATTTAATGATTCTTTTTTTCATTTGAAAGCCTTTTGATAGCCTGAAAACAACACCCCATGTTTAGTTGATGAAAAAAATGGTTGCGAAAACCTTTTCATAGCTTCAGAAAACATCTCGATAAGCAAGTTTCTCCTTGATCCGATGATTGGTAGCCAATTTAAAATCTTCAAGTAATCGGTCAATGTGATCGTTATCGAAACACCTGGTGTGTCCCCGCATACCAAACGTTCTTCGAGATCTTCATGACCATATATGGTATTCTACCCTTTGGACCATGATGAGATGAAATCAAGATTTAGAAACATGCTTGCCCCGTAGCCGGAACTGAGGCTCTGATACCAAACTGTTAACGTGACGGAAATAGAAGAATAGGCAAAGATAGATGAAACCCCGATTCAAGTGTAACATGATAGACGAAACCCTAATCCATGGTAACAAAGATAGAAATTTTCATAGATAAAAAATATATTATTCTAAAAACTTAAAATAATTGAAGGCATACAAGTCTTTATATAAGAGCTACTCAAAACCCTAAATTAGAATACAAGGAAATAAAATAAATTTTTAAAATAAAATCAAATCAAATCTTAATACAATTAGAGTTGATTTGAATAATATAAGATAAGTGAATAAAATAAAATCAAAAAGGTTTTTGTTTGGGCTTCTGGGATACATCAGTATGAAATAAGTATAATATACCTTGTTATTCATTTATTCTATGGCTCGCAATCCAAGATAACTTTTTTATCCGAGACAAACTTATAAGTTAGATATTAAACTCCTCACCAGATTGTGTCTTGTGTAATTTAAGTGTCGAATCCATCAACCATATCCTTTATATTGTAGCTTCACTCATAATATACGTGTCTCATTCAGTTCCAAACTAAGGTTCACAGTAAATGCTCTATCTGGGTTTACTGGATTAAAGAGGCGTCAAACTGGATTTCCTCTTAAAATTGACATATTTTTCGTTCTTGATCTAATGCAGTAATATACCACATCTAACGAAAATGATGATTTTTTCTTGTTTCCTTCATACTTTTGTCACTGCAGTATCGCGATGCATGCTTTCTAAATTGTGGTTAAGATTATTTGATACTTTTATTGTATGACAAGTACAATCTTTAACTGAATTCTAATTTATTGGTGTTGATTATAATTGTTAAAGATATAAGACTCAAACCCGTCAGTTCTTTATCTTATTTATAAATATGAGCATATGCTATATGTAATTCTTATGCTTTATAATAACAAAACTCTAACAAATTTTATATTTTCTCTTTGTTTGTTATTTTGTTAACATGGTATCAGAGTCTGAAGTGTTATGATTAGAGAAGTGTAGCGATCCCCCCTGTTTCTGTCAGGTATTCGATTTTGATTTGCTGTTTGGATTGCATATTGGTATCCGATTTCATATTGGTATCGGTATTTGATTTCCTCTTCTTATTTTGATTCGTTGTTTTAGATTTTTTTTATGCTAGATTTTGATTCATTGTTTGGATTATTCGATTTCATATTGGTATTGGTATTCGATTTCGTCTTGGTATTTTGATTTGCTGCTTTATGCTCGGTATTCAATTTCGATTTGTTGTTTGGATCGGTTTTTGTTGTGCTTTAGCTACTGGTTATTCTTATTTTCATGTTGTGCTTTAGTTATTTCCTTGTTCTTTTTGTTGTGCTGCAGTTACTGGTTGTTCTTATTTTTTGTTGTTTATTTTGTTATGTTTAAACTGTTGGTTGTTCTTCTTGTTTTGACCCTTCTACATGACGCGTGGTTGTGATTGTTTTTGTTGTTTATTTTGGATATTTTTTTGTTGGCTTCAAATGAGTTCTTTTGTTTTTAGATTGGATTTATTTGAGATTTTAATATGTTTTTCGTTAGAAAAGACACATTTTTTGGTTTTCAGATCTGTTGTGTGCAACCACAATCAAACGGTCCGATCGAAAGAAAAACGGTGCTCGTTTTTGCTGAATTTCGGATAATATGTATGGGGCATCCAATATTTCAATCTAACCATTTAGACTATAATTTGGTGCAACGATTTATGATATATCATTGTTGGGCCAGTGCAGTATTTTTTGTTGGTAAAAGAGGTTTGATTTTAAATATAAATTAATATTTTGATTTGATTTGTATTTGTATTTGGATTTGATTTAGTCTTCGATTTGAGTTTGTTGGACCATTGAAATTTGAATTTGGACTTAGTTTGATTTTGTATTTGGGGTTTGATTAAGATTTTGATTTAATTTTCCGATTTGGATGTGATTCTTGATTGTTTGATTTCGTTGGATTAGAGATTGTGGTTCTTGTTGCGAATATGATAGGAAAAGATGACTTTCTATAGTCTATTAGTACTAAACTGATTGAGAATAACTTTATTATGTCTATATCTGCAACCATTCAAGTATTTCCTCGTCTTCCATTTAAGGTATTGATTCATCATTGTGGATTTTGGATTTTGGTGCGTCTCATTACATGTCACCTCATGTTTTGAATTTTGTTTTATTATCTCATGTTACACCCAGATCTAATTTGTCTGCTAGTGCTACAACAATGACAGTAGAGGGTATTGGCTCTATTTTTACCCCTCATATATCGATATATGATGTTTACTATATTTTCACCCTTGTTTTAAATCTTGTTTTGGTTAGCCAATTGTATATATATATATGGTTATTGGGTCTTGTTTTCTGATTATGTTTGTGCTATACAAAATCAATAGACTCACAGAGTGATTGAGACAGGTCGTAAAATAGGGGAACTCTATATTTTAGGAAAACTCAAAGTAACAGATGTGAATGTATATGGTGTTGATAATGAAAAAACATAGTTAACTCATATTGCTTCATATGGTATTGATTTTTCTTTGTTTTATTTGAATATTTCATCATATGAGTTTTATATTTGCCATTCTATCTTCACCGCGTTTGAAATCTTTAGTATCTACAAGTGCTTTAGGTCAGTTAAACACTTGTAATGTCTCGGATTATAGTGTTTTTAAACTAGCAAAATTTTTGACGTTACCGTTTAATGAAAGTGTCACTTCTATTATTGCTTCGTTTGATATTATTCATTCTGATATCTGAGATCCATCTCATGTCTCTACTCTCCACAAATGGTGGTTCATCATATTATGTATCGTTTATTGATGATTATACTCGATACACATTGATTTATATGATGAAATTAAGATAGGATTTGTTTGGAATTTATAGAGTATTTAAAGTATTGGTTAAGACCCAACATTCTGTTGTGATAAAATGCTTCAGGTGTGACTTAGAGCGTGAATATACCTCCAATAATTTCAAATATTTACTTGCATATGATGAAACTATACATATACAGACAACTTCTAGATTATTCTTTTTTATGAGTGTTTGGGTGTACATGTTTTGTCCTTCGTCCTCATGTTGAACACAACAAATTGGATCATGTAATAGCTATATGTGTTTTTCTAGGTTATGGTGTTACACATAAAGGTTATCGTTGCTATGATCCCACCAGTCATAAGCTATACGTATCTTATCATGTCACATTTCTTGAGCATATCCCATTTTATTTGATTCCGACAAAATCACATGATGTAACAAAGACAGACCTTCAAGCTATTGATCCTTTTGAAACTGATAGTCATACATCTTTTCACATTGATATTCTAGCTCATGAGACAACTACAACAGTTGATATTACTTATGCTCCATCAATGCCTGAGTTAGCTTCATTAATGCCTAAGACAACTTCTTTCTCTCGTAGAACAACAGATCCTTGATCTCTCAGGAGATCCACTCGTATAAGTATGTTTACTAAACTACCAGATTTTTACATACTCTTCTTTCTCAACTCTTTTTGCTTCTTTAATAGCAAACATACATGATTTGTATGAACCTCAATCATTTAAAGAAGCTATTTGTGATTATCGTTGGCAAAATTCTATAGTCAAAGAGCTTACTGCTCTTTATCATACTCATACATGGGACATAGTTAAACCTCCATCCGGTAAACATATAATCGGTTCTTGTTGGGTTTTTAAAATTAAAACAAAGTTTGATGGGTCTGTTGAAAGATATAAGGCTCGCCTTGTAGAAAAAGTGTATTCACAGAAGTATGGTATAGATTATGATGAGACATTTTCCACAGTGGAAAAAATGATGACAGTTCGTACTCTTATTGCGGTTGTATCCGTTCTCCAGTGGAAAATATTCCAACTAGATGTCAAAAATGCGTTTTGAATGATGATCTTCATGAGGAAGTTTACATGACTCTTCATCCAGGTGTTGTTCACCAACCTTGTGAAGTTTGTTGACTTAGAAAAACGTTAAATGATCTCAACAAGTTCCTCGTATTGGGTTTGAAAAATTCTCTACGATTATGACTGCATTTGGTTTAATTGCTAGTAATCATTGGTGTGGTTTATTTCTGTTTGAGGGTAATTTTATAAAGTGTTTTGGGAATTTAATATTTAAGGTAGAGAGTAATGAGATAATTAAGTTGTGTGCCAGCAATAAATTCTGATTACCCTTATTAATGAAAGTGGTTGAGGTATTTATACTTAATTAATGACCCATGAGCCTGTTGGGTCGGATCTCGGAGTCGGGTCAAATTTAAGGACCTATTAGCCCAAGATGTGAGGTGACCAGCACCTAGCTTAGTCACACTCCATTACATTTATCCTGTTCGGTTCTTTATAATAGTGGTTATGTCCGAACAACCCTCTGGACAAAGACAGGTTATAATGACTAAAATATATGACCTTATCAATCATGATTTGGCTTTATTTATCATACGTACACGTGCGTGATGAATTATTTTATCCTTATATGTAGTTGAGATGATTGTAGAAAAAGGTAAAACAAAGAAAGACAATTATGGTTTCTTATTTAGAAAGTGTACTAATTACATAAAGTATAAAGCTCTTACATATAGACAAACTATATGGGCTAATGGGCATAAACCTTATATCTCAAACACCCTCTCTTAAATTCGCAATGCTTATTCTTGTATTGTGAGTTTGTTACACAAAACAAAAACCAAAATTACAGCAAAAATGAAACAACAAACTTCAAAACTATAATCGAAAGCCAAAAGTTCAACAAAAAGCCAAAATCAAAATCAAAACGTCAAAACCCAAAATCAAACTCGAATCTCTAGAATCCAAACTTCAATCTTCAAACTCCAATATCTAATCTCCAGTCTCCAAACTCCAATATCAAAATTCCAAACTCTAAACTCCAATATTTATTCTTCATTCTTCAAAATCCAAACTCCAATCTCCAAACTCCAAACTAATCCAAACGAGATCTAAACACCAAACGAATTCAAACGAAGCCAAACAAAGCCAAATGAATCCAAACAAGTCCAACCAAGTCCAAACTAAATCTATACCAAATTCAAATCCAAACGAAGAACAAAATCTAAACACCAAACAAATCCAAATGAATCCAAACGAATCAAAACAACATACGTCGATCTAAGAAAACTTCAGACATAATCCAAATGCCAAACAATATCTAAACACCAAAACAAAATCAAAATGACAAACGTCGATCTAAGCAAATGTCAGACAAAGTCCAAACATCAAACAAAATCGAAACACCAAACAAAATCCAAATGAAATCTCAACGCCAAATACCCAAATAAAATCCAAACGAAATTTGAATGCCAAATTCAAATACCAAATCCAAATCCAAAAATAAATTCAATACTAAATCCAAATACCAAATCCAAATTCAAATCTAGTTTCCAATCAAAATTATAATCAAAATTGAATTTGCAATTTTACCAACAAAAATTTACACTGTTCCAGTAACAATTTCTCCTGAACCGTAACACCAAATCATAATCCAACAGGTTAGGTTGAATGATTAGATGTCTCAAACCCCCTGTCTAAAAAATCAAAATAAATAGACACTATTTACCTCTCGACCAGGTTTGTTGATTGTGGTTGCACACACAAGATCCAAAAACAAAACAAAAACCACTTTTGTCTTCCGATGGACAGCTAAAACAACTGTCCGTCGGCATAGCGGAAGACACGAAAACTTCAAGATCTAAACCTACGCTCTTATACCATGTAGAAAAAGGTAAAACAACGAAAGATGAATATGGTTTATTATTTAGAAAGTGTACTAATTACATAGAGCGTAAGGCTCTTATTTATAAACAAACAACATATGCTAATGGGCATAGGCCTTATATCTCTAACAATGATCATTACAAGTGATGATATAGATGGAATTGAGGTACTAAAATGTTATTTGGCTCAACATTTTGCGATGAAGGACTTGAGACTATTACGTTATTTTCTAGGTATTAAGGTGGCTCACTCTCCAAAAGGTTATATTCCCTCTCAGATAAAATATATATTTGATTTATTCGAGCGAGCGCGACTTTTTGATAACAGGACGCTAGATACCCCTCTTGAAACCAATTCCGGGTAGTCTTTGACTGATGGTGTTCTTTTGTCAGACCCAACTGTATATCGAAGTCTTGTAGGGATCTTGGTCTATCTTACAGTTACTCGGCCACGTATATCTTATGTTGTTCATGTGGTTAGTTTATTTGTTACTACTCTTACATTCGTCCATTGGGGAGCTGTTCTTTGAATATTGAGATATCTTTGTAGCACTCAATTTCCGATCATTTTGTTTCCTTCGACTTCTTCACTTGAACTGCGTGCCTATAGCGATGCTGATTGTGATAATAATCCTCTTGACCAAAAATATACTATTAGTTTCTATATTTTCCTTGGGGATTCATTAATCTCGTGGAAAAATAAGAAACAAGATGTTGTCTTTAGATTGTCTACTGAAGCCTCATGCACATAGTGAAGAATTTTGTTTTCGCATTGTGACCACATGTGAGATTGTTTGGTTACGATTTATTCTTGCAGATGTAGGAGTTAATGTTACTAAACCCACTTCTTTACATTGTGATAACAAAAACGTCATGCAAATAGCTATAATTTATGTTTTTCATGAGAGGATGAATCACATTGAAATAGATTGTCACTTCACTCGGTATCATCTTCAGATCGGCACCATCTCGCTTCCATATGTTCCATTAGCTTTGGAGGTTCCTGATATTTTTACGAAGACTGAGTCAAAGCACAGTTTCGTTTTCTTTATGACAAACTCTCAATGCTTATTACTGTTGCATTGTGAGTTTGAAAGAAAGATTTAAAAATATAAGACTCAAGTCCATTAGCTCTTTATTTTAACTATAAATATAAACACATGCTCTATGTAGTTCTTATGCTTTCCAATAAAAAAACCCTCTCGACTTTTATATATATATTTTTTGTTATTTTATTAAATCATTTCTTTATATATTATGGTTGTTGTGGATGGATGAAAATATAATTTTTCTTCCAATTATATAATAGTTATATTAAATATAAAAAAAAAACTTATAATCATTCTATTAATATCTTTTTTAATTTTTTAATTTTATATGTCATCTCCCAATGACCTATATCACTCTCGTAAAATATGTCTTAAATAGTTTGTAAAATTAATATGAGTAAAATTAATTTTATATAATCATTCTATTAATATCTTTTTTAATTTTTTAATTTTATAATTTTATATGTCATCTCCCAATGACCTATATCACTCTCGTAAAATATGTCTTAAATAGTTGTAAAATTAATATCAGTAAAATTAATTTTTATTATATTTTAAAAGATAAAAACACCATAAAATCACATAGCTATTATTTATAAAAATGAATCAGTCTTCAGTCCACGAAAGTTGGTACCATGTTGAAATGGCTATAACACCCCTTGACTTCAACCCTTTAAGAAACCAGGGGCCTCGGTTAGAATAACTTTCGATTAGATCACCCACCCACACCAAGATAATATAAATCATGCTTACGCCTTTCACGTCGATGTCAATAGTATTTCTTAACCCACTTTACCATATACAAAGTTCATCTCAATTTTTTTTTTTTCTTTTCTTTCCGAAACTGCTACTCAAAAGGTAATTAGTCAGTACAGGATGAACTGAGTCAGTTCAGAGTACATACGTACTAAATTTTTAATCTGACGCAATAGTCTGCAAACCAATGCCAGAAAATAAACTATATAAGATGACAAACTGAACCGAAAAAACGTATATATAGAAACTCAAACTCATAACTTTTAGTCACAAAGATATCCTACTTAACCAACTCGGCTACCTTTTAAAAACAAAAAATATTAAAATATTCATAAATAATAGGGTTCCATCCAATACCGACCACGAAATTCGTTTAAACAAAAAGTTCATCTCAATCTCAATTTATGTATGTACTGCATGGTAAATATGTTTTCTAACCATTCCTTCTTTTCCAATAACTTTTCTGTCGTATCAAAACTAGTTTACCATATAGTACTACGGTAGTACTGTGCTAATCAAAGATAATCCCAATAATCAAGATGTGAAAAACGACGAGTATAGAAAGTCAAAGGGTGATAAGGAAAATACAAAAGTAAACGGAGGCTTTTACATAATAAAACACGAGCGAAGAATATCCCATTATCCAGACCGATGATAATTTGGTTACAGCTGGAAATTTGAAATAACCAATATATTAAGATTGTGATGGCTTCGGATGCTACCTTTTTGGACTTTCTATTTTTTTAAATTAAATTTTGTAAAGAGTCTAATTGCTTTATTTGATTCATGATGCGATTTAAAGTTCTAGGTGTATAAAATATGCCGAATTTATGAATAATCAACGACAGTGATGTTAAGTGCGATCAAAATTGTACATTTTATGTCGGTTAAATTTGAGAAAAAAGATTAGTATATAGAATAATAATACATCTTCATTAGTGTGAGATTTTTTGGAAGTGGACAAAAATAAAACCGTACGGACCAGTAGATTCAAAACGGACAATATCACACTAGGGTGGAGATAAGAGTATTTGTACTTATATACAAAAGCGGAATATCGATCGAATCAAGGTGTCACGTTAAAAGCAACGTTGACTTTCTTTAGTTAACAAGTTTAATTTTACTCAAATTAGATATTTTAAGATATTTATGTTTGTAAATCTATCATCAAAAATTGATATGTCAAATCTTGATTCTAAATTTGTAAGTTTCTCACTAAATTAAATTTCAACAAATACTAATGAAATTGTTTTTAATCGTCAGTAAAAATGATCACGTAAATTTCAACAAATACTAGTGTAAAGATCAGAGTATTTTTATTTATATACAAAGATGAAATATCGTTCGAATCAAGGTGTCACGTTAAAAACGACATTCACATTCTTAGTTAAGAAGTTTAATTTTACTCTAATTATGTTTTTAAAAATATTTAAATATATATTTTAAATAACGAATTCAATTTTATAATCACTATATACTTAAGATGTTTATGTTTGTAACTCTATTATAAAAAATTGATATGTCAAATTCTATTCTAAATTTGTAAGTTTCTTACTAATTAAATTGTTTTTAATTGTCAACAAAAACGATCACGTAAATCGGTATATAATATCACAAAAATAATATATATATATATATATATAAAAGAAAAAAACAAATAAAATAAGATAAAAAAATTATAAGATAAAAAATAAATAAGACAAAAAAAAACTAGCAGCGTCTATTTTTTGGAAAAAAAAACGTTTGACCTAACTTTTCTAACTCAAGTAGTTTTATTTTTTTATAATCATTCTCATTTTATATATATAGTTCGTTTTGTGATATCTCTATCATCCTATAAGGACATGGGTCCTCATAGGATTCTAATTCCAGGCTGAAGTGGGAAATATGAAGTGTAAACACACTAACACGAGATTTATTTACAAAGTATAAAAACATTTAATGATACAAGAATGGTAATGGGTCGTGATCGGAAAGACCCATTTTGATGGTATTTAATCGGTTTTTACTTTTAAATATAAAGTTTTATTTTGATTTTTTAAGAAGGTTCTATATTTGTTGAGGAGTGCATAATGATTTCTAAATATATTGAAACTTAATTGGAAGAGATTAAGTTTTATTTGTTAAAGTTTTAATATTATAAATAATTTATAATTTTACATATATATAAATAAAAGAAGTTAGATTGTATGTGAACATATGAAAAACAAAACGCTGCATATTTATTTAAAAAGTAGATAAGTTGATCTCAAAACATAAAGATATAAAAATAGAAAAATCAAAGTTCGATGGTATTTAATTGGTTTTAATTTTCAAATTGAGACTATATCTTAATTTTAAAATAGAAAATATTAAATTCATTAAAAAATATATTTAAATAAAAAAATATCCATAAATACCCACCAAATTACCTTATTACCATCTAATATTCAAATATTGCGTATTGTTAATAGATACTTTAACCACAGAAGACGAATCACAAATAATATTTTTTAGTTTTTGAACTATTTTTTTTTCAAAAGTTTTTATCTTTCAAATCGTAGCTCAGAAAAGAATCTAAAAACACTACTAAGACAGACAAAAATAGACTTATTAATGATATTTTTTGAATTCTTTTTAAAAAAAATACCGTCATAACATGCGAGCCCAGACATAACCAACCATGTGAGACCAGACAAAACCAACCATGTGAGACCAAGCATAACTAACCATGCGAGACCAGACATAACCAACCATGAGAGACAAGACATAACCAACCATGAGAGACGAGACACAACCAGCCATGAGAGACCATGAAAAGTCAACCGTGCGAGACTAGGCATGACCAATCATGAAAGACCAAACATAACCAACCATAAGAGACCAGACATAACCAACCATGAGAGACGAGGCACAACCAACCATGAGAGACGAGGCACAGCCAACCATGAGATACCAGGAAAAACTAACAATGTGAGACCAGACATAACCAACCATGAGAGATCAGACAAAACCAACCATGCGAGACCATGCATAACCAACCATGCGAGACCAGGCACAACCAACCATGATAGACCATACATGGTGTGGATAATTTCAGTCTGAGGGTAATTTTGTGAGGAGTTTTGTAACGTTTCAAAGGTATTTAATGTTTGGGTAGTTTGTAGGGAGAGATTTGAGCTGCCTGGTTGTATTAAATGTTTATTACCCTCATAAATGAAAGTGGTTGGGTATTTATACCCTTAATTATGGGCCTCATGGGTTTACGGGTCAAACTCATGAAACCGGGTCGAATTCAAAGGCTCATTAGTTTATTAAGCAGGTTGGTAATTAGCTTAGTCATAAAGTAATTAGTTTTTAATACTTTAGTCCTGTTCGGATGGCTCAGTGGGCGATTTTTGTCCAAATTGCCCCTCTCCGGTTTCTAAAGTGAGTGGTGAGAAAATCCGGACTCATCAGTAGCCCCTTTTTTAGGTTATGTTCGAAGGCCTTTGGCAAAACCTAAAAAATCGCTTATGAGCATCTGAAACAATGTCCGGACAGATTTCGATTTGTATAACAGACTTATCTGGACTAGCAAATCTCTCAGAGGCTCAAAGATTTTGTTCACAGATCGTGGGACACGTGTCCTTTCCTGATTTGTCTCACCAGCCGTTTTTCTCCTAGAATGGCGCTTCCACTAACCTCAAAAAGTAACCTCTTCAATTAATACTGGTGATATCAGCGCCGTCTTTAACCATTACTCTATCTTTTCGAATTCTCCTAGGTTCTAAGGTATCTTCTATCTCTTTAGTATAAATTAAATCACTTTTCACTGTTTTACCATCTTCAACACCTTTTTACTTCTAATCTTCAGAGCTTTTACCTTTCTTCTCCAAAAATGCATTTTAGTGTAAGTTTATGTTTACAGCAAGAAACGCTTTAGTAAACGGTGGGTGGCTCAATCTGTCAGAGTTGGCAAAAGCACAAAAGGTCGAACGAGAAAAGCGCATTGCAGCAGGCCTCCCAGTCTCTCCTATTGACAAACCTGAAACACCAACCTCAGAGCATGATCGGGGTTCGTCTTCTGCCAGAAGCTCTAAACCCAGAATGTTATTTCAAACTAGTATTTCACCGATCATCTCAAGCTCATCGGTTCAGGAGTCAAAGCCTATTGTTGAACAAGAGCAAGCAGTTACAAGTGCTAGGAGACCCTCTACATTTATAGCCATGGGATCGGATGCTAACCTGTCCCCGGAAAAGCTGATAAATCAACGAAGAGGCCGCCTAGTAAAAGGTCAGGCTGTTCCACAGTCTAAATCTCCAAAGTCTCTGCCCTCTAAGTCTGGGGCCAAAGATAAATTCACAGGGTCAGAAGCGCCCATCAAGGTTCCTAAAGACAGATTATCCGGTCCGGAGGCCACTAGTTCAAGTCTCCGAAATGAACCCTCCGGATCTGAGCCACAACCGGACTCTAGACCACAAGAAGAAAGCAATGCTCAGCCATCCGGACAGCTTACTGAGCCAACCATTAGTACTTCCCGCCCAAAAAACAACTGATAACCCCTCCATAGTAATGGAAGATATGATGGAGGACAGTGTTGAAGAAGCTCCTTTCGAGACCGATGTCTCCGGGCAGACAAGTGAGACTGCCATTGTCAAGAAAAGCAAGGGCAAGGAAAAATTATGTTTAAAGCACCCAGACCTGCCGAAGTGCCTCGTTGGAAAAGTAGGACCTTGTTTCCACAAAGTAAGTGTAAAGTACCTGCTAGCCATGTAGAAGATTAATTATGCCTTTATCCATACAGCTGAACTAGGCCGGATGCGGACGGAGTGGGGGATCCCAGAAAATGTTAAAGTGAGGATGCCAGTTGATCCGGAGACACCAATGGATTGCGAACTAAGTGAGATAGTTTTCTACACGGAGTTATTTAACAGGGGGCTTAGGTTTCCCTTAGACCCAAAGATTGTCAGATATTTTCATCTGATAAAGCTCTGCCCAAATCAACTGAGCCCCAACGCCTAGTTCACCCTCATGTCCTGTATCATGGCCTCAAGGCTCTCCGAAATTCCTCTTCCGATGGAGCAATTTGTTGTTGTGGCTAGCCTTTGCAGAAACCATATCATCCCCTACAATATGGGTGATAATTACAAAGTGGTAGATGACTTGCTTGAGTCGGAGAGGAACTGGAAGACTTAATTTTTATTCATCAGTGGTGCTTAGGAGAACGGGAGGAAGATTAAAGCTGGTGATAATCCAAGCATGCTTACCAGAAAATGGAAGAGTACAAGTAAACATTTCATTACATCTCTCTATTTTTTCTTATAATAAGTTTTTTTGTTTAAATTCTCTTCTTTTATTTTTTGGTAGTGTTGCCGAAGGAGTTCAATGACTATTTAGAGGTGGGGCAGAATACTTGTGCCAAGCTAAATGCTTGGGCTGCTGAGAAATGGGGAAATCGCTTCCACAACTGTTTTACCGGAGGCAACTTGGTAAGATCCCATCTCTGGAATACAACTAGCCGGAGGGACTTATCTTGGGAGGAATTAACCACTCCACCTCCTCTGGGGGTGATTCTTCAGAAGACATATGGAAAGGATGGAAAGCTAGTCTTGCTGGGCAGAGCTAAAGCCCCAAGCAAAATGAAGGGCAAGAAAGGCAAGGCTAAGCAAGATGTGTCTGAGGTTAACTCAGGCGATGTTGAGGAAACTGTTCCCACAAACCCAGAGGGGCAGGAACAAGGAAGGATTGATGCTGCTTTGCTACAAGTGGTAGAAAATGAGAGTACCAAAGAGGTGGTTGGATCTCCAAAGCCTCAAAAGGCTCCCAATAAAGACAAAAAACAAGGAGCAGAAGGTGGAGATAGGGAGACCAAGAAGAAGAAAACCTCCAAGGGAGATGAAGTTACTCTCCAGGCTCCGAAGTCTTTTCCTCCGGTTGATCCAACAGACCCAACTCAAGCAGAGGAAATCCCAAGTGACTTTCACACCGGAGAGGGCGCCGAAGGGGACATCAACATCGATGGAGTTGACATCAGTGGGCTTCAAGGGATTGGTCTTTACTTTAATGACCTTGAGGCCCTTACCTTCCCCCAAGCTCCTCGAACATGTCACCTTCAACGGTAACTCTCTGTTTCAGGGGAGAAGGACATGGTAACCCATTCCTTGTTGAGCAATATCCAACCAATGCTCAACTTAGAGAAGCAGGTGCGAAATCAGTCAGCTATCATCAACACGCTTACTTCTGATAAATAGAGTTTTTCTAACAACCTTCTTACTGCCAACTAAAGAATTGAGGCATTAAAGAGATAGAATGAAGAGTTGAAGAGGGGGAAGGAAGATTTGGCCACCAAGTTGGCCACTTCGGAGAGGGTTGTCACAGAACTTCAATCCAAGTATTATGACTTGGAGAAAAATATTTCTACTTCGAAAGAGGAGGTGAAGGCCAAAGACAACGTCATTCAGACCCTGACAAATGACAAAATATCGCTTGAAGATGATGTGTCCCGGGCTAAGCAAGAGAAAGATGACTTGCTAAAGGAGCATGAAAAGACAATCCAAACTAGGATTGATACATATACCAACGATGTGATAGACTCTCAAGAACAAAGATATGTTGAGGTCAAGTCAGACATGGTCCTACTCTTTCATCAGAAATTTCTGAAGAGGACACTCAGGGACTTATGGCGATTCGTGGAATACGAAGACCTTCCTCACCATACTATGGCTGATGGTGATAAGCATGGTTATTCCAGTGGTTGGGATGACACCACTGATGAAGATGAAAAGACCGGAGAGAGTCCAGATGAGGAACCCACCGATCCCAAGAAAAAATCATGTGAAGCTGGGACATCTAAGAACTAAAGTCCTTAAAATGCTAACTATCTTTTAATTTTGTGTTTGAACTAAAGTCCTTGGATGGCCAAGGCATTTTTGTAATCGTGTCCGGCACTTTACCGGACAAACCCTCTCTCTTAAAAACTTCAAAGTCCTTGGATGGCTAAGGCATTTTATATATTTAATATCACTCCCCGTTATCTACCGGGAAATTTTATCTTACATAAATCTTTCATCGTTTGGTAGTTATTTAATTTTGATGGCTTGTGTTCAAATGGCCTTTAGTTATTTCATAAGTGTTTTAAAGTGAGAGTGTTCAAATTGTCCGATGACACATATTTAAATAGTTATCACCTCATCGAATTATTACAAACTGCTAGTCAAACCACTTCTAATTTGAGAAGGCATCGAATTTTATTTAAAAACCTAGACACCTCATTAAAACCTCCCCGCGCCACCAGGGTACGAAAGAGTATACCAGAGTGTTCAAATTCTCCGATGACACATGTTTAAATAGTCATCACCTCATAGAATTAAATCGAACTGCTAGTCAAACCACTTCAAATTTAAGAAGGCATCAAATTTTATTTAAAAACCTGGACACCTCATTAAAACCTCCCCACGCCACCAGGGTAGAAAAGAGTATACCCCTAAATATTTACATGGACTTTAAACAAGTAAATATTTACATAGTCTATTCTAAATACAACCGAAGGTGTTCGATGTTCCATGGGTGATTCAAAATCCTTCCATCTTTATCTTTGAGCTTGTACGTCCCAGGCTTAAGCTTTTCACTAACCACATAGGGCCCTTCCCATGTTGGAGCTAGTTTGCCGAACTGCTTCTATTTGGTATGCAGGAAGACTTTTCTTAGCACCTTATCACCTAGTTGAAAATCCCTCCTTTTGATTTTAGAGGCAAACCTGTTTATCATCAAACCCTGATAGTGTGTGGCTCTGAGGTGAGCCTTGACTCTTTTCTCTTCCATCAAATCAAGCTGGCTTAGGACTTCCACTTCGTTAGCTTGTTTGGAAAAATTATGGACTCGAAATGAAGGGATAGTGGCCTCTATGGGAGCTATGGCATCCATCCCATACACCAAGGCAAATGGAGACTCTTGTGTTGCAGCCCCGGGAGTGGTCCGGTAGGCCCATAATACTTCTTGTAGATAACTTGGCAATTTTCCAGCAGCTCCTTCTAGATTCTTTTTTAGACCGGACAAGATGGTTCGATTAGCCACTTCAACCTAACCATTTTCCTGTTGGTGGAAAGGTGAAGAGAAACAATGTTAAATGCCTCTAGAAGCACAGAAATTCTCCATCTTCTTGTTGTCGAATTGTGGCCTATTGTTTGTTATCTTATGTGGAACCCCAAATCTGCAGCAAATGTTAGACAAGATAAATTTTATAACAGCTTTCGAAGTAGTTCCTGCCAATGGGGCTGCATCGATCCACTTCGAGAAGTAATCAATAACAACAATTATAGTTCTGCACCCCCGGATGCCATGGGTAGAGGGCCTACTCAATCCAGCCCCCAACGAGCAAAGGGTTTTGGCTCAGCAATGGACTCTAAAGGGACAATTGGGGTATGAATTTCATTACTGTATCTTTGGCATGGATCACACTTTTTCGCCAATTCCTTGGCATCTTGCATTATGGAGGGCCAGTAGTACCCAACTAATAAAACTCTTCTAGTTAATGCCCTGAATCCGCAGTGCGCTGATCCCTCGCCATCGTGCAATTCGGAGAGAACTATTTGGGACTCTTCAACCCCCAAACATCGTAAGAGAGGTTTACTAAAGGACTTTTTTTTATAAAGAACGTCTCTGAAGATGACAAAACCACGAGCCTTGTATTTTACCTTCCTTGCTACTGCTTTTTCCGAAGGCAAGATGGCATCTGAGAGATATTGGAGGAAAGGAAACCTACAATATTGGGGTTGTTTTACTTGTATGTTCATACTTTCTTCTTCCTTATCCGGATTAGTCTGAATGGATGGGCACTCTTGCACATGAATCCAATGGTAGGATTCAGAATAGGCTATGGTTGCCAAGGAGTCTGCTAGTGTATTTTCTGTTCGGGGTATGTGCTCATAGGTGATGCTTTTAAAATTGAGTGCCACTTCTTTGAGAACATATAAGTATTTAACCAGCTGCTCCTTTTTTACTTCGGATTGACCTTGTGCATGATGGGTAAGAAGCTGAGAATCACTCATTAACCTGATCTTTTTGGCTCCACAAATAAGGGCTAATTTCAATCCAGCTATAGCAGCTTCATATTCAGACTCATTATTGGAGGCCCTGAAAGAAAAACATATAGCATGGTACATTTTGTTGCCGTACGGAGAGGTTAAACATATCCCAGCACCATAACCCATAGTACTTGATCCACCATCAGTCCGGACAACCCATACTTTTTTTTATCCTTTTCACCGGTTGCTTGCTTAGTATCTCGGTCTGAATAAAATTCAACTAAGAAGTCAGCCACAGTTTGAGCTTTAACTGCTGTTCGAGGGGCAAAGTCAATATCATAGTCTCCTAGCTCCACTGACCACTTGGTCATTCTACTTGAAATGTCTGCCTTTTGAAGAACGTTTTTCAGGGGAAAAAACGTCCGGACAATGATAGAATGAGCCTGAAAGTAGGGCCTCATTTTCCTTACAGCAACTACTAGGGCCAGTGCTAATTTTTCAAGTTTTAAATATCGTTTTTCTGCATCTATCAAGCTTTTGCTGATATAGTACACTAGACGAGGATAATTATCCACCTCCCTTACCAACACTGCACTTATAGCACAATCAGAAACTGCTAAGTATATGTAGAGGGTCTCTCCATCAATAAGTTTAAACAAAGTTTTAGGGGAAGATAAATGCTTCTTAATTTCATCGAAAGCCTCGTCACACTGTGGATATGAGTTGAAGTCTTTTTCACCTTTCAAAGTTTGAAAAAACGAGGCGCACCTGTCCGAAGACCTTGAAATAAAACGGTTTAGCGCAGCCAACCTCCCTGTCAATCTTTGTACTTATTTTATATTACGAGGAGGTTCCATTTGTAGAAAAGCATTAAGTTGGTCTGGATCAGGCTGTATCCCTTTCTCACTTATCACATACCCCAAGAATTTCCCGGACTGCACTCCGAAGACACACTTTTCTGGATTCAATTTTAAATTTACTTTCATCAAGTTTCCAAAAGTTTCCTGGAGATCTGCCAAGTGTAGCTCTTCGTCCACACTTTTTACCATCATGTCATCGATATAGACTTCCATGTTTCTTCCAATTTGATCAGCAAAAGCCTTGTGTACCAACCTCTGATAAGTAGCCCCAACATTTTTTAACCCAAACAGCATCACCTTGTAACAATGGAGGCCCCTATCAGTAACAAACGTAGTATGTTCTTGATCCTTCTGATCTACTTGAATCTGATTATACCCGGAGAAGGCATCCATAAAGGACAACAGCTTGTTTCCAGATGTGGAGTCCACCAACTGATCAATTCGGGGGACTAGATATAAATATTTTGGGCAAGCTCTATTGAGATCTGTGAAATTGATGCACATACGCCACTTTCCATTTTTCTTCTTTACCAACACTGGGTTAGCTGTCCATAAAGGGTATTGAGATTCCTTTATGTGCCCCATTTTAGTAAGCCGGTCAACCTCTTGAACTATGACATCAGCTTTTTCCTTAGAAAAAGCTCTCATCTTTTGTACAACATGTGCTATATCCCTTCGGATGGATAGTTGGTGTGATATAATGTCTTCTGGCACTCCGGTTACATCAGTATTGCACCAAGCAAAGACATACTGATGGTTTTTCAAAAAATCTAACATTTTACCCTTTAATTCCGATGTCATCTTGGACCCTATCTTGACCCTTTTTTCCTTCAGCAGAGAGTGAATATCAACTTCTTCAATTGGTATTAAAACACCAGAGGTCTCTCTGGGGTCATCAATTTCACCCTCTCCCCCAGAGGGCCCCTCAAACTGCTATTCCTGACTGATCCGGACTGCCCCCAACGTTCGAGGGGCCAGTACTATTGCATAACACTCTCTTGCCACTTTTTGACTGCTTCAGACAACTCCCACTTGTCCTTGTACAATATATTTCAAACATTGGTGGACTGTTGAAGCCACAACATGCATCCTGGAGAGCCAAGATCTCCCCAAAATGGCATTGTAACAAGTGGGACAATTCACCACAATAAAAATTATTCTAACCATCTTTTTAAAAGGTCCCTTGCCCAACAAAACCTCTTCTTCGAACTCCCCGATCACATCTGTTAGTAAAACCCACAATTGACCTGTTCGAACGCTGAATTAGTGCTGGATTCTTTATTTTTTTGCAGGAAGTCAAAAAGAGAATATTGGCTGAACTTCCGGTGTCCACCAAAATTCGTCTTATGTCATTGCCCCCAATAAATGCTCCTATGACAACAACATCTTCATGGGGACCATCAATGTCCCTCAAGTCATCTTCATCGAAAAAATGAAGGGAAATAGAATTTGTGATTGATAGGAAGTCATGTCTCCTTCCAGTTGGGTAGCTAAAGTATGAACGTGCCTCTTTCTCGAAGAAGCAGTTGGTGCAGTCATGGTGTCTCCCCCAAATATTATAAGCGACTCAAAAAAACTGATAAGTCAGGACACCGTCTTGCAATGCTCTGTCATAACACCCACCATATTCCGGGTTGGATCAGGATCCAAATATTCTGACTCTACATCAAACCTTTCGATTATTACCATAGCCCCATCCGGAGCCGTTGTGCCTGCATTGTTTGGACCAGTCCGATGAGCTTTATCAGGCATATTTCCACTTCTTCTTTTAACATAAGCTCCCAACTTCCCTATTTCAATCAAATTATGCATTTCTTGCTTCAACGCAATACAATCTTCAGTGTTATGGCCAATATCATGGTGATATTGACAGAAACAATTATTACGGCTCTCCCTGAGAGATTGCAATGCAGTCGGCCTTCTGAAATGTACTTCGTCTTTTATTTTGTCAAAAATAGTGGCTACGTTTTCTTTCAACTCAGCAAACCACTCCGGTTGAACCCAAGACCCCCGCTTATTTCTAGATTGCTGGCTCTGGGCTGGTGCAGCTGGATGGGATTGAGCCTTGGCTCTGTTATGACCCTGTCCGGCTTTCTTGGCCTTGTTCCCGAACTGGTTCTGGTTTTGATTTGGTGCAGCTGGAGCAGACCTCACCTGCCTGTGCATCCTGGTTTTCTTTGTTTCATCCATATTAATCTGTTTACTGACCTGATTCAGTAGACCTCCCCATCTCATGGCCTTTTTCCTGGTTACTGAATCAGCCAAGTTTCCAGGGTTCAAGCCCTGCCTCAGAGAAGCTATTGCTACTTGTTCAAAGCAATCAGCCAATCCATTTTTGGTATTTACAAAGCGACTTATGTATTCTTTTAAGGATTCGTTTGGTTCTTGGGCACAATGGATAATTGTGTCTCCATTTCCCTTCGCTTCATTACTTCCAACAAACTGCCTCCGAAAAGCCATCCAAAAAGTGTCAAAATTTCTGATGCAACCCTGTGGCAGACTATTGTACCACTTCAAAGCACTCCCCGTAAAAGATTGGGAGAATGCTCGACAGAGTAACTTATCGTCATCATCAAAATTCACCATAAAGTTTTTGAATTGTTCCAAGTGGTTATCTGGATCCTTACTGCCATCATATTTTTCCATTTTAGTGCTGTCAAACCTTTTACAAAGGTTCCCGGACAGTATCTTGGAGGACAATGGAGATTGTCTCCAATTCTGGCCACGAATAAATACAGTATCTTCGTTGGGAGTTGCAAAGATACTTGGCTCATCATGGAAGGCAAAAGGATCCATTAATAAGCGGTCTATGTGTCTCCATCCATGATTGTGACTGTGAGACGACCCTTTACCCAGATGCCTTTTCAACCTTCCATGCTTGTCCTTATTTCTTGAGTACTTTTTAACCAACTTTTGTTTCTTTTAGGAACGGTCTTCATCGCTGCTGGATGACAAGGATTCTTCAACTCTATCTTCATTCGAAGAGCTACTAGAAGACTCTGAGTCTGAATCTGAGCTCTCCACTGGTTTGGACCGGTGAGACTTTTGAGCTAGCATGAGTCTTTTTAGCACTCACATGGGTCTTTGACGGCTCATGCTCTCTTGGATTGTCAGTGTGGTGAGTTGGTGACACCTTATATTTCTCTTTCAAGCCCAGCTCTGCCCTTTTGGCAGCCCTCAGAGCTTCTATTTCAACTTTTAACCTGTCTCGCTCCTCGATCGTATATTCGTCGTTTTCTCCCACCACTTATGCCAAAGCTGGTGGCACTTCCTGCTCGTTCGGATTCATCCGAACTGGTTTTTCTCGATGGTTTCAAATGCTAAATTCAGGCACCTTCTTCTCCCAATGTGGTCGCCAATTTGGTGTGGATAATTTCAGTCTGAGGGTAATTTCATCAGGAGTTTTGTAACGTTTCAAAGGTATTTAATGTTTGGGTAGTTTGTAGTAAGAGAATTGAGCTGCGTGGTTGTATTAAATGTTTATTACCCTCATTAATGAAAGTGGTTGGGTATTTATACCCTTAATTATGGGCCTCATGGGCTTACAGGTCAAACTCATGAAACCGGGTCGAATTCAAAGGCCCATTAGTTTATTAAGCAAGTTGGTAATTAGCTTAGTCATAAAGTGATTAGTTTTTAGTACTTTAGTCCTGTTCGGATGGCTCAGTGGGTGATTTTTATCCAAAATGCCCCTCTCCGGTTTCTACAGTGAGTGGTGAGAAAATCCGGACTCATCAATACATAACCAATCATGCAAGACTAGGCATAACCAACTATGCAAGACCGTACATAAAAAATATGCGAGACTAAGCATAAATAAACGTGTGAGATCATAGATAAATAAAGATGCGAGATATTTACTACTTGATGATAAATATGCAAGACCAAGGTTATTGGGTCTGACAAAAAAATCATCAATGGATCTAGTTTTGTTCGTTTTAATTAATTAATTTAATATTATTATGCCTTGTCGAGCACGTTTATTATGTTTATTCGCCTGATTAATTATGTTACTAGCCAATTTTAGAAAAAGAAATTAAAAAAATATCATCAATGAATCTAGTTTTGTTTGTTTTAAAAACACAAAGTCGATGGTACTTTCAGATTTTTTTCGAGCTCCCGTTTGAAAAATTCAAACCTTTTAAAAAATAAAATAAAAAAGAAGTAAGAAATATAAGTTTTGGTTGAAGAATAAGAAGTGGTTACGTGGCTGGTGAAGCATGGGTATTTAAGGTATTATTAGAGAGTTTGGTATTAAATATGAGTTATTTAAAAAAATGAGTATTAAGTAAGCATAAATGATAGTTTGGGTATTACATGACTAGTTACCCTTGGTGACATTTTCCTATTTAGGATGAATTTTTAAATATATTATTTATTACTCTTAAAATAACATTAAGTTTTTTAAAAATAAAGTTAATTTTTAAAATAAAATTTATATGCGCTACTTACGTATTGGGCCTAAAAAGAGTTTGTATTTACATATTCATACAAGTATAGATCCAATTTACAGCCACTTAGTAAAATACACAACTACCTCAAAAACCAAATACTCAACCCAATTTTGAAATCATCTCGTTAAAGTCAATTAGGGGTAAAATTGTATTAAAAGTTCAAATTTGGACTAGTGAGTAAATAAAATCATAGTTTGGTAGATATAGGTAAAACGTATATGAGGTTGGACTTGTTGGTAAATGTTATTGGTTTTGTACCCCAATTAGTAGTAACCCCAATTTATTATATATATAATAAATAAATTTTAAATTTGCAATGTCACATTATGTGTAAATATGGAGTACACAGTTATGTTGTTACAAGTTCAGTTGAATAATGTCATCATTATATAGAGTTAGACTTGCGGATATTAAAAATAATCATTATATTATGGTTGAGTATTGAAGTGTAGAATTAGGGTTATACTAAATATTGAGGGATGATGTGATAGTCCACATTTAAGTATTTGGTACCAATAATCCAATAATAGTTATGCTATCCTACAACATAAAAAACATCACAATATAATGGTTAAAACATCACAATATAGAAAATAATGAAACTTGTAGTACAATTAAGTGAAAAATAAAGAGAATTAGACCAGTTTTTTTTTCCAGAGGAAACCTCCAACCGATACTCAAAGTGCAAGGAGTGCGCACAGGGTAAACCCTCAGTCTGACGTAATAGCCTGCAAACTAACGCCAGAAGGTAAACCAAAAAAGGTGACAGGCTCAGCCGAGAAAGCGTATGTAGAGGGACTCGAACTCATGACCTTCAGTCACAAGCATGCCTTACTCAACCAACTCGGCTACCCTTTGAGGGAATAATTAGACCAATTGAATACAATGGGTTAAATTAAAAGACATGTATACAATTAGTGAATTATAATTCACTAACTACTTAAAAGAATAATTTAATCCTACATACTTTAAACAAATATAGCATTTAGGTTTACTATAAACTTTTCTTCTTTTTGTTATCTTCGGTTTTATATCTCCAATGATATTATTAAGGTTATCTTTCTTTTTCTTTCACGAATTGTCTGGTGAGCAAGCTAACAAGCTGTGGAAAGATCATTAACACCATCTCGATCGATCAGAGATCATCACTACCGCTACACAACTATAGTCGATAAGGCTTGAAGATGCATGATCGTAAGTGATATATTCTTTATATTTTTGATGTATAAAGTAATCAGAAGATTTTTTAGGAAATATTCAGAAAACAACACTTTTTATGAGAAAGAATCAGAACCTATTCATTCACTCTCTAATAGTGATGCTCCGGTTATAGTTACTATACCGGTTATTAACATTATTCTAGGGACTTTAATTTTTCTGAATGATGTTACATTTCTACCTTCATTAGAAATTGTTGATGTTGTTTCTGATAAATAAATTCCAACAACCTTAAGAATTATAACAATACAACGAGCCAACATTGCGTAGATCCACTAGATAGGGGAGAAGAGTGACATATCTTTGGATTATGTAGCATTTCTTAATGAACATGAAGGAAATTAATGCACTATGAAAGATGATGCAATTACCTTTCAAGATGCTATGAAGAGTTCAAACTCTAAACTTTGGATTAAAGGAGTGAATGAAGAGTATGAATCAATACATGATAATTCAGTTTGGGATCTTGTCACTTCACATATAGGGAAGAAAGAACTCATATATAAATGGTTGATTAATACCAAACCTGATGATACAAAGTAAAAATCTCATCTTATAGAAAACGGTACAATCAAACTAAATGGATTAACTATAATGAGACATTTTCGTTGGTATCATCAAAAGACTCATTTAGGAAAATCATGGCTCTTGTTACTCATTTTAACCTTGAGCTTCATCATAAGGATGTTAAGATAATGTTCATATATTGAGATATTGATGAAACAATTTACACGAATCAACCAAAAATATTTATGTTTGAAGACCCATATTCGAAGATGTGTAAACTAAATAAATCTCTCTATCAACAAAAGCAAACGTCTTGTAAGTGTCACAAAATATTCCTAGATATTGCCACTTCATTCAGTTTTAAAGTGAACCCTCTAAAAACAATATATATCACAAGATCAATGAGAGTAAAATGATATATTTTTATATTTATATAAACTACTCGTTTTACATGATCTTTTACATATTATTAACTTTTATAATAATATTTTTAATATATATACACACATATATATATATATATACATATATATATATATATATATATTATTTATTTATTTAGGTTAAATCTTTCACGAAATCACGACCTTCATATACTTTTTACTTGAAAGTGTTGATAAATGAGATCCACTTTTGCATCATAAGGTTTACGAATACATTTTTTTAGCATAGACTCGACAAAGATACAACTTGATTAGATTTTGGGATTTTAATTTTCAACAACTTAGATAAAAAAATATGTTTCTAACTTCTTGAGCTTTCTTGCATTATGATTGTATATGGAGCAATCATTATTTTTCTAAAATTTAATTCATATTCATATTATTAATAAATACTTAATAACAAATATATAATTAGATAATTATTTGATATCAAAATGAATTTGTCGCACACACCCTCAATGGTTTGCTCAAACCCTTTGGATGTAAGTTTGTGTCTTGGTTTGTTGTACCATTGTATTAACTTGTATCTTATTTATTCTAGTTTCATTGCGTTACGATTAATGCTTATAGTCAAATTGGTTATATTACTTATGTCATGCATGTTGTTATAGTTTGATATGTCTAAAAATAAATGAATCAATTAAGAAAATGTACGGCCGATACTTGGTCGAGTCAACATGTTGTCAATATGATTCAAAATATGTTGGTTAATATATGTGACATACTTAAATTCAAGGTAAAACCTAGCTTTAATGTCACGCTCACTTTAAAATTTCTTGATATTTCCATGATTCAGCTAAAACGTAAGATAGAGAAAAAAGTGAGATGCATAAAACCTTCCAAAGGAAAACTAAAATTTAACATTGATAAGTCATGTATTAACGATAAACTATCTATTATTGAGATCATTTATGATGAGAATAAGAGCATTGTGGTTATTTTTACTACGTATCTTGGGATTGTGATCTTATCTCTGTCGAATGACCTAATTTGTTGTTTGGGCTAAAGCTTGTATATTTTTTTTATTTGGCGGTTGACATCATAGACGAGGGTCTAAAATTGTGACTTTTTAGAATAATTTTTTAGACATTAATGAACTTTATACCTTAATTCAGCAAACCAATTAACAACTTTATTAGCCTCCATACAGACATGATAAACCCCTCTTTGATGATTTTAATTGAACAATCTTTTACGACAGGATTCATAGGAGTTAAATAATTTTAGAAAGGATTTAAGACTATAAGTTTTTATTCCTCTTGAATTATTACAGGGGTTCATACTTTATTTGTCTTTTTTTTCATTTGTATGCAACCTTAATAAAATGGTTGGTTGTCATATTGATGTACTTATTTTCTCGATAGAATTTTGGGCTGTCTTGAGGCTAGTTTTTTGGGCTAATTTGTAGGTATATGGTTTGTGTTTGTAGGGTATCAATAATTTTAGTGGATTATGCATGTCATTTTTTATGTATGTCTGTATTTAACGGTATTTTTACACTGATACTGTGATATTTGGAGGTTGTTTTGGGTTGGTTTTGAGCTAATTTGCCGGATGTTTGATGAATCAGACATGTTGTTAGGTTATTTTATTGAATTTGAGTTTTTTTATTCAATTTTTTAAGAATATTTTAGGATTGTTATATGGGATGATTTATGTAGGTTTGGTGGATTGTGTATATTTTTTTAGTTATATGTCTACATATATCCGAGGTGTTTTGGGCTACAATTGGGCTATTTCGAAACTATTTTTTTGTTAAACTATTGGTGGGTTATGCGTTTTATTTTTGAGTTATTTATCTAATAATTTTGAAGCTAATTGCAGGTTATTTAAATTTTTTATTTGGGTTGTATCTGAGCTATCTCGATGTATGTTTGGTGGTGTATGTTGTTTTGGGCTATGCTGGCTAATTTTTTATATTGCAAAGTTTTAGGTGATTTTAGTGAATTGTTTTGTTATTGATATGTTGTGTCTTGATGTAATATACTAAGTTGTTTATATGTTATTTATGTTTGTTGTTCATGTTATTTGTTGGTTATCTATTTTGGTTTTAGTGTGGATTTAGTGTAGGTTGTCTTTGAATGTGTATGTTTTATTTAGAATTAATATTGACACCTGAAAATAAAAACGAGATAAAGTTCTTTGCTACATTCTCTCAAGATGATCTTAGAATCTAAATTTATATGTTTATTTTTCTATATTGTTATTTGATTATTGTATTTATATGATTTTTTATTTATGTTAATATTTTTGAAGGATACCAGTTATAAGATGATTTGTTGTGCTTATATTATTTTTAATGCAATACTATTTTGTCCGATCATTTATGTCACTATGATATTTGTGTTTGGTGGTACAATTAAAATTGTATGTGTTTAAGTATTCTTTTTATTTAAGATGTGAGACTAATCTGTTTTTTTTGTTTATAAGTTTTAGTATAATTTTCATCATTGAGTAATATCATATGCTTGTTACCTAAGTGTGTGACTATGAAAATGTTGGTTTAATTTTTTTTTTTCATTGGGTACGAATCTCTTTTCACAAAAGACACTATGGATAAGAACTAAAGTGATAATCAGCCTATTCACATGTGTCAACGGTCTAAAGAGAACAACTAATAATAAAATAATAACCAAGATTTATCTTATTCTCGAACTAAAGTGATTAATCTATTTACAATGAATGAATTTTGTAATACTTATGATCCACAATATATGATATTGTTTATGGTTAAGTACCAAAACGATACTTAAAATATATATACAATTACAAAAACAAAAACAATGTAATTATATTAAAAATATTTGTATATATTATTAATTGATTAATATATATATATATATATAATATTTGGATATTATTGTACAAAATAAATATGGAAATTTTTTTTCTATTGATTTTGATTAAAAATTTATGATAAATTAGGGTACATGGGTTAACAAGTAAATATATTTACTATGATTAGTAAATTATAAAATTTATCAAATAAAACTATTTTTATACTTTTAAATATTTACAATATTATTATAAATATTTATTTATAATAAAAATAATAAAAATTAGACAAAACATTAAAATTTTATATCAAAAAGTTTTTTGTCTATATTTTTTTTGAAATAAATAGGTATCGATATTAATTAATACAAAAGTTATATATTATTGGTTCAAAATATCGGTTCTTAATTTTATTCATGTGTAAATGTCAAAATAGGAGAGTATTTACAAATATATACCAATTATTTTTTAATCTAAAAATACTCCTAACTTTCTTAAAATATATTAAAATTTGATTTTTAATGTTTTTTCTCATTTTTGTCTTATATTTTATTATTTTTGTGTTTTTTTGTGTTGCTGCCTTTACAAGCTCATATACACTATTATTCAAAAATTCATTTTTATAAGTGTTTGATTGATTAAAGTAGCTTTAAAAGAGATTTGAGGAATTCTGATCCCACCGTCTGGAACTGATTTTTACAAGATAAGATTATGCGACTGCATCAGTGGCTGTGGCGACAAAACTAGATTGCAATTAGAGTCGGAGATGAAAACGGGGAGATGATTTAATAGATAAAAGATTAGGGATTAACATCATAAGTATGGGTTGTATGCGTCTAGAGGATGAGTGATGTTGTTCCATAAACAAGTCATGTTTTCACTCGGATATCAAAACTGGACGATATTGGTATTCAATCGAAAGCCTTGAAGAGCCCAACAAATGTCAAAAGCGTGACAACTTGTCACAAAGTTCGGACCTTAAATTCGATCTTTCAAAAGCCTAAAAGCCAATTCTCGTATATTTTATTGTTATTTTTAATATTTTAAGACATTTATGTAATTTTTATATTTTGGGGATCAAGTTTTTGGATATTTTCTATTTAAAGAATTTTATACCCTAAGTTTATTTATAAGTTTTTGTTTAATTGAGACATTTTTTAGCTTGCGATTTCTATCTATCATAGAGTTAGGGTTTTATTTTCTTTGTTTACAATTGATATTATGCCTATATCATCTTGGTATCAGAGTGTCGGATTCCTGCTACGTGAGAACTATACCGTCGCGAAAAGACCGATGGAAGAATACCGCGTTAATCAATAAAATCTACAATCAAGAAGATCTGGATTATGTAGGCTTGGTGGGATATGAAAACACTAGACAATTCCAGAAGATTGGAGAGAAGCTAAGTACACTTGGAGATCAAATGAAGAAAATACAAGAAGCGATGCAGAGGACGAGCATCGAATTCCAAGCTCCACGGTTGAGCAACCTATCATCAGGTTCTAAAGGAGACTACGATGTGGGTCAGAATTCTTTTACTCCGAGGAGAAAGGAACGCAGAGGCCGTGTTCCTCCACAAATTGATCACGGTCACGCTTTTAAACAATCCTCCCTTGGTTGACAAGAATTCATCCTCGAATTTACAGTACCATCACCATCAATAAACAAAATTATTTTATTTTATTTGTTTCAATTGTTACATTGAGAATTATATTTGTTGACCTAATCAGAATAAAGATAAATTCTTCTCGAGTGTTCCTTATTCGAAGTCACACTAAAGCCATCTGATTGATGATTTGTTTTGGTTTCGGAAGCGTTTTCATAGCCTGAAAACAATATCTCGATGTCAAGTTGATGAAAAACATTGGTTTCAAAAACCTCTTGATAGCATGAGACAACATCTCGATAAGCAAGTTTCTCCTTGATCCGACAATTGGTTTAAATAAATTCATTAGTAACGGGTCAACACGATCATCATCGAAACACCTAGTGTATCCCCGCATACTCAAAGAATCTTCGAGATGTTGTTCTCTCTTTTAGACCTCAAATCAGAAATATCAAGTTCTAGAAACATGCTTCCTCGTAGCAGGAACTGAGACTCTAATACCAACTGATGACGCGAAGAAAATTTAAGAAGAAGAAACGATAGATGAAACCATAATTCAAGGGTAACATGATAGATGAAACTCTAATCCAATGAACAAAGACTAAAACTTTCAAAGATAAAAAATATATTATTCCAAAAACTTATTTAAAACTTAAGGCATATGAGGCTTTATATAAGAGCTGCTCAAAACCCTAAATTAGAATACGAGGAAATAAAATAAATGTCTTAAAATAAAATAAAATAAAATCTTAATACAATTATATTTGATTTTAATAATATAAGATAGTTGAATAAAATAAAATAAAATTAAAAAGGTTTTTGTTTGGACTTCTAGGTTACATCAATGATTTTATAAATGGTAGAGCTAGACACATGTGATAGGAATGACGGTTACGAGTGAGTCGTATGAGATATAAGAACATGCTATGAAAATATATATAAATAGTCAGATTATAAGATGAAAATATATATAAATAGTCAGATTATAAGAAATGATAATAAGTTTTCTCATGATATCGTTCATCTTTCTGTATATTGGCAGCAATGGTTATAGAACTCTGGCTCAAAGTAGAAACTTAATCGAGTTTTTAGTGTGTGCTAGGAAATCATTCAAGTATCATAAAAATTCAAAAGATAAACAATTTTTTAATCATATTTTGTGTTGTTTCAGTTTTTTGTTCACCCACTGTTTGGAATTGTGCTAGGAAAACATTGAAGCTCGAGAATTGATTCTGAGAGATGTGGATGAGCTTGATAATGTTGTCAAATACTAATGGAGAAAAAACCTTTTAAAACCTGCAATTTAATTCGTTGGTAATTAATTATATGTAGCAACAAATTTACAACGAGCCCTCTTTTCACCCATGAAGTCAAATTCAAATAGGTTATTACAACATATTTGCAACTAACACAATATTTTGTCATATCATATTGAAACAGATTAACAATGACTATATTTTATTTTTGTTTCTCTTTTTTTTCTAATATATTTCATTTTTCTATTTCTATCTAATATATTTTATCTATTTCTTTTTTTTCTCCATCTTCCTATTTTGCAAAAAAAATCATCTTTGATACTAATCTTAATTCTCAAATTAAACAGACAACTATCTTTATATCATTTCCTACAAATTTGTTGTCGTCTGTATAATCTTTTTCCTTTTTTCTACTTCATTTCCATCATCAATAACCTAATGGTTTCCAAGAATTGTTCGTGGCCGCGCTGATAAGTTCCATCAATCACAATGATTGTCCATGAAAAACGAGGTTAACAGAAGTACGCTATGAAAATATTTTTAGGCTTCCAAATTGGTCTTTGAAATGTCTTCAACTGGTCACCATAATGGTTCTTCTCTTAAAGAGGATAATGATTTTTAAAGCCAATCATCATCAGTAATGAAAAACAAATCTCATTAAAGATTGTATTTTTAAATTGATAACATCTTCTCCTCAAGTTGGACTCCGCCATACTAGCTCTTATTCTTTTGACCTTGGAGGTTTGTAACTTTTCACTCTTCTTATAATTATAAATTCAAAATATATGAGGTTGCTATAATTATTTTATTCTGTAAATGTGATTCTACATCGATTATTGTTTTTTGCAAATTAGACTAAAATACTTCTTAATTAGTGTTCAAAGAATGTATCTACATGCAACTATATGTTTTGTTTATTGTTTTGGTTAACATTCAATTTTGTATGGGATTATATGGTTATAGTATCTAAAAGAGTTTGAATGACGGTAAGGCTAAAACCTTAAAATACAAAAGAGTTTGTGGCTGATGCAAATTTTGCTGATTGTGTAAAATAACAGCCAAATCTGGTTACATTGTATACTTTATGTATAACGATTATAACTTTGTATATTATATTTTCTAGCTTCATATTCAGGCTTCATTGTCTCTTACTTATGTTGGTCAATGATTTTGTTTCATTTTTAAAAGGTTGAAACTTTGTAAAATACCTAGGATTCATATAATTTGAGTTTGAGGAGGTTCTTACAGAGTTAGTTTCACAAAAGTGAGTTTACGAAGTTATTTCCAAGCTTGTTGTAGATGTTTTTTACTTTGGTAATGTTTTATTTTATCATATATTTTGTGTAATCCTTTTATTTATGATCCTTTATAGGCCGGAATAAATAAATTTAGTATTAAATAATTGAATTGATTTTATTTTAGTATTTTAAATAGTTGATTGGGATATACATTTGTTTGGGAAACCACTCTTCCTTTAAATTAAACCTCGAATGCACGTTTAGGGTTTATCACTAACCTTCTACTAAATATTTATTTTCTTACTTTAGTATTGTAAAGTTTTCTTGACTGAAACAACAAGACCGTTATGGCTTTCTTGATTATAGGATTCTTATATTTCTTATGTTGTATTGTTCCTCTAAATATTCAAAAACCCAATAAATTGATTACATAGTGTTGTATTAAAATCTTTAGATATTCTTTGTGGGTAGATTTATACTCACTTTCTAATACTTTCTTGAGATATGTTATACGAATTCTTATAGTGAGATATAATATCAAGTAAAACTGAATATTTTTTCTTGTTTGAAACATAAACAATTATATCACACATAATAGATTTCCATTAAACCAAATACATTGTTATATTATCTATGTGTTCATTTTCCTTCTTATATCATGTATGAGGTATATATTAAGAAAAATCGGTACAAGATCATCAATACTTTACCTAACTTCTTTGAATTTTTGACACTCCATGTTATGCATTATTATTATTACACTTATTTATTTTTAATTTTTAGTATAAACGGGGCTTCCGTAGCTTAGATTTAAGAGATAATGATGGTTGAAGTGTTTTTTATGAATCTTTAGTTATCACATCATTTGGTAGTTGACCTTCCAAAAATTCACTTTAAAACCAAGAGGTAGAAGTTAGTCACTAAGAAGTTTTAGAATAGAAAATGAGGAGAATTCTCATCGAATAGAGATGATATTGATTAAAATAAGCAAACCTATATGTGTAAGCCGTACTACATCTGTTCGCAAGACTTAGATTGAAATTTTAAACTCTTGACTACTTACTAGTTACTTGATCAACATTTTGCTTATTCAGCTTTACATATGGTTGTTTCTTAATTTAGTGTAAAACATTCGATGTATAATGATAATTATACCTAAACTTGATGTCATTAGTTACTACTTATTGAAGCCTTTAGGTAACAATACCTAAAACTATTGTATTCTGTCACCGATTATTTATTCGTCAATCACATGCAAAGAATGATAGAAAGGTGAGTTATTCTTCTCATATTAACTTATTACATATGTTTATAGAAACTAAATTTTATATGTTTGGATTTACGATACCATGACCATCATGTATGTTAATGGATAGGTTGTTGTTGTTTACTTGCTAATTTTGCATGATTTCTATTATATTTTTATGTTTGAATTTGCAAATATTCTAGAGTTGGTATGACAAAATGCGTGTTCATGTCATGGATATTATTTTCTGTTTGGTATTATCCTGGTGTTCATGTCAAAGATGTACTCAGAGCTTTTAGAATATAATAAATATATGCTACCATGTAAAATGTAAGTTTCCCTATTATGTTTTTGAATTGTTTCTTTTATTGTCTGATTGTGTAATTTTACTAACGCAAATGAAATGTAACGAGTGCATTTGGTTAAAATCAATATTTTAAAAAATGGACATGCTTTTTGTTAAATATTGAGAAACTTCTATTTGGCCAACTACATTTTTTATTGGATTTCTTTATGCAGGACTACAATCGTGACCTTTTTACGTTTTTATACGTTCTTCTTGTAATAGTTTCAACCATGATTTATTTGAGGAAATATAATGATAAGTTAGCGATAAATGGAAAGCCTATATTGTATTTGAATCGTCACCAAGATGAAAAGTGAAAATAATAGAAAGTTTAAATTGTGTTTAATAATAATATTATTTATCTCTTTGATGTATCTTGTAACTCATAAGTTTTTATTATAGAATCAGTTATATTTTGGAATTATGAAATAAGGCTGCAAATGTTATGTCAAAGTCGCATATCATTTGCAGTTTGTTTTTGCATTTTTATTAAACTTATCAATAGACTTGCAAAACGGTTTGCAAAGGAATTCAATTTATTAACAATGATATTTAAGTCACATGATCTAAATATTAGTTTGATTTTTACAACGAAATTATAACGAACTTTGCGACTTCGATTTCATCTGGATCATATTTGCAATGGATTCTGGTTGCAATTGTCATCCAGATGTAAAAAAAAATTAGCGATCGCGTGGATTCAAACGACGGCTCCGGCTGTAAATCAATTACAAAAGGTCTATTGCAATAGATTAGTGACGAATTATCTAGTAGTTAAATTTATCATTGGTCATAAAGTGCTCATTTCATTCATAAAATAATGGGTTCATGATCAACACTAGTTTGATTATCATATAGATGGTAAACAATAATTTGATTATTAAGATAAATTCTGAATACAATCTCTAGTATACATGGATATGGCAAAATTTGACAATATGGTATTCGAAAACTTTAGGAGTGTGTCTTTGTCCTTGGTTGATTCTCTCTTTTTTAATTCTATTAATTCTGTTTTTAATATTCTTTTCTTGACAAAATTATGGTAACACTTAGAGTGTCTGTCTTGTTTTTTAGCAAATTAGTTGAGCTCGTCTGTTTCGAGAAGATTTCTTCCCTAGCTAATATATTTAAGTATATGACCCTAACTTTAGAGAGATTTATTTAGTCTTTTATATTGTTTGAAAGTTCTGAACAATTTTCAGTATGCAGAAATTAATTATGAAATGGTAGCACCAAGCTACGAGATAGAACAGGCGGCGGAAAATACAGAGAAAGAATGATGAAAACAGATTGATAGATAGCTCTAACCCTAGGTCAGAGTAAAAGAGACTTCAAATAAAATCAAATTTCATTAAAAAAAGTCTGCGACAAAACTAGGGTTTGAGAGCGTTTTATAAAAGTGCTCGAAACCATAGCCCATAATTAAGCTTGTTCCTTATGAAATAAAATAAAATCCAGTCCAATTTCAAAGCGATTGAAGCTAGTTAAGTATTTTAATAAAATCCAACAAAAATAGGAGAATGATACCTGAACGATCGAATTTAGGACCCGGACTTCATCATATTTGTGATGCTTCCGAAAATAGTTGGGCTTCTCGACGTATTCGATTTGAGTGGTCGCAGCGTCTAATTCGGATACCTGAGCCCCAAACAAAGTCCGTTTCTGTTTGTCCAAAAGGGCCATATAGCCATGAGCTCGTGCAACTACATCATCCTCTCATTTTTTTGGAAGAATTTGCCCACGAATTCTCATCTTCATCATCTTCAGCAGCATTGGTAAACGGCACTAGGTGCTTCACGTTGAAAACGTAATGGGTCTCAATGTGGCTGGGTAGCTTCAACCTGTATGCATTGAGATCAATCTTTTCAATAATTTCAAACAGACCCACCTTTTTTGCAGCCAACTTGTTGTACTCGTGCGCATGATAGCGATCCCTGGTCAAAACTGCCCATACAAATCACTTACTGCAAACTCTACCAGTCGTCGCTTCTTATCTGCGATAAAAAGATGACTTAAACGATATAATTTAGGGCCCGAACTTCATCACATTTGTGATGCTTCCAAAAATCGATGGGCTTCTCGACATGTTCGATTTGAGTGGTCGCAACGCCTAATTCAGATATCTGAATAAAGTCTGTTTCTGTTTGTCAAAAAAGACCATATACCCATGGGCCCGTGCAACTACATCATGAAGTGACCACATATTTTGAAATTTGAAAGAAAATTTAGGTGTATTATCGAATGATGACATTGATATATACAAAAGTGAGTGGTCAGAACAAGTTATAACCAGGTGTTTCACCTTTGTGATATCAAATTAATTTCTCCAAATAGCATTATATTGTAGGGAAAAAATATATCATAATTTATAACCACTCCACAATAATATGATGCAAGATTAATAAATGTTTAAAAACATATACAAATTAAGAAAAAGTATTAATAAAATATCGAAGGTAATTTTTTGATAGTTTTTTATATAGAAATTATTTTGAAGTAATATTTTTAAATCTAGTAAATATAATTAAAAAGTACAAAACGATCGAGAAATTAGCTCATTGATAATTTTTTATTGTATATTTTTTTTATTTTTAGTATGTAATTTTTTAATTATAAATATAAAATCAATTTATTAATAACTATCAAATCAAACATCAATTTTTTTATCCAATAATCATTTAAAATTTGATAAACTATGAATAACCATTTAGTTTGAATTAAAAGGAATGATAATCACATGTCATTTAATCTGTTTTTTCTTATATTTTTATTAAAAAATGGTATACTTCACTTAATTATAACTCCAAAAAGATATACAAAAATACCTTTGGTTTTGTTTTTATAAGACAAACAAAACTAGAACTATAAAATATATTTTGGTTTTGTTTTTATAAGACAAACAAAACTAGAACTATAAAATATATTTTTTGATTTTTTTAATATTTTAGTTACGTAAGTATTTGTAATTGGATTGCAAAATAAGTGTGAAAAATAAATTATGTTCTAGTTAAAAAGTTATGTGTTGCTGAGCTAAAAAATAATAATAATAATTGTGTTCCAGTTAAGAAATTACGTTTTACTGAGCTGAAAAAAAAACAATTGTGTTCTAGTTGTATAATAATGTGCAAATGAGTTAGTAAACAAGAAGAAAATAATTGCGTAGATAGAAGTTTGGTTGCGAAAAAACAGCTATGTCCAATGACGGAATTACACGTAAATGAATGGAATAAATAAGAAGAAAATAGTTAAGTAAATAGAACTTTACTTGAAAAATATAGATGAAAAAGAAAACTAGGTTAACTATGTTCGAATTAAAAAATTACTTATAATTTGATTGCTAAAATGCAGTTATGCAATTATATGTAATTTGTTGGTGGTACAACACGTTTATTTTGTTCATCTCCAAAATTAAAAATATATATATTTTTATAAATTATTTTTAAATCAAACTTTTAAAATTAAAAATAAATGATTTTGAAAACTATATTTATTTTACCTATCTAAAAATATTATCAAAAATATTTATCTTACCCATAATTTTAATTTTATAATAAACATCAAAATTTAAATAATTTTAATATTCTCCTCATTATTATCAATAACCCTCTTCCCTCCCCTATTATTATCAATGGCCCTCCTTTACTATAGTCCTCTCTTTTATAACAAACATTTTTAAAGTCATGTTGATAACAACAATGGCTTTAAATCCTAAACTAAAGGAAGCCATTACCATTATCTTCATAACACACAAATATCTTATTATGCAATTTTGTTTATTCTTACAGAAAGACTATAATATCTGAGAAGAAATAGCAATTTGATAGTATAATAATTGAGTGGGGAGTTTGGTCAAATTAGGGAGAAGAAGAGGAAGAGAGGTTGGTATGAATGCAATTAAAATACTTCTAAGTTCTAAGAATGGTGATTTGATTAAGACAAGCTTCTAGACACTAAAGAAAACTGCGCTGTCTCTGCATTACTATTCCGAGACAGCGCCTACAAAACCGCGTAGTCGCTTGACTTTCTCCTCCCAATCCAGAATTGACCTTCTAATAATACCAACAAATTTATAACAAGATAATATTGTGGTTTTTCAATCGTATTATATATATATATATATATATATATATATATATATATATACTTCCAAAATTTATTTTAATTTATTTTCTAAAATTCACTAAATTCATAAATTTTTAAAAATTTAAATTAACTTCTTTTTTTAATTAAAAAAATTGTAAAAATCATATTTGAAATGGTAACAAAATCTGTTTTTCTAGCGATTAACATGGACATGGGAGATATACAACTTTTTTTTTTCATTTTTTCTATAAAAAATAATTTTTTTATATAAGATTCCGTCCGATAATAACACGTAGGGGTTTTCGTCTTCATCATCCTGTCGAACAAGATGACATTTTTAGTTTAACAAATGGAGGACACAATGACCTTGGCGCTATCCACGACGGACATAGACATGATACGATTGGTGCAATTGCGCTGGCGCATAGATTACTGTTTCTGTTTCCGCTAAGAGATGGCATCAAGACCATCGTGTCCACCATAACATTGACGGACATATCCCATATCGTTGTTTTTTTTTTATTTTTGTTTTTTATAACATTTTTAGTACATTATCACTTATTAAAGATTAATTATCAACTAAAACCAATAACAATTTAACAAAATTTCTATTGTGATTTGAAAAACCTTTCTAATAACTAAAATATAAATATTTTTTTTAAAAAATAAGTTATGAAGTGTTAGGATATAGAATTGGATGATTTTCGAGAATGAATGATATTTTAATTAATAGCTTTAGTAGATTTTATTTTATTTTAGGTGAGAAAAAATTATGCTTTAAAAAATAAAGTAAAGAAAAAAAATAGAAAAAAAGTTCCAAAAAAATTATAATAACAGTACAAAATAATTATATTTATACCGATTTTTTAAATTGAGTATAAAAATATCAAAAACACTAACTTCGCGATATAACTCCGGTACTGATTTATCACGTCTATGAATTTACACCTTTTTTAGTTAATAAATATTAGAATCTACCCCTAGCAGATAAAATAATTCGTTGATTATATATTTATTTTAATATTTATTAAAAATCAATATTCAGTGGGTATTTAAAACGGTGATGGATTATTTATTGACACTAAAGTCAACGGATAATTAGAAAATAGTAAGACAATTACAAGATTCTAGCTTTAGCTTTTGCGTAATTTCTAGATAATTATATACTTCTGACTTTTATTTTTGTAGAAAGCGCCTTTCTAAATATGTTTTCTTTTAATAAAACAGTTTAACAACCAACCGTGGTCATATTTGTTTTACAATATTATAAACAATCTGTCCATATTCGAAGTTATTTTTTATTAATGATTTTGCACACATGTCTATAAAAATGTTTAGACAGTATTTGAATATGTACAGGGGCTGTTAACGTTCCGGAAAATCGGAACTCAACACACAAAAATCATCAAAATCGGACCAACTTTCAACGGTTTGGTTTGTGATTTTATTTTAAAAATCGAAATCGAATAAAATATTGAAATAATAAAATCGGTTCGGAATCGAATCAATAAAGCAAATAAATTAGTATATTTGGTTTTGAACTTAATCGATAAAAAATGAATAGATAAAACTGATAAAATCGATAATAATCCGAATTAATAAAATAAATTTATTATTATATATATATATATATATATTTTGAGAGGAAACCGCATTCACTACTCAATGACTGTGTACTTAATCTGACGCAATAGTCTGTAAACCTACGTTACAAGGTAAACCACTCAAAGTGACATGCCCAACATAGAAAGCGTACGTACGTAGAAAAATCCGAACTCATAACCTTTGGTTACAAGCATGCTTTATTCAACCAACTATGCTACCCATTAAAATTTATTATTTATATATTATGTTACCAAAATTAATAATTAAGTAAAAAATTAATTTAATTTCAAAACTTTAATTTATTTAACTAAAAAAATTAAAAATCAAATAATAATTTAATTTATTTTTTTAAATGGATAAAAACAAACCGAATCTAAAGCAATAACGGACCGAACTGAAATCGAATCGAACGTTAATTGATCCAAACAAACAAAAAATTTAACGATGTAATGTAATTCAATAGAACAAACTTAACTATTCGGTCCAATTCCCTCAGCCTCCGAACTAAACCGGATCCATAACCGCACCAATAGTAGACATGTCTACGAAAGCAAAGAAAAAAAGTCTATATTTTGGGTTAAACTATCGTGTCCGTCAGCAACGTGGTTGGTGTTGGGCATTGGGGGCGAATGTGTAGGTAACGTTGATAGGTTCATATGTAACATTTTTATAACAACCGCGTAGCCCACGATCATGCTTACTATCTACGACTGATTTATCTCTAAGTTGAAAAGAGAAATAAAACAAAGAAATCAAATATGATGTTATACGCACGTTTATTTACCTACTAGTATAAATAATGCTTTTGCTTATGGTGGTTATAGGGACACTTCAGCTAATAAGATATGTGCCGTGTGATGTTTTGGTCCTTTTGGATTCTCGATAGAACCCCTCCTCAGAATTTCAAACGTAAAATATAAAAAATTGGAGCTCGTATAATATTTTTTTATATTGTTTTGGGAAGAAGGCAGACGATTATGAACTTGGAAAAACATTTTACTCGTTAAGAAATTTGAATATTTATGGTTATAAACGCGTGATTAAGAATAAATATAGCTGTTATGTATGGTAATAGTTGTTAAAAATAAAAATAAACACCTGGTTGAATAATATTATATTTTGGTTTTTTCAGGTAATTATTTAGCATTAAAAATATAATTTGCTTGAAATATAGTGGATTATTCGGTGACACATTTCAATTGTTAAAATATTAAAATAGTTTTAATATAAAATGACGAGGAAGGTTAGTGCGAAAATTGTTATTTTTTTTTTGGCTTTATTTTATTACTAAAATGAAAGAAACACAAATAGAGGGACTAAAATGTATAAGAGGCACAAAATAAAGGTGAAGAAAAAATAGATAAACTTTACCAATACTGACCTAACCCTAATTTCACTAAACATTGCGATAGATCAGAGATATTGATTCGAACAAACGACGGCATCTTCAACCATCGACGGCAAAGTTAACCAGGATCAATATAGCCAACACCAAGGCTTTCAAGAGTAGCAATAGCGAGAAGAGGAGAAGGGATGTTGCAATCATCGAAGATTTTGTTGGCTCGCTCAGAAAGAATCCATTTTGAGATCCAATCTGCAGCAACGTTTTGAGTTCGTGAAATGTGCTGCAGATTCATATTGGATGAAATTAAGCTGCGACAAATGTTGATAATAAGATTATCGAATTTGCCATAAGCGAGGCAATCTGACTCGAGATCGACGGTATGCCATTGATTTCTTCTGCAAATGATTAAAGCTTCTATCAGCATCCTGCATTCGGTCTTGAAAGGATCCATTTTGCCATACAGAAAGCCAAAACCAGCGACAATGTCACCATCATGATTTCTGACTAGAACTCCACCACTACCTTCACCGATATAGCTACTGGCTCCATCTACATTTATTTTGAGTCTATCCCTTGCAGGAGGTAACCACTTCAGGTACGCGACCTTTCTGTTCTTCTTGTTTATGCTAGTACAGTTGAGAGACAGACCTTGAATAAACAGCCATAGTAATTCCAAACGGGCCACGCAAAGTTGCAGTTGACGGAGAGATAATTCTTCTCTTCACAACTACAACAAAATTGGCATTTTGAAACTAAGGTTAAATGCCTTTTAGAGACTATATTGTCAATTGGGATATAGTTTTGTAAGAGTTTCCAGCTTAAGAAAGAAAATTCAGTTGGTATAATATTGTGCCAGATTTTTTTAAAAAGAGAGAACTTGGTATTTTTACACCTTATATGATCCCAAGTTGCTGTAGTGCTAAATTATTTGTCTTTAGATATCTTCCATTCAATTTTATCTTCCTTATCCTGACTAATTTTTTCTTTTTCAATTTGAATAATTCTTTCAGGAGGCAATAAGTTAAGGAGTGAAGCAATATCCCAATTACCACCTTTCCAAAAGGAGTTCACTTTAACAGGTAAGTACCAGTTGGTAGAATTATGATTACTAATGATAGGGGACTTGTCTAGCCAAGCATCAAACCGAAAATCAAGTTTCCATTTTCCTAGAGACCAAGTAATACTAGGTTCAGCCTTTTCTTTGATTGAGTGCAATCTTTTCCATATGATGGAGTCAGAGGACTTGCAATTGGAAAGAATAGGGTGAGAGTAAGAGCAATAGTTATAGTGTATTAACTCAGCCCATAAACTGGATCCTTTCGTGAATTGAAACCACAGTTTTTGAGAAAAAATGGATTGGATATCAGCAAGAGCTTTAATATCCAGTCTACCTTCCTCAAAAGGCTTGTAGAGCTGATTCCAAGATGACCAGTGAATTACATGTTCCTGATATTTTGATCTCCATAGGAATTTGTTGAAGCACCTCTCTAATTTGGTAATAATGCTATTAGGGATAAGACTGTTCTGCATCCAGTAGTATACTATAGGATACATAACATTTTTAATGAGGCTAAGTCTGCCCCAAAAACAAGTTTTTCAAGTCCCAGACCATGATTCTATTATGAATTTTTTCAATTAGTGGTAAGAAATTCTTCCCTTTGTTGTTGGCAGCAATGGTGATGCCAAGGTATGAGAAAGGAGCCCGATCTGTGCTGAATCCAGTGGAAGCTTTCAATCTTGCAGAGGTTTTTCTAGTCTTTCTTACAAAGGTAATGATTATAGTCTTATCTTTGTTTATCAACTGACCAGAGGCTAACTGGTAATTATCTAACAGATTACAAAGGTTGTCAACAGCAGAAGGAGTGCTATTAGTGAAAATAATAATATCATCAGCAAATGCAAGTATATGGAGAGTGTAATCAGATTTCAGGTAAAATTTCATGCTATTATTAGTGATGTAGAGATTTTGAATGCCTCTGATTAAAGCTTCCTCAGCAAGAATGAAAAGACTTGGAGACAAAGGGTCTCCTTGTCTTAAACCATTATTCAGAGGAAAGTAACCAATATTCATGCCATTAATGAGGATAGATAGCATAACATTAGATATAAGACAGTGGATAAGGGCTATAAGGTCAGCAGATAAACCAAACTGTTTTAAAATGTTAAGCACAAAGGCATGAGACATCCTGTCAAATGCCTTTGACATGTCAAGCTGCACCATTATATTTCCCTTAGATGGTCTTCTATTAATTTTATGCATCATCTCTTTAGTAATCATAATGTTTTCATGAATGAGCCTGTTTTTGACAAAAGCTCCTTGGCATTTGGAGATAATACTAGGTAAGTAGGTAGAAATTTTGGTATTTAGAAGACTAGAGATCAGTCTGTTAAAGATTGTACACGGGCTGATAGGTCTAAAGTGACTCCTGTTAATAGGTTTAAGGCATTTAGGTATAAGACATATCCCTGTAGCAAATACACCAATGGGGATAGTATGACCTTTAAGATAGGAGTTAATAGCTTTGCACATATCAGAACTAATGATATTCCAACAAGTTTTAATAAAAAAGCAATTAAACCCATCTATTCCAGGAGCACTGTCATTTTTCATTGCAGAAATGATGCTCCAAATCTCCTCATGAGTAGCTGGCCTTAGGATATCAGTGTTATCCCTGTCATTAATCAACTTAGGGATATTGTTAAGCATAGAGTTCATAATAGATGTATCATTGCAATTGTAAGTTTCAGAAGAGAGAATACTTTTGAAATATATTTCAGCAGAACTGGCAATTTCATCTTGATTAGTAATCCAAGTGCCATTCTCCTTAATGCCTTTAATAGTATTATTTTTCTTTTTATTAGAAACATAGTTGTGGTATAATTTAGTGTTACCATCACTTTCCTGTAACCAGGTAATGTAGCATCTTTGTCTCCAGAAGATTTCTTCATTCTTGAGGGCCATAATGAGAGTGCTATTAGCTTTGGAGAGATCTTCCTTGGTCTCATTGCTATTATATCTTTGGTGAGTAAGCTCTTTTGATTCTACATCTTTAGTAGCTTCTTTAACCTGAACATGAAGAGTAGAAGCCATAATCGAGTTAACTAATGCTCTGTCTAATCGTTTCCAGATTTTATTGTTGCTCCAGGTATAGATAGATCCAACATAGCCAGGGTCTTCAAGATTACAACTTCTAATGGTATAAGCACAATCTCCAGCACTATAGGTATCAAAAGAGGAACCACAAAGCTGCTCTTCAGAAGTAATGATAGCGTTAAAGTCTCCAGCCACAATCCAAGGTCTATCATCACAGGACAAGAGCTTCATCTGATTCCACAGGTTTTTGCGCAAGTGTCTTTGGTTTTTAGCATAAATGAAGGTAAAGTAGTAGTTAAAGTTTTTGTAGTTAACCACCATATGCAGGTATTGCTAATGGTCAATGATAATAAAGATATTGACATCATTAGAGCATAGAATCCAAATCTTGTTTGCACAGTTAGTAACATAGTTGTGGAAGCCAATGCTATTAGCAATACCCTCGATTTTATCCAGCCTTGCCATAGGCTCTTGCAGGGCAATAATTTTCACCTTCTCACTCTGAATGATATATTTTATCCTTGATAAGGTTGATTTGTTGTTGATGCCGCGAGCATTCCAGTTAACAATCTTTATCATTTTCAGATAAGGATTTGTTATGAGCTTTCTCTCTTTTAATGAGAAAGTGGATTGATACTCTTTTATTTCTTTTGTTTTTATGAGAAGATTTAATCTTGTTGCTGATTAACGTATTGAAGCTTTTCTCTGAGGAGGATTCAGCAATAGGAGAAGCATTGTGACTACCAAAGTTGTTACATTGAGGAGATAAAGATTCACCAGACAAGTTATTAAGGCTATTGTCCTGATCCAGTTGTTGAAGAGCACTAATAATTTCAAGGTCCTTCTTAGGAGAACTATCATCTTTGACCACGCTGGACATGTTGTTGATAGTAGAGTCTTTAGGAGCGTCTTTGGCTACAACTATAGATTTTAATCTTCTTCTGTATACTTTACTGAAAGGTTGAATCTGAGTGGTTGTAGGAATTTGTTGATTGGTAGAGCAATCTTGTAATGAATCAGATTTATTCAAGTCATTTATTTTATTCTCAATGACAGTGTTGCATTCTTGTTTCTCAGTCTTGTTCTTTAAGTCCTTTCTACAATCTTTAATCTTGTGTCCCAAATGATTACAATGAGTGCAGTAGCTAGGAACGTTTTTATAACTAACTCCCACCTAACATCCATCATTAGCACCAAATCCGACCCAGATTTTCCTTTTAAGAACCATTGAAACATCAATTTCTACCAGAGCGAAGCAAGCATTAATACTAGCCCTGTGGTATTCTGGAATCACAGTATTGTAAACATTTCCCAGTGTAGAAGATAGATCTTCAATAACGTTTTTGTTGTATAAGTAATCTGGTATCTTTTCGAATCTGACCCAAAGGAGAACATTAGGACATTCATAATTTATGTTACTGTCAGGACACCATCTGACCAACCTAATCAATTTACCATTCACATTCCAAATTTTTTTGGACCATAAAACAGAATTTGACGAGAATCAATTGTCTTGTAACTGTAGGCACCTAAAAATTTAAAGAAATCAAGAAAAACAATCAAATCAACCCTTTTACGTATCCCATTAGTGAATTTGCCTAAAAGAGTTATTCTAGATTGTTTTTAAAAAAGGTCTTTAGTAGTTTTTGAGTATTGAACCGAGTTATGGTCAATAGCACAGGTATTGATCTTTTCCCGCGATAGTTCTGATCTATCTTGCCTTCCAGAAGAATTTTTCAGAATGTCTGCATAGGTTTTCTTGCTGTTGTTTTCCTTATCCTCGAGAAGAGGAGGGAACACTTCAAGATTTATAACTGATTTCTCCATATTACTTGCTCTGGATGTTCATCAAAACAGAGGAACCCAGAGAACAGAAAAACGAAAGAATGCAGGCCGATGAGCAACACCGGATCAATAAAAACACCAAAGATTCGATAACCAGAAAACAGAGACCAGAAACCAACACCGGATCACGAGAGATTCACGAGAAGAAATCAAAATAAGCAAGAAGAATTCGACCAGGATAAAGAAGCTATTCTTTTCAAGATTAAGAAACAGAAGAAGTCACTGATCTAATAATCTGACGAGAGGAAGAAGGAAGACTGACGATGCCGGAGAAGGCCGAAGATCGACGGTGAAGCGTCTTCAGATGAATTATATTCGAAAATTGTTATAGGTAATGGATTATATTCGATTTTTAATTTGAATATGGGTTAAAAAACATGGCAAATTTTCCATGTTAGTCCACCTCTTATCCTTATGTAATAAACAAGGTTTTAACGTTTCAAAAAAAAACAATGAACATTTTTTAACTAAACACATATTTCAGTTCCATTTAGTCCTTTGACTTTTTATATTATCGTCTGGTGTGGATAATTATCGCCTGAGGGTAGGCTTGTAATTTGGTTGGTGTTTTACAGTAGTATGTGGGTGTTATGTGTTTAGAGTAGAGAGTAGAGAGATAATTAAGCTGGCTGGTAGCAGTTAATTCTCATTACCCACACTTAATGCAGGTGGTTGGGTATTTATACCCTGATGTTTGGGCCCTTATGGGCTTTCGGGTCATGTTTAATGGACCCGGGTCATGTTCAAAGATCCATGAGCTCTTAAGTAAGAGAGCAAGTAGCTTAGTCAAGAAGTGTTTAGGTTTTTTAGTACTTTTGTCATAGTTCGAACAGTCCTATGGTCTGAGTGTTCAAAGTGATCTGTCCGGTCCGGAGGCCTTGGACCGATCTGTCCTCGTCCGGGGAGCATGCAGAATTCGGACTCATCAGGGGAGCCCTTTTTTTAGGTGTTTGTGCAAATACTCTTGCCAAAGACCTGAAAAACAGTCCGACATCAGGGGTAGTTTTAATCCGGACTGGTCTGTCAATTTGGGCTATGTGTTTATCCGGACAGATAAAGCTTTACGAATTCAAAACGGTTTTTACCAGAGTTCGTGGGACACGTGTTACTCTCTGATTGGTTGCTTCAGCCGTTTTTTCACCTTGAATTTTGAACCCAGCTTCTTCGAAAAGCAACCTCTTAATTAAAGGTGGTGACATCAGCGCCGTCTTTTAATCATTGCCAAACTTTTCGAATTCTCCTAGGAATCAACTTCCTTTTTCAGACTTTACTATAAATACAAACTCACTTTCTACTGTTTTACCATCTCCTTCAAATTTACTTCTGCAAAATCTCTCATAGCTTTCTCTCTCTAAAGCAAAAACTTAGTTCGATAGTTTATGTTTACAGCAAGGAACACTCTTGTCAAAGGCGGGTGGCTCAACCTTTCTGAGTTAGAGAAGGCTCAAAAAGTCGAAAGAGAAAGACGGATCGCAGCAAGGTTACCCACCTCGTCTGTTGATAGACCAATCTCCTCTGCTACTGAGTCAGATCGAGGCTCTTCTTCTTCCAAAGGCACTAAGCCTAGAAAACTATTTCAAGCCAACCTCTCCCCCATAATCTCTGGTTCCTCAGTTCCTGAATTGGAGCCTGCTGTCGAGCCAGGAGTTAAAGCCACTAGCCTCAAAAAACCCTCTCCCTTCATAGCTATGGGATCGGATACGGAGCGCTCTCTTGAGAAGCTAGTTGATAGGAGGAAAGTCCGGTTGGTTAAAGGCCAGGGGTCTAAAAACACTCCCTCAAGGTCGGGGGCAAAGGACAGCAGCATCGGATCAGAGGTGCCTATTAGAGCCCCCAAGGATAGGCTATTCGGACCGGAGGGCTCCAATCCAAATCTTCAACAAGGAACTTCTGTTCCAGACACTCTACCGGAGAGCATAAATCAAAGGGGCACTGAGGCCCATCAGTCCGGAGACAAGGCTGAGTCAAGTTTGAACCCTCCCCCCACTACAGCTGCTGAAATCCCTTCAACAATTATGGAGGAAGTGATGGAGGACTCTGTTGAAGAGGCCCCATTTGAGTCTGAGCCCTCCGGTCAGACCAGCAAAGAGATAGTTGCCAAGAAGGATAAGGGCAAGGAGAAATTGTACTTGAGGCATCCGGGTCTGCCGGAGAGCTTAGAAGGAAAAGTGGGGCCTTGTTTTCACAAGGTCAGCGTCAATTACCTCCTCTCCTTACAAAAAATCAACTACGCATTAATCCACATTGCTGAGCTGGGCATGATGCGTACGAAGTGGGGCATACCAGAAAACGTAAAGATCAAGATTCCTATACACCCGGAGACTCCGATGGATTGCAAGTTAAGCGAAGTGGTCATATTCACGGATTTATTCAACTGGGGGCTCAGGTTCCCATTAGACCCAGAGATTGTCAGATATTTCCATCTGATCAAACTCTGTCCGAGCCAGCTGAGCCCCAACGCTTGGTATACCCTTATGTCATGCATCATGGCGTCAAGGCTGTTTGGGATCCCTCTGCCAATGGAGGAGTTTGCTGCAGTGGCCAGCCTGTGTAGAAACCACCACATCCCCTTTTACCACTTTAACATGGGGGATGACTTCAAGGCGGTGGATGATTTGTTGGAGGCAGAGAGGAATTGGAGGACCCAGTTCCTATTTGTCAGTGGTGCCTGGGAGAACGGCAAGAAGATCAAATCCGGAGAGAACCCAAGCCTCCTCAGAAGCAGGTGGAGGAGTGACCGTAAGTCTTCTACTTTATACTTTTGTTTCCTCCTTTCTTTTCTAACGTAGTTCGAACTAATGGGTCTCACTTTTGTCTTGGCAGTACTGCCCAAGGAGTTTAGTGGCTATCAGAAAGTCGGGCAGATAACTTGTGGCAAGATTAATGTCTGGGCTGCTGAGAAATGGGGGAACCGATTTCACGCTGCTTTCACCAGTGGAAACTTGGCAAGATCTCACCTGTGGAACACCACAAGTCGGAGAGACTTGACTTGGGAGGAGCTCACCACCCAGCCTCCTCCGGACGTTGTGCTTAAGAGGACCCATGAACCAGATGGGACACTCTTCCTGCCAGGCTGGGCCAACGCCCCGAGCAAGATGAAAGGCAAGAAGAATAAGGACAAAAGGATGGTGGGTGATGCCAACCCTCCTGATGCAGAGAAGGATGCTCCAACAGATCCGGAGGGGGTAGCCCAGAGCCAAATTGATGCTGCTCTCCTGGAACTGGTGGAGCAAGAGACTGAGAAACAAGAAGCGAACCTCCCAAAACCTCCAAGGGCTTCTAAGAGGAATCGTAAACAGGGAAGCGAAGACACAGACCGGGAGGCCAAGAAGAAGAAAACTTCTATGGGAGACGAGCTTTCTCTCCGGGCTCCGGAGCCTTCTATCCATGCTGACCCTGCTGACCCAACGCATGCCGAGGAGATTCCGGGCGACTTTCATACTGATGAGGTTGAGGGGGGAGGTATCAACATCGATGGAGTAGATATCACCGGTCTTGGTGAGCCTGGTAAATATTTCCTCAACCTCCCCAGAGATGACTTTGTCGGGCCTTACCTTCCCCCAAGCACCTCCAACACGGTCACTTTTAACGGTAAGACTTTTAGTGTTTCTAGTGAAAGGGATGCTATAGCCCACTCTTTGTTAAGCAACGTGCAGCCTATACTTGCGTTGGAGAGACAAGTTCGGAGCCAGGCTGATATCATCAAAGATCTCAAGTCTGACAAAGAGAAGCTGTCCGACGACCTTCGCACTGCCACTTCCAATGCTGACATGTTAAAGGAAAAAAACGAGGAGTTGAAGAGAAACTAAAAGGCAAGCACCACAAAAGTCGCCACTTTAGAGGAAACCATTAGAAATCTCCGGGAGAAGCTGTTCGGTCTGGAGAAAGACCTTGCTACCTCAAATGGAGTATCCAAAGGCAAAGACCAAATTATCTCCAACTTGACCAATGATAAGATTTCCCTTGAAATAATGTCCAAGGCTGCCGAGGAGAAAAACACTTTGTTACAGCAGCAGGAGGCCAAGATCCAGGCCAAGATCAATGCTTATGCTACCAGAATGATCGACAGCCAGGAGGAAATATACGCCAAGGTGAGGTCTGACATGGTTCTAATCTTCCACGAGAAGTTTCCGAAGAAGAATCTAGGGGACTTATGGCTTCATGTTGAGCCTGAAGACCTCCCGTATCATACGATGGCCGAAGGCGACCGGTATGGCTACTCTAGTGATTCCTCAGATGACGAAGAACACACCGGGGAGAAAATTGGCGAAGAAAAAGACGATCCTAAGGGAAAGAAGGTAAATGAAGGTGAGACATCTTCAAAGGCTCAACCTTAACTTATGATTTACTTTGTTTATTTTTTATTCAGACTAAAGTCCTTGAAAGGCCAAGACACTCTTTTTGTAATTGTGTCCGGTATCTGACCGGATAGGTTTTTTGTTCTTACTTTGACTATTCAAAAGTCCTTGGAAGGCCAAGGCACTTTAAGTTATTTCAATGAATGTTTCTATTTTGCACAAATCTCATCTTCTTTCATTGTTTGTTCAAATTTTGATGGCTAGAGTTTAAATAGCCTTTAATTATTTCATAGTGAGAGTGTTTAAGTTCTCCGGCCAGAGTTTAAATAGCCCTTAGTTATTTCAATCTGGATAGTGTGACAAAGAAAAACACTTGGAAAATTTTTAAGAAGGCATCGAATTTCATTCAAAAGCCCGGACACCTCATTAAAACCTCCCCGTGCCACCAGGGAGGAAAGAGTATGCCCCCAAATATTTACATGGATGTTTAAACAAGTAAATATTTACACAAATGCTATTCCAAGTACATCCGGAGATTCTCAATATTCCAATGATGAGTCAAAACTCTTCCATCTTTGTCTTCCAACCAATATGTTCCAGGTTTAATTCTCTCAACAACCATATACGGACCCTCCCAAGTTGGGGCCAGCTTTCCGAACAGCTTTTCTTTAGTGTGTAAGAAGACATTCCTCAATACCTTGTCCCCCGATTGTAAATCTCTTCTTTTAACTTTGGAAGCAACCCTGCTTCTCATCAAGCCCTGATAGTGTGCAACTCTAAGGTGAGCTTTAACTCGTCTTTCTTCTATCAAATCAAGTTGACCTCTAATTGCCACCTCGTTAGCATGTTCGGAGAAGTTATGAACACGAAATGATGGGAGAGTTGCTTCTATGGGAGCTACTGCATCCATCTCATAGACCAAAGCAAAGGGTGACTCTTGTGTTGCAGCCCCAAGTGTTGTCCGGTAGGCCCACAAGACCTCTTGTAGATAACTAGGCCACTTCCCAGCAGCCCCTTCCAAATTCTTCTTTAAACCGGACAATATAGTTCTATTAGCTACTTCAACTTGCCCATTTGCTTGCGGGTGGAAAGGTGAAGAGAAACAATGTTGTATACCCCTTGAGGCACAGAAATTCTCCATTTCCCTATTGTCGAACTGTGACCCATTGTCTGTTGTTATCTTTTGTGGGACACCAAATCTGCAACAGATGTTGGATATAATGAATTTTATAACAGCTTTTGATGTTGTCCATGCTAGAGGGGCTGCTTCAATCCACTTCGAAAAGTAGTCTATGGCCATAATTATAGTTTTGCGTCCTCCGGACGCCACAGGGAGAGGCCCTACTAAATCCAACCCCCATCGAGCAAAAGGAATAGGCTCAGAAATTGATTCTAAAGGAATGGATGGGACATGAATTTCATTGCTGTACCTCTGGCATGGGTCACACCTTCTTACCAATTCCATAGCATCTTTCATGATAGATGGCCAATAGTAACCGGACAGTAAAACTCTTCTTGTTAAAGATCTGAACCCACAATGGGCTGATCCTTCACCATCATGCAATTCGGAGAGGACTACTTGAGACTCTTCATCCCCCAAACAGCGCAGGAGAGGTTTATTATAAGATTTTTTATACAACACTTCTCTCAATATGATGAAACCACGAGCCTTGTGTTTCAATGTTATGGCTAGTGACTTATTCGGAGGCACAACACCATCGGAGAGATATTGCAGGAGAGGAAACCTCCAGTCTTGAGGTCGTTTCTCTTGTACTTCAAAAATTTCTTCTTCTTTACCCTTACTAAGTTGAATCGAGGGGCTTTCTAGCACATGGATCCATGGATATGACTCCGTATATGCTATGGTTGCTAATGAGTCTGGTAGCTCATTTTCTGCCCGAGGAATGTGCTCATAAACAAAACTTTTAAACTTGAGTGCTTCATTCTTAAGGAGGAGTAAGTATTTCAAAAACTGCTCCTTCTTAGCCTCAGATTGGCCTTGGGCATGGTGGATAAGAAGTTGGGAGTCACTTAGTAGTTTGACCCTCTTAGCCCCACAAATGTAGGCTAACTTTAAACCAACTATAGCTGCTTCGTATTCGGACTCATTATTAGATGCCCTGAAAGCAAAACAAATAGCCTGGTACATTTTGTCTCCATACGAGGAAGTCAAACAGACCCCTGCACCACACCCCATAGTGCTAGATCCACCATCTGTTCGGACGACCCATACCTTTTTATCTTTTATATCAGTAGTTTGCTCCGAATCCCTGTTGGAGTGGAATTCAACCAAAAAGTCTGCCACAGCTTGGGCCTTGACTGCTGTTCGGGGAGCAAAATCTATGTCGAAGTCCCCCAATTCTAATGACCACTTAGTCATCCTGCTTGAAATGTCTGCCTTTTGGAGGACATTCTTCAGGGGAAAAGAAGTCTGGACGATGATGGGATGAGCCTGGAAATAAGGCCTCATCTTCCTGGCAGCTATCACCAGGGCTAAAGCTAATTTTTCAAGTTTCAAGTAACGCCTTTCTGCATCTATCAAACTTTTGCTGTTGTAGTACACTAGATGGGGATATCCATCGACCTCTCTTACCAACACAGCACTAATGGCACAACTTGAAACTGCCAAATATACGAAGAGTGTCTCCCCATCAACTGGCTTAAACAAAGTTTTGGGGGAGGACAGGTGCTTTTTGATCTAATTGAAAGCCTCATCACACTGTGCAGTCCAATTGAATCCCTTTGCACCCTTCAAGGTTTGAAAGAAAGGGGCACACCTGTCCGAAGACCTTGAGATAAATCTGTTTAGGGCAGCTAATCTCCCCGTTAACCGCTGTACTTCTTTAATGTTTCGAGGAGGCTCCATTTGAAATAGGGCATTAAGCTGGTCCGGGTCGGGTTGTATTCCATGCTCACTTATAATACAGCCCAAAAAATTCCCGGACTGCACCCCGAACACACACTTTTCTAGGTTTAATTTCAAATTCACTTTTACCAAGTTGGCAAAAGTTTCTTGGAGATCGGACAAGTGCAACTACTCATCCACACTTTTCACCATCATGTCATCAATGTATACTTCCATATTTCTTCCAATCTGATCAGCAAATGCCTTGTTGACTAATCTTTGATAAGTAGCCCCAGCATTTTTCAAACCAAATGGCATTACCTTGTAGCAATGAAGACCTCTGTCAGTGACAAATGTGGTATGCTCTTGATCCTTTGGGTCTACTTGAATCTGATTGTACCCGGAGAAGGCATCCATAAAGGAAAGCAACTTGTTCCCAGAGGTGGAGTCTACTAATTGATCAATCCGGGGGACAGGGTACAAATCCTTTGGGCAAGCTCTATTGAGATCTGTGAAGTCAATGCACATGCGCCACTTGCCATTTTTCTTTTTTACCAGAACCGGATTGGCAGTCTACAAAGAATACTGAGACTCCTTGATGTGCCCCATCTTTGTGAGCGTGTCAACCTCTTGCACAATGACATCAACCTTCTCCGTAGAAAAAGCTCTTCTCTTTTGAAACACTGATGCTACATCTCTCCGGACGGATAGGTGATGTGATATCACTTCTGATGGAACCCCAGTACATCAGCATTGCACCAAGCAAAAACGTGCTGATGGTTCTTCAAAAACTTTAACATTTCATTTTTCAAAATGGTTGGCATCTTAGACCCTATCTTGACACTTTTTCCTTCTTCCAAACAGTGTGTTTCTACCTCTTCGACTGGTATCAATACTCCATGGGTCTCTCTGGGGTCATCAATTTCACCCTCACCCCTAGAAAGGCCCTCAAACTGCTATTGTTCGTTAATATGGACTGCCCCCAGCGTTCGAGGAGCCAGGGTGGTAGCATAACATTCTCTTGCAATCTTTTGGCTGCTCCGGACGACTCCAACCTGTCCCTGAACAGCATACTTTAAGCACTGGTGGACTGTTGAAGCCACTGCATGCATCCTAGAGAGCCAAGACCTCCCTAGAATAACATTATAGCAAGTGGGATAATCCACCACAATAAAGAGTATTCTAACCATTTTCTTGAAAGGGCCCTTGCCCAATAGAACTTCCTCTTCGAACTCACCGATCACATCTGCTGAGCTGCTTGTAAAGCCCACAATTGATCTGTCCGAACTCTGAATTACAGCTGGATTTTTCATTCTCTTGTACGTGGTTAAGAAAAGGATATTGGCTGAGCTTCCAGTATCCACCAGTATTCGCCTTATGTCGTTGCCCCCAATAGATGCTCCTATGACAACAGCATCCTCATGAGGGCCAGCAATGTCGCTTAACTCATCTTCATAAAACACAATGAAGGGGAATGAGTTTTGTGACTGATAGGAAGTTATGCCTCCTTCTAGCTGGGAGGCTAAAGTATGCACGTGCCTCTTCCTCGAAGAAGCAGTAGGAGCTGTCATAGTGTCCCCTCCGAAAATTGTAAGTGACTCAAAAAATTTAATAAGTCCGGAGACCGACCTAGAACATTCCTCAATTGTACCCACTCTGTTTCGAGTTGGATCAGGATCCAAGTACTCAGATTCCACATCAAACCTTTCAATTATAACCATGGCTCCCTCCGGAGCAGCATTACTTGGACCAACCCGGTGAGTGTTGTCAGGCCTGTTACCTCCTCTTCTTTTCACGTAATCCCCCAGCTTTCCCCTCTCAATCAAGTTCTGAACTTCTTGTTTCAATGCTATACAGTCATCAGTGGTATGACCAATATCGTTGTGATACTGGAAAAAATAGTTATTACGATGCTCTCTAGGAGACTGCAATGTGGCTGGTCTCCGATAATGCACCTCTTCTTTTGTTTTATCAAATATGATGGCCACACTTTCTTTCAATTCTGCGAACCACTCCGGTTGGACCCATGGCCCTCTCTTGTTTCTGGATTGCTGACTTTGAGCAGGAGCAGCTGGCTGAGACTGAGCTTTTGCCCTACCATGCCCTTGTCCGGTCTCTCTTGCTTTGTTCCCGGACTGATTCTGATTGGAATTTGATGCCACCGGGGTAGATCTCACCTGCCTGTGCACCCTGGTTTTCTTTGTTTCATCAACGTTTATTTGTTTTTCAACCTGATTCAGCAACCATCCCCATGTCATGGCCTTTTTCCTGGTTACTGAATCAGCTAGATTGCCTGGGTTCAAACCCTGCCTTAGGGATGCTATTGCCACCTGTTCGAAGCAATCAGCCAACCCATTCTTGGTATTTACAAAACGGCTTATATATTCTTTCAAGGACTCATTTGGCTCCTAGGCACAATGGATTATTGTGTCTCCATTGCCCTTTAGCTCTTTACTCCCTACAAACTGCCTTCGAAAGGCTACCCAAAAGGTATCGAAATCTTTAATACAACCCTGAGGCAGGCTGTTGTACCATTTTAGAGAAATCCCCGTAAATGATTGAGAGAATGCCATACAAAGTAGTTTATCGTCGTCGTCAAAGTTCATCATGAAGTTTTTAAATTGCTCCAGATGGTTGTCCGGATTAGTACTGCCATCGTACTTCTCTATTTTGGTGCTGTCAAAACTCTTAGGGAGGTTTCCGGACAGAATTTTAGAAGACAATGGAGATTGCCTCCAGTTCCTTCCACGACTGAACACAGTACCCTCATTGGGAGTTGCAAATATACCTGGTTCATCGTGAAAAGCGAAGGGATCCATCAGCATCCGGTCCACATGCTTCCGGCTATGAGATGATCATTTACCAATATGCCTCTTCATCTTTCCTTGTCTATCCCTTTTTCTTGAATACTTTTTAATCTGCTTTTGCTTCTTTCTAGTTCGACCCTCATCGCTGCTAGAGGATAAGGATTTTTCAACTCCCTCACTGTCCGAAGAGCTATTAGAAGATTCTGAGCTTGAGTCAGAACTCTCCACTGGCTTAGACCGGTGAGACTTTTTGGAACTGGCATGAGTCTTTTTGGTGCTCACATGAGTCTTCGAAGACTCATGCTCTCTAGGGTTATCGTTGTGATGAGCAGCTGATGCTTTGGACTTTTCTTTCAGGCCCATCTTAGCCTTTTCGGCCCTTAGAGCTTCTATTTCACCCTTTAGCCTATCACGCTCTTCGATAGTGTATTCATCGTTCTCTCCCACCACTTTGAGGAAAGCTGGTGGTACTTCTGGATTGTCTGGATTCATTCGGACAGATTTTCTTAGCTGGTTTTGAATGCTTGATTCAGGCACCTTCTCCTCCCACTGTGGTCGCCAATTTGGTGTGGATAATTATCGCCTGAGGGTATGCTTGTAATTTGGTTGGTGTTTTACAGTAGTATGTGGGTGTTATGTGTTTAGAGTAGAGAGTAGAGAGATAATTAAGCTGGCTGGTAGCAGTTAATTCTCATTACCCACACTTAATGCAGGTGGTTGGGTATTTATACCCTGATGTTTGGGCCCTTATGGGCTTTCAGGTCATGTTTAATGGACCCGGGTCATGTTCAAAGACCCATGAGATCTTAAGTAAGAGAGCAAGTAGCTTAGTCAAGAAGTGTTTAGGTTTTTTAGTACTTTGTCATAGTTCGAATAGTCCTATGGTCTGAGTGTTCGAAGTGATCTATCCGGTCCGGAGGCCTTGGACCGATCTGTCCTCGTCCGGGGAGCATGCAGAATTCGGACTCATCATCGTCCACCTAAAACACGGACGTGGACACCGATGAGTTCTGAAACTTCAACCACAGCCTACTGTATAGTTTGGACAAGGGTAATTTGGACAATGACACACGACTAAAAAATCTGAATTGGACAAAAGTAAAACACATTTTGACTAAGCTATTTGCTAATCTACTTAAGCAACTAATGAGTCCGGATCAGTACTGCCATCGTACTTCTCTATTTTGGTGCTGTCAAAACTCTTAGGGAGGTTTCCGGACAGAATTTTAGAAGACAATGGAGATTGCCTCCAGTTCCTTCCACGACTGAACACAGTACCCTCATTGGGAGTTGCAAAGATACATGGTTCATCGTGAAAAGCGAAGGGATCCATCAGCATCCGGTCCACATGCTTCCGGCTATGAGATGATCCTTTACCAATATGCCTCTTCATCTTTCCTTGTCTATCCCTTTTTCTTGAATATTTTTTAATCTGCTTTTGCTTCTTTCTAGTTCGACCCTCATCGCTGCTAGAGGATAAGGATTTTTCAACTCCCTCACTGTCCGAAGAGCTATTAGAAGATTCTGAGCTTGAGTCAGAACTCTCCACTGGCTTAGACCGGTGAGACTTTTTGGAACTGGCATGAGTCTTTTTGGTGCTCACATGAGTCTTCGAAGACTCATGCTCTCTGGGGTTATCGTTGTGATGAGCAGCTGATGCTTTGGACTTTTCTTTCAGGCCCATCTTAGCCTTTTCGGCCCTTAGAGCTTCTATTTCACCCTTTAGCCTATCACGCTCTTCGATAGTGTATTCATCGTTCTCTCCCACCACTTTGAGCAAAGCTGGTGGTACTTCTGGATTGTCTGGATTCATTCGGACAGATTTTCTTAGCTGGTTTTGAATGCTTGATTCAGGCACCTTCTCCTCCCACTGTGGTCGCCAATTTGGTGTGGATAATTATCACCTGAGGGTATGCTTGTAATTTGGTTGGTGTTTTACAGTAGTATGTGGGTGTTATGTGTTTAGAGTAGAGAGTAGAGAGATAATTAAGCTGGCTGGTAGCAGTTAATTCTCATTACCCACACTTAATGCAGGTGGTTGGGTATTTATACCCTGATGTTTGGGCCCTTATGGGCTTTCAGGTCATGTTTAATGGACCCGGGTCATGTTCAAAGACCCATGAGCTCTTAAGTAAGAGAGCAAGTAGCTTAGTCAAGAAGTGTTTAGGTTTTTTAGTACTTTGTCATAGTTCGAACAGTCCTATGGTCTGAGTGTTCGAAGTGATCTGTCCGGTCCGGAGGTCTTGGACCGATCTGTCCTCGTCCGGGGAGCATGCAGAATTCGGACTCATCATCGTCCAGCTAAGACACTGACGTGGACACCGATGAGTTCTGAAACTTCAACCACAGCCTACTGTATAGTTTGGACAAGGGTAATTTGGACAATGACACACGACTAAAAAATCTGAATAGGACAAAAGTAAAACACATTTTGACTAAGTTATTTGCTAATCTACTTAAGCAACTAATGAGTCCTTAAACTTGACCCGGTTTTCATAACTTGACCCGTAAACCCATGTGTCATGAATTAAGAGTATAAATACCCAAACCACTCTCATTAATGAGGGTGATCAACATTTAATACAAGCAGACTGCTTAGTTATCTCACTACTCTTCACACTAAACTCAAAACACTTTATACTTCATTAAACACTTAACCAAATTACCTCAGCCCAAAATAAACCAAACCAAATTGGCGACCATAGTGGGAGCACGAGGGTGGCTGAATTTTACACCACCTATGGTGGAAACAGTTGGGGAAAACAAGGAATACACTATTGAAGAGCGAGACAAGTTGAGAGCGGAAATAGAGGTGTTAAGGGCCATAAAACAACCAGAAAAAGGGTATAAAGGAGAAGTCATGGTGGTCATCTATTCATCACACTGACAATCTTCGGGAGAATGATCCATCAATAATGACTCATTTGAGTTCAAAAAAGACTTATGTTAGCTCTAAGAAGACACATGGGTCTAAGCCCGTTGAAAGTTCAGATTCTGAGTCTTCCAGCAGCTCTTCGAACGAGGTTGAGCTTGAGGAGTCTTTGTCATCAAGTAGTGATAAAGGGAAGTCTAGGAAAAAATGAAACTAATTAAAAAATATTCAAGAAAGAGGGATAGGCATGAGAGGCTTAAAAGGCCTCTAGACAAAGGGTCATCCCACAGTAATAGGCATACTGATCAGTTGCTGATAGATCCTTTTACTTTTCAGACCGAACCAAGTATTTTTACCACACCTAATGAAGACACAGTTTTTAATCGAAATAAAAACTGGAGGCAGTCCCCTTTCTACTAAGATACTGTCCGGAAACCTACCCAAAAGGTTTGACAGCTCCAAGATGGAGAAGTATGATGGAAGTAAAGATCTGGGCAACTATCTAGAGCAGTTCAAGAACTTCATGATGAATTTTGATGATGATGACAAACTTTTGTGTAGAGTCTTCTCCCAAACTTTTACGGGAAGTGCTCTTAAGTGGTATAATAGCTTACCCCAGGGGTGTATCAGAAATTTTGATACATTATGGGATTCCTACCGAAGGTAGTTTGTTGGAAGTAAGGAAGTGAATGGAAATGGAGATACCATTATCCATTGTGCCCAAGAGCCAAACGAGTCCTTAAAGGACTACATAAGTCGGTTCCATATAGTAATTAAACTGCTTGAACTACTTAACCCAGGTGGACCTAGCACAAGCTCAAAACAAAAATGGCTCCTCTCTATTAGGGAATGTCTTCTTCATGTTGGTATACATATGCCTAGTATATAATTTATGCTCTGAATTGGGGAACAGGGCTTACAATGTTGGTACAATGACTTTTTGCTTATCCGACATCCATTTAAAGCTACATTGGTTATGCATGTTGATATCGTCACCTAGTAGTTGCAGTAATCAACGCCAGTTATTCTTGTTTTCAGACTTTACAATAGCCTAAGCTAATATGTACATTTGGTCATTCGCATCCACTGCAACAACCACAAGAAGCTGCCCCCAAATGCCCTTTTTAATAAACAACCATCCAATACCAATACTGGTCTACAACCATACTTAAAACCTTCATTGAGGTCACCCAAACAAACATACACTCGCTTAAACACTTTTTCTTTGCATTTAACAATTAGAGAAGACCCTGGATTTGCCTTAATAATATCATGGAAATATTGCTACAACGTTCTGTATTGAATCTTAACGTCTCCCAAAATCTTATTCAAAGCCCTCACTTTTTCTCTGTATGCATTCAGTCTAGTAATCTTCACCAGATAGTCCTTGTTAACATTAACAACTAAGCTTTTGACTGACTAGTAGTTATCAGTTTTCCACCGACGAAGATATTGTTTAACAAGCTACATACTATTTGTATTTATGTTCTTATTGGTAGGCGTGCACTGGTATACATCACAAAGGTTTCTTATCATCCAATTTGGTGCACTGCTTTTGCAAGAACCGTAGACAAACTAGTTATAGCTCTGGATGTTACACTTGAAGAAACACCTCAATTTGTCATTCTTATCCATGTAGATATTATGTTTTTGTTTGATTCCATACCCCTTGATAGTGTCTTTAAAACGCACTGATGAACCAAACTCAAGCCCTACCTGTATCTCAATAAACCTGAGTTCAATAGGAGGTCTAAACCGTTTCAACTTGGGATTTTGGTTTCCTACTACTCATTGTGCTACACTCTTCATCTGATTCTCCATAAGTGGTGGTTATCACTACTATTGTACTCATTTTTGGTACTCATAACACTATAAACATCAGCACTGTAATTTGAAAAATCACTAATAATAGAACTATCACTCATCTCTCTTGGTTCGTAAGTTTCAAATTCACTAACATTTACATTATTACCATAAACAGTTCATTGTGGTTGTTCCATACGAGTATCAAACTGCGACATGGCGATGTTTGTAAAGAATGTATCGTCCAGACCTTCAAAAGAAATGTCTTCCCCTGCACTTGTAGTACTAGTCTCCTCTACACCATCTTCCTCTTCCTCTACAGTACCATCATGTATACCAATAGTCTCATGTACACATGCACTCTCTTTCTCTATAAAATGAGTCTCATTTACACCTACAATCTCATATACACCATCACTTTCATCATCTACAATTCTAGCAATTTTTTTATGTAAATCATTTCTTTTCTCCTCTATATCACCACCAGTTTCCTTTATAACTCCAGCACCAATCTCTTGTACACCAACATGGGATACATTACCAATAACCTATTCCTCTACAATACCACCACTCTCCAGTACAACTTTAGCACCAATCTCATGTACATCAACAGTCTCTACATTACCAACATTCTCATCCTCTATATTACCACCACTCCTCTCTACAACTGTAGTACCTGTATCATCCTCTACATCACCAACATCTCCTCTACAACTCTAGCGCTAATCAAAACTAAAACTAGGCTCTGCATCGAACCAGACCAAACTCTGCACGAGCCTGACCAATATCCTACCAGGCTCTGAACCGAGCTAAAAAAACCAAGTGTAGAGTCCGAGCGAGACCTGAGCCACACTAGATTCTATATTAAGCTCTTTTCCACACATGACTCAAATACATGCCATAGTTATCCAAAACTATACAGATATAACGCCACAATCAGAAAAAATGAACCTGACTCAACTTTGGCCGAATGGACCAACCATGGATACAAAAAAATATCATGAATCGAAATTGACTCAAACAATACCACACATAGAAAACTTCAATCTGGCTTGACTCTTGTCGAATGGACCAGATACACAGGGGTATAACCGACTTGGTCGCTATCCGAGCAAGAAAAATAGACCGACTTTGAGCTAACCGCCAAATGAAGAAAGTGAGATATAAAGGAAGAAAATAAATTTTCAAGATCAAATAAGGTAAGATAACAAAAATTATCAGCCCTAAGAAGAAATATGTTACTGTTGAGAATGATCGGTTCAAAAAGATGAAAGAACTAGATTCTCATACGGGCTGGCTAGCTCCGACCAGAGTTTGTGAGATGGTGGGGAAGCTTGTGAAAAATGTGTTTGGTTTCAAGCTCCGTGGCCTGTAACCACCATAAAACCCAGTTGTTCTGAAAAATTTAAAATGAGTCATTGTGAAAAATAGTTGTTAGACATATACTTACAAAAACATACCATTTACTATTATTTTAAAAACTTACCATTTATCACTTACACTTATAAAAACTTACTAATAACCATTATCTTAATTTTTTTGTCCTAATAATTTTAAAAACATGGTCATGTCCAATTAAATTAAATTAAATTATCTGACTTGACTCAATTCATAACCTAACTCATTTCATATTTACTAAGTCAATTCGGTTTCTTTTTTTGTTGATGTTATTTTCTTGTACTTATATGAATTATTAGACATCATTTTACTATTTTAAGTCTAGGAAGGAGGAACACAATATAATACCTTAAATCGATCACTATGTCTATTTGGTTGATCTTCTTGGCAAAACACACAGGCTTGACGAAGTTATATGAGCTATAGGGTATATGTCTTCTAGATAAATAAATCGTCTTTACAAATTACTATTGTATTCATGGAGGATCCATAGGAATATTTCTCTTGGGGAAGAAATAGTCATGAGATTTTGAATTGGACATACTTAATTCTACATTGTACGTGATGGTTGTAACTTTATACAATAATTGTTTTAAGTTTGACCTTAGTGAAAAAAACTCTCACGCTAATGACGCCAGATGGTTTTTAAGAAGAGTTTGGCTCAGAGGAAATAAAGTTCACAACTTTGATTCACAGGATATAGAACATCATAAATATGAACAAGCATCACAATCAAAAGTGGAGAATGCTTTAGTTAGACGAACAACAACGTATGTTTATATCAAACATGTTTCAATATGACTAAATTATTGATCTGATTCCCAATGAACACTTACAAAACAAAGTTTGACTTCCACTCATGGTTTGAATCTAGAAGTGTGACGACCCGTTCAAAAGGGCCCAAAGCAAATGTGTAACAATGACTTGTTTTTTACTTTTGAATTTTACAATGGAATATAATATCTTCGATTCACTAATACAATGATAATTAAATTCCTCTCACCATTTGGAGTCAGTCGAGAAGTATATATGCAAATGTATTTTAAATTTTTGATAATCAAGGGGTGAAGTGGAAATGTTGGACTCCAATTCAAAGGATTATGAAAAAAATACGCATTATTATATTTTTGTGATGATAAAGTTATTCATTTTTTAGGTGTCTGATATAAATGAACTCAGGGATGCCCTAATTATAACGAAGTTCTTCTTCTACAAGTTTATCAAGGATATAATAAGGTGGGGCAGTATATAGAGAAAAACTATCTAAAAAAGAAATATCGTCAATAACATCGTCAATGTTGATTGTTGAAATAAATTAAATTATAGGGCGATTAGATGGTGAGGTTGTTTTCATTTTCAAAGTTTCAAGAGAAGTAATATATATAGACTATTTTGAAGCGAACATTATATGATAAGGTAGGAATATAAAATTTTCCTTCCCTTAAGGATTTGGATTTGGATTTGGTGGCTACAAGTTATTTTCTATTAGAGCCACTAGCAAGATATTTCCGCATGTAAAAAATATAGAAAGAGAAAGTTAAGAGAGAGAAGAACCATAAAAAGAGTTAATTTAAACTTCAAAGCCTTTACATAGGTAATGATTATAAATTAAGGCCATTAGATGGAGTTACAAGTAAATAGATAAGATTTGATGATCAGATTAGCGAGATTGGAATATGATTATTTTGGATTTATATTTGTTTAAGGTTAATCTACCAATAACCATCAAGAATCACAACCATTTACCTATAACAACTGAAGGTTTGAGGAAGTACTGATAACCACGTGGTTTTGAAACTAAATTACTGATAGCCACCTATTTTTTTAATACCAATCATACCCATGATTTATTATTATGACATTGATCGTTTTTTTTTCATTTGATCAGTTTGTTCTTTGATTTGAAATGAGTTTTTCTTTATTTCTTTGATCAAAATCTTATGTAATCGTGGATCGCCTGTTTTTTATTTTCTTATTGTATATTTATTGATAGTTTATCGATTTACACGTGATTTTATTTTTTCTTTATTATTATTTTTATTATTTCAAGTTTTGTTGTTGTTGTTTTATGATTATATCATTGTTTTAGTTATGTTGATTATTTGATTTCATACATTCACTTAAATATTTTGACAACTATCTAAAAATATTGATTTCGGGAAAACCAATTTTAAGATTTTTGTTGGTTTGGTTGTGTAATTAAGTATATTTGGGTTGTATAATTAGTTGGTATGCTTGGTTGTGAAATGAATTATGTTGAAATGCTTCAGAATTCACTGCATTTGTTGCAGAAATATAAAATTCGAGAGTCACAATTTTCTCAACATGGTATCAGAGCCAATAAAAGAAAACCCTAGCCTCCAAAATTCTCCACCATTTCATATTTTTTTCTTACCCTCAACACCGACGTGTTTCCGGCATAGCCTTCATCAGCCGATGTTTTTCCGGCCTTTGTTCTCTTGTGACCGATATATTTATTGTATTTTTCCTCTTGCGCCGACGTATTTATAGTGTAGTCTTGTTTTTCTCATCATCGATATTTTTCCAGTAGTTTTCATGGCAGTCGAATCACATTCTGCGGTCGAGACAACCTCTTCTACACCGCGTGATAGGATAGTTAGATTTCAGAATATTGATCCTACTTTCCCCTATTATCTTGGTTCCAATGATAATCCTGGTAATATTGTTTCCACTATTAATTTTTGATGGCTCTAATTATCAGGCTTGGTCTCGTTCTCTGCGTTTATCTCTAAAGGGTAGGAGAAAACTTGGTTTTTTAGATTAGAGTATTGTGAAACCGGTGGATCTGGAGTCTTTAGAAGATTGAGATATTGTTCAAAATTTTGTGGGATCTTTTGCGGCGTCGCTTTACTGTTAGCAATATTCAGCGCAAACATGAGTAGAATGAAGATTTGGTTGCTTGTAAACAACCCTCGACTATGTGTGTCTTTGAGTAATTTGGGAAACTCGAGTAAATTTGGGATGATTTAAGTTTATATTACTTTTCTCGTACTTGTGTTTATGGTGGGATTGTTGAAGCATATTAATGGATTCATGATGAGGAAAAGTTGCATGTGTTTCTATATAGTCTTCATCGGGAGTGCTTTGGTGCTATTCGCTCTAAGTTACTTGCTCAAGATCAGACTCCCACTATGGATGGGGCATTCAACAAGGTTCGTGGTAAAGCAGTTACAGCCCAGTGCACCTACGTAGAAGCCTATCTTAGAGGCCCCGATAAAATTTGCGGTTCATTCTACTCATCGAGTTACTTCTTTGTCTGCCTCACGTTATTCTTAGTGTTTTTCACTTATTGTCATAAAAATGGTCATGAAGAATCCAATTGCTACGCCAAAGATAGGTATCCTGCAAGTTGGGGAAAATGTTCGGGCACTACACCATCTTACGATCGTGGAGAGAGAGGTCCACGTAGACCGCCTGACAGTAGTAGTGTTCCAAGGCTACGCAAAGCCACGTCACATACAACCATTGTGAGTCTGTTGGCTGCAGATATTACCGAGTTACCCGTTGGTGAGGTTTCTCGTATTTCTGGTCAGTTGCTGCAGTTGCTTTCCTTTTTTTTAGCAGAAAAATCTTGCGAGACTAATGAGCTTCTGAATGGAGAGTTATTCAGTGCCCCTTGGATTATTGATACTGGAGATTCTAATCACATAACTAGTGATATCTCTTTATTGCACAATGTTACTGTTATGCCAACTTGTGTAGTATCTCTGCCCAATAGTTCTCAGGTTACCACTATATATTGTGGTAGGGCACGTCGTATTTTTTATGAGTTGGGTATTTTTTTTCAATCTTCATGTGTGGGTACTCCTCACCAGAATGGTAGGGTTAAATGGAAACATAGACATATTATGAATGTTGCATGTCCTCTAATGTTTCAGGGTAACTTACTTGTTAAATTGGAGGGGGGTGTATTTTGACTACTGATTATTTGATTAATAGAAATCCGTTTTAATTTTTGGGTTCCAAGACTCCATTTAAGATACCTTTTGTTGTACCTTCTGTTTTCTCTGAGCTTCGTGTGTTTGGGTCTCTGTTTTATGTGCATGATGAGATTTCTAAGGGTGAAAAGTTTTTTAGACCTAGTCATCAATGTGTTTTTATGGGCTACCCGTATGACAAGGAAGGCTGGAAAATATATGGTTTGGAGAGTCAATATTGTTTTGTTTACCATGATGTGAAATGTTTTGAATATATATTTCAGTTTCCATCTATTCATGTGCTCTCTGAGTTGGGTTGTCCTGAGACTGGGGTTGATGCACCTCCTCTTACTACTCCGGAGTTTTGAGAGGAGGTTGAGGGGCCTTGCCGATTGGAGGGAGGGAGTCGCCGAATGCTGGCGTCCCTGTGGTAGCGTCACTCACGAAGGTTGTCGAGATTGGTGATGCGCAACCTCCATCTCGGGTTGGTGACAACGGTGTCTCATATCCGCTAGTAGTTTCGGATATTGTTTCAGATATTCCAGACATTTCTTCAAATCTTGCACATGGCAAGTGTAGTAAAATTCTATCTACTCGTTTGAAGGATTTTGTGATGACTACAATAGTACATTTAGCACCATCTGCTCCTCCTGCTCCCAGTTCTGCTCCATCTCCTAATCACGGTATGCCTTATCCTCTCACTCATTATATAGACAATTCTTATTTTTTGTTGGCACATCGATCTTTTCTTGTAGCTATTACCTTTGGGGATGAGCCTAATTCACTAAGAGATGCTATGCAACACCCTGATTGAAACGAGGAAATGCAACATGATATTCAGGCACTAGAGGATAATCATACTTGGACCTTGGTGCATCTACCTCCAAGAAAGAAATTTGTGGGGAGTTAGTGGATTTATAAAATTAAATATCATATTTATAGGAGAGTAGAGCACCTCAAATCTCATTTGGTCATGTTTGGTAATTACCAATTAGAATGTGTTGATTATACATAGACTTTTTCCCATGTTACCGATATGTTTAGTGTACGTCTTTTCTTAGCGGTTGCAGCAGCTCAGAATTAGGAGTTATATTAGACGGATGTACACTGCATGGTGATCTAGATGAGGAGGTTTACATGAAATTCCTCTAGGTTTTGACAGATCGTGCAAATGGCAGGTTTGTTGCGTTCACAAATCGTTGTATAACCTTAAGCATGCACCTCAATGTCGGTTTGCCAAGTTAGTGGTTGCACTGAAGAGGTGTGGGTTTGTTCAGTCCTATTCATATTATTATTTATTATCTTATTCTATGAGTGGTAATTGTATGCACAATTTGGTGTACATTAATGATCTTATTATATCTGGGAATGGCCCTGGTGCAATGATGGAGTTTAAAAAATACTTGAGCATTTGCTTTCATATAAATAAATTAGGTCATCTCAAATATTTTCTTGGAGTTGAAGTAGCACGGAGTCCTGCGGGTATCTTTCTTTACCATCGTAAATATACTCTGGATATTATTTCTAAGACAGGTTTACTTGGCAGCAAGCCTACACCGTTTCACAAGGAGCAAAACCACCAGCTCGACAAGAGCGAGTCAACATTACTCAATGACGGGTCCACATACCGCAGGTTGGTGGGGAGACTGATTTATCTGGCGTTTACGCAGTAAGATATCTATTTTTAAGTACATATTTTATCTCAGTTTCTATAGAAACCACAAGAGGATCACTGACATACTTTATTAAGAGTTGTTCGTTATCTGAAAGGGAGCACAAATCAGGGAATTATTATGCTGAGTAGTTATAATCTCACTATGACATGCTGGTGTGACTCTCATTGAGCTGGCTGTTCTAAGACTCAGGGCAATGTGAATGGCTGGATGCTGTTCTTAGGTGATTCCCATGTTTCTTTGAAGAGTAAGAAATATGGTGTTATTGCATTGTCTTCCGCTGAAGCAGAGTATCAGTCTATGGCATGATTGACTTGTGAGTTGAAGTAGTTGCACGATTTGCTCAAGGATTTTGGGATCTCACATCCAGGGGCTAAGCAAGTTTTGCGTGATAGTCAGTGTGCTTTACATATTGCCCACAATCCTGTATTCCATGAGTGTTCAAAGCATATTGGAGTAGATTGTCAATTTCTACGGGATGTGATACTTAATGGGTTATTTGTGCATCTCACGTGCCCACTCAGTCTCAACTTGCATATATCTTTACTAAAGCACTAGACAATCATCAGTTTGAGTTTTTGCTTGACAAGTTGGGCATTCATAATCTCCATGCTCCAACTTGAGGGAAGGGAGGTGTTAAAGTGACAGGATTTGAATCAGAACAAGAACCCCAATCGACGGTACAAGCAAGACATAGACTGTGTTAGAGTATGTATAGGCTATTTAATATTAATCTCATAGTTAGTATGGGAGACCAAATCAAACCCTTTGAGTTGTCTTTGACACGTTTTTTTTTTTCCGGAGGGAACCCGCAGCCGCTACTCAGAGTACAATGAGTGCGCACAGGGTAAACCCTCAGTCTGACGCGATAACCTGCAAACCAACGTCAGAAGGTAAACCACACAAGGTGACAGACTCAGCCGAGAAATCGTATATAGAGGGACTCAAACTCATGACCTTTTGGTCATAAGAATGTCATACTCAACCAACTCGGCTACCCCTTGGGGGCTTGTCTTTAACACGCTATATACATAATATTTTGATTATTAATTAAAAGTCGCAATTCTCTCAACACAAAATCAATTATATCGTCCACGCTATAAAAAAAAATTAATAATTGGATAACTCTTCAAGCAAATAATCCACATGTTAAACGTATTTTTTTTTTTAAAAAGTCCGTGTAGCCAAATCTATTGTTTTGGCTATCCAAACGAAAATCAAGCGTATCATCTTTTTATAAACCGGAAATTGTTTGTGGAACCATTTTGACACTCTAGCATATTATTTTGTTTTGTTTGTAAAATACAATCAATTTATTTTTCTTACTTTTAAGGACATTTCTTTTAACGTAAGAAAGAAAAAAAACCACATATCTAAGCTAACATTGAGTTTGCCGACTCTCATTTAATAAAATACTAGATCTATTTTTAATAGCCCCAGTTTAATTTGTTTGTTATATAGTTTGTTTCTTCATTCAAAATGATAAAACAAAACTTGGACCTATCTGTAACAAAATTCAGCTGAAATGAACATGCAAATAAATTCAAGAGAAGGATAATATCGGTTGGAAAAGGACTCTGTATTGGAAAAATTGGCCCATTTCATAAATGCAACCGTAGTGAATATTTGTTTTCTTTTGGTTAATGGTTATGAACGCACAGGAGCAGCAGAAATTCACAGTGACAAAAAAGAATAATTCTATTTGGATTTGATTTTATACGAGCATTGAATGTAGATATAAATTGGATAACCGATGGTTGAGTTGGAACAAAAGATAATGTTGAAGTTGATATCATAAATGACTCCCTATATCAACATCTGTAAGGATAGTTTTACAAATCTTAAGCATAGATTGAATTTAGTTTAACTCAAAACGTGCAATGCTATGTTTTAAGCTTCGGTTTTATAGGAAAATAAACCAAAACTAAAGCTGGAATTGAGTGAGTAATACGTAGAAGTAGAAGTTTTGTGTATAATATTAGCGGAAAAAAATAAAATTTATTTGTAGTTAATCCAAATTAATTTGTTTTAATATTTGGTACTACAAATGATGATGATGATATCCAAGTTGTCGCTCAAATTCCCACCAAAGTTGATTTCAAAAAATAGGGTTGGCCGACAATTAAGTTATTTTGAGGATCAAATTTTTCCAAATTCGAGCCGATCTTGATCTTAAAAGTCCGAAAATGTGTTGAGGAATACTTTAAGCTTGAATTCGGTTCAAGCGAGCTGTTCCTGAATGGCTCAAAATATATGATATAAGAATAGCGTGAAAGAACGGTCAAAATAAATAAATAAAAAATTGAAACTTTTATTCGTATTAGGAGACAAAAAAAGTAAATTTGGTCAATTGGTTGACAATATTTATGTAATTTTTTTTGTCTTCCAATGGTGTAAATTGTTTTTTTTATTGTTATCATCTGACTAGCGTCTTGCAAAATTTAAACGAAATTTGCACTGTTTTTTTTAACAGACACGTTTTTATCGATTGTATAAATATATATTTTTACATCCGCTCCTGTTAGGTGTTGACTAGAAGTAACTCATCAACCACCGTTGTAATTCCGAATGACTACATGCGCTAAAGATTGATTAACCGAAAATGTGTATAGACAGAGTCCGTTGAAACTCTCAAGTGGAGTTTGGACTGTGACTTAGATGCCGAGACGTCTGTTGGAATCTAAAAGCTGAGACAGAATGTTATGACTTGTGGCAATTGAACCGAAGGAAAAAATATTGAGCCAAATACTGTTCTAGTATAGAATGAGACAAAGGGAGATTTTCGTAGACCAGGCCGAAACATGTGGTCGTAGACCTAGACCGAAACATGTCATTGTAGAGTTGGACCGAAAAAGTTTGTTGAAGCTGTAATATTATTGTATTTTGTTCATGGTTGGAATTGGCTTCTTCATTTCCCCTTTTTAAGTATGATTCTAATCTGAGCCATTAATTAAGAGATTTAATCTAAAGTGTATGTTGTATAAGAGTTCTATTATATTCGTGATTAAATAGATTTAATATGAAGTGTCTATTGATTTAGGGTTGTATTATAACCATTGTTTAAAGTGTTTTAATCTAGAGCATCTGAATTATTAAGGTTTTATCCACACCGTCCGATCATAAGTGAAACTAGGGTTTCGCGTGTACTACTATAAATATAGCAAGCAACACAAAGGCAGAGTATGGTGAAGCGGCGATACAATAAATTGAGGATAAAGTTTCGATTAAGGTGCAGGTCTGTTTATTTTGTACAAAGAACATAGGTTGGTCTTTTAGAGAGTAAGTAAGGTGGAAGATAAACACTAAAGAGAGAGTTTTGTGAATCACGTTATCTTTGTAAACTTTTAGAGTTTTGCAACAGAGAGTGGTTGAGTCCTTTGTGTTTCGAGAGTATTGTGTACCCTCATCAATCATAAAAAACAAAGTATCTGTTTCCCGTGGATATAGAATTATCTCCACAATTTGAACCACGTTAAATATTATTAGAAATCAATATACAATATCTAACACAAGCGGCTCATAAACAAAATAAATAAAGATCATCAAAATAAGCGAACATGTGATTTAACGTGGTTTTAAAACAGTATCTATGTCCACGGAAGCCGCCAGAGAAAGGTGTTTCACTATGATAATAGAAGGTTACATATTTTAGTGTCTTTTTTTTTATAACCCTAGAAATATATTTATAGGGGAATAAATAGACAACATATAATGGGTTTTGAGATAATGGACGTATTGAGCCCAAACACTAATAGCAACTAACAACTATGATATGAACATAAGGTACACTGTGAACACAAGGTACGTTGTGAACATCTATATAATGAATCATTAAAGCCTCAGGGCTATTCGACTCATTCTTAACAAATCTGCTCATTTATCTTCATCTGACTTACCGAATACCCCTAAGTCATTCACTTGATCCGATGAAAACTAACCTAGTTTATGCACTCCTTAAACTTTCGAACTGATACTGCCTTGCTCGTTATATATGCTGGATTATCTTGTGAAGACACTTTATTCACATCAACTATTCCTTTTTGATATTATATCGTGAATAAATGACCTAAGTTTTGTATGTTTTGTACACTCGTGGTGCATCTGCTATATATAAGGTTTTTGACGTTTTGACTATCATAAAATAATTTTATGGTAGTTTGATCTAAACCAAATCTACCACCAAATTTTGCAACCATACTACCTCCTTACATGCCTTCGTTACAACTACAATAGCTTGCAATTTTTCTTTCCAATTGATCCCACTCTCACCTAGAGTAAACAAATATTTTATCAAAGATCTCATTTTATCCATATCCCCTGCAAAATCAGAATCAACAAAACCAACCACTAATCCTGCTATATTGTGCATGGATCCACCAAAATTGATCGTGTTGAAGGTTATAGCAACATTTTCATTATTATTAAGATACTGAAGTATCCATTTCACTATCTTCTAGTGTTCTTTGTAAGACATCCCATGTACATGTTAACCACAGTAACCGCATGTGAAATATCAGGATATGTGCACACTATAGCATAAATGATAATGACAAGTGCACTTAATTAAGGAACCTTTGACATTTGTTCCAACTCACTATCATCATTGGCTGATCCTGGTGTAAATAACTTGAAATGAGTGGCAAACGGGATGCTAACTGCCTTAGCATCAAACATGTTGAATCATTGTAACACTTTCTAGTCTAGCCTCACTAAGAAAAGTGTAATGATCTTATATTTTTATTCTTGGTAATCTTCATCCCTAAAATATTATTTACCTATACATATCATTTATCTCAAACTCGCCACTAAACTGCTTCTTTATCTTCATAATGTGTGGCATGCTACAAACAGCAATCAACATATCATCTACATACAACAACAAGTAAACACAATAATAGTTTGAAATCTACAAATGATACATACAACTGTTATACGGACTCTTTGTGATCCTAGTTGGAACCATGTATGTATCAAATCGTTTATACCACTGCCAATGTAACTTTTTTAAATAATTTAGTGCCTTCTTCAACAAACAAACCTTGTCATTTATTTTAGGTCCGATAAATCTCTATGATTGTCTCATGTAGATTAGTTCGTCTAATTTAACATGTAGAACTTTAGTCTTCACATACAACTTCTCAAACTCTAAGTCTTGCAAAACTACTATGGCTTACAAAACTTGATCAAAATATGTTTCACCATTAGATAAAACACTTCATTGAAGTTGATTTCTTTCTTTTGAGTAAAACCCTTATTAAACAATCTTGCCTTGAATTGAGGTGCCTCATCCTATGGATTACCTTATTTTTTCTTGAATACCCATTTGTGGAGTACGATATTCTATCGTTTGGGAAATATAAAAAAGCTTATGTATCTGATTCTTATGAAAAAAAATTAATTTTTTTCTCTCTCATAACACCAATTCACCGAGCTGCTTTTGAACTTGCTACAAAATCTCTATAGGTACTAGGTTCCTGCATCTGAACTTCTTTAGCAATTGACAAAGCATATGCATCTAGGTTCGCGTACCTATTTAGTGGTATAATATGTCTTATTTTTTAGCCCAATTTTATGTTATACGATAGTTATTCTGGTTCAGGCACAATACAGTCACTATCATGCGATGTTGACACTTCACCTCTTGATCTTGGGTCCACATCAGAAACATTCAATTTTACCATACTATGAATCAATTCTACTATAAGTTCCACTTGTTTACTCACAGTCGATCCTGATTCAATAATTTCTCTTACATCTTGTTGGCTGTCTAGTGAAGCATACTCATTAAAACTTATGTCTCTACTTATAAGAAAACCTAGAGACTTTAGAGCGGTACACAATAACATATAACTCTTTACTCTAGTAGCATATCTTAACACATCTTTGCGCTCGGCATAAGTTTTCCATCTCGCATGTGAGTGTGTGTTAGACAAATGAACACCCTCAACTATTCGTAATCAGTCGACGATCTAAATAAAATCTCAAAATGAGTCTTATAATCAATAATCATTGATGGACACTGATTCACAACAACACACCGTATTGATAGCTTCAGTCCACAATCGATTTCCCACACTGGAATACGAGATCATGTTTCGTGCCTTGTCATAATGTTCATTCTTTATGCGATCAATTATGTTGTGGTATTCTAGAACATGTGCAATGATGCAGTATTCCTTCAATATCGCAGAACTCATTGAATTAATGACCATAAAATTCTAACTCATTATTTTTCCTAAAACACTTGATAATATCCTTCTCTCATTAGAGTTGCTCTATGGGTATCATACCAATAAGAAAGGTCCACATGTGGCCCTCAAGATTGATATAATTAAATCCTTCAAAAATGTTTGATGACACATTCCAATGTATTTTCACCATTTTGTATTTGATCAAATTTAATGGTAATTCCTTTGGCTATTTTCATTGAAAACAAAGGCTTCGAAAAAGGGACCATCTATCCTTTTTTTATTCGTTCTTGTCATGCAAGTTCTCACAAGTATCATAAGGAGAAAATTCAACACCTCATATTACGCTTCCACTGGACATGTCAGAAGTTCCTTTTATTACCTCTCGTCTGTCCTAAAATGATTATATGCCCCTAATTCATAGGATTGTTGAACGTATCAACTCATACAACTCTAAATGTCTCCCTTATATTGGTATACTTTATCTTATCAAAGTTGTTCTCTTTGCAAGATATGTATACTGGTCATCTGGGTTTATCTTTCTTATATATATACTTACAGAATTAACCCAGTTATTCTGTCATTTCCTATGGTCTGGTCCCAAGATGAAAATATGAGACTCTAAAGTTTTATAGTCCAACATAACCTTGTCTTCAAAGGAGGGTGGCCAAGGTCTGCAAGGCTAATATTAGGAACGACATCTCAACTTCCCTCTGGTTCGACCCTTGACTCTTCTATAACTTGCTTGTGGACGAATATGGTCAAAGTATCATTCGTTATGGCATTGGCTCAAGCAAATGCATTCTGGTACAAGATCTCACCAAAGCCATATGGCACATGGAATTCCCCAAACAAATTATTCGGGTTAAGATCTCATTAAATCCATATGCTCGAATTCAGTGACCTTATTACTCTCACTCCTCCTCCTCTATGATGAAGGATATTAAGTTCTAGATCCCAAATCAGAATATGAACTTTACCATTTGTAACACTTATCATTTCATCAGGCCCTCAGGGCCTCAAGTTCCTTGAGTCAATCTTATCTAGAATAAGTACATATTTGTAGACATTCCTTTATTGTCTGGTTGACCATCATTGGGAAATTGACTACCAGAGATAAGTTACTCACGTGCGGTTACAACATCCCTCCAACTTGTGTTTTATGTAACAACTCCTCTGAAACCATCAACCACTTAATGATAGATTGTTCTTATTCTGAGCTAATTTAGGAAGCTTGCTCCAGAAAGCTCTTTTTCCCATTCACAGCCACTGATTGGTCCAACTGGCTATTTATTTAATATTTTTTATCCACTAAAAAATAAAGTCGAAATTGTAATATATTATAATAATTATATAATATATCTTCATATAAAAATTATTATTTTATTAGTAAAATCTACCTTTCGATCTACAAGTTGAATACGATGATATCACCTCACCCACTACTAACCTCATATACATTTTTAAATGTCCAGATAGAATCATATTAGTGGCATCATGTCAATTATGGTTCCGTCTAAATTTTCAATCGGTTATCTTAACTTCTGATAAGGAATACGAAATATTCAAGTGGGTGCCACCACTTGCGTACTGACGACGAGTCCGAAGGGATAGTTATCTTGGGCTTATACAGAAAAAGGCTTAATAACTTGTATCCGCACACAGGCCATATCCTCATGCACTCAATTCAGATTACGAAGTGAAAGCGAGTACCCGGTATAAATAAAACAGGCCTACCTAATTTATCCACTAGCGAAAACTAAAATCAAAAGAAATTGAAATGAGAATAGAATAATTCAACCGTAGATTTCCTGTCTAATATCATATAAATCTTTTTCTATGGATTATAAATTTGCCTCAATTTTAAGAACCTTCGGCTACATTTAAAGAGAGATGCGATTTTTAGGAAATAATGAGAAGGGGAGAAACTTGATAGCCATCTCTTGATCGATGAAATGATAGGAAAGAACCATGACACTTGAGATAGATAGATGAAGATCTTCATCATTCAAAAAATTGATGCTTGTTGATGACTCCAAAACCGGAATGAAGAGAGCTATGATAAACTTCCAAGCTCAAGATCAAGATGGATTTATTCTAGCTCCACTGGGTTTAGACATCAACAAGAGTAGTAGCAAGGGGAGAGCAATGAATAAATCAGAAGATTGAGGAGTATGCGATACTAGATGAGGGATATCTATAGAGAAATTTCAGTAAATCTAGGAGGAGGCATCTTCATACAATGCTAGATTAGGGGTATCACCATAGTAAAATCAATAAATTTAGGAGGAGGCATCTTCATGAAATTATTCCAGTAACTCAAAGATCTGCACAAAAAGATATGAGCCTAAACCCATACTTTCAAGCAATGAATTGCACTCAGCTGATAAAGACTATGACAAGAATTTATTGGAAAATAGAGAGATAGAGCTTTCATTAACAGCGAGAGGTACGATTTTTAAGCTTAAAACTTCTACCTTTCGATCTTAAAGACGGGAAATACAATGGCTAACGAACATCCCTGAAGGCTAATCTAGAACAAAGACCTGATTGATATATATATATATATATAAAAGAATAAAACTTTGGCATATGCTTGTCAGGATTCCTGCAGCAACCTAAAACTATTAAGATAACACAAATTATAACATGTGATATTGAGTCATTACATGTTATCTCTAATATAACCTAGGCCAAGACTTTCAAGGAGAGTTAGGGCATTCAATTGATAGGGGGCTTGCAGCTTGTTGAATTCAAGTCTCATTTTGCATTTAAGGGTCCATTTAGCTAGCCAATCGACAAATTTGTTTTGGTCTCGACTAATATAAGAGATGACCATAGAGGGAGAGATTAAACATCTACAACATTTTAGGAGAGACTCAAGAGGCCAAAGATAATTACCCGTTGAAAGAAGATTAACTAGGATTTGAGAGTCATTCTCTATATCAACATTGGCAAGACCTTTGTTTTTGCAGATTTAAGGACCTTCAAGAATGACTATAGCTTCAGCCATTAAAGGGGTAAGTTTGCCAAATAGATTTCTATAACCCATAATGATGTCACAATTATTGTCTCTTATGATTATGCCACCACTGGTTTCTCCATTAGCTTGGGATGAGCCATCTGTATTGAGTTTTACTCTGTTAGGTTGAGGAGGAATCCAAGTTAGGTAAGTAGGATTTTTATTAAATTGTAAATGGTTATAGCAGCCCATCTCAGAATTTGCAGACTTGAAAGGATTCTAATGATTTTTATTTAGGAGGCTGTCATAATCAAGACCATTAATGATTTGTTTGACATGATTGATAGAAGTAATATGATTATAGGTAAGACCCTTGATTTTAACTTTGTTCATAGATTTACAAATGACCCAGCAAATGATGGGAGGCAAAATGGAGCTAATATAAATATATTTATTAGGTTCCCAGAACCAACTTCTTATCATATGAGCAATAATCAAAGAGGTACGAGCGCAAGCGTTCAGATGGGAATTTGAAGGTATGAAAATGAAAAAGAATGAGACAGTAGTGGAGTATGCGAGAAAAATGGCAACAGCGGTTAACCAAATGAAGGTCCTTGGTGTTGCGATTAAGCCAGACTATGTGAACAAGAAATTGTTAAGATCAGTCTTGTCAAAGTTTACCCAAATTGCAGCATCCATTGAACAATTTGGAGATGCCAAAAACAAATCTTTTGAAGATGTTATTGGGGCACTAAGAGCCCATGAAGAACGTCTTAAAGGTGATGATGAAGAAGAGCATGATGAAAAGATGTTGTTAACAAAAGCAGAATGGGAGTCACAATTCAACTCGACATATTCTGGAAGGACCCGAGGTCGCGGTCGAGGAAGAGGCAGAGGTGGCTTTGTCTATGGGACCGTATAGACCAGGATTAGTTTCAGGCTATAACCAAATTAACTTTGGGATACCATTGTCATATGTCTCGTCTGCATTGTTGTGTCAGTAAGGAGCCAGTTGTTAAAAAAACCTCCAAGCAAAAAATGAACACTTCCTATGAGTTATATTATTCCAAAATATGCCAAAGAGACCAGATATTATGGTGGATTCTGATATGATTCCATGTGTCTTTAGTATTATAATTACAATCCTTAGAGACCAACCAACAGAGGGAATCCTTCTCATTAACTCTTATAGAAAGCTTCTTAATTGTCTCTATATCATTAGGTGTAATGATACAACTAAGCTTCATTATTATCTTTTTTTTTACTTTGTCCTATTTGTACCATCTATTATCAGTGTTATCATCAAGCTTGATTAAAAGAGAATGTCTAAACTAGTTATCCAACCAAAAGTCTATTTCCCTAAAACCAATTTTCCATTTGATTTTTTCAGTTGTATTCTTGATGCCAACCAATATTCTCCAAACCTGAGAGCAGACCTTCATGGTTAGTTTGACCACACAATTGGAATGTAAAATGTTTATACACCTCTATCAAAATCCTGATCCTTTCATAGTGTTTGAGGAAGACGACTTAAGAGGCATTGTAGGCCCACATGAGGATGATGTGGTAAAAGAGGCATATGTTAAGGGAACAAATATGAAATATGAAGAATTTTGATCAAAACGGGTAGCTCGACCAATATCTTAATTTTATATACATATAAACATATGAAGAAGTCATCAGTTATTCAACGTTCAAACATGACTATAGTGGGATTTACGGGTGCTGATTCCATTGGAGAATTAGAATGATAAGCAATGTTAGGCAAATGACCATTTAAGAATATGGTGATTCTAACCCCTTACAATATAATTTTTGGCAGATCTTGATTATTAAGAATGCATGCGATCGCGTCAACATTTCACCAATGTTTAAAATATACAGTTGGAAGTCAAGTAAGAGTGGTTTGGAGGAGCCAAAAAGTGGCTAGGGAATATTATGTCACTGCACTTGCTCCAAATCCTTGGAAACCGTGGTAACAAAAAAGGAATAGAAGTTACTAGAGTAATCTTCGGATCTGAATAAGATAGATCATCCAAGAGAGACTCCTAGTGTTGTTATCCCAATAAAAGAGGTCGAAGTGCACAGTTTAGCATATGGGAAAAATGTTAGAATTAGAGCAAAATTGCAACCATAGTTGAAGGAAAGACTGTTATTTTACTTATCCAAAAATTTACATGTGTTTGCTTGGTGCAATGAGGATGTAACTGGTGTACCAGCAAATGTCATTTGCCAAAAACTATTTGTACAATCTGATTTTGGTCCATTAGTCCAAAGAATAAGGGTTTTTTCTAAAGAGAAAATCAGAAGCCATAGTTCAAGAAGTAGATAGATTGGCTAAAGTGGGGCATATTCGAGTAGTCCAGTATCCACTTTAGACTGTAAATTTGGTGCTCATTACAAAGAATAATGGCAAATGACAGATATGCATTGATTTTACAAACTTCAACAGGGCGTGTCCCAAGCATTTTTTTCCTATACCTCGAATAGATCAGTTGGTGGATTTCACTTGGGGAAATAAATTATTATCTTTTATAGATGCTTTTGCTCGGTACAATTAAATACAGATGGATCTGAATGAACAAGACCATAGCACGTTCATCATTGATAAGAGGCTGCATTATTACACGGTAACGCTTTTTGGGTTAAATAATGATGGAGCCACTTACCAGCGATTGATCAATAAAATATTTGGTAAAAAGCTTAAGGGAGGAGGATCATTTACTTAACCTCTAAGAAACTTTATTTAACTTGGAGGCCATAAATTTAAAATTGAATGTTAAAAAGTGTACATTCGGTATATAATCTGGTAAAATTCTGAATTATATCATCATTAAGAAACAAATCATGGCAGACCCATACCAATTGAATGTGTTATTAACTATGGATCCTCCTTGGACTACCCAAGAATTTCAAGTATTGATTGGGAGGGTGGCAACTTTAAATAGGTTGATTTCAAGATCATCACACAAATGTGCACAGCTTTTCCAAGTACTGAGAAATGTCAAAAACTCAATTGGTCCCCAAATTATGATAAAGAAGTCCTTGAAATCAAGTGACATTTATCTTTGCCTAAAACTCTATTCAAACCCATCATTGGAGAGAGACCCTACATGTACCTAGCAGTATTATATTATTTTGTAAGTGTAGTGTTAGTTTGGGGTGTTGAAAAATATCCTCGTTTGTTTACTACATTAGTAAGAGTTTGTTAGATACTGAGAAAAGATACCTTAAGTTGGAGAAGTTATCTTTAGACTTAGTAATAATGTCCAAAAAATTGAGGCCTTATTTTCAAGCGCATCCCATCATAGTTCCAACTTCTTTTCCTCTTAAAAACGTGTTGCAAAAATCAAATATGTTAGGTCGGATGACTAAGTTGTCTATGGAATTAGGGGATCATGATATTGACTTTTCTCCTCGAACAACAATCAAAGATCAACCTTTAGCTAACTTCCTGGTTGAGTTCTATTCGGAAAGGCCTTATGAAGAATTTTTAGTTCACAAGCCTAAAAAAGAATGGGTAATTCAAACAGATGGTGGATCCAGTATGATTGGGGGTGGGGCTAAAATTTTATTACTTTCCTCCTTTGGGAATTCAATGTACTAAGCTATACATTTTGGTTGTAAGGCGTCAAATATGAAGTATAATACAAAACAACCATAGCGGGTTTAAGGCTATCTCAGATATGTGGTGCCAAAAGAATCCTATTGTTGAGTGATTCACAGCTAGTCATACATCAAGCACTAGGGTAATCTGAAAACAATAAAGAGAAGTTGGTAAAGCACTTACGAGTGTTGAAAGAAATTTTTGTTAGTTTTAAATATGTGAACTACAAAAATATGCCAAGTTCATAAAATTCGATGGCTAATTCCATGGTCATTATTGCATATTTGGAAACTTACCATTAGATTTTAGTACAATAGTGTCCTTCTATAACAAAAACTTATGAAATGGAAGTTGAAACCGAAGAGAGTTTCCACATATTAGTCACATTTAGTCAAAATTTTACGTATGGTATCCAAGATTTTATCACTAAAGGGATCCTACCTGAAGACAAAAGTTAAGCGAAGAAATTAAAGTTTAAAGTACATGTTTTTTTTTAGAGGGGTCCTCTATAAAAAGATCTTTCAGTAAGCTTTTATTGTGTTGCCTCAGATCCGTAAGTCCCAAACTGTTTTGTCTGAGTTACACGATGGGGAAGGAACGGCTCATTATGGTTACAAGGCTTTGACTAGAAAGGTCTTATTAGCAAGGTATTATTGGCCATCTATTATGGCAGGATTTTAAAGAGTTTGTTAGAAGATGTGATCTTTGTTAAAGGTATGGAAATGCAATACACGTGCAAACAGTTCCCATGGAGTCAGTATCTGAAGTGGTACCTTTTGATAGATGGGGACTTGACTTGGTCGACCCCCTTTTGATAGCTTCTGGAGGGTGTCAAACTATTATTTTGGCAATTTATTATTTTTCAAAGTGGTTGAAAGTTGCACCCCTCTCTCGAAAGACTTCCAAAGCGCCAATTGAAATTATCATCTTTAGTATATGCTGTAGGTTTGGGATTTCTAGACGTATTACCACAGATAATGTCCCTCAATTCGACAATAATGATATGGAGGTATTTTGTGCATCAACGAGAATTCATAATTCCTTTTCCTCACCTTTTCATCCCCAAGCCAGTGGATAGATAAAGATGGAAAATATAACTATTTTGATGGGTCTTAAAAAGAACTTAGAAGGAGCAGTTGGTAAATGACCTAAATGTCTATAAGAAGTGTTGTGGGCATACCAAATTACTCAACATACTGCCACTCAAGAATCTCATTTTGCCTTGGTTTATGGAATGGATGCAATTTCTCCAATATAAGCTACTCTTGCTTCTTTAAGGGTTTAAAATTATTCCGAAGTGGAAAATGAAGTTGCAATAAAAGCTCGGTTAGATTTGATTAAAGAAAAGGTAATAAAATCCCATTTAAAACTCGTACATTACCAGGGCTTTCTAATGAGGAGTAGATATGAATCTAAAGTACGAAGAAGAGATCTCCAAGTCGGGGACAAAGTTCTAAGAAAAGTATTTATGTACACTAAAGATAGGAAGTTCATAAAGTTGGCTCCAAACTAGAAAGGGCCATACATTATGTGTGAGAAGATTGAGCATGGTACATATCGGTTGTTGACCATGAAGGAAATCTTTTAAGGCACCCGTCGAATATCGAACGGTTAGGGTTATATCTTGAGTAAACTTATGTTATAAATATTTACTTTGTTTATGTTCAGTGTAAATATTTGGGGGCATACTCTTTCACACCCTGGTGGCGTGAGTGGTCTTAATGAGGTGTCTGAATCATTATTAATATATCGTTTTTGCCTTTGAAAATGTGTTTTTAATTATATCAAGTTTTTATTGCCTTCAAATGGATTATCTTAGAATGGCTCATGTGTACCAAGTATTTATTGCATTTAAATGGATTACCTTCAAAAAGCTCAGGTGGATGACGTTTTTACTGCATTTGAATGTATTACATAAAATTAAATAAATTAAAACATACTTGCCTTAGGGCGCGTTCCTTTCTTTCTTTTTCTCTTTCGAAATCTCACCATCATAGCCCTCTTCATCATAACCATCATCGGATAAATAGTTAGAAATACCAAGATTATCGATTAAAGGTATGTCATGAGGCAGTAGATCCACTGGCACATGCCCTTACTATTCCCCAAGGTCTAACTTAGGGAATATCTAATGAAATACCAACACCATGTCTGATTTGATTGATTCATCCCTCCATTACAAAGTATTTATCACTATTTCAGAATATGCATCCACAAAATTGTCTATATCTTGAGTAGATTTAGCCTTGAGAGAGTTAATCTCATTATTAGTAAGAACCAACCATTTGAGCTAGCTTATCTTGGGCACAAACTGACCAGACTGAAGTGCCTCACTATCTCAGGGTCCAAGGGAAAATAAAGGCACTAGTTGAGCACATCGGTGTAAACCACCAACTCCATAGCCTCACAGTCCATCAGAGTCTCTCCAGGTTGGGGTAGCCTAACTCTAACTGAATTAGGGAATCCCCATTTGGCTCGGATTCCCTCCAATTTAGATTCATGAAAGTAAATAATAAGAAATCTTATCCAAGTCTAAGAGGTACTTAACATTAACCTTGGTAAAGTTAGGTCTGACACACCCTACAAGAGATAAAGGAAGAGGTTCAGTTTCCGTTTATAAGGCTTTGCATTTACCTTTTCCTTTGCCCTGGTTATCGCCGTCTTCTGATGCATTCGAATTCTTCTTCTCTGATTGCCTCGGAATGTCCCCAGTCTGACCAGATGTCTCACGAGGGTAATCTTCATCATTTTCCTCCATTTTTTCGTCCATAACTTGTGGTCTAGACTCTAAAGGCTCAGTGGGCTGAGCACCAAGGTTTTCTTCCTCACTTCGAGAGGACTCAACTGCTAAATTTGTAGGGTTTTCTCATATATTTAGGTCTGGTGGAAGCTCGGTTACAAGAGTGGTAATGTCTTATTTCCTGTTCGGAACTTGTGGTGATGGGTAACTAACAAGTGTGGGTTGGTCTGTTGGTTCAGTTTTTATAGAAAATTTATTTTTTGCCTTAAAAAGTCTAGTAACTCTAAGTGTATTAGTCTCATCATTATCTAATGCCATAACTTTGATGGTAGAATGATTTTGACGGCTAGTGGCCCATTGGGATTATGATGACCTGATTGTTTGAGGAGAATGATCGGGTCACGTGAACGATTGGGTAACCGATGTAAGTTCAAAAGCAATGTTACGCATATTGTAAGGGTAAACCCCTATGCACTCAGTCGATTAGGTAACAACAACCATACTTGAGGTGGCAGGTAACCCAGCAGCGGATCTTACTTTCTTTTTCTCTTCCTCTAGCTCAGAAAAATTTATACAACCGTCTTTAGTTAGTGCATTTTTAGCTGTAAACATACAACCCCTAAACAAATAACATAAAAAGTGATTTACGGTGGATAATGTGGTGGGGAAAGAGAAATATCACTGGAAAGAAATTGGAAATTGATGGAGAATATTTTCTTTGTCTAGAATTAGACTACAAGCTCTTTCTCTATGTAGAAAAACCTATATTGAAAAAATGAAAATAAGTTTATATAAAGACTAAAAAACGTTTGAGTGCCTATTAGGGGATTGGAATCCACAATATTAACTATGGGGCTCTAGAGGAGTGTAATCGTTTCTCTCCTTTTATTGGATGGTTTTACCTAGGGTGAAACAAGTTCCTGGGTCCAATAAAAAACTTACATGTGTCTCAAAAAACAAATGGTTAAAAGTTATGACCTTTGGATAATAACCGTTTTTAAATAAACCCATCAAAAGTAGTTATAATATGTGTCGGTTAGCTCTCCCAAAATACCTTTGAGAGAGTTAAGGGGGCTAGAGGATACGATCGGAAATCCTTGAGGACAACGAGCACGAAGTGGGTCTGATTTATCTTATGGGGCATTTTAGAGTCAGAATAAAGATTATACTTAGTGAGTTGTGCTCCTACTGACTAAGTTGTGTACCAATCAATGTTTAATCATAGAATGCGTATAATAAATAACGGTTTGTGGGCCTAAGGGCTCATGAGTTTGACCTATATTCGTGACTCGACCCCATTGGCCCATGGATCCAAAATTATCCTATAAATACTCAAATGAATAGCATTTAAGAGGGTTGGAATATTCTCTCTCTACACATTAAATTGAAGTCCGTAAGGAAAAAATAAACCAGTTTCATGTGGATTATGTTTTTAATATAGACGAGACTGGTTTGTTTTATAGGTTACAAGTTGTTCATTATGTTGCTACCAAACAACTTGAAAAAATAAAACATGGCAAAAAAGAAAAAAATTCATTACAAAACATTGGTAAGTATGCAAAACCATGTTATTTCAACAATTTTAACATCAATAGCTTAAATTGTCACTATGGTGAAAATAAAATGACATGGATGACAAGTCTCATTATTGATGAATATATTTGTTGGTTTAATATCAAAATGCACGGTAGAAATTTTTTGTTTGTAGTATATACAAAATGTTGACTTGTTCTTTTTTACCACCCAACATGACACAAAAAATTCAACATTATGATGTCGGTATTATAAGAGCTTTCAATATACACTATCGCAAAATATTCTACCATGGGATATTAGAAGGATATAAGTTGGGGTATTATGTTCAATGGAAGATTAATATTTTATATGCTATTGATTTATGCAGTATTGACTTGAACCATACATATAAAACAAAAGACAATAACGAGTTATTTTTTACTATAAAATTCGTTCAGTGCATGAGGTATCATGATGTTATGTGTAGGCTAGAAGTAACTCCAGATAGAATCTTTTATTTAAACCAATCTCTTGTATTAATTAGATTCTTATACTAAATTTGTCTTCTGTATTAATTAGATCTTCTTGTATTAATTAGATTTATATCAATTAAATCTTCTATATTATTAGATTTATCTTAATTAAATCTTATATATTAATTAGATGTCTTAGTGAATTTGGTATTTTATGTTGATTAGATTTTCTATTAATTGATTCTTATATATTAAGTTGATTATTTAATTATTGGATTAGGAGTTATCGCATATTTCTTATAAATAGAAGAAGTTATTGTTATGCAAAATGTGAGGAAATTTGTGATCACCATATTTCCAAAGAGGAAGAAATAGCTATATTTTTTGTGAGATAAGTAAAATGAAATATAAACAATGAAGAGAAGATTTTGTGACTCACGACATCTTTTGTTAAAAAAAGTGATTGAGCCCTCTGTGTTTGAGAGTCTTTATATAACATACTTATTATTTAAAAGAATGTTTATTTCCTGTGGATGAAGTACTATATCCACAATTTGAACCACATTTAATTTTTTTTGTGATTGGTTTTATTTGTTTTTTCCTTTAACTTGAACAAGGTTAATTGTTTTCTCCGAAGTTTCGTTAACTGATACATCGATTCTTGTATCGGTCAAATAATGGATTTAACCCGCATGCAATTTAAATGAACATATAAATCATAACAAACATTCATTAACTTGAGTTCATGATCAATTATCTAGGTTATCACAATAAGATAGATGTCAATAGTCTAATAGATTATTTGAGCGAAAATAACTCATAACCAGAGGTCCAAAGCTTAAAATAAATTGTAAATACCATTTTTGAAAATAATGTTGAAGATAATGTAATACCGTTGGACCCCGTTACACATAAAGAAGAACTCAACTTAACGAAGACACTTAGAATTAGAAAGTTTTTGATACAGTTTGAAAGTAATACACTAGAGCTTCTCGATACAATAAGAAAGATTAAAAATTTAATTCAATAAGATTTAAACTTTAACAAGAAGGAAAATACAATATAATCGTATTTTATATAATTGTAATATATATATATATATATATTGGAACCGTGTATTTAAAAAAGGAATTTTCAATTACGTATTATAAATTTTTATGTTTTTAAGTGGTCCAAATCGGGAAAAAATCTTAAACAAAATATCAATTTAAAATTATTAATTTATAAATTTTCTACTAGTAATTGATAAATTTTAACCCTTAAAATTCAATTGAACTCTCTCAAAATAATTATTTCATCATGTAGCAAAATGGTAACCACAATCACACATTATTAATTAATAGGGCAATCTATAGATAACCACATAAAATCAAAATTATTTACCTATAATAATCTTTGAGAAAGTAATCATAACCACCTGAATTTAGAACTTAATTACAGATAACCACTTACACTTTTTATTAATACTAATATAATCTTAATCATTTTTCTCTCCTTTATATTTTTACTAAATGTCATATCTTTCAAATTATAATTCTAAAAAATCCAAAAATACTATTGATTTTGTTTTTTTAAGATGATTTTTTTTTGGATCCATAACAATAATTGATTCTTTTGTAGAATTTGAGTGTAAAATTATGAGTAATTGGGTGCAAAATTAAGAAGAAAATATTTACTTAAATAGGATTTGGTTGTAAAAGAACAACTGTGTAGACTTTTTTTTTTAAATTGCATATCTTTCAAACCATGAAAAATAATTGTTTTGCTGCATTTAGGTGCGAAATCAGGACTACTCGGGGTGCAAAATTAGGACAAATCAGGATGCGTAATTAAGAAAAAAAAGTTGTATAAATAGGATTTTGGTTGTGAAAAAGTAATTGTGTTGTAATTTTTTCTATTTTTTTTAAATGGTGTATCTTTCAAACCATAATAAATCTAAAAATACCATTGGTTTCTTTTTTTAAGAAGAACAAAACTATATCCATAAAAAATTAATTTTTTTACTATATGTGGATGCAAAATTAGGAGTAATAGGAGTGCGAAATTAAGAAGAAAATAGTTGCATATACAGTGTATGAGCTTCAATTTTATGGTTATCTAAATCCTTGTACTAGTTACAACTATTAAATCATATATATTGTCTATTGATGTATGATTAATTCATATTCCAAACCACATATTAGATTAAAAAATAATAATTCTTTTATACTTATAGTAACCAAAAGTTATGAAACCACGAGAGAATGAAGAATTTGAAAATTAATTACAATATAATACAAAATCTCTTGTTTTAGCGTATTTATGTAACAATATTTTCGAACTTATATCTCTTAAAAGCTATTATGTTTTTTATTTTATTTATTAATATCACATAAAACTTATTTTTCTAATGATGTAAGAATGAGTAACCTTTGTAATAACTTTTATAATATTATTTTTAAATATATTAATGATTGTATTTCTACAAGTTTAGATTTTATTATTAATTAATATCATCCGGGATTTATTATAGGTAGATATGCATACAAATATACGCTTTTGATCGATTTCACTAAAGTTAGTTTATGACGTGTGGAAATTCATGAGATGCAACAACGTGGCACCAAAAGAAACGACCTAAATCAGTACATTTAATCCATCAACTTTTTTTTTTTTATCATTTAATCTATTGTAATGTTGGTTATAGAGTTGGAAGTTTATCTCTTATGTGGTTAAATTGAGCTTATGTAGGATCTTCTCTTCTCTTTATATGTCTGTGAAAAAATAATTTTTGTTAATGTTCTTTTCATATTCTTCAATCTCATAATGGAGTCGATTTCTATCTCGTCTAGTTTATCCAACAACGAACCCAGATAATGAAACCACCAAAATCAACAGACTTCATTCTTCCGCAATTCAAAGCTTCAAACTTATCAATTTCTACTGTTACATATTTCAAGAAACCACAAACACTTTCTCAAATCAACATGAATACTCTCATATCGTTTCTAGATTTTTTATGTTGTCTAATGGATCAAATCAGTTAACTTCAACACTAGGAATCACCTTCTCATGAAACCAACCTAACTTTATGTATACAAACCTATGAAAGGGAACCATGGAAAAAGAAAAAATACAATACAAAAATAAATAAAATAAAGTAGAGATGGAGGTACTATCAGTTTATTTGATAGCCTCGAGAGCCTACCATACATATCATTGGTTTTTTACTCTCTCTAACCTTGTTCAAGATATTGATATCATTGGAATTACCTTGGAATTTATCGGTGATGCCGGCTCGTTTGACATATATACTCGGTTTTAGAATCTAAATTTAGAATTGGTGTTTAAAAATATGGTCTCTTTGAATTAATTTTTATAAGACATTTACAAATTAGATGTAAAATAGGATAAAAATTGTCACCTAAATGTCATGTTGGCTAATCAGAATGACACATATGTCAATTAAATATAATTGGCTATATTTAAGAGTTGAACTTAAGCCGAATGACTAATTGTGAAAAATTTCACAATATTTTGGTATCAAGTGGCAGCATCTCATTAATTCTCATGCGTCATGAATTAATTTTAGTGAAATTGGATAGTCAATGGATCCTACTAGACGATTTTTTTTATCAAGAGACTATATGTATAAAAAGTTAATAGTAAATAGACGATAGACGGTTTTAAACCTTCAATTTATTTCAAACTAAGCTTTTGCTTATTATTACTTCTATTAATGGTAATTTTTAAAAGAAAATATTTAACTTTAAATAACGTTAAAATTAAATTAAAAATACTACACGAAGATATAATAGAATAACAAGATAGTAGACATGATATGACAATAAAAAAATAAAAAATAAAGACTAACATCAAGCAACGTCAGTATTATCCAAGCTTGGGGTGAGCTATAATCTCATTCTACGCTCGTCTTGTTAGAAATTATATTTAAATTCGTTAAAGGCATCAAGTTTCTCTTCGATAATGTCTTACCTAATATCATGTAGTTGCTCGCCCATAATCTTTTTCATTTGGATCGCGATCATCTTTAAATATGAATTCCTACTATCTAGTTGTAAGATTGAAAATCTTATAAATCCAAAGCCTCTTCGGATAATCTTAAATACCTTGAACTTTATCACGGCTACACGGTGACAATGGTTGGTTTACTTTATTTATTCCATAAATATAATACATTTTGAATATCAAAACATTATAAAAGCTTCCTTGTTTTCAAAACTTCATCAACGACCTTGAAGCATTCATTTTTGTCGATACACCATAATATATTGTAAATTTAAAATTTAATATCAACAATGATGGTTTATTATATATAATGGTAATGCATTGATAATAAAATATAGACAACAAATTGAATTCCAACATGTGTAGCGTAATGATGATATCACATCATGTCTTGCGCATGTTAGATAAGGATTACATTCCAGGATTTATGTTTGTGACCAAAATATTATTTTTATTAAAACTATTGATGTTTGTGTTAAAATCTTCACATTTTTATTCCAAATTTATTCGAAAAACCTTTAAATTTTTATTCCCTAAATTATTAAGTCTAAATAGAGGTTCGCTAATTTTGTCAGTAATATCTAAATAGAACAACTGAAATGCCTTTTGTCTTGGTACATATAGGAGGTCGAAAACCCTAAAAATTCTAACTAATCTCACCTAATAGAAACTTCTTCTCATCCGTGTGCATGATGCATCGGGGTAATATGATTCGTATCGTACATGTAGTATATTTTGTAAATAACTTCATTAAAAACTATAATCCTTCATCTACCATGTTGTCTTTATTGTACCGCCAGCTTTCAGAAAAATATAAATCTTCGGTTATACTCTACTCAATGCTTTAAATCAGATATATTTGAGTTGTTGAAACAATTGTAGTTTGAAACAATTGTAGTTGTTGACTTGGTTCATTCATTGGAATATATAAGAAAAACAAATATGTATAACTAGATTAAATTACTTTTAAATAATGTCCGTAATTAAAAATGAATAATATAAAAATATGTGTTTTGTTTTTTTTGTTTAATATGCACAAAATTTTGAGCCATGCGATAGCAATGTGTTTAGATTTGGTAAACAAAAAAGAAACTTATTTAAACCTCGTGGGTCGAAATTAGTTTTCATTAGTCGATCCAAAATATAACTAATGTTGAGTCTAATGGTTGAAACTAGATGTCAAATTAGTATAGACTAGTACAACTAATTTAGACTTAGTGAGTTAAGATCGGTTACTATAATAAAAATAAAAATAAAAATGATTTCTAATTTTGACATAGAGGTTAAATTAGATTTTTTTTTTATTTCTAATCAATTAAAAACATGGAGCTTAGCCTTTCGTATTTTGATTCATCGAGCCAAAATATGTTGTCATATCAAAACTATTTACCTAGTTTTTATTAACCTTATCCTAGCTTATCATGACTATGTTTTTTCAGAATGTAAACCTAATTTGTGCCCTTTTTTAGTTTATTAGTATATTAGAAAATAAAAAGTATTTTAAAAAAAGATTTTCTACGAAATTATTTATAATGCATCACGAAATACATAATATACATACACATATATAACGTTTCTAAATTCTAAAATAAATAATAAATCATACACATAACATAAATCAAAATCGTCTATACATATATCTTTATCGTGTCTCATAAAACAATATTTTTCAAGAGCGATATTCCCGATATCGTGCCTTGTACTTGGTGACCACCTCATATATTATGAGCATATGTATTTTAGTGTGTCATGTGCACTGGTTCCACCAATGGCTCTTCCGTAACAGGAATCTATGATACAACAAACCAAAAAGTCTGAAGAATAAATCCATCATAGTGTCGGTCTGTAGTATGAAGGATAAAACCTTCGACCACCATCATATCTCTCTAGTATATTTCTAAAATTTGAGACTTCCAATCCATCCCAATTGAATCCTTTCAAGGTGCAAACATGTTGTCCATTCTGCATCTCCTATGAACTTTCTTCTTCAGACGATATAATACATTTGCAAATGGTCAATTTTTTTGGACTATATGGTCAGATATATACGACTTGATCTTGTTTTCACACCTAATAGCATAGTCAAACTATGTTATATCCTTGAACAGTTTAATCAAGCGTATACATTTGCATGGTTAAAAAATGACCTAAAATGTCAACAATAAAATAATTATCTGATAATGACCAAATTATTTGACCCGAGAGTCGGACTTATAAGCTACTGGATCGGAATTTGTGTTCTGATATCAATGTAATAAATATGTACTATTAAAGGTATTTCATGTATTAAAATATAGTTATGTGCTTGAAGTATCCAAATTGAGTCATTAACCATGTAAGCCAACTTAGGACCAAAATCCTTACATAAAGTTGGTTTTAAGCTTTAGGATAATACAGACAGCATTTACTCTCCAACAACTTCTTACATACTTTCTATCTTTATAATTAATATTTAAGCAGTTCAATCATCTCTCTAGACACTATCGTGAGTTTGTTTATTGTCTGTTTTACGTAAACACCTTTCGAAAGTTTTTAGAAACATCATATTATATATATATATATATATATATATATATATATATATATATATAAAAACAATATTATATACGTGTACCATATCAACCATTATACGATTGATAACGAGTCGTTTTCTTTAAATATGGGTAAGGTAAAATTTATGTTGGGTCTCTACCGGCTTTGTAGCCTACGTAAGAATATGTGGCATATGTATGATGATGCCATGGTAACTCTAGAGTTGGAAAATGCGAATCTTTTGTATATCCAGCACTCAATCATGGCGTTGAAATCAATTCATATTTTTTTATACTATGTATGGAAGCAGACTTATACAACTCCATCAAAATATGCATCGCCCATGTGTATTGACCCAATGCATCTAAGTATTTGAGAGAATAAAGCTAGTTAACTATTTTGACATCTCAGTCTTTTCGGTGAAAACAACACAAAAAAAAAATTAGGTATGCTCGTGCGCAAAAATGTACATGAGTCAGACTTAACCGGTTACGATAACGGAGGGTGAAGAATGTCTCATTCAACTATGACATCTTTAGGTCGCTCCAATTATAAAAATAAATCTATGTTCTGGTTACTCTAAGAAATAACCAGCAATTTTGACACATTTGTCAATTAAAAATGTGTTTGAATAGTTCGAAGGGATAGTCGAGTTATTTGAGTAAATCGTGCTTGTGACCAAAGATCAAGAGTTCGAATCTCTCTACATACACTTTTTTTGTTGAGTCTGTCACCTTGTGAAGTTTACCTTTTTACGTTGGATTACAGGCTATTGTCTCCGACCGAAATTTTATTCTGTACAAACTCGTTAGTAGCGACTGCGGATTCCCCCGAAAAAAAATATCCGAATATTTTAGAATTGACCAGGACCTATACTTTAGTGGATTGATGTAACTTGCGTTACAACGACTTGAAAGGTGTCATCGTCGTCAATAATTTAGTTCAGTGGTAAGCTGGCTCACGCTTCTACCAGACTACCACTCCTCTCCACTACAAGTTAACATTTCCTTTTGGAAGCTGACGTTTACACGACAAATTTGGACCACTCCACCCCATAACAACCACTCCACCCCTTAACAAACGTATGGGTACTAGTTTAGATTCTATATTGGTTTTGGAAATTCGAATTTAATTTTCTTTCATACAGACAATTATTCTATATTTGTATATTTTGTTGTTTATCAAAAGGTTTGAAAATTAAATTTGTCGGACAAATAATATTTCAAGTTACCATCCACACTTGTGGACGGGACGATATAGAATAAGAAATTGTTTTTGAAAAAGTTAAAAATATGTAGTTAATTATGGTTTTCAAACCAAATTATTTTTAACATACTATTTTTTATATTTATTGAATGACTTTATGATAAAAACAAATTTATAATATTTTTATAAATAAATGAAAGTAAAAAAAAAAAGATAAAATTTATATATAAAAAGATAAAATTTCAAACAAAACGAGTAGAACACAAATAATTCCAGATGAATTTTATTCACAAAATACGATTCTAATATATTATTTGAACCAAAAACACATTAAAATGATTGAATAAAAGAAAACCCGTTAAAAATATTTAGAAATAGATATTGTATTTTTTGTCGCTGAATATCGATACGGTTTTTCATCAAAGCGAATAAATTTTTATATTTAATGTTATTTTTATTTTAAAATTGTGATTTGCATCCGCTAACTTAATGAAAATATTATTCGAATAAACGTATAAATTTAAATACAATAATAATTGAATTTAAAATTTGGACCTAGGAGCACACATATTATCAAAACCTAATAAATATTATAATATTTTTATATGAATTAGATTTTGAAAGTAATATAACTTTAAAAAGTGAATTGATATTTACAAATTAATAAAATTAGTATTTAAATAGTTATATACAATTAAAATATGTGATCCGACCTCATCTGAATAAAATATTAAATAAAATGCTGGGCTCCCTTAGATGTTCCAGCCTCATCTAGTTTCTTCTTGAGGTTTTTGGGATTCTCATTAGGGCTCTCTCTGATCCCTTCTTCTTCATCCGTGGTAACATCATAACCACTGGAATAGTTGTGCCTATCACCATCAGCCATGGTGTGGAATGAGAGGTCTTCGTATTCCACATACCGTCATAAATCCCCGAGCGTCCTCTTCGGAAATGTTCAATGAAAGAGCAAGACCATGTCGGATTTGACTTCAGCATACCTCTCTTCTTGAGAGTCTATCACCTTGTTGGTGTATGCATCAATCTTGGCTTGAATTGTCTTCTCCTGCTCCTTGATCAAATCATCTTTCTCCTGATTGACTCTAGATACAACATCTTCGAGTGAAATTTTGTCACTGGTTAGGGTTTGGATGACATTTTCCTTGGCCTTCACCTCCTCCTTCGAAGTGGAGAGATCCTTCTCTAAGCCAGAACACTTAGTTTGAAGTTCTCCGTTAACCCTCTCCGAAGTAGCCAGCTTGGTGGCCAAGTCCTTTTTCCTCTTCTTCAACTCCTCGATCTCTCTCCTTAATGTCTCAACATTCTGGTTGGCGTTAAGGAGGTTGTTGGATAAGCTCTTTTTGTCTGTGTTGAGTGTGTTGATGAGGGTAGATTGGTTTCGCATTTGTCTCTCCAAGTTGAGCACCGGTTGAATATTGCTCAACAAGGAGTGGGTCACCATGTCATTCTCCCCTGAAACAGAAAAAGACTTGCCATTCAAAGTAACCATGTTTGAGGATCTTGGACGAAGGTAAGGGTGGGCAAAGTCGTCTTTTTCCAGGTCTCCAAAGTAAAGGCCAATCCCTTGAAGGCCACTGATATCTACTTCATCGATGTTGATATCCCCTCTGGCACCCTCTCCGGTGTGTAAATCACTTGGGATTTGCTCTGCCAATGTAGGGTCATTTGTTTTGACCGGAGGAAGAGATTCTGGAGGCCGGAGAGCGACTTCGTCCCCGAAGAGATTTTCTTCTTCTTGGCTTCCCTGTCTCCACCGTCTGCTCCCCATTTTCGATCCTTTTTTAGAGCCTTTGAAGGATTTGGAGGTCCACCTGCCTCTTTGATACTCTCATCTTCAACCACTCGAAGTAGAGTGACATCGATTCCCCCTTGATCCAACACTTCCTGGTCTGTGGGGGCAATCTCTTCAACACCATCTTGAGCAACCTCAGTTGCATCTTGTTTCTACTTACCCTTCTTGCCCTTCATCTTACTTGGGGCTTTAGCTCTGCCAGGCAGGGCCAGCTTACCATCTTTATCCTCTGTCCACTCTGGAGGATGAAACCCGGGGGAGGTAGAGTGGTCAATTCCTTCCAAGAAAGGTATCTCCGGCCGGTTGTGTTCCAGAGATAGGACCTCACCAAATTGTCGGCGGTAAAGCAGTTGTGGAATCGATTTCCCCATTTTTAAGCAGTCCAAGCATTCAGCTTGGCACAAGTTTTCTGCCCTCCTCCAAGTAGTCGGAGAACTCCTTCGGCAGCACTACCCAAAGAAAAAGAAGAGCAATTTAGTAATATATTTTTTATAAGAAAAAAAAGGCAAGTATAATTGAATATTTACTTAAACTTTTCCATCTGCTGGTGAGCATGCTAGGATTGACACCAGCTTTGATCTTCCTCCCGTTTTCCCAAGCCCCACTAATAAACAAGAACTGGGTCTTCCAATTCTTCTCTGATTCAAGTAGATCATCCACCACATTGAAATTATCTCCCATATTGTAGTGGTAGAAAGGGATGACGTGGTTCTTACAAAGGCTGGCCACAGCTGCAAATTGCTCCATCGGAAGTGGTATTCCGGAGAGCCTAGAGGCCATAATGCAGGCCATAAGGGTGCACCAAGCATTGGAACTCAACTGGCTTGGACAGAGCTTTATTAGATGAAAGTATCTGACAATCTCTGGGACTACGGGAAATATGAGCCCCTAGTTGAACAGCTCCGTGTAGATAACTACCTCGCTCAGCTTGCAGTCCATTGGTGTCTCCGGAGTGACCGGTATCCTCACCTTAACATTTTCAAGGATCCCCAACTTCGTCCGGATCCGGCCTAACTCAGATGTGTGAGTGTAGACATAGTTAATGTTCTGCATAGCCAGCATATACTTTACGCTCACCTTGTGGAAGCAGGGTCCCACTTTTCCTTTCAGGGACTCCGGCAGGTCCGGATGTTTCAAACACAGATTCTCTTTACTCTTGCCTTTTTTGTTAGTGGCAACTTTCCCTGTCTGACCGGAGGTGTCGATCTCGAATGGGGTTTCCTCTATGTTGTCCCTCATCACTTTTTCCATCATCTAGGAAGGTTTGTCAGTTGTTGCTGGTGGAGGAGTGCTGGTGGCAGGCTATGTAAGTCGTCCAGACTGTTGAGCATCACCCTCACCTAAGGGTTTGGTGTCGGCTGGGGCTTGGGTCCGGAGGGCTCATTTCGAGAGCTAGTTCCAGTGGCCTCCGGACCGGAGGATTTATCATTTGGGACTCTAATAGGAGCCCCTGATTTTGTAGCTTTGTCTTTGGCCCCAGACTTTGAAGGCCCTGATTTTGAAGACTTAGACTGTGAAACAACAGCCTGACCCTTCACTAAGCGGCCTGTTCGGCGAAGTGTGACTTTTTCTAGGGATTTTTCAGCATCCGACCCCATGGCTATAAATGGAGAAGGTTTTCTTCTACTTGATACAGCTTTTTCTCGTTCAATAGTGGGTTGTGACTCCTGAACCGAGGAGCCTGATACAACGGGTGAAAGACTTGGTTGAAATAACCTCATGGGTTTAGAACTTCTGGCAGAAGATGAACCTCGATCAGCCTCTGAAGATGGTGTTTCAGGCTTGTCAATTGGAGAAACGGGATGACTTGCAGCAATACGTCTTTCTCGCTCAACCCTTTTGTGCTTTTTCTAACTCCGAAAGATTAAGCCACCCACCTTTTACCAATGCGTTTCTTGCCGTGAACATAAACTTACACCAAAAGAACTTTGAGAAGAGAAGTGAAAATTTAGAGACGAAGGAATGAGAGAGTAATGAAGATAGTAAAATAGTGAAAAGAAGCCATTCATACTAAGTAAGACAAAAATAGTTACAAGAAACCTAGGAGAATACGAAAAGACAAAAGTAATGATTGAAGACAGCGCTGACGTCATTGGTATTAAATGAAGAGGTTTTTTTTTTTGAATTAGTGGGAGCGCCATTCTTGGAGAAAAACGGGTGGTGAGGCAAATCAAAAGATGACACGTGTCCCACGGTCCATAGTAGAACTTTTCAACTTTTGAGAAGTTTTCAGTCCAGATAAAACTTGAGCAGAGTACTTAAACAGTCCGGAGAATGCTGCTAGTGCATAAGAAAGATTTTTTAGGTCTTACCAAAGGCCTTCGACAAAACCTAAAAAAAGGGCTACTGATTAGTCCAGAAATATTTGCCACTCACTGTAGAAACCGGATAGGGGAAATTCGGAAAAAAGTCACCCACTGAACCATCCGAACTGGACAAAAGTATTAAAATCTAATCACCTTTTGACTAAGCTAATTGATAATCTACTTAATAAACTAATGGGTTTTTGAATTCGACCCGTTTTCATAAGTTTGACCCAAAAACCCATACGGCCGATAATTAAGGGTATAAATACCCAACCACTTTCATTAATGAGGGTAATGAACATTTAATACAACCATGTAGCTTAAATATATCACTACAAAACATTCAAACATTTAATACCTTTGAAATACCACAAAACACCTGGCAAAATTACCCTCAGTCTAAAATAATCCACACCATTGTTGAGATCAGTTGTTCTCTGTTATATACAGAGGTAGAATATGCGGACCAGACCTCTAATTCACAACACCCATATTCCCAACATAAAGTTTTATTCTTTATTATTTTATTATTATTTTAAATTAAGTAAAAAAATATTGAATTGTAACCAGGCATCTTTGGTATTTGTGAGAACCTTTTGAATCTTCCCCCGATCGATGGATAGATGGATACAGAGATTTGTTTGGTCCCCCATTACCGATTGATTGCGAATTCGACTCGTGACTCTAATAGAAGCAAACGGTAAGCTCTCTTCTATATTTGCTCGCACTGCTTTCTAGATAATCCTTCTAGAAGAGAGACTTACAACAATCTTTCTAGTTTATTCGTTCTCTATTTTTATTTCATTTCTATTTAAGAAAATCCTTAGAAAAAATATTTTGGTTTGTTTAGAAAATGTAGTTAAGGGAACTATATTCGGATTTGTTTATAAAACTAATATTAATATAATTGTTTATGAAATTAATATTGATATTAAAATAGTAACGGCTGTAATTTATGTTCGTTTATATATTTAATTCAAATATTTTAACATAATGAAATATATTAAATCGGTGATTATCATTTTTATAATTTTAAATTTAGATTTTATAGATTATCTTTTATCTAAGGTGTTTTATTTCCAAATAAAAACATGCATTTTTCAGAAATGATTGCGGATATTATTTTTTAAATAATTTCTTTTTAGTCACGGGACAATTCATCGTATAAACTATTTTATTTTTAATTTGTGTTGCTTGATTATCCAAAATTCGAATTAGTGTCTTCTCATACAATAACTTCTCATCTAACTTCATTGATGAGGTTCCTAATACATGCAATAAGTATGATTTTTTTTATAAAACGTATAGATATATGTTACATATTATGAAATATTGACAACTCATACGGTAAGGTTAACTAATGCGCTACCATATCAACACGTTTGACTATCTCATATGGTCTAAAATATATATATCGACGTCAATTTTATTTGTATACTAAAAGCTCCTTTCTATGGTGGTATATTTAAAAATATAAACTCTTATACTTTAAATTCAAATGAACGTTGACGGACATCATAATTACATTTTTAATAACTTTGATTTGTTTTCATTCTCTCATATAGTCTATATCTTATCCACAACTTCCCATATTATGGTTGAGTCATACATGTTATTACCATTTTTTCTCACCTTATTCCAACACACGAGTGTATGGAAATCTCACCCTATAAATATTGAAATGGTACCGTATCAATATTATTATGATAGTTAATTATGGCTAGTATGAGTCACTACTACTAGTAAACTTAATCACATGCGCTCTCGACATATTTTTTAATGTTGTATCATTCGTTCTGACTGAACGTGTGTTTGTGGGTGAAATGTATGTTAAATTTAGTACCACAATCTTGATATAAATTTCGGATCTCGATCTAATAATATTAAAATCAGAGCACTGTGAATCTTGAAATCTCTTGCACGTATAAACATACATATGCCAACTTGGTAATATGTAAAATTGGAGTAAACCACCAAGTTGTTTTTCTCATATTTGACTTGTTAACATGTCAAACATCGATTAACATATTAAATCATCTCTATTTTCATTCCCGCTCACTAATAATGTTCTTTTGGAGGCATACATCTTCATACTCGTAGGATGCATATCATATGCTGAATTGTGAGCTTCATCAAATATATATGTATTCTCAATCATTATTATTTGGGATACACATCATTTTTCTTGAACATAGTATCATATATTTTTAATAACATATTCAGTAACCTTTTTTACTTGTACATTGTTACATAGTTTTTATCATTTTAGCTACCTTCTGAGGCACATATCTTTTCCATCAACAAACTATGTATATAAAAATGTGCCAATATAACCCCATGATAAATAAAATCTAATTTTGTATGTATAAACTTAATGTTTTGAATAAAATCAAGCAGTATATACTACAAATATGAGTTTATCCTTACGTTTTTTTACCAAAAAGAATCTACTATTATATTGACTTTTATAGGATGTTAGTGAATATTAAAATAATAATATTTAATTGGTTTCATCCCATATTTTTGCCTCAAATTTAACTTTTGTGTATGAATATATACTTGAAGCTTTGGTGATTTGTATATATATCACAAATCACACTATATAAAAAATCTTGAAAAACAAACAAAATTGTTGCTAACACAAGATCATGAATTGGATAATTCAACCCATGAGGCTTTGACTTCCTCAAATTATATGTTACTACTCTACTATTCTTTATATGAATGCACTTTCTTCATTCATGTGATACATTGGTATATATAGTAAACTTTTATGTCAATAAAAATTATTAACAAGAGTGTTTATGAAAACAAACTCTTTAGTTTTTGAAAATTTACTTCACATTCTTTATTACATTCAATGATAACGTTTTTCTGAGTTAATTTATTATAGAAACCACTATTTTTGAGAAAATCTAAACAAACCTTCTTCGGTAACTCGCAAGTCCATTGGCGTATGGCTTCAGTTTTATTGGGATCTATTGTAATTTCATCCATGTTAACCACGTGACCCAAAAATGTCACATCGTGGAATCATAACCCACACTTATTCAAACTTGCATATAAATACTCATCTTGTAGTTTATATCATCCTAATTTGAGTATACCAAATATTAACAATAAAAACGATAACAAATAAATCAAAGAACGGTTTAAATATTCTATTTGTTAGGTCCATAAGAACCAAATCAATTACGTATATGTTATACTAAATCATATTAACAAAAATTCGAAGTATATTTTTCTAGTATAAAATGTTATTTCTTCATATAATATTTTCTAGCGTGCATTTGATGATATCCTGAGCTCTAGTTAATATTTGAGAATAAATATGCACCCTTAATTGATCAAACACGTCACAAATTCTTGGTAATAGATATTAATTTCAGAATATCGCTTTATTTAGTTGTTTGTAATTGATGCACAATCACAATATTTTATCATTCTTCTTCACAAACAGTACGAGTGCACTCTATTGAGAAATATTTAGTTGTATAAAATTGTGTATCAATAACTTATGTTATTGCACTTTCAACTCCTTCAATATTTTTACTATTATATGATATAATTGAATTAAATTGATGCTGTACAGAGAACGAGATCGATCATAAACTCAAATGGTCATTTGGGTACTGATCCATGTAATCTCTCAAAGAATACCTCTATTAATTTTCGAACTACTTAGATATTTTGTAAATGAGTAACTAGTTTTGAACTATTAAGGGTATACGCGAAGATGCATTCACATCATTTTTTAAACTTAATGTAATTTTAACCACCGAAATTAGATGCGTAGATATAATCCTACACTCACTATGAAATATAAACTCTATATATATATATATGTGGATATTTTGAAAACCATTTTTTAAAAGAAATTTATCGACACATGATATTTAGACGCTAAATACCTTTCCAAAATAACATAAAAAAAACAACAATATCTAATGATAGTAAGTCAACTACTAATGTCTTATTTTCAAATATAATATGATAATATATATGTGATTTATAATACCACCAACAACTGTTGATACTATCAACTTATCACTAAAATTTACTATACATCAATCTATTTTTCTAGCAAAGTTATAGGAGATAAAATAATGTGTAGCACCATAATCTATCAATACATATGAGAGTAAAACATAAACATATATGATATATGACATCACATGAGGTATTTCATCAATATCACATTGTATTATCGCAAACACTCGGTCATGACGATGTCTTACTACCATTGACTCCACTTTAGTATGTTATCTATAAAGTGACTAACTTCTACTAAAACTTACACCTTGATATGTTGGTGAATTTGATGAATATGTCATTGGACATATCTCATAGCTGTTCATATTTATAACAAAAAATTTTGTCTAAATGACGTACATTTGCTAGCTATATGTCTCATTCTTTCATAATGACAACATCTTACACCCCATGTTGATTCTTCTGCAAAATACTAACCCACTGGAAACACTGATAAAGAATTAGCATAGTGTGTAAATAAATCAGTACGACGTGGTATGACAGGACCTCGTTCACGTTCAAAATGATTTAACAATTTTGATATAGCATGATATATATTCAGTCACATGGTCTCACGTATTTTTTTAATCTTATGCACATTAAAGACTTTCACCAAGATTATTCTCTACCATTGTGACTTTGTGTACTAAACTCATATAATTTTCACTTATGTTACTGTTAGTTATACACGTCTGGTGTATTATAGTCCATCTTGAAATGACTCGTCTATCTTTTCTTTGCGATTCACCGGATTTGGTTTATAACTAGATTGAGAAGTGAACTTTGCTTCATATTTCTTAAGACATATTTTTAAAAAATCATAAAATATTTGTTGCTTCTATCATCTATACCATTATAGAAATAATTTTCATTAAACACATATTTGAAATTTTCTTATGCAGTTGTCTCATTATCGCTAGTAACAGCTATCGTATGGGTTTTCATATTCTTCCACCAATGATGTATATAATTTGTAAGGAAAAATATAGATTGACCCATTCCATCGTCGCTTGATATCTCCATTACCTCAAATATATTTTCAATTCTTTCTAAACATCATTTGACTTTTTATGAACTCTTCATACTAGGAAAATTTGGTGGGTTTATTTTGTGAACCGTTCATAACACTTCTCGGGTTCATCTTTCATCTTCCGTGACTCTGTTAAAACTACTTTAATTTTTTTGCGTCAAATTATATATTCATCGATTCTAACATCTTTTTTTATTCAATGATCTTGTTTTACTGAATCTTGAAGTTTAACTACCTCTTCATCCTCAGTAAGACGAGTATTTTATGTTATTTACTATGTTTGAAATCCATCTTTTATCTTTATTATTGTTTATATTCACTAATTGTTTCAAATACTATATAGATTAGTGAGTCACAATAACGTTTACTCATTATACATTGTTTATAGTTTCATGGCATGGTAATATCACGTCTACAAAATTTATTGAACCTCTCTAACCTAGCCTCTGATTCCAAAATATCGTAATCTGAATCTGATAATTCCTAATAAAAAATCGAAAATGATACTCGTATATAACTAGATAATATGGAATTGAACCCTTACATCATATACATATATATCGACGACTCAAAAATTATGGGTATCCAACGTTAAAGTGTATGGAATACAAACAAAAACTAAATACAAGAAAAAGGTATACATGAGTCTAAGTTCACAACTATCCAGGTAAGTGCTAACCCATCACATGGACGTTAAAAAAACATTGACTATCTATTAAGTTTTGTCACATGACCCGACAAGCCACGACCATAACTTTTTATATAACCTGCACGACCATAACTTTATATGTAACAAATTTACATAAGACAAGTATATTTATAGAAAACATTAAACAACTATCATATATGCAATGGTTAATGAATGAGATCATCCACACAAGACCATACATTGTTTACACATGACCATACTTTACCCCCACATGACCATATATCATCCACACAGACCAACACAATCCTCACAAGATCATACACATCGTCTTCATATGACCGCATATCATCTACATGGCCACCTCTTGTGTACACAAGACTACCTCTCATCTATACAAGACAAACATTGTCCACATAAGACCATACTTATGAATTCTCGTACAAATGATGCACATGTAAAATAATAATTCAAATCCAAACACTCATATTTTAACTTTATATTACCGTATAGTCACGTATCTCAACTATTATTTAAAAACAATCATGATAAAACATAAAATAAATATACTTGTATTATAAATATTATATTGTTTATCCATAATAACAATAAAACCGATCGACTAATGTATAACTACGATTATGAGTACTTATGTTCTTGTTCTTACGAATAAACTTTGTCTGAACATGTATCTCAACTCGTCAACTCCTCGATATTGCATAATACCTTTTATTTCACAATAACGTATCTTTTATTTATATATATTTTATATATCTATTCAAAATTCCTATATTTATCTAGATTAAATAATTCTCAAAATTTAAATTCCACAAACTTAATTTTTAAATGAACCTATAACACCATATATATTACTACCCAGGTTCAAAACAAACCTCGTACGTTTACTATTATCAAGTCGGAAGACCTTTTAATATATATATCAAACAATATTAATAAAGATAACAATCACATATTACTAACTTTACCAAAAAATTAAAAACAATCCTTTGATCAATAACATTTAAAAATTTGAATTAAAACAATCCTTCGATCAATAACATTTAAATAATTAAAAATAACTAAAATAATCAAAACTAATCTTTGAAAATCAAAATTTGAAATTAAAATCGAATTTAACGTTTTCATTCTTTTAACTTATGAAAATTATTTTAAATTGAATCAAAGGTAAAATCAAATTTTCTAACTTATTTTTATTTAGTCTTAACTTATTTCTCTTTCTGTTTTCGTTTTTAATGAGTTACTCGTTTACCTTATCATTTATCTTCTTTACTTTTATCATTTAAACCTATTATACATAGTGAGTTTATAACATTGACACATAAAGTGTATGTGTAAGTCAAGTAAACTAATTAAAAAATACTTTTGAAATCAATTTTGTAGGTCAGTGCAGGGGCGTACCTAAGATAAAGTTCAGAGTATACCAAAAATATTATAGAAAAAATAAATCTAGAAAAATAAATATTTGAGTATTATATAGTAAGAATATATAAATGTTTCAATTATAACTCAAAATAAAAAAAAATCTAGGCCAAAGCTATTTCCTCCATGTTATTTTTTATTTCCTCCATCATTCAAACTTTTAAAAACACTAGTAACTTGCTTTTACCAAATTACCCTTATTTTTATTTCAAATTTAACACTAGATGCCATTGATCTAATAGATAGTCTTATATGAAAAAACACACTAATAACCTAACTTTAATCCAACATATATGATTCTACTTCTAAAATTAACCCTAAAACAAAGAACTTCAATTTTATTGAAGATTAATCACGGCCTCTCGTTATCACATGCTTTCGCTAAAAAAAACAGAATATAAAAGAACAGTCATATGGTCACAAAATCGAACAAAACTCGAAAACACATCCAACCAAAAGCATAAACCCTAATCGAACCCTAAATCTACCAAATAAGAACCATAATCGAACCCTAAATCTACCAAATAAGAATCCTAACCTAACAAGAAGAGCCATAGCCAAAAAGAAACTGGAAAACAAAAGACAGTAGAAAACTGAAGAGATTATGAGTTTGAAAAGAAACTGGGAAATAAAAGAAAGTAGAAAACTGAAGAGAGAGATAGTATGGTTTTTTTCTTTGAATTTGTTAATGGGTAAGATAATAGAATAAATGGGTAGAATAATGGCGTTCTTTAAAAGGAAAGAGGTAGAATAAATTGGTAGAAGGACAAACGTGTAATTTCCTTTATGGAGGAAATAACAAGATGGGGTTATTTTCAAATTATGGAGGAAATAAAAATTATCATGGAGGAAATAGCTTTGGCAAAAAATCTATATATAGTACAAGCTTAAATACATTATTCACTTCATTATGGCTCAAAAGTCACTAGACCATTGATTGTACTAAACACTTATTTTGCCATAAATGTCACTAATCAATCATTAAACCATGTGAGTTTCTCAACTTATTCTTTACATATTGTATACCAGAAAATAGTTGTTCAACACTTGTAGTGGTCCGTTAATGATAAAGTTATATTCAAAAGTTTATACATCAATCAAAATATATTATACTTTTTTGTACGAACAAGAGTTTTACATAGTTCTGAAATACCTTTCAAATTTAAAAAATTCAATTTGACAAACTCAATATAAGTCTCAAGTAGGCTAGAAAACTCCTTATCATTACCATCTTTAAATTCATTTAAGTAAAATCTTATCAACCTCAAAGTGATTTAGTGTCAAAATCTACATGTTTAATAATTTAAAAACTCAACATTTTCCGGTGTAAATCAATCTTTTATTATAAAACCTATGACATGTAAAAAGCAATAGTTCTTGAAATAATTTAGATTTGTAGAAAAAAAAACTTTTTGGATTTATTACATTTCGCATAACTTGAATTCATGTCAAGCACACTGATTTTAAGATTACCACAAGAACCCTCAATGTTTTCATAAAATGCTTCACATCCACTATCTCTCATTTGTTGAAGTTTTTTATTGCTTACTTGGACAAGTTGCATGTATCTTGATCTATCATTTATAATGATTGAGACAAATTATTTGTCAACAAAAAAACCTCAACCACTAAGTCCAACATAAAAACAAACCTCAAAGTATCCATGACAAATAACAAACTCTTTGGTTCATCATTCAAATATCTATCACGTTTCAAATCTTTAAACACTTCAACAATGAGAGTAAAAAATCAAGAAACCTACAAGACTCTTAAAGTGAGATCCTCATTGTGTATCAGTTTTTATATAGTGGAAGTATAGAACTCCATAAATCTAAAAACATACTTGATAAATCAATTAAGAAAAATAAACAATTCAAATAAATCAATTAAACAAAATTAAACAAACCAATTAATCACATTCAAATAAATCAATTAAACACATTCAAACAACTCAATTGAAGAAATTCAAAAAAAAAATTAAACAAATTCAAACATATCAAACAATTGCACATTAAAATCAATGAACAACTTAATTAAACAAATTCTCATTAAATACATGTTGCCTTATGTTTAAAGAATTCAAATCAAACATACAGTACCTTATATTTAGCTAACCTGGTGCGACTTCCTGTTTTCTAACATACGTTTTATTTAAAATGTACCTAATTGTGTATTTAACTTTTTAACTTTTAAGATGATTATACTTTTTAAATACCTTTTTAACATCGTAAGATTTACTTTGAGAATAATCTTTTTTGAAAATAATATATAATTATTTAAAAAACTTTTATCTTAAAATAAAATATACAAAACTCTTTTTTATAATCTATTTCATAACTTTATTTAGAATAATTAGATCGTCCATGTATAAATAAAAAATTATTTGACAATCAGACACCATGACATAATCAACAAATATGTATTATTGTGTATAAAAATTTATAAAATTTTTAATGTATAAGCACGTATATGTCCTATTCCTGTTTAAAATTCTAAATCCATCGGATATCATGAAGTGGTAAAAAAATTCATGTTATCTTTTAGGTGTATGTTATAAACCATATGATGATTTATGTTATCCAAGAGTACAAATTTATCAAATTGTTTCATATAGTTTTTTCCGTCAAGATATCCATTCAGGAATGTAGTTATGATACTCATATGGTGAATCTTAAAATTATATATCTACATAGTCACAAATGATATTGTTATACTTGTGGTTCTCACAATCAAAACATATGTGTCAAAATTACTATTTTTTTATTTTGTAAAAAAAAATTAACAACCAAACTAACTTTGAATATTTGAATAGTTCTATGAGTGTGACACTTCTATTATAATATGCATTTACACCTAATTATCTTGAACCCGAAGATTAGTCAACTCATTCATAAATGTAGTTTCACATGATTTAGTATATTTCTTCATTTATGATCTTTTGCCAAAAATGTAGAATTTTGAAAGATACTATATAGTTAAAATATTTAAGGTCGTCTTATAAAAGTACAATCAAAATTTGGAGTAATTTCTTTACGATTTCTTTATATTAGGTGAAAAATATTCGAAGATACCTCATCAGATCCAAAAAATTTGGACATTTTCTCTCTTTGACTTTTAGATGACTATCTTGATTGGTCACCAGCTTGTACGTCGTTACAATAATTAGTTTCTTACCGCGGCGAAATATTTCATTGTTGCAATAAAACTTGAATTGTTCTGGCAGAAAACCAATCAATAGTTCATGGAACCCAGTTTGACGCAACGAACCATACTCATTAACAATCGTATAATTATAAATTTTGACTAAGTTTTATATGTCGTCGCGCGTAGAGATGATCCTCTAACTATACATTCTACAAAAATATTGTCCAAATTATCACGTTGAATCATGTTTGATCGTTGTCACGTCAATTGTGTCAAATTGTAAACAACGACACATAGCTGCGAATATACGTCATGTTTTCTATGTAAAATGTAATTCGATATTATCTTAACAAACATCTTATAAAATATGACAGGCTCTATTCGACATTATCTTAGCATACATGTATTATTTTTCAAATGTTTATAAAAAAAAATTGATAAATCATTTCAAACACGTCATTTTTTATATTTTTGAAATGTATATAGAAAATTCATTTTTTTTATCAGTTCACTAATCAAATCCAAAAAAAAACATATAAAATATTATTATTAAAAATTCAAATTAGTGATGAACTCCCAGCAACAACATCCGAATATATTTTAAAAAATAAATATTAAATATGATTGTTTGAAAATTATTACTCCTATATATTATGAATCAATCAGTTTTTAAGCAACCAATCCCACGCCAGACACATCGATCCGTAGACAGACCAGAGAGAGAGACGCACGCAATAATCATTTCATTCATCAATGGCTCGTCAATTCTTTCTAATTTTGTCAGCTCTACTTCTGATCTTCTCCGCCGCCGCTGCAACACCAGTATCGAGCTTCGATGAATCAAACCCGATCAAAATGTTATCAGACCTCGAGAACTCCATTCTCCAAGTCGTCGGCCAGACTCGTCGCGCCATCTCGTTCGCTCGATTTGCCCACAGGTTAGCATCTCCTTTCGATTCAACCCCTCCGACCATTCTGTTTCGTTTCGAATTTGAAATTGATTTGATGGGTTGGTTTTTGTTTTTGTGTTGGTGTTTGTGTTTGTGGTTTAGATATGGTAAGAGATACGAGAGTACGAAGGAGACGAAACTGAGGTTCGAGGTTTTTCAGGAGAATTTGGATTTGATCCGATCGACCAACAAAAAACAACTCTCTTATAAGCTTGCTGTCAATGGTTAGTAGTAATTTCCAAGTTATGTTTAGCTGTTTGGTTCTTGATCTAGATAGAGATACGAATCGTGTCGAAGTTATAGAAGGCTCAGGCTCAGTTCTGTCGAACACATAGCTCAGATTAGTTAAAGAGATAGTTTTACTTGTTTTGTAAAGTGAAGTAATGAAAATAACAAGTGTAGTTGGCTGATGTTTATAAAAAAAACTGCGTGCAGAGTTTGCGGATTGGACATGGGAAGAGTTTCAAAAGAAAAGACTTGGAGCTGCCCAGAACTGCTCTGCCACCGCAAAAGGCAACCACAAGCTCACTGATGTTACGCTCCCCGAAACCAAAGATTGGAGAAAGGAGGGCATAGTGACCCCAGTCAAAAATCAAGGTCATTGTGGATCTTGCTGGACTTTCAGGTTAGCTAGCTTTGAGTCAAGATTAGAAAAACACACTACTTCAAAAGTCTGTGATTATTAAAATTGTATCTTCCAACAGCTCAACTGGAGCTCTTGAGGCAGCTTACAGTCAGGCGTATGGAAAGAATATCTCTTTGTCCGAGCAGCAACTTGTGGACTGTGCTGGAGCTTTTGATAACAATGGTTGCAATGGTGGGTTACCGTCACATGCTTTTGAGTACATCAAATTCAACGGTGGTCTCGACACTGAGGAGGCTTATCCTTATACCGGCAAAGATGGTGTCTGTAAATTTTCGTCAGAAAATGTTGGTATCCAAGTCCGTGACTCTGTCAATATCACCTTGGTAATTTCGTGACCCTCGACTCGTCTTTTAAAAATGTTTCCTATTGGTTGTTTTTCTATTAACATATCATTGCAGGGAGCCGAAGATGAACTGAAGCATGCAGTTGGATTAGTTAGGCCAGTAAGTGTTGCGTTTCAGGTAGTGAAGACTTTCCGATTTTACAAGGCAGGAGTTTATACCAGCGACACGTGTGGCAGCGGACCGATGGTGAAGTTTTATAACGAATTGAAATTTCATTGCATAGGAAACGTGAAAAATCTGTTTTGACTTTGTCTATTTGATTGATTGACTGATGTTGCAGGATGTGAATCATGCTGTTCTTGCTGTTGGGTATGGAGTTGAAGATGGTTTACCGTATTGGCTTATCAAGAACTCTTGGGGAGAAAACTTTGGTCTGAATGGCTACTTCAAAATGGAATCTGGCAAAAACATGTGTGGTAAGAGTTCTGTAAAGCTCGATACTTCGCAGTAATCTAATAATCGAAATCTTATAATGTGATGGTGTTGACAATTCATGTGTATAGAGAGTATCTTCATAAGCTATAATGTCTAAATAAAATTGATTGGCCCATTTGCTGCAGGTGTAGCAACTTGTGCATCATACCCAGTTGTGGCTTAGTGAGCGTGAAAGTGAAGCTGTGACACGATAGTTGCAAGTAGTGTGGTATCTACTTTAAGGTGCAGAATGGTAGTCTACTGTATGAAAAGTGCAATCAATAATTCTGAATAGTATGTATTATTATTATTAAGTTTACGAAAAACCAACCTTGACATTTTACGGTATATGTAAATACAATTATGTATGATGGAAATATCTCTTGCTTCTGTGCTAATATAGTATATAGTAAAAATAGTTGTTTTAGTCTCTAAATTAGCGAAAATTTATAGGGTACGGCTATACTAGTAAGGAACTGTTATCCTATCTAAAATAGGTTTTTGACTGTTTTATCTTTAAGTTGAAAAGAAATCCACCCTCCCTTTTATTCTTTATAAATTATACTCCATTTCTTTTAACAGTTATGTACATATATTATAAAAGAAATCTAATGGGTAGAGTATAATAAATATTATTAAATTTTATATTGATATACCAAAATATGGTTTATTGTGGAATAAAAAATATTTTTTAAAACAATATGTATCTTGAGATGGAGAAAATAAATGTTACGGCATCCATAACAAAAAAAAATAATCATGAAAATCAAATCATTTTTTTAAATATATACTCATTTTATAAAAAAAAACATATTCAAGATAGAATCAAATATATTTTTTTATTAAATTCTACAAAAGAAATTGTTCACGATCCGAAAATATAGTTTGCAATCCGAAGTAGCAAAAAAAACAATTGGCCATACATAAGTTAAACTGATCGTAATACGAAACTGTGAATCTCATACTCAATATCACTAATACTAGCTTGAGTTACGCTAGTACCGACGTGACTGATTTTTGTACGGACCATATCGGATTATGTACTATGGGTTTTGGCTAAACTTTGTATTGGATTTGAATTTGACTTCGATATTGTTTGTAGCTATTTCATGTTCGTATTTATTAGAGTTTTTAGTATGCTGATAATTGCTTAAATTCAAGTTTTGTCTTGATATGTTATTATACGTGAGACGAATTATGTGTGGGTGAAGACAAAAGATAAAAAATACAGGTTTGTTATAACTTTAAGATTTAACGATGATGCATATTGTGGAAGGATTTTCGGATGAAACTTTGAATGCGAGAGATCTCAAGTTAATAAAAAAGTGGTTAATCCAAAAGATCTAAAAAAAATGGCAACATGAAAAAAAAATGTAGATTTTTTAAAGCTAACGACAAATTTGGTTGGTCCAGATTAGTGGTCTTTAAATATTAAAAGTGGGATGAACAACCATCTAATGACGAAACACTTTGAAGGTTATTCCTGATAATGGTGGATTTCATTCGCGTTGTTGAACCTTCTCATCGACATTTCATCCAGCAGTCGATGCCTCAACTACTATTTCCGATAACTACGTTAGGAGGGTTACTACACAAGACTCGTCGGCAACATGAAGAAAAACTATTTTCCAACCATCGTAGGAGAATTTTGTCTTAAACCTTTGGCTAGTAAAATGTATAAAGTGAATGGGGAGTCTATCACGTTTTTATTTTATTTGTGGTTGTTGCATTACTTTATAGTAACTAACTACAAAAAAAACTACTTCGTTGTTCCAGGATCGGTAAAATCTTAAGGTCTCTAACATCATTTTGGATGGTTGTGGGCAATGGTATGCCCGAATTAGGTCGGGTATCTAGAAACCATCAAAACTTTCAAAAGATTAACAACCTTATTTTCTCGCTCCCCACTTCCAAGTATTGATAGTAAGGATGTCCATTATTGGACTGCCAAAAATGGAAATATTAATTTCATTATCAATGACATTTATCATGCCATATGTACGTCTGCTCCTTATGTCGAGGGTACTGGGTTGGCATGGTACAAATACAATATTCATCGCCATTCGTTTATTCTCTCGTTCACCATCTTTGAGAAGTGGTCAACTAAGGATAAGCTAATTAGTTGGGGTCTAAACTCCCCTCCCGACTGCGTTTTTTGCTATTTTTGTGATCTATTAATCCTATCATTTATGATTGTGCTTTCACTAAGAATATCTAGGATGTTGCATACACCAAGCTCAGGTTTTCCCTTAATGTGCATAATTGCGTTTTCTCTTGTTTTGGTGTTGTGATATATCATATTCGGTGAGAGAGAAACTAAAAAAATAGTTTTCCAATCATTCATGGCAGTCTCGCGTTGTATGCTCTTTGACCTTCGGTTCAGATTTGATGACTCCGGTTTGGCTCACCTTAACTTTTTAACCTGCTAAAGAAAAAATATTAAATGGTAAAACATAATAATGATTGTCTCCCCTCTCAAATAGAATGACAAACTATATTTGTAGTGACTAATGTGGATCATAGAATTCCATTTGTTATTGAAAACAATGGATTAGTATTAATAAACCTTGTATAAATCAACTTTAAAACCCAACAAATAATCAAAATTCGTTTTAATACTCCAAACTTATATTTATTTTTCGTCGTTTCTATTTTACCTCTATTTATTTTGATCGCATCAGTTGATGATTGGATTGCTCGTTAGTGTTTGTTGTTTACTAATATATCTGAAGCTAAAATTCACCATTAGTCCCTTATGTTTCGCGTTTGTATCAAACTAATTATATATATATATATATATATATTTGTCTCCGATTGATATCCCATGTTTTAATCATTTGCATTATTAATCTCCCACATATGTAAGTATTGAGAAACTGACATGTGTCAGTCCAAACATCAATATTTTGTCTCATTGTCGGTCCCTTAAAAATATAAAAAATATAATTCTAAAATTAGATATTTTAGAAGACTATTTGTTTTCGAATTAAGATTTCTGATGTTTGAAGACCAACAATGAGACAAAATGTTGATGTTTAGGTTGTTACATGTCAGTTTTTTAATATTCACATATGCAGTGATTAATAATGCAAATTATTAAAAGTTTAAAACATGGAAGATCAATAGGAGGAGACAAAAATGAATGTATAGAATTAGTTTGATACAAACGCAAAACATTGTCGCACAGTATAAACCGACTACTGTAGATATATTTGTGGCTACTAGCCTCACTTCTCTCTATTCTAGACTTGCTAGCTTCTCCACTATGTGGGATATATTTGTAGAGTATCACTGGATACTTTTCTCCTCCGGATATTTCTTAGACTTGGTAGCTTCCCCACTATTTTGGATATTTTTGTAGACAAACAATCCTATATTATATTTAATTAATTCTTTTAATTGCAAAAGAAAAATAACTCTAATTAATTTTTATATATCATCCTCCTTGGTTCTGAGATAGCTTAACTTATATATTCTACAATTTTGCTTGCTATTATCTGATGTAAGGCAAAAAGCACTAGGTACACAGCCCAAGTTCAAAATTTCAAGTTTCCATTGATATACTGTTCTATTTTTAAACTTTACATCATCTAGACACAGAGATCTGGATATCCCAAGACAACAGATAAAATACAGTTATTCTGCTTGAAAGCTCCCTTAAATATGAGATCCTATAAATCCTATATTCAGCTCCATGCATGTTCATATCTCACTATTTGCATTCATAGATGTAACTGCTGCTTGCAGCCAAAGATTAAAACTTGAGGCCTTGCATGGTATTCTCCTATCATCTTTAAAAAGACAATATCACTGAGTAAGTACCACTAGAGTCCATAATCTTCCATCCTGCAAATCTGTATAGAATAGAAAGACACTTAAAAAGACAAACCTAAAAGCCGAAAGTAATCTGCTTTCGGTGGAATTCAAATGAGATAATTCATCTTAATCACAAGTCAATTCCTGACACGATTGGTGATTTTATACAGAAATAACACAGCCGTAGGACACCCGAACGATGCTGAAAGGTTCTTATATTATTTACTTGACAGAGGACTTGTCCTTTGTGTGCTACTTTCAAAGCAAAACAAATTGAAATCAAATTTAATATTTAGCATCTCCGATCATCAAAACATTTACCGAGTAAAAACTTTCTACATTCTCAAATTAATAATAGGGTTGCCTATGATCACGGACCGAAAGGCAAACATCAAGTAAATACTTGGATACAGGACACTAAGGACATACAAACTAAAGAAACTAAGGGTTGTTTGTTCCTAAAGTAAAATGTGCCTGCTAAAGAAGCTAGTCCATTGGAAACAAAAAAAAAAAAATTGATACGATAAAAAGAAAACAAGAAAAAAAGTATACTTACTGGCTGCTAACGTGCTTAGCAACAAGCTGGGTATGTTTTATTTCACTCTTGATGCATGGAGCTGGAGCTCAGTAAAACAGAACAGAGGCTTGATGCCACATCCTCTGACGTGGCAGTCCTCTTTCAATAAGCCACTGTTATGCTAGTGGTTTGACTCGAAGTGATAGTCTTTTTTAAAGGCGTCAGACCCATGTTCAGGTTCTCCAATGCCAACTGCTTAAGACGAAAGGCTTCTTTAGGCATTCCAGCCTTCAAAAGGCAAGTCATGAAAGAACTAACAGCGATTTCATCAGGTGAGCAACCAATTGCCAACATGTCATGAAATATGCTAATTGCTTCAAACATTCTACCTTTCATGCAGTGCCCGATTATAAGAATGGTAAATGTCACCTTATCAGGGATGCATCTTTTCTCCTTCATCTCTGCCACAATCGCATTTGCCTCATCAATGTTGCCAGCCTTGCAAAAGACATCAATAACAGGGTTGTACATAAATGGTTTTACCGCAACATCCTTATTTCTCAGTTGGCTCAACAGATCACGAGCTTCGTGCAGTCTATTCTCTTTGCATAGGGCATGTATAAGAACAGAGTAAGTATAAAGGTTAGGAGATATTCCTCTTGCATTCATTACTTCCCACAATCGCAAAGCTTTGTTCACTTCTCCTGCTCGACAATAACCATAAATCAAGGAAGTGTATGAAACAACATCTTGAAGGCAACCAAAACTAGACATCTTCCCACACATAGATTCCGCCGCAACCATATCACCAACTTTTCCAAACCCATCGATAAGAATATTGAAAGTCACTACACTAGGATATATTCCAAAACTCAGCATCTCGTCAAATAGGACAGATGCTTCATGCATATTAGCCAACTTGCAATACCCAGATATCACCGAAGTATATGTTTTAACATCCGGGGAACAATCATTTCTTAACTGTATTTCTTTTAGTAACTCGCGTGATCTCTCTAAATCATTAACTCTAGAAAATCCATTAATAAGAGTGTTATAACTAACAGTGTCGGGAGAACAACCAAAACTCTCCATATTCCGGAAAAACTCGAAAGCCTTATCCGGTTTTCCTACTTTGCAAAGACCTCCTAACAAATTATTGAACGTCCAAGTATCGACACACAAATCCGATCCCGAAAACTCTTCGAATAAGCTAAGGGCTTCCTCTATTCGATTTTGTTTAACCAACACACTTAAAAAGCTATTCACCACAAAAGGAAGTCCTTCAACATTGTAAGACACAGCCTCCTGAAGTAGCTTTTTAGCGAAATCAAGCTTGCCTTCGCGTACAAAGTAAGAAACCAAAAACCCTAATAAGCGAACATCCGGAAAATGGCCATCGCTCTTCATGTGTTCAAATAACATGCTAACAAAATCATCTAAACCCACTTGACAAAGCGACCTCATAAGCAAATTATATGTCCAAAATGAATAGCAGATTTTTAATCTCAACCTACTGATCTCTAAAAACTTAAACCCTAATACAGGGTTATTCAATCTTTTAATCACCTCGACTGATATAAAGGGTGTCAGATAGGTGCTTAAATAACACAAACAATCATCAAAAGAAGAACGCTTATGTACAAAGAGTGCACACACTAGTTTAACAAACCAAGACTCCTGGTAATGTACGAGCTCGCTGTTCTTTTGCAAGGGACAGGGTTGAGATACTCCTCCCTCTGCCCAACCATGGAAATGCGTAACAGAGATCTTGGAGGCTCGAACCCTTAATCGACGAAACGTGATCGGAAAGACGGTCATCTGGAAGTCCAAGCCATCAATAGGCTTAGTGTTATACCTGCAAAAAACGAATCCTCTACTATGGTATCGTCCAGAATTTGACTTGCAATCTCGCTTACTCTTCATGGTATGATGATGAACTCAAATACCGTATCATGGTAAACCAACCGATTCAAAACCTAAGTGAATCCCAAATGAAACGTAGTCTAGTGTAATCCAGTAACAAAATTGAGAGACACGGATCAGTGAGGAGTAATATTGCTGTGGAAGAATCGAGAGCTTATTTGTTGGGAAGTTAGAGGAAATTAGTAGCTCGAGGAATTTGTGATTGAAGGTTTAATGGGTATTTTAGAGGCGTGAGGATGAGCGGAGGTCTGTTCAGGCGAGTGAGAAGAAAGGTGGGAACTTTAGGGTTTTGAGTGTTCTGACAAATTGAGATGACATAGTCGTAGAGAAACCCGGCCCAAAATTTTAATTACGTAGAAAACTTAAATTAATAATTAAAAGTATATGTTAGCACTTTTTTTAAATGTATTGATAAATAATTAAAATGTTAAGCTAAACTTATACATAGACAAAAGAGAAAAGTACTCATAAATACGTACTCAAATATATAATATGAAAATGGTACCTATTTTTAGTCTAGTTTCATAAAATATTTAGAATAATAATTTGAATAAAAATATTTTCAAGGTATAAATGGGCCAATTTGGTTAGAACCCACTTTTTTTATCCCATAAGCTTCATTTTTGGGTTACCATTCCCATCAATTTCACTATTCTAATTTTTTAGAGAGAGAAACACGAAGCTGAGAATTAACCAAAAACTCACGTTCAACACAACCGTGAACTAAACTTTTCCGACTCCAATCATCGGTGAGAAGATGACGCTGCCAACATCATCTACATTCTGATATACTTTCTAATGCCATTTTACTCATACAAGTTAATTTTATTCTCCGATGATGTTATTTTGGCCAGACGACAACGTTGATAAGTACTGTTGGAGTGTGATTTGGGTTTTGAAAACACATAATGGACAATAATCCTCTCCTATGTACATGTTTTCTTGATTTTGGCAGTTCAATATAGTTCAATTTGTATATATTTATGATATCGTTGTTTTTGGTTGAAGGTGCTTGTGTGAGACTGTAAGTGTTATGTTAGTTTCGATGTTGATATCAGAGCAGACCGACGGAGCAGAATGTGGTTCATTGATGGTTTTACATGAATCGCATCCTCGCCACGATATGTTGACTGTATCTAGAAATGTTTGCAGTTCACCAAGTACTAGCAGAATATGTACAGGAATGCATGCAATGTTGTTCATTTCTAACAATGTATGCAATATGTGTTGTAATGTCTAGCAATGTCTGTAACATGTCTACACCAACATGTAATATGTCTAGCAATGTCTGCAATGAATCTGCAATATGTCTAGCAATGTGTGTAAGTTAGTTGATGTTTTTGTTTGGCTAGTGAAACCCAATGAGTGTTTGGTTGGTAATGTCTACGATTGTGGAAAAAAAATTCTGTTATGTTGGGGTGATTGCGATATAAGAATTATGATTAACTTGACTATAAATTGCGATATATGCAGGCAAACATGACTGTTATGGGCGTATTCTATAGGTCTGGCTTAGTCAGTATAATCAACCTTCTAAGACGAAATATAATTACAGCAGAACACATAGAAGTTGCCAGAGAGTCAGAGACACCCCGTTCTATATGTTTCTGAAAACATCGTTCGACGTAAGGAACGAGAATTTGAAGTTGAAAAGGTTCAACGACCCGATCGAGGAAATTGTCAGTTTTTACGATATGAAAAAGAAGGCTTTCAAAATAGGTCGTAAGTATGTTAAGCTAACTACGAAGGATGTGAAGTCCATATTTGGGCTGAAACATGGGAATGAGGAGATGCCTATGAATAAAACAGGAGCCTTTATCGGTCGGTACGCTGACGGGGCTGATAACGATTCAGTGTTAATGCAGAAATATTTTTTTGAGTCCTCGCGCAAGGAGGAGCGGACCCACGAACGACAAATCAGTGTCTAATGCATTGATAAAGGTGAACGAATTCTCGAAATTTGTATTTGTTTTGAAATGTTGTTGCAGTATATTAGTATGATGTTTTTTTTTCAGGAATCGGTAGAGAAAGCAATCAGTGACGGAGGGGAGGACGAGGCGAAGGACGTTGCTCGTCTGTTAATACTTTTCATATGCTCGACATTGTTCTTTTCAGTTTCGAGCGCTGTAATGGGTTGGACCGCAGTATTCTACGTGGAGGATCTGGAGTAAATAAACGAATACGACTGGTCTAGAGCTATAGTTGAAAAGCTGCAGAAGTCATTGGACAAATGTATTAAGGCCGGGAATCCCGGTAGAGTTATCGGATGCGTTGCTCTTCTATTTATAAGAACGATAGCTTATGTTATTACGTTAGTTTTTAAAACCATATTTGAATGTTGTGTTATTTTGTATGCATCCCTTTTTGATGGAGCACAGTTTCATCGATGTTGAAATACCAAGGCCCAACATAATCCCTAGGTGTTATAAGTGGAGGGGATTGGAGGGAAATGAGTCAACTTTTGAAATGATCCAGATGGTCAGCCAACTTAGAGACGCGCAGGTAAGATAAATATGAATGGGTAGCTCATGGTACTCCTACTAAGTATCTAGCAATGTTTGAATTTAACTTGTCTAGAAATGTATCAAAGTATAACATATCTAGTAGTAACATAGAAACCCTAAATCGCAACCATCTGACGTTTACTATCTAGAAACTGCATATTCAAAGCAATCGCAATCCATAGACCATAATTAAGAAATAGTAGTAATTCTTAACTCGCAACCATTATTAAATTGCTGTGAGGCAATCGCATTTGCGAATCTGAATATCTATTATACTGTCAATTTTTATTTGGTGATTTGTTAGGTTATGGATGACAAGCTATCGTTGATGGAGGCTGAATGTCAAGCTTTTGGAGAAAATGAATTAGGGGGGAGCTTTGAAGGTGGAACAGAAACCAGTGAGGCAATGAGTCGGAAAAGAAAGAAGTCTGTTGCAAACAGAACTGTAAGAAAGCTAAAGAAATTATTCCATTATGAGGTTGGAACAAGTCGTAAAAGGAGATCGGACATTAAGATTGAGGACAACACAACACCGTCATCAGCATGAGAGAATTATGATGTTACGTTGCATGAATTCATGGCGGATAAGAAGTCAACTACAACAAAATCAAACAGGTTGAAAAAGAAAGAGCATCGTAGGTCAAGTATTCCAAGTTTTGGGGGACTGTCAAGGTCGGTGCTATGTGACATGCGGGTATTGAAAAATCACAGCAGGATGCACTGATTGAAAGTTGAAAACAAAAAGTTGAAAATCTCGCTTGAACTGAGAAACAAACAAGTGAGTATTCGTATGCTTTTTACGGACAAAGCATGAATAACAAATCACGTATACTATTTAACATGCTTTTTTGGACAGGTTAAAAAAGTACAGTTAGAGTTAAATGATCTGAAAGGGAAGTTTGATGTAGCAGAGGACAATGTAGATGCTGATAATGTTGGACTACTCAAAACCTTATCAATGCCGTTTTGTTGTGAAGATAAGGAGGAGACTGTAACTGTGGCTGCGAATACTAGCAAGAACGTAATTAAGAAAACAATTGTTTACCAATCTCGCAGGCATGGATTTGTGCTAAAGAGGAGCCAAGAAGTTTCAGAGACCCAAAAAATAATTGAAGCAGAGCATGTTGAGGTGGAGGAAATAGCAGAAGAAGAGAAGGAGTTTGAGACAGTTGAGGAAAACGAGAATGAAAGATCTGAAGAGGCGAACTTGTAAGGAGCTGCAGGGTTGGTTGACTCTGAAACACCTGTTGAACCTAGGCCAGAGACTATGCTAGAGAATGGTATTGTTGTAGATGTCACTGAGAAGCAGATATGGCCTACCATACTTGTATGTGATGCTGATAATGAGAAAGGGGGTGTGGATGTAGAAAATGTTGGTAGTGGCAAATTAGCACCCCTAACTCATATTGTCGGCATACAAACAAAAGTGTTCTTAGAGGAACAGGGACACAAATTTGGATCTAATGAGGTTGATGGACAGGATTTAGTCTTGGACAGACATGTAACATTCGACAAACATATAAATGATGAAACCAAAACTACCCAAGAACAGGGGGAGAAAACATAAAAGGAGGGAGGATATGTTGAAACTGGGGAAACAGTAAACTCAGTAGCAGTAGAGACGGTTTAGGGTAAAGGAGAAGCTACCAAACAGGACGTTGAAACCATTGTAGATTCAACCAAAGACATTGAAAAATCATCTACTGGTCTGGAGCATGCAGCACGAGAAGTCCTAGTACCAGAACCTGGCGTTCAGAAGGTGGTGGAAAAAGGAATTGAAGATGTAAGTGGATCTTAAAATCGTTAAGATTCAACAATATTTAGTATTATGTGTTGGCATGTTTTGAAGTATTCCAAGTCTAGGTTTGATAATGACTACGATGGTTTGTTGTCTTTTTAAAATGTTGTGTTGACAGTGTAAGAAATGTTTAAGACTTGCAATGGTTTTTTGTATTTTGCATGTTCACTTTCATTTTCATAGGATGCAAATATGTCACACAAATTGCAATCACTAAGACATGGTATCTAGCAAACACTGGTTAAAACAATAATACATCAATCAAAATAAATCCCATGAAGTATTTAGGTTGCAATCGCAACCTTGAACTGGGTGGGCTTTGAAATGAAAATCATTTGTGCTGACATCTAGCAATGTCAGTTGGGCGTAAATCACAATGATTTGAATAACGAATCTAGTTATGAGTCCTGCACTAAAATCGCAATGCATATGAGTAACTTTATTATCTTACATTATTAGGGAGTGCAAGAAAGACACGTAGCAAGGCTGGAAGGCAAGCGTCAATCAACTGTACCAACGTTAACAGACCATGGTGCTAAACAAGCAGCAAAGTGTGAACAAGTATCACAAGCAGTGTCTCTCGTTAAGGTTATTCCAATTCATAACGAAGAACATCAATCCGCAACAAAGACTGAAGTTATTACGCAGGATGAAAGAGCAGAAGATGTAAAACAAGCCGGGGGAGATATATTTGAAAACCTGCAGATAGGGAAAGTTAAATGTGGAACACCCCTACATGATAAAGCAACATCTAACGTACTGCCTTTATGTTCTGTTATACCATTGGTTGATGAAAATTTTATAGACTGTACGCAATCATTTTATGAAGAATGTGACAAAACTGTAGCAAATTCAAATGAGAAGTGACGTACTTTGGCATCCATCGAGGAAGGTCAAACAAATCTCGATGTAAGTGGATCTTTGTTTTACCATCATCGACAAAAGAAATATTAGGGAATTAATTTGATATATTACAGGTGGACGCTGATGAGTTCCCAAGGTGGAACTTACTTAGTCAGATGCAGGTGGGAGAACCGCAGGTTGCGTACGAAGATTGGCCGAAGCGTACAACGACGACGCAACTCATAAATGTTAGTGAGTACAATAAGGTGTTAAAAATAAGCAGAGAATAAGAACAGGAAGATCCAGAAGTATGGTACTTGCCAATTTCAGAGTTCTCATATAGGATTGCCATTAGTGTGAGCGAGATAATGGAACTCCCGAACCAAACTGAAGTAGACTTCAAGGTAATATTATGTTGCATCGCAAACGCAATGTTAAATTAAAGGTATCTAGCAATGTTACATTAATATATTTCTAGCAATGTTATAATGGGTATCTAGCAATGTCCAAGTATAGTATCTACTAGTAGGGAATCTAGCAATGACATCTATGTTGTTTACATATACATCGTTGTTTGTTTTTAATCATTGTCATTTACATGTTTTAAATAATTAATTGTTAATTGATAGATCATAGATGCTTGGATATATAAGCTGCTCCATGATGAAAATTGGAGAGTCCCTGTGAAAGGGTTTGATGATAAGTATTCATTTATGGTCATCGCTATTCAAATTTCTAGAATTGAAACTGTAAGTGCATCAATTATTATTTATGTTATTAAAAACAATCTACTTCCTATAGTAATGTTAAAAATTACAGGAAACGCTGGCTATGAAGGGAGATATGCCAAACATTGTGGATAAAGTATTTGAAACAATGAAACCGGACACATACGTTGCATTTGTTCCTCTCTGCACCATTAACAAGCTCGGCATCAACCACTGGACATTTCTTGTTATTGATATCGAGAATGGCACTAGTATCTAAACCTCATTGTTGCCATAGAGCAAACACATTCATGATAAGACAATAAATACAACCGATGGCCTGGTAATAAATTTTATGCTATAAATCTATTTATTTACATCTTTCAAGAGCTACCAACCTAGTTTGAATGTATAATACGTTAGCAGTGTATGTTAATGCAAGTGTTTCTAACCATTTCTTTTAAGCGTATCAAGCAATTTCATATCAATGTATCTAGCAATGTGATATTAGACTTATAGTCCCACTAATATTTCCATGTATCTAGCAATTTATCATGTATGTATCTAGCAATGTCTCATGAATGTATCTAGTAATGCCATAAAACATATATAGCAATGATAGTCACCTAAATCGCAATGTTTATGGGGTTCCGGTTTTTACAGTTGGCCTACTGCGTCAAGAAAAAAATGCATACCCGTTGTGAAAGGTGGATACAAAATCAAGACAATGAGAGATATCCCACATCAGCCAGACAAAAGCCTTGACTGTGGGATTTTGTTTGTGAGCGAAAGACATTATTCAGAAAGGGTATGTTCTTAAGAAATATGGAGAGAATATACAAGCTAAAAGGAGAGCATAAAATTTTTAATAATTTCCTCAATGATTCAAACGCAAACCGACGATGGTAGTGTTCGACGAAATATTTTTATGTAATTCATTTTTGGGACAATTGTTGTGTAATTCATTTTAAATTGGATGTTGTTTGTAAGGATCTGTTTTAGACATTAGTGTTGGGAGAAATGTTTTTATGTCATAGGTAACAATAGTAGAACTCGTAGTAAAGGATTACTCGAAACTGTAGTAACAATCACAACGTATCTTCTTGTGTTATTGATAATTGTTCTAGCAATGTCATTTGTATAGTATTACTAACCATTAGCGATGAAAAATCCAAAGCAAACCGGTTATACAGTCATCTACAGTTGGCAATCGAAATGTAATTCCACCGTGATGTATCTAGCAGTGTCAAATTACATGTATCTAGCAATGTATTTTTAATTTATCTATGAAGATCCTGCCATTAGTAGTGTATGAAACAATTTAACAGTTACTATATATCTAGCAATGAAACAATTTAACAGTTACTATGTATCTAGCAATGTCGTTATAATGTATCAAGCAATGCCGTTAAAATGTATCTAGCAATGTTATGCTGCTATGCCACATAACACGTATCTAGCAATGTCAAATCAATGTAAATCGCAAAGATATATATATTAATGCATTGGTAGATAGATTTATTGAGAGACGAGTACATTAAATGAGATCGAAATGATTGTTACCTATATCCGTCAATAATTAAACATAGACTATTTATCCTATTGGTTAACTTATTAGTTGACAAGACAAAGGTAGATATTGAATCATTAAATGCATTAACTAGACGTGTATAATTAAATGCATGCAATTATATGTATTTTGCTAGATTGGACGCAGCATTAGGAATTGCATTTGGCTATATGTAGGGCAACGAGTTTAGGCTATTCATCTTACAACATTTTTCAATAACTCATAGCTTACTTTTGAAAATGGACCCTTCGTCCCCACTGTCACCAAGGTACTCCTCATATGACGACTGGTCTTCTAACTACTATCTCGACAACAAACCATACAAACGTACAACGAATTCTGAGTACTCCTCAGACGGCGAGGATGATTGTTCAGTTTGTTCGTCCGATTATGAATCAGAGTACGCTTCATGGGACTCGTGGTCACTCGATGACGGGTACGAGTCTTACCTTGCACAACTTCCAAAACGGAAGCGAAGAAAGGATAGCTGGGAGTCTGTCGACGAATAAGACGATGATAAAGATGAAACCGATGATGAGAAGTCAGAAGAGGAAGAGGATGATGATGATGATGAAGAAGAAAAAGAAGATAAAGTAGAAGAGTCTAATGAGGAGGAGGACGACGATGATGACTTTGATTGATGTTATGAGAGTTCATGCAACATCTTTTTCTTTTTAGTATGTTTTTTCTTATGTTTTATGGGCTATAAACAAAACCAACCCTCTGAGATGTTCTATTTTTTGGGAGGGTTGTTGTATGGGGCATTTGTACTGCCATGGATGATGTTTTAATCTAATTATGATGTCTGTTTTTTCTTTTTGTGTAGAGAGGGAGTAGTTTAATGAAGCAGTTGTAAAGGCAATTAGAAAACACAATCGTAATGTAAGCACCCAAATTAACTAGTATATCACAATGTCATGTAAGGCATATATGCCAGTGGCTTTATAATGTTTCTCCCAATATAACAGTAGCATATATCCCAATGTCATTCATGGGCCTTCAGCAATGTCATAATAGGATTTTTAACAATGTCATATTAATAAATCTAGGAATGTCAATTAGTTTAGATCTTTGTGTAAATGTATCTAGCAATGTGGTATAAAGTGTATCTAGCAATGTGACTATTCTTTAATCTGACAGAGTAATCTATCAAATCCAAATAAGACGTATCTAGCAATGTGATATTAGACTTTAAGTCGCAGTGATAATTTCCTATATCTAGCAATGTGAGAATAGGATACCCAGGTATTTCATGTTAGTGGTTTGTAGAGATGAACAATGGAGTATCTAGCAAATTCATATCAACGTATCTGACAATGTCATTTTAGACTTACAATCGCAGGGATATTACACTTTATCTAGCAATGTGACATTAGGAATGTAACTTTAGTGCATCTATCAATGATATAACATGTATCTATAAATGGCATCATAGGCTATCTAGCAATGTCAAGTAAGAGTAAAGAATAAAATTAACGAGTTAAACAAACGTTGCATGTAGCAATGTTAACAGTCTTAAAACATATAAATCGCAAGATAAGAAGCATTTATCCAAGCATATCAAAAATTCTTATATTCAGAACGGAGCATCGCAAGACCTCCTGTTGTTTCCTTATTTGAAACAACGGCCACACCGCGACTGGCTAGTGGTTACTTCTCCTCTTGATGGAATACGTTTTTTTCTCGGTCGTCCCGCTCATCTTTTAACGTTCGGTGGATTGACCACTGGCTCTCAATCATCGATAGTGCTAGAAGCTTCACCCAAATCTGTTATAACTGGTATGTTAAAAGAATAACTGGATCTGAAATTTGCAACAGTGGAAAAGGGCTCTATTAAAGTCATCGGATCTTCGCTTAAAGATATTATTACAGCCAATGTGTGTGGGCATGCGAAACATTATTGCCTTCAAGAACCGCATGTACTTTGAAATCAAGCATGTTTACCACCATTACTGGGTCTGATAAAACCTCAAAAAAATCCGCAGAAGACTTGCGTACTACCCACGTTCGACCACATTGTACATTCTCTTTAAACAGCTTGTCAAACTCAGGGCATAAGTTGGTGTTCCAGCTTAGACCCTCTGATATTGTCTAGACATCTGAGTCATAAGCAGAACTCTAATCATGTCGACCAATTCCACTATAGGCAGATTGCACAAACTTTTTTATCTGCATGTTAAACGATTCGACAATTATTGATGCCATTTCCCCATACTGTTTGCCTTTGACGTATGCCTGAGCATACTTTTCTGGTGGCAAATTATTTAGAAATTTGGCGATACGATCACCCCCTTGGCGCTGAAACTGTGATAGTCGTTCGTTAAAAAGGTCCACCGTCGGGGTATAAGCACAACTCTTAAACATCACTAGAATATTGTTACTATACACTCTGTTTGTGCGTTCAATAGCTTTATTCAAATTCTAAAATAGGTGGAAGATACAATAAGTGTGGTAGTCATTCGGATAGAAAGTTGCTACAGCGTTAATAATACCAGCATGACGGTCTCAAATAAACATTATCTGGCGCCCTAGCAAATGAGGTTTTAGACTTTGCAAAAACCAAAACCAATTATCTGAGTCTTCACCCAAAAATCCCGAAAGAAACGGGAAATAGACCTGCAACAATACGTAAATTTAGATTTGTTGACAGGGTAGGAACTTGAAATTTGCAGACGTACGACATTACTAGATTGTTAGATTCAATGATCATAAATTGCAAGCTGTCATACACTGGATACAACCTATCTAGAAAATCAATCTAGCAATCTAGCATGGCTGGAATATGTAAAAAAATAGATATAGTCAGCAATCACATTGTAATATAGCCAATCTAGCAATCTTTGTTGATGATATATGAGCAAATCCAGAAACCACATATCTAGCAACATGTAAATTAACAGTGGGACTAACCGTTGTTGTCATCCTTTGTCCCTGCTTAGAGCAAGACCCCACCATGTTTCCCGGTTAGATGGGTTCCGTCAAGGTACGATAAAGGTCGGCATGAATGAAAACCCTGAAGGCACGTGCCGAACTCTATAAAACAACGTCGGAAAACGTTTCCGGACGCTAAATCCAAATGGCAGTCCATTGTTATATCACGACTCTTTAGCCGTTTGAAGTATCCTTTTAGCATTCCGAAAGAAGTATTGTTATCTCCAAATATTACATTCATTGCCTTTTCTAAAGCATTCCACGATAGACGATAAGAAATGTCTAAACTGTAGTCTTGCTTGACAGAGGACTGTATAGTTTTAGCTGTCACACTGTGGCAGTTTTTAAGAGAATTATGAATCTCATTGGCAATCATATCAAATGATAAATGCATTATCTTCTTTTTTGTGAATACGGGACTGCAAGTATGGTTATAAACAACCCTCTTTATGTTCATTAAACCAGTTGTAGAATCAATTGATGCATAGAGCCTCCATTTACACTCGTCTGAATCTTTGTTTACACAATAGATTGTGATCTTCCTAAATGTATTATGCATGTACTTAAAGGCAAAACTGTTCTCTAATTCATATCGGGACAAGGATAACCTTAGACCTGCAGCACCCTCAGCAAATGACTGACCAACACCGACGATAGCTTCGGCCCATCCAGTTGTAGCAAGATGCCTTATTTTCAGGGTTGAATTAAATAACCAATTAATACTTTCACCACTAGTTCGTTGGTTATGGGAGGCTTCTTCAAAAAGTTGAACAAGCTGTTTATGTTTAATTGCAGACCCTTTATCGAACATTTGTTCTTTAATAACAAAATTAACACTCTTGACATGCTCGACATCAAGATATACTTCCAAACCAATAAAATTTGTCTCATTATTAAACAAACAATTCGTCTGAGCACCACACGACTAGCTAATAGTATAGTTACCTCTAACAAGATCCTGCCATGTGCTTTCAACGTACTATTGAAGGGTTTCAAAATGTTCAAATTCGGACAACAAAACAATAGCTGTTTCGTGACCAAATTTGAAAATGCAAACTTTGGATTTCGACATATGCTACCATGGATTGTAGAATATTATGTTAGTTTGTTGTAGGGCAAGGTAGAAAGCATGAATGTGTTACAAAACAAATATATATGTCTCGTTCTTTAACCAATCTAGCAATGTTTTAAAAGTACAATTGCAATATAAGGAAACTAACATCTTGTAAATCGCAATGTGTGTTAAAACTAGTAAATCGCAGTGTCTATGGGTAATCTAGCAACTACTGTTTCTGAGTTTCATAAGGAATGTTCATCTCTAGCAATATATGCACTTGTTGATGCTACAAACCGCAATCAATTAGCTACCAATCTAAATGACAACAGAAACATACAATAACCAAGTAAAGTCGCAATGACTAAAATGATATCTAGCAATGACTATATTCAAACACAAAACGCAAAGACAAATATCAGTACCAAGTAAACTCGCAAGCACCATAGTTAATGGTGCTTGTATCTAGCAGTGTATGTATTCAACCCAAAAAATCCAACGACAATAGAAAACACAAGTAAACTCGCAATGACTAACAAATGTCTGTAGTATCTAGCTATATATAAAAATAAACCTAAAATCGCATCCTCTATGAAACGACAATCGCATTTTGTTCGCTAATTCTTCAGAAACTATAAATGCTTACGGAAAGTTACAGAACAACGTATCGTTGTTTACTCAACCAGAAAGCTAAACTAAACAATATTTAAACAAAAAAATCGATTAACATACATGATTTTTCCAAGTTCGATCTTAGGTTGAGTTTGGAAAAACGTAAATGAAAAAACTACCGACGTGCAGTAGGTAACAAACCTTGAAACTGACTTCCGGTGGTTGATGTTGAGGAAGAAAGTAGGTGTTCGACGTGAAATAGCGTTAAATTCTCGACGGAAAATAGGTTTCATCGACGAGTGGTGGAAGGTGGATTAAAGTCGGTTTTGAAATTTCAGGGGTATTGATAAACGGTGGTTGATTATGGACAACAGCTACAGGCCGGTGAACGGTGGTTTAAAACGATGGACGACGTTTGGGTAGGATCGTTGGTGGCGGTGGTTGCCGGCAAGAACCTGATAACGGTAGCAAATTTTCGAAAAAACAGACCCTCCTTGGAAAACGGGTATTTTGGTAAGTTAAGAGAGAGAGAGTGACGGTTGGTCATAAATTCAAAATTCAAATTTGTTGATTGGGTGAAAATACCTCATTTTTCTCAAAATAAGCCTTATATACTAGGTTAAGGGTAGTTATGGTATTAAAAAAATTAGGTCTTGAAAGGAAATTATTTTGTTGAGATGGGTATTAAATGAACATTAACCCATTTTTGGGTACTAGATGCTAATATGTTTGGCCAATATGTACTTAGGGTGTCATTCCCTTTTTTTATAATGAAATTCGTTATATATAAGAATTTCAAATACTTTATATTTTGGAGGTCTCATTTTAAAAGAGTCTGAATCTAGCATATCTCGCAATTAAAAGCTCAAATATGTAGTTCAAATGTATATGTTTTTTATTTGTATTCAACTGGGTGAAGCATATATTTTTTAAGTGAATTTCATTTCACTTTTTTGTTGCTGCTCTATTTTTTTTACGGTAAAAAAATTATTTTGTGATACACAAAAACTCTTTCCAAATAGCTAATAGACTTCGAAAATCCTAAAGCAAAACATGTCTTGTTTTAGTGCTCGAAGCAGAATACTATTGAAGATCTCAAGATTTAAAGTTTTCAGGATAATTTCATCCGGATTATCTTTCTTTTTTTGAAGGTACGTATGCTGTGTTTATCCTTTACTCATATGAGGTTGGTTTTGGTCAAACTAAGTTTATAAATACATTAGTTAGCCATAAACTGAGTTAAAGAACATAAACTTTTCATTGTTATGATAATAACAGTCTTTATTCAACGTTTCACCTTCACTTGATATAATCTTTCAAATTTCCATCAAAAAAATTATTGTCTTTGATATATCAGATAATAAAATTTTACTTTTTTAGTCTTTTATTCTTATATATTCCAGGTTGAGACTTTCAAGAAAGATAATAGCCCCGAGTTGAATTGGAATCTGGTTAGTCTCAAAATCTATTTTTTTTTTATTTTTTAACAAATGGTTAGCAATCCAATCGACTGCCACACTTTGTTCTCTGAATATATGTTGTGTAGTCTTGTTATTATTAATCAACTTTTTACAACACATAATTAATGGAGAAATAAACCATGGAATTTTCTCTTGTTGTAGCATGCCAAGTAACTCAGATGAGTCGATTTCAATATCCACTAGGGATATGTTCTTATCCTTGCATAATAGAAGTCCATCAAGTAGACCCTTACATTCTGCTAGATCGAGAGATTATTTCCCATAAAGTCGACCAAAACTAGAATAGCAGTACCAGAGTTGTCTCTAAGTATCCCAGCTTAAAAAGATTCACCATTTTGTAGACAAACCCCATTAATGTTTGGTTAAACCCTGCTTCCAGTAGGTTCTCTTTATTTAGTTGCAATGAATTTTCTTCGATTGTTTTTTAATTGAAAACATCATAATTTATGAGTATGATTTATATCTCCCTTCCAGTGAGATCTCTTAAAGAGATTAGCTATGTCCATCCTAGATATTAGATTATAAATATGATATAATAGAGATTTAAAGCTTGTAACTTGGTATTGGTGTTTAGATTTATTCATTGTAACCCAGATTGCCTAATAGATTATTAGTAAAGGACAATTTTAATATGTATATCTTTCTTATAAGACTAATACCAAGTTATAATTAGATAAGAGATAGTCGTGTATCTTGAGATATGCAAGCTAAAGATTCCAGCAAAATGTTGTCATACTTCCCAAGCCAGTTTACATTTTACAAATAGGTGATTGATATTTTCTTCTTTATTGCACGATTGACATTTTAAAGCTAATTGAAAGTTCCTTCTTTATAAGATATTATCTACTAGAATTCAACCTTTTAAAATTCTCCAAGTAAGAAAATAACACTTCTTAGGAGTTACATTTTCCATAATCTCATGAATAGCTTAGACTCAGTTACATGCTCTCTTAATTCGTTCCATCTTTTCTTGTACTAAAATCTCATGTAGAAGTTATAGACCATTTGATTTGATCTTTCTCTTCTGGTTTTACTTTTAGTTTCATAATCTTAATAGTATCAGAGTTTAGTAAAGCATTTCCGAGTTTAGGAATATATGAATCCTTATATTTCCAAAAGCTACTGATTTTATCTTCAACTAATAGGGCTTCTTGAGTAATGAATAAAAGTAATTTTGTCTTTCTATTACTCTAACCGGGAATTCAATCTTTCCCTTCCCTAATTTCCAGTATATGTAGGTTTCTGCTTTATCTCTATATATCAAAACTCTTCTCTAAATACTAGAACACTTTTAAGCTAGTTTAACTTACAAAGGATGTGTTATTTTACAATAAATAGATATCATGTAGTTAGCTCATAGAGTCGAGTTTTCTCTGATTTTAAACCATAGTTTACAAGAGAATATGTATTGCATGTCTTCCAATTTTCAAATATTTAGACGACCTTCACTAAAAGGCTTACAAATTTTGTTTAAATTAGACCAAATAATTGTATGTTAGGCTTCAGCTATACCCGATAAGTATATGTTACATATTTTCCCAATCCTAATTATAACTGTTTTTGGTAAAATATAGCTTTGAATATGATAATTTGGTATAACATTGAGTACATATTAGCATCTCTCAATTCATTTCATGATCTTTTATCTTATTTTTATCACTAGGTCATCAAATAGACCTATTATTTGCTTTGAATTAATCTAGATACCAAGGTACTTAATAGGTAGTCTGCTAATTTTGAAACCATATGTAGATTTGATAGTGTTTTTCCTAGCTTGAGAAAATTGAAGAGATATAACGACCATACTATTTTCTATGTTTAACATTTGATGAGATACACATTCAAAATGCTTCAGGAATTCTAATGTCTTATTAATATTGATCCATTGGCAAATATGATAAAATCATCAGCTAAAGGAAAGTAAGGTATGCCAATTTACTTAGTAATTTTATATCTCATATTATAGTTGTCATTGTATAACTTCTTCAACCCTATAGTAACGTATTCCTCTGCACTAATGAAAAGACTTGGAGATAGTGGATCTCTCAGTCTCACCCCTTTAGTATATTTAAAATATCATTCAAGCTATCTATTAATAATGATAGAATATCTTTGAGAATTTATACATTTCTTTATATAATCTATCCATCTTTGATCAAAACCAAAAGCTTTCATGTTTTTTAAAACAAATTTGTAAGATAGTCTATCAAACACTTTAGAAAAATCTATCATAATCATTATACTATTACCTTTGGTCTTTTTATACATATTTTTTTCTAAATCTTGAGTAAAAAATGTCATTAATGTTTTTCCCTTAGCAAATCCCCTTTGTTCCAAAGAAATTCTCTTAAGAAGAAGCTTTTGACATTCTGTCATTCAATATACAATTCTATTGAAAACAGTGCATAAGCTTATATGCATGAACTCACTCTAAGTTTTAAGGGCATCAACTTTATGAACAAGATATAAAGCAATTGTAAATACTCCTTGAGGTATATAGTGTACTTGAAGTAATGTTTTCAATGTTTCACACAAATCATAAAAGATTATAGACCAGCAATCTGGAAAATTTGGAGTTGCTACTCCAGCAGCTTCATTAGAGTTCAATATTTTTACAGCAATTTGAATTTCTTCCTTTGTAGATAAGTTTAAAACTCTCCTTAACTTGATCTGTTAATCTAGGGATTATATCTTGTAAATCTTTAAGTTTTGCTAGGTTTGGTGGTTCGGCTAGGATATGTTCAACATGAAGTTCCTAACTCATTTTGATCAAATATCTATTTATCACCCTCTTTTATGCCTAAGATTTTGTTTATTTTTATTCTTTTTTTACATAGTTATGAAAAGATTTAGTGTTATTGTTCCATATTTCATCTAATTCACACCAAATATGTGTTCCCAATACAATTTCTCTCTAGTCATGAGTTGCAGATGAGTAACTTTAGCCTTATAGAGCTTAATTTTATCTTCCGAATTTCTGCTAATTTTAAAACAAATTTATAAATGTTGAGTTGGAACTTCAAACTGAGCCAATGCATCAAATATGTTTCCAGAAGATTCCTAATTCCATATTTTTAGCCTTGACTTTAATCTCTTTAACTTGTTCCAAAATACAAATATATGAGGACCTTGCACCTCTTGTTCCAAACTATCTTCCGCAAGTTGAGAAAATTTTTGTGTAAGGTCCACATGTTCTAAAATTTGAATGAGGACTTTAATTTTTTTTTTTATCATTAAAAATTGATATACACAACGGACTTTGGTCAGATCTGGTTCTAGCTAGATGTCTGACTTTCATAGAATCAAAAAATTCTGGCCATTTTAAGTATAATAACACTTTATTGAGTCTTTTCTATCTATTGTTGTTAAACCAAGTGTATTTTGATCCCAAGAAACCTACGTCCTCTAAATGACAGTCATGGATAATATTATTGAAGTATTTCATACTTCTCAAGCATAAGGTAGAGCATGCAAAATGTTCTTGAGTATTTGAAACGACATTGATATCACCCATAATTATCCATTTATTATTATGATCGCATAATTCTCTTAAGCCATTCCAAAGACCAATCCTTTGATCCATTGAGATTTTAACATATACTAAAAAATCTTTATCACATGAAGAGTGATTGATTTTGAGATATAGAAATTTCTCATTTTATATTACAACTTCAATCTTGAATTCCTCTTTCCAAAATACCCAAACTTGTTGATTATATTAGCAGCTCCAGCATGATTTTGAATTTTCTAGCTTAAGTCCTTTGTCTTATTGATATCATTGGTTCTTGCATTGATAAGAAATCTATATTTTTATCCATTTTAAAATTTCCATATCTTCTTATTGTCTCTTTATTCCCTATAACTCTTACATGATATTGAGGATTGTAAGAGTCATTTGAATTGTTTTGAGGAAGAGCCAAATTGACCTTTATAGTTCCAAGATTTTCTGGAAACTATAACGTTTTTGGAGTTAGCTTAAGTCTTATTTATTGTCTTACTAGCAACCTCTTAAAATTATTGGTCTTGCTCTAATGTACCCTTGTTTGGAGACTGAGGTAGACTTCCAATATTTTCTTTTTGAGGAGATTCATATGGGAATTCATGTATCTCCATGTCATCAGAGAATAGAATTCCAGTTTCTATTATTGGTAAACCCTTAATAACTTCTTCTCTTATATTAAATGAATCCAAATTGCATGGTTCTTTTATAATCTGGGTTTGATCAATATCAAGATATATTGAATTGTCATTGTTCTTTAAGACAGATTCCGAATTTTAGCTAAATGAAATCTTTGTTTCCTTTCTAAAGTCATTATCATTTTAATTTACCTCTATATTTTTGCATTCTAATGACTCCTTGGAATGTTGTTGTTTCTCATTCTTTTGTCTCTCCAGAATTATAGGCTCATTGACAATGATGGATTTGACTTTGGGTACCCAAACTTCAGTTTTGTTAGAGAGGTTTCTGTCTGATTATAAATGTTTGTTGGCTCAATGGAAATTGAGCATATCCCTATAAAGATCCTTATGTTAATGGTCATCATGTTCACCAAAACCGACCCAAATATTTTGAATTAAGCTCTTTGATATATCCAATTCAATCAATGCTTTAAATTCTTTGAATCTAGCCTTGTTCTTGAATAGGTCCCAGACTTTAAGTGGTTTCCCAATTGATTTTGAGATATCAAAACTATCTTCCTCGTTGTACATAAATTCATACATATTTGAAAATGATATCCACATCGGCGATATAAAAGATTCATACCTCGGGCTGAAATAAGGGTTCCATTTTAATATTATCATTGAAAACTGATCCACTGTCTAAATATGATGCTTGGCTGGTGGTGATGTTTGGATGGTGGTGATGCTCTAATATGATGTGACAATATTGGTCTTAAATTGGCGATAGATCGGGGATTTGGTTTATCAATGCATGGAAATTCACAATATTCAACTTGAAGATATTTTGGTTATGGTATTTAGATCTGGTAGTGATGTTTGGAGAGAATGAACCTATATTGGTTATAGGTGGATGGGGCTCACCACTTGTCATCGCGATGACGAAATTAAGGCCTTGATGGTGGTCGGAGATCGGGATCGGCCATAAACAAAGGCAACTTTCCCCTGTTTGTTGTAGGTTACCAGGTTATGAAACTACATAATTGATTTGAAAGATAAATCATTGTATTTTCTCTTTATAGTTATATTTAATAATAAGAATACTGATTAGGATGATAGAAATAATTGGATGTAATAACTGGAAGGATAAAAGATTATGACATTATGAGATCATATCTTGTATTCGGTAAAGCCCATGTTAAAGTTACATAAAAATATAATGCTTATTTTAAGATAAAACACTAGAAAAAGAATAAAATAAACATGAATAAAAGAGGTATTGATGTCATCTCAAACGAAATACAACAACCAAGAACCATTCGCACTTATTTTTCAAAAACGTTGAGAGAATATTAGGAAATAAGTGTATGCGTAATAAAAAAAGAAAAATATTAAGGTAAGATATACTTTTTTCACAAGTAAAATATCTTTTTTGCAAGTATAGAACTTTATATTTTTTAAAAGTAAAAATGTATAATTTTCACAAGTATGTATTTTCATAATTTATGAACAACTAATTTTCGCAAGTAAAATATGCCTTTTTAAAAGTATTGCACAACACATTTTTTCACAATAAAAATATTTTTTTCACAAAGTTATAATTATTGCAACTAAAATACACTTATTTTCTCAAGCAATGAACATCATATTTTCACAAGTATGTAACGATACTTTCAGAAAATATATTTAAATTTACATTTAAATTACTATTGTTTATTACTGGATGCAGTTGAGCTAGCAGCAACAATAGAAAAAGACCAAGTTGTAAAAGATGTAGTTATACTCATAATTTTATATATATGCGCAACTATGTTTTTCTCTACATCCGGAGATGTCTTGGTTGTTTCAAAAATACTATGATGAGTATTTGTCAAAAATCAATGGATATAATTAAACATGAGCAATAAGAAAAAAATTGATGATCCTAGTTAAAAAAATCTACAAAAATAAATCATAAAAGATAGTTGGTTGTGTAGCATTGCTTGTGGCTAATATACTACAAACCATAAAAAAAGTAAAGTAAACATCAAAATAAGTATATCATATACTAACTATTTATTTTTATGCAGTTGTTTATTCTTCAACACGAACCTAAAAGTGCATCAAACACATAGGTCACAAATAATATCATGATGTTTTAAGTGGTTATGAACTTAAGAGTTCAAAGTATGCCTGAATTAAACTTGCGTGAGCTACTTCAAGGACTTACCAGAAATTGGGTAAGTTGAAAAATTATTTTGCTATGCAAAAATAATTTTAAACTATGATTTAAGTGAAAATTGTTTTGTTGAAGAAATTTAGCCTAACAATAACGAAATAATGGCATTTAAACTGAATTAAATTTAGGTAAAAAATCAAGTGAAAATGAAGATAATGAATCAAAGAACAAATAAATGTCAGATAAAGGTGATGTTAATATAGAAAATCAACAATCGAAATAGGCAACAACTGAAAAAGGATTAAACGAACGTGATTATGCAAACGAAGATGAGGAAAGATGCCTTGTAAATAAAATAATTGAATAAAAAATTGTGTTGAGAATGTTATTGTTATAGCTCAAGATGAAGATGATTCCAATAGTAACGGTGAAAGAGGAAAAAATTAAGCTCTACGAAGGTACAAAAACTCACAAATTCTCATATCTTAAAGACGATGCGAAACATATTCATTTGAATGAATATCTAAAGAGCTTGAGGCTCAAGGAAAGAATCACCAAAACTAAAAAAAAGTCAATAAGTTGAAGAAAATGTTAGAGGAACAACAAAAGGTAACTTCAAATATTGTTTTGCAAGAAAAATACACGAATTTTTAGCAAGTTTTAAACACATATTTTTTTCAAGTGAAATACTTTTATTTTCACAAGTGTTACTCAAATATTTTTTTGCAAGTAATATTACACAATTTTTGCAATTGTTACTCAAATGTTTTTTGTAAGACAATACATTTATTTATGTATATATCATTTTTACATAATTATTAACTTTTTCTTTCCTATCCTTATTTCTCAATCATCAAATATCAATCTATTAACGGTGAGACATGTAAAAAATATGAAAAGTATAAATATTAATATTTAAGAACATACTAATAAACTAAAAGAGGAAAATCAATATGTGAACAACAAGTTGGTTTGCTTAAATGATCAAATCAAAAGCGATTTCAACCGTCAATATCTAAATGACACATAAATAGTTGTTAAGAATATGTCATCAAAATAATAGAATTTGAACCGCGAGAAAAATTTCGCTCCATATGTTCAAAATAATTTTTGACGAAGAGGAAATATAAAAATCGGTTGATGACATATATTGCAAGAAATATAGAAAATAAATAGAGAATATATCGGTAGTAAAGTCAAACAAAATATCTAATGTTGAATATGTTCAAAATGTGGAAATAGAAAATGTTTTTATTCCACAACAATATGAAATTAAAAAGGAAAACTTTCACAACAAAAGGATGATAAATATATGCAATAACAAGACGATCCTCAACAATAAGAATGTTGTGAATGAGTCGAATAGAGCCTTGACAGTGTACCGTGATCGGCGGTACAGTTTTGTGTCATTGGCAATAAGTTGTAATACAATGGGCGGTTTTCTTATTAGTGTATATGAGTCAATTAGGCCCATTGTTAGTAAGACTATTTATTCCCTATAAATAGACTACTATGACTACACAAAACACAATCTGAAATCTGTAACCCTTTTTTATCATAGTGAAACTCTTTTCTCTGGCGGCATCCATAGACGTAGACAATTATCGAACCACGTTAAATCATGTGTTCATTTCAGTCTGTCCTTCACATATGTTCTGTTCTTGAGCCATTTTGTGATAATTGCATAGTGATTTAATAACAAAATTGGTATTAGAGCCACGTGGTGAAATTAGAGCTTCGCAATTAGGGTTTCATAATGGCGCCTACAGCAACAAAATACATGATTGAAAAATTTGATGGGGGAACCAGCTTTGCGTTGTGGAATATTAAACTGAAATCTTCATTGGTACTACAAGGGTTATGGAAGGCTGCGGAGAATTAGTTACCATAAAAGATAAAAGAAGAGGAGAAGCAAGATCTTCAAGAAAGGCCTGTGTGCTGGATTTTAATGAGTGTGTAAGACAATGTGCTTCGCGAGATTAGTGGTGAGAAGACTACCGGTTGCGTATAGAAGAAGCTATGAGATCTTTACTCAGAGAAATCAGTAGTAAACTGATTATACTTGAAGAAGCGTTTGTACGATTTCAAATTGAAAGAAGATATGTCCATAACTGAGCACTTAGATAATTTTAAATCAATTATAATGGACTTGGAGAACATAGATATCAATATTGAAGATTATGATCAAGATTTATATGTATTGAGATTGTTACCAGCACCCTATGAAATATTCGTAGATATTATTATGTATGGTAAAGATAAGTTATTGCTAGCAGATGTCAAAGGGGCACTGAAATCAAAAAAGATGAGACAGTTGCAGCTAAACAATCAAGCTGGAGGAGAAGATCTAAAAGCAAAACGAGTTATTTAAGAAGGAATAACTAGAGGTCCAAGTCAAAGGTAAAACACGCAAACTGTTATGAATGCGGTGAGTAGGGTCATTATAGGAGAGATTATCCAAAACTGAATGGTAAAAAGGGAAATCAAAAAAGAAAATACAACAAACATTGTTGAAGGTGTGAACGATTCCGACAATAGTGAAAATATTGGTAGAGGAGATGTATTGTCCGTAAGTTCAGACTGTGAGAAAAAAATCTTGGGTACTCGATATTGGCGCTACATATCACATGTGTTCGTTCAAGCAGTGGTTTGATACTTACAAGCCAATTCAAGAGACTGTCTATTTAAGGAACACTCATTCGTTGACTGTTGGTGGTGTTGGTAACGTCAAAATGAGAATGTTTGACGGGATTGTTAGAATCTTGACGTGTGCATGTTCCTGGGTTAAAAAGAACCTGATTTCTCTAAGGACTCTGGAATCTCGGGGTTACAAGTACCATGCAGAAGACGGTGTAATCAAAGTGACAAAAGGCTCAATGGTATGCATGAAGGGCAGTTTGCAGAAGGGTCTTTACATTCTCCAAGGGAGTGTTGTTATGCGAGATGCTGCAGTAGCATCACCAGGAAGTAATAGCCAAAGTAGGCAGAATCAAAATAGATTGTGGCATTGGTGTCTTAGTCATATGAGTGACAGAGGATTAGCTGTTTTGGGAAAGGCAGATTTGTTGAAAGGGTATAAGCAGAATCATTGGGGTTGTGTGAGCACTGTGTGTTTGGTAAACAAACTATAGCCAAATTCAGAATATCAGCTGTAAGAAAGGCTAAAGGGACAATGGAATACATTCACTCAGATCTTTGGGGTCCAAACAGAATTCCATCAAAGACCGGAGCCAGATACTATATGAGTTTTATTGATGATTATCAAGGATATTGTGGGTTTACTTTCTGAAAACGAAAGATGAGGCATATTCAACCTTGTCAAATGGAAGACGATGAATGAGAAACAACATGAAGAAAAATCACGTCTTAGGACAGATAATGGGTTAGAATATTGCAATCGTGAGTTCAACGAGTTCTGCAAAGCTGAGGGAATAGTGCGCCATCGCACTTGTTCTTGAACACCACAACAGAATGGAGTCGCCGAAAGAATGAACAGAACGCTTTGTCACAAGGTACGAAGTATGATCTCGCATTCCGGTGTGGGAAAGGATTTTTGGGCTAAAGTTATCAATACAGCGTGTTACTTGGTGAATCGGTCTCCATCAATGACTATTGATTGTAAAACTCATTTTAAGATTTGGTATGGATCGTTGGCTGATTATGAATATTTGAGGGTGTTTGGTTATCTTGTGTATGCTCATGTGAGAGATGGTAAGCTTGAGTCGAGGACAAAAAGGTGCATATTTCTAGGATATACTACTGGAGTGAAAGGGATATATGTTATTGTGTACCTCTCTAAAGTCTCTAAGTTTCCTCATCAGTAGGGACACTACTTTTAACGAGTTTGCTTCGATAGACAGTCAGAAGGAAGTAGGAGAAGTTGTCGAATTAGGATCGGTTGTGAGTAAATAGGTGGAGCTTGAAGTAGAATTAATTCCTATCAGGTCCAATAATTCAAGTGGTTCTGAGGTGGATCCAGAATCAGGAGGTGAAGTGTCAGCATCGGATGATAGTGACGATGATACGCCCGAACCAGAACAACAACCTTATAGCATAGCATTGGGAAAAGAAAGAAGAGATATTAAAATTCCAAAAATGTATGTGAATCTAGTTGTATATGCTCTGTCAATTACAAAATAAGTTGAGATGTATGAACCTAGTAGCTACAGAGAAGCTATAGCGAGTTCAGAGGCAGATCGATGGATTGGTGCTATGGGAGAAGAGATTGAATCTCTTCATAAGAATCAAACATGGAAGCTTGTTGACTTGCCTAAAGGACAGAAGATAGTAGGCAGTAAATCAGTGTTCAAGAAAAAAGAAGGTAATCCAAGGGTTGAGGCATCTCGATTCAAGGCAAGACTAGTCGTTAAGGGTTTTACTCAAAGGGAATGAATCGAATTTAATGAAGTATTTTCTCCAGTGGTGAAAATTGTTCGATTCGATTTTTGTTAGCCATAGTAGTTGTGCAAGATTTAGAGCTTGAGCGGTTGGATGTGAAGACTGCGTTTCTACATGGTGAATTGGAGGAGCAAATCTACATGCGACAACTAGAGGTATTTATTGAACCTAATATGGATGACAAAGTTTGTATGCTAAAAAAAATCATTGTATGGTTTGAAATAATCACCTAGGTAATGGTACAAACGTTTTGATACATTCATGATGTCAAAAGGGTTCACGATGAGTCCATATGATAGTTGTGTGTATCATCAAAATATGTTAGATGATTCTTATGTGTACTTGTTCTTGTATGTGGATAATATGCTTATTGCTGCTTGTTATGTCCCACATTGTTCAGATAAAGAATCAGCTTAGTGTCGAGTTTGAGATGAAGGATCTGGGTAGAGCAAAGAAAATTCTTGGTATGGAGATCATCAGGAACAGAAGTGTAGGATCATTATACTTGTCTCAATGAAGCTATATTGAGAAAGTGTTACAACGATTCAACATGTTTGATGCTAAGGCAGTTAGCATTCCGTTTGCTACTCATTTCAAGTTGTCTGCAGTAGAAGCGGTCAAGGACGATGTTGAGTTGGAACAAATGTCGAAGGTTCCATATACAAGTGCATTTGGTAGTATCATGTATGCTATGGTATGCACACATCCTGATATTTGACATGCGGTTAGTGTAGTTAGCAAGTACATGGGATGTCCTGGGAAAGAACATTGGCAGGCAGTGAAATAGATACTTCGGTATCTTAAGAATACTGTGAACGTTGGCTTAACCTTTAACAAGACCATTATTGGTGTATCGCTAAATGATGTTGCAGGATCATTGGTTGGTTTTGTTGATTCTGATTTTGCAGGTGATATGGATAAAAGAAGATCTATGACAGGATATGTATTTGCTCTAGTTGGGAGTGCGATCAGTTGGAAAGCGCAATTGCAAGCTACTGTAGCTTTGTCTACAACAGAGGCAAAGTACATGGCGGTAACAGAAACCGTTAAAGAGGTAATATGGTTGCAAGGTTTGGTGGCAGATTTGGGTTTAGATAATGATGTAGCCCAAAAAGTCCAAACAAAAGATTTTTAAATTTAATTTTATTTTATTCAAATATCTTATGTATTTAAATCAAATCTAATTATATTAAGATTTGATTTTATTTTATTTTATTTTAAAATATTTATTTTATTTCCTTGTATTATAATTTAGGGTTTTGATAAGCTCTTATATAAAGCCTCATATGCCTTAAGTTATTTTAAGTTTTTTGAATAATATATTTTTATTTCTAAAAATTTCAGTCTTTGTTACCCTTAGATTAGGGTTTCATCATGTTACCCTTGAAATAGGGTTTCATCTATTGTTGCTTCTTCTTCTATTTCCGCCGCGTCATCAGTTTGGTATCAGAGCCTCAGTTCATGCTATGGGGAAGCATGTTTCTAAAGCCTGACTATTCTGATTCAAGGTTTAAAGAGGAGAACAACACAGACGGTCATGAAGATCAGGAAGATCGTTTGAGTATGATGGGGCATACCAACGGTTTCAATGACGATCATATTAACCGGTTACTGAATGAGTTTAAATTGGCTACCAATCGTCGAATCAACGTAAAAACTGCTTATCGAGATGCTGTCTCATGCTATGAAAAAGTTTTCAAAACCATATTTTTCATCAACTGGACATGGTGATGTTGTCGTCATGCTATGAAAAGGTTTTCGAAATTATTTTTTTTCCATCAACCGGATGGCTTCAATGTGACTTCGAATAAGGAACACTCGAGAAGAATTTATCTTATTCCAATAAGGTCAACAATTATAATTCCCAATGTAACGATTGAATAAAATAAAATAAATAATTTAGCACTCTTGATGGTGATGGTGTTGTGAATTCGAGGACGAATTCTTGTCAACCAGGAGAGGATGATGTAGCCCAAAAAGTCCAAACAAAAGCCTTTTTAATTTTATTTTATTTTATTCAAATATCTTATGTATTTAAATCAAATCTAATTATATTAAGATTTTATTTTATTTTATTTTATTTTATTTTAAAATATTTATTTTATTTCCTTGTATTATAATTTAGGGTTTCGAGAAGCTCTTATATAAAGCTCATATGCCTTAAGTTATTAAGTTTTTGGAATAATATATTTTTATCTCTAAAAATTTCAGTCTTTGTTACCCTTTAGGGTTCCATCATGTTATCCTTGAATTATGGTTTCATATATCGTTGCTTTTTCTTCTATTTCCGCTGTGTCATCAGATAAGACTTTTACAAAAGTGTTTTGTGACAGTCAAAGTGTCATACACCTTACAGGAACCAGATGTACCATGAGCGTACAAAGCACATAGATGTCATGTATAATTTTATTCGTGATATAATATCAAAGAGAATTGTTGATGTGAAGAAAGTTTCTACACACGATAATCTAGCAGATATAATGACCAAGGCAATATCAGTTCGAAAGTTTAGGGAGTGCCTAAACTGGATTAGTGTTCGCAATATATAGTGAATATATTAGGGGAATTCGGTGAGTCAGAAGAATAGAAGTTTCTTTGTTGATAGTGAAGAAATGATATTCACCTCAAGGGGAAGATTTGTTGTGAATGAGTCAAATAGTGCCTTGATAGTGTACCGTGCTCGGTGGTACAGTTTTATGTCATTGACAGTAAGATGGTACAGTTTTATGTCATTGACAGTAAGATGTAATACAATGGATGGTTTTCTTACTAGTGTATATGAGTCAATTAGGTCCATTGTTTAGTAAGTCTATTCATTCCCTATAAATAGACTACTAGGGCTATACAAAACACAATCTGAAATCTGTAACCCTTTCTATCATAGTAAAAAAATTCTCTGGCGGCGCCCGTGGACGTAGACAATTGTTGAACCACGTTAAATCATGTGTTCATTTCAGTCTGTCATTCACATATGTTTTGTGCTTGAGCCATTTTATGATAATTGCATAGTGATTTAATAACAAAGAAGATCCCCAATATATTCAGCATGTACCACAATAAAAATAATTTCGATTACTTATATCAACTCTACAACAAGATTATTAAATACGTATGCAAAAGGTAATACAACAAAAATAACATCTACTAATTCAATAAACACAAGTACATGAAAATTGGTCAGTATATGACATGACGACATTTAAAAAGTGTAAGATGTGGAATATGATTGATCAATAAACAATGAAATTTCAAAAATAAAACTATAAACTAAGGAAGATGTCAAAAACTTGTTTAAAGAATATGAGGGTGAGAAATCAGTCGTATGGTCATATCCACAAAGAAACTTTTTGTCAACTTCTCAAACATGTTATTAGATAACTAATGAGCATAAATTTAACAATAATTTAACATATATTAGTTTTTATAATATGTCAAATTACAAACATCAATCAACAAAAAAACGAATGTTGAACTAATAGTGGACAAAGCTAATAGAGAGATTCATCAAGAATATATGATAGTTCAAGTCAATACTAAATCTAAAGCTCAAGGTGGAACTAGTAACTGGACTTTAGTTATAATAGATTTAACAATGAAATTATAACCACCTATAATCCTTTGACGACATCTACAACTACCCGACAAGTAAGACGATTAAAGTATTACAATATAACGTTATTGTTATATATTCATATTTTTTTGAAACAAAAGAATAAAAAATATTTTTGAATATTGACTATGTAGTGCGCATACTTTATAAAAATAAGTTCATTGCAGCAAAATTAGCAATGAAATTTATATGTCCGAAAAACATCTATAATAGAAAAGGATTATGTTGATTGTGATGTCCTTATCTGTGGGTATGCAAAGGACTTAATTTTGAATGGTAGGATTCCGGAAACAAATTATGGTGATGTTGAGTCTATCGTAAGAGCTTATATGTTTTATTCATTTATAAACCATCCAAACATTATTAGATTTTGCTGGAGGTTTGTCTATTTTGAGTCAACAACTATAATTCGTAACTGAAACCTGTATGTTTCCAAACTTCAATCAATTTGCGTTAAATATTATTTTATAGTCCTAATTATTATTCTTTTGAAATTTATTTAGCCTAAGTTTAGCAAGTTACAGTTTTTTTGTTTAAGTTTTTCATTTTTCCTCAAGTAAAATACACTTATATTTGTAAGTATCAAACATTGTGTTTTTCACAAGTAAAGGATATATTTTTTATTAATAAGTATTTTAGTAAGTAAAATACACTTATTTTGAAAGTATTGAACAATATATTTTTCACAAGTAAATATATTAGCAAATATTGAACAACATGTTTTTCACAATTAAAATGCATATCTTTCATAAGTAAGTATTTTCAGAACTAAAATACATATTTTCACAAGTACTTTTCGCGAGTAAAATGAACCTTTTTTGGAAAATTCCATACTCTTCTCACGAATAATAATTAAAATTGAAGGAAAACAACATATTCAATAATAATAATAATAAATTATTTTATTTTATAATAAAAAATTACATGATCTACATTTATGATCATGTTTTTATAGTATTCACACTTTAATTTTTGTACCAAATCCTCATTTTTAGATGGAATACACGTCCAATTATTTTTTCAATTTAGATGTCCTCGAATGTTGAAGGATTTCTTTAAATACTAAATATAGAAACTAATGAATGTTAGCAAGAGAACATTCAATCTATCACATACCACAAGATCATTTTTAGTTTAAAAGATCAACAACCATAATCGGTTCATATTGAACTTCATACAATACTTTGTAAGATGACTTAACAATCCATGAATGACAATATCTGGACACAATGAATTATTCCAACTTAAACGGTATGAATAACACTTTGAAAACTAATTCATAAGTAAAATCCTAATTTTTTTCGCATTATGTGTTTGAATATTTTTCAAGAGACAAGGTAAACCACACAAAGTGACAGGCTCAGCCGAGAAAGCGTATGTAGAGGGACTCGAACTCATGACCTTTGGTCACAAGCATGTCTTACTCAACCAACTCGGCTACCCCTTGGGGGCGATGATAATGTAGTATGCATGCTAGTAATAAGGGAAAACTATTGAGACAACAATGACTACACATATAAATGTGATTTAAAGATCCAGTAAATGAGCCTTTAATAACTCCAAGAACCATATATAATTATCCATATCTTCATCCCCAACAACAACAAATGGTACTAAAAGGATACACACATGAGGTATGTTATAAAAGGATCAATTTTCGTTAGTAATTAACACTAATTTTTGCAAGTGAACAACAACTAATTCCTGCAAGTAATTAACACGTATTTTTACAAGTATAAGACAACTAATATTCCCAAGTGAAAACATGTATCTTTCATAAGTGAAAACAACGTTGTTTCGTAAGTGAAAATAATGTTTTTTTGTAAGTAATAAAATCGTTTGGTTTTTCAAGTAAAAAATAAATAATTTAATACAGTATATAAATGTAATTTTTTTTTACTATTATTACTAAGCATGAAACTAGTTTCATATTGTCTTACCATACCGATATCCAACTGAACTTTACCGATTTTTACCGAATATTTTGTACGATGATAAATTTTAAATTACCGTACGATACAATTTTTTTTCTAGTCTAGCTTTGGTATTCAATATAAATTTCACCGTAATATCGTATCAAATCAAAATTTTAAATAAAAAAAATATATAATTTACATTTATATACATGTAACATGTTAATTCTTTTTTAATATGCTACTATTCTCTACATAATGGTTTTACATTGAAATAAAATTTATATACAAAATTATGGTATTTCTCGTAACAATCATTTGGAGAAAACAAAATTTGTATCAACAAATTTGTATCAAATTATAATTTAATTCTACACTTATTGAGAATGTATAAAATTTATTTTCACATATTATATCGAAGATATATGAGTCTAATTTCTAATAAAAATATCATATTAAATGTAGATAAAGTTATTGTATTTCTCGTAACACTCATCGAAGTTGTCAAAAACTTATAATGTATTACATCAACAAATTTTATATCAAATTCGAATGTAATTTTGTACTGATTACGAAAGTTAAAAATTTAATTTTATACATATAATTGAGAAGATCTACGAATCTAGTTTCTAATGAAATAAAATATCATAGTAAAATTTCTGCATAAAATTATCGTATTTCTCGTAGCAGTTATCATAGTTATAAAAACTCAATTTGTATCAAGAAATTATTAATCAAATTAAAATGTAATTCTGTAATGATTAAAAAATATTTTTATTTTTATTTCATACATGGTTCCAAAAATATACCTCTAGTTTTTCAAACCGAAAATTTATCATATTAAAATTAAATAAAAATTAGACACTTATTTTATCAAATTTATAATATGATTATACACTTATTTGAAGTGTTTAAATTTAACTCCATGTATATTTGTGAATATTTATGAGTCAAGTTTCTAATATAAAAAATATATAATATTAAAATAACAAGTTTAGATAAAGTGATGACATTTCTCATAATAGTTGTTGAAGCTATCAAACACCGATTTTGTATCAAAAATTTTAAATCAAATTAAAATAAACATTTACTACTTAAATTCTAAAAAAAACTTCAAAAACTTGTCTTAATGTCATATGTTTTGATATATTTGATATTTCTTGTTTATTTAACTAGTTTTAAGATTAAGAAAGCTATTCCAAAAAGAAATCGTTTGCTTTGAATTTATCTTCTCTTTTTTAGTTTTATTTTATTCTATGGCAATAAAATGTACTTAACCATACTGAACCGAATATTTTGGTATACCAAAATTTTGGGAAGTGACGGTGCTTGATTTCGTAATACTGAGCAATTGGTAATGGTAATGTTTTAAAAGGATTTTGTAGGGCAATCGTACAAAACCATCCATATATGTTACCATCTTTTGTTATAGCAAAAAGTAAAACCCCTATCTATTTGTCGGTAAAAAAAATTATTCTATAAAAATCATAGAACGACAAAAGTGGAAACTTTATAGACAAGCTCTCTAAGCTAAGAAACAATGTTTAAATAAATATAATGTTTATCCTACTATAGCAAAAACATAATTGTGATATCAAAAGTCTTTAATGCCTTTGAGTACCCTTCTAGCATGATGAAATAAATATGACTATCTTCGTAAACTTACCTTTTGAGTGTTCTCTAGATCTAGTCATGTAAGACGATAAAAAATATCTAAACCATAGTCATATTTAACAATTGTTTACACGTTTTTTTGCAGTAACATCGTTTCTTGATCTAATACGATCATATATTTCATTCGCTATCAAATTCAATGACCAATGATTTTTATTTTATGTAATAAAACTAAGATAACATTTATGATTATCCAAATATTTTTTAACAACTGTATCCACTCGAACTATTGATTGGCGGAAAGAGTCTTCATGGGCATTCTTTGGTTATTTTCATCCAACAATAAACACTTATTTTTTATCTCATGTTATTAACAAATTTATAACAAAAAATCATGTTTTACAACAAAACCAGAAAAATTAAACCGCAACGAAGTAACACTTGTTTCAAAAACATTTCATACACCTTGAATCCCTTCAACCTAACTACTACTAGCAAGTTGTTTGACCTTTTACGTGATCAACCGATGAAACTATTAATTTAAAATCATGATCATTACATAAAAATTAATTCTTAAAAACACCATAAACATAACTAAATCTAAAAGAACCTTTAACCAATTAATCATACTTATTTGATACGAAATCAATCATACTTTTATAATTTCCAAAAAAATACATGAGTTGAAAAAGTACAAATTGGTCTATTTGTTTTAAAAGAACCGATGAATTTGAAAACATTCCACATCTACGAGAAAGTTTAAAAAACAGTCTCAGTTAAACTCTTCTCACAAGTAAAACTGTATATTTTTGCAAGTATACATCACCTTAAAAAAATCTCAAATGAAATTATGCTATTTTTTACAAGTAAAACTAGTACCGCAAATGATAGTCTTTGCAAGTAAATTGCACTAATATTCGCAAATATAAAAATATTATATTTTTTTCACAGGTAAATTTATTTTATTTCACATGTATAATAAAATGTCGTTTTTGTTAATAATAATGCATTCTAGTGAATTGTTAGTTAACTCTCTCATTTTTTTTTAAAGAGATAATTTTTTGGTTTTAGAACATTTTACATATATTATAGTCACCGTGATTTCTTTAACCATGATAGCTTTGTTACTAGTTAGAGTAGATGAACTACTCATGGTTACAGCTTAGTTACAGCTAACCTCCATAGCAAGAGTCTTTCTAAATAATCCACATTTTATTATTCAAGATGGCAATTATTAAATGAATCAAAGATTTAAAAAAAAGATTAAATATGTTTTCAGCAATTATACACTTATGTAGCGAAGACTGCGAACATATTGGTTTCTTTTCTAGGTATCGGAATTGGGTCAAACAGGTACTCAAATCGAAGATTTCGACGAGTCCATCAGATTTAAAAATGTGACTATGTCACAAAGTTTGATACCCAGATTCGACCTGTAGAGTCTTCCAAAACCAGTTTTAATATTTTAGTGTTATTTTATTTATTTATTTTATTTTAAAACATTTATGTAATTTTTCTTATTTGGAATTAGGGTTTTGGGTTATGCTATATAAAGTATTTTATACCCTATTGAATTTTAAGAATTATTATTTTGAGTCTCTTTATTTCTCTAACCTAGGGTTTTATCGTTTATCGTTGGCTGACTGTTTCTTCTATTTCCGCTTCGCTACCATACACCCATCTAAGATCGGTAAGTCTATGTTTTTATTTCTTACCAATGATTTCAACTTTTTTAATATATTTTGTAACCAACGTTATTTTACAAACAACTCTGCCTCATTTTCTAAAAGGTTTATTATGTTCACATTATTCTGGTATAAAATATTTATAGTTTCACCCTTGTAAATGGATGAAACGAAAACCACTTTGAAATTGATCGACTTTAGACACTTCTGCTAGTACAAAAAAATCCAGCATTTATTATAAAAGAATAAGTATACATAAAATAAATATTGGTACAGACCGCTCACCAAACTCGTATGTAGAGCACTAAAACACCTTGGTCACAAAACTCAAAACATAAAACCAGAGCAAACACTAAAACAACTACCACTAGAATGATGTATAGTTGAGTCACAATGGGTGGACATGCTTGGTTTCGTCCAAAAAGAGGCATCCAAACACATCATTGAAGAAGTCGCGTCCTTTAATAACTTCTCCCCCTCCATTTACAGCTTCCATGTCATACTTGCACGCTCTTGCGCAATCGGGACAGTAAGTAACCTACATTCACAGTTGATTATCAACGATTACAGGAGGTTTGACCATCCAATCACTCTTTCTGTATCAAAGCTAATAGCCCAATAAGCTCCATGGTACTAAACGGTATTAATTCAAAACAAATGTGGCGATAGATACGAACCTCCAATATTTTTGGCTGGAACAAACTATCCAGCATTACATCTACACCATACATGGCCCTACATTTTGGATTATGCATCTCTGGATGGACTACTGCAGCTGACTCAAAGACAGACCGGATCATTTTTGTCACTCTTTCATGAATGTCCACCCATTTAACTGCATAAACCAGAGGAATGCCATTAAGTGTCATTGCAAGAATACTACTTGTACGTTTGTTAGCTGGAAACTCTATTTGTAATCATAGCATTTAGGATTAACAAGTTGGGTCAGATCAGATACCCTGATGTTCCTGTTCGAACTCTCTTACGAACTCTGGTGTCTGCTTGTGATTCAATTTCCGACCATAGTTCTGAAAAAATGTAAATTATGCATAAATATATAGAATAATAACCCCAATGAAACAGATGCTTCAAGTTAATTTTGCAACTTAAAAATCAAAAGTTGCATTCGGCAAATGATTTATGTATTAGTTGAACTAAACAAGTCTTGAGTCACAATGGGAGATCATGAGCTTACCATAACCGTAAAGTGAGTTTCGTATTCGAAAAAACTGTGCTTATCCAGTGAATATGGGTTGTTTGACAGCCTAACCTGCAATTGATGATGTATTACCAGAGATATGAAGAACCAATCATATTTGTGAGCTTAGCTAAACAGAAAACTGTGCATACCCAGAAAACATCTGTAATGAATATTTCAAGAGGATGAATACTTCGAACCAGTACTATGTACCGGAGATCAAACTTCTTCCCTTTGAACAAAACCGGATGCTCAATGTACTTCTGGCATATTTTTGGACCAGTTTCCATTAGACGGATAATTGCAGATAAATTGTCGGTTATAGATGTATCAATAGTCCGTGCCATATTCCATGGTTTCAAGATCCAGAGATTATTCATCCCATCTCGTTGGCGAACATAATAGTCACCAATAAGCTGAGATAAGTGTGTTTCAAGATTATAAGTAGGTTGCAACCATTCTGGAGACCCCTGTGCCTGTCGATAGTAAAATATCTAGAGTTAATTCCATATAAACTTAGCTGTATCATACGAGGCAGATACAACAATTATGGTATATAAAGCACACAGATGATGATCACAACAGACCATCAACAAAAATGACTCATCCTAGAGGTTTATCATTCCTTAACTTTACCTTCTGAATCGTCTCTGCTAGATGATGTTTCATGACGATGCATGCCTCAAAAGGAAATTGATTTATGAATTGGTCATCTGTTATCCCCACAGCTTTTTTCGTCTCTTCATCCACCTGCGTGCCTGTCCATATGATATCTGCTTCCTTTGGCTCAGTTGCTACAAGCATTTAGCCAGATGGAAGTGAAGAAATATAAGTCAGAAAACCAGAAGATCAAATGGATTTAAAAGATGCTTAAATCAAAAGCATTTTATCTAGGCGATGGCACCTGTAACTCAAATAGAACACAGACAATAGGAACCTTTTTCACACAACCTGGCCTAAAAAGGAGATCAGCAAAAGGGAAAATTACATACTGATTGCAAATTCAGGTCTTGTCAAGAATTCTTCAACTTGTGGAATATCAGTGTAAACACGAAGAGCACGAGCATCACCATGGCATAGACTTCCCGTATTAGGAGAATCCATGGGCTGAGAACTTGAATGTTTCTTTTGCAGACTCCGTTGCCATTTCTCAAATTCCTGATAATTGATCAAATAAGTATTAAAACTAGAAGTTAAAATAAGTATAAAAAAATTTACGACTGGCATTACGTGAATAAAATAGTTCTGCGGAGTATGGAACCAGGCTGTAAGTCTAGCAGATCGTTGTTTGTCCTCTCCAATACCATATAGATAATCACGGGTGGCCTCTTCACCATTCTGAACATTCTGTATCGGCCATAGTATGGAGTAGCTGAGAAAAAATACATTTTTGATTGCAAAGACTATCGTTACATCCTTTAAGCCGCAGATCATATTCAGAAGCATGTATATGATGAAATAGAGTATATTATAGCTGATTTTTTTCTAAATTCTTATCAGGAAGTTAGCTTAAACTAATCCAGAGAACAGTAGAAAAAAAAAAGATAGTTTGAACATCACCTCACAGCTGATTCAAGCCTTCCGTTAGGCATGAATAGAAAAGGAGCAACTTTGAAGTTTGGAGCATCACTGTGCCGCAAACCTGAACCCAGCTCATCCATCACATACCTAAAAAATTAAGTGCACTGTCTCTTATTAGCATTACACTCCAGATAAGTACGTACAAACTGATGAACTTATCATGTATTACATAAACCAGATCCGATAATTCTCATTGGCTGAAGCAAATCCAACAGAAGCAGCAATGTCATCACCAGCTTGGTACTTTATATAATATATCTCAGATTTCAAAGTTCCAACTAATTTTTTATTTCAAACAGAAAAAATTATGTGAGAACTAAGAGGAGGCACAAGCAATATCTATTTCTGCCACTCTTTCCATAGAATATATACATCCAGAATCTTATACTTCTTAAAAGAAATCGATAAGCATCAACATCACCACTTCTAATTTTTAGAGAGTTTCTTCTTGACTGTGAATTGTCATTTAGCACTATAAACTAAGTTACAGATCATGATACCATATCCTCTGTTGTGATAAGGAAGATGCAACAATAGGTGAGCTAAGATTTAACTGTTCTGTCTCTACTAGTGCTACTGGAACAAACAAACAATATATTTTAGCTTTTAAAATAACAGTTGAACCAAGAAATGCATACCAAACAGATGTTTCATCAATCTTTTCTTCATCAGCAAGTCTATATGTCATGACATATAACCACATTGCATTAAGAACACGATCAGAAAGGGTATCATCAGGAGTCCACACTGGAAGACGTGGTTGGAGAAGTGAATCAATCACATGCTGCTTTGTTTCTAAGATCTTAGCCGCATCAACACCATTTAATGAAGAAAGTTTGGGAAGAGATTCAAGAATTTCTGTAGCACTTTCTCCTAGAGGACCAGGTATATCCACCTACAGAGTATGGGAAATCAAAATTGCTATATTATACTTGCCTAACAGCCTCTTCTCTAGGAAACAAAAACTAATTCGAAACCGGAAAAAGAAAGAGTTATTTCCAATAAGATACCTCTAATGAACACAAGGAAGGGAATTCCTTTAAGACTTCAAACAGTTCCCCTGTTGAATTGTCTGCCAACGGATTTCCTCGGATATTCAAATGCGATAAAAGTGGCATCTCAACAGGAGTTAATGCCTGATAAACAATACAGTAATCAGAGCTGTAATTTGTATAATTCTGATGAACCACATCAGCAAAATGGGAAATTATCTCAACGCCACAAGCCTGATTTTAGGCTTTGGCGACAGAAGCAAGCTCGGATAAGCTATACTTCCGTAAAAAGATAAAAACAAAAATTAGCTGTAGAGAAAAGACCTTATTGACCAATTTAGAAATACGTCGATTTGAAAGGTCAAGTTGGGTAACATTATGAAGTGAACAGTCCTGGTTCCCAGAGTCTGGATTAGACGCCCCATATATATCTGCACAAAAGCCCAATGCCCATGCACCGAAGTTGTGACTGAAAGATGAATTATAGATTTCCAGTTCTGGACATCCTTGAAGAATTGCATCTGACATTCCACCGTCACTGAAAAGAAGATAAATAAGTTATCAGAGCTGATAAAATATTGGTCGGTGTTTTTGAAATTTAATAGCAAACTTACCATTTCTGTAGAACTGGATTGTTATTTAGCCAGAGACCCTTTAGGTTCTTAAATTTGGTTACTTCCCGTACCACGACTTCCTCATTCTCAAGCATGTTCCCGCAAAGACTAAGTGCAACTAAATCCTATTCCAGAAGGAGCAACAAACACATATATTTAGAAACAAACAGTAATCACATGCTACCACTTTTCATTAAATATAAACATAATTAAAATCAGAAGCTATATACGAAGTTGGTATACTAAACAGCCAAGTAGACTCACCGGGAATCGACTAGACAAATCGAGAGCGACGAGTTGATCATCATCTATGCCAAGATCCTCCAGCTCTAACCATCGAAGTGTGGCATGACCTCTTTCCTTCGAAATAGATACCTCGTTCGCAAGTATCTGATCAATACTTGGCATCTCATGACCATTAGACTCTGTCTCTTCAGCATCTGAGTTCAAATCAATGTCTACACACATCAAAGAAGCCATCCTCTGAGCCAATCCCGGAACTTCTTGCAGCTACACCCCCTCAGATAAAAAAACCCAAACTTTCAGTAAAAAAGATATAGACAGCATTAGCAGCATCAAAGCTTAAACAAGATCAACGAAGCTAGCTAGCATAGCCATTAAATTTCACGGTTCCGAAGCTCAAGTATCAACAGATATAAACAAAGAATAAATTCAAAAAGAAAAAGAGTAGATCAAATGACATTGTATAAACTATAATTTGACAGACCTGCTTACAGGCATCGGATAGTCGAAAAGTCCAGGCGTGATCGACGAGAAAGACGTCCGACTCTTTTGGTAAGGAGGCCGATGTAAGTACGAGTCGTCTTTGGCGACCTTCCTTGCATGATTCGATCTGGAAATGGTTTCCTCCATCAAAAGTTTCCGATTTTAGCTTGTCGAAAAGGAGACGGTGAAGTGGCTGTGGTATGCCCGACGCCGCCAGTAAGAGGCCGTGAACTTTAACGAAGTCGTCGTAGCTCTCGATTCTCGACATTTTTAATTTTGGGTGTGTATGTGTTTGGGTTGCTCGCAGGTGACAAGCTTTTGGCGAGGGTTTTGGGAGGGGTTTTGGTATGTCAAAAACAGCTAAAAATAACGTACAATCCCTTGGATTTGATGTTTGTTTCAAATTAGTTTTTATTAATGTTTTGGTTAAAATGGGCTAAAAAATGTAAATCATTCCTAAAATTTAAGTATTTTTGGACTTTTATCATTTTGTTCTTGAACCTCTTTGTTCCCCCGCCGGTTGAGACCTTCTCAACCGGCTGGGGAACTCCCCGGCGATTGGAACTTTCTCATCCGTCGGGTGAGACCCTCTCACCCGTCGGGCCACCTATGTTCACCCGGTGGAGAACTTCCCCGCTTGCTCAACCGGTGGAGATTAAAGAGTATTTTCGGTAAACCCTAAAATTGGTCAAAAATTTGGGGGTGGTTACATTTCTTGGCCCTAATTTAACCAAAATCTTCTATTAATAACCCACGTTTTGAAACTTTGCATGTTTTTATTGTTTAAGAAAGTTATGTATTTGCATGTTTTTATTGTTTAAGAAAGTTATGTAGTCGCGTGGTCGTTGAATAGTAGATTTTTCATCTTATATTTAGTCATTAATTTTTTACCAATAACTTTTTTTTCACCGACTATATTATTAAAGCATATTGGCAGTACATACTCATTCACAACCCTTTCATAATCCTTTAGGCATTTTGCGAAATATTTTGATGCCTTGTCATTTTCCTTCTTATAAGCTGCGATGAGCTTATCCTTAATGGTGTTTTGCATGACATAAAGATATATTTCCTCCTAACAGCACTTGTCAGTAAGCATAATACAGTCCTCAACAATAACCAATTTTCCATAGATAGCGTTGGCTTATTTTTTAAGCGTATAAAATTTTTGCTCAAGTTCCTCGAATCGTAACTTTGCCTGTGAAGCTTTCTTTTTTGTAAAAATTCTTCTGATCTTTTAAATATTTCATATTTTTCCAAATAATAAGCGAGGATTGAAGCAACTTTACAAATTCGAAGAGATAAATCGTCCCTAACACGTATCTCGAATGAACTAGATAAAGAACCAGCTTCGAAAGAATGGTTGAAGTATCGGTCTTTTGAGCAGTATTGTCTTCATGATCCTGAATGAACAGGTCATTAAGGCTGGGAGGAATCGGACTCGATGAGTATCTTCTCTGGCAAAGACTTAGTGAGCTCACCAACCTTATTTTCTGGGGAAGCAACCGCCTCCGAAATCTCTGCGTTTTCTTGAAGGACGTCTTTTAACTTTGGTTGATATTTATTTTTGGGAAGATTTTGTGTGGGGAGTTTTTTAGATTCTTCAGGCTTAAAAGTTTTTACTTCATTTACCTGAGTATTAGCATCATGAGCTTTTTCACCAGAGAGTTCACAGACCTTTTCCTCTTCCGAAGACTCACCTGATTCCTTATCCCGATGGTTCTTGGCTCTAGCCCTTAAATGGAGATAGACCAATATATCTCGAGCCTCTAATCGGTCTAAAACTTATTGTTTTATGAGAGAAATCAAGAGTTCTTCTAAAGAAAATCGTTCTGAAGGGTTGGCTCTCCATAACCAACTTTTGATAAAAATAGTTGGTGTGAAACATATATGAAATCTGTTACACCCACGCCAAGAAAGTAGACACAAAAAAATCGAAGAAAAATAATAATTAAAAACATACCTTTGTTTGTCAATTTGAAGGATAATTTACGAGGGTTCTCAATTGACCCTCAAATCATGTCTCTAAAAAACCAGAGATAAAACGAAATCGTTGCTTTCAGTTTTTGTCCACTTCGAGCAGATCCTTAATAATCTTTTGGTTACGACCAAAGGTTAAGGAATAGAAGGGAAATTACAATTTATTGGCTAAACCAGAGAGACTAACCAGTTGTTCCAAAGAAAAGTATGTCCCTAAAATTTAGGAGGTCATAATACAAACCATGAGAGCGAACCACATATTGGGTCTAGTTTGGGTTGGGAAAAGATCAACCATAACAAAGTATTAAACGAAGAATTGATCTAAGGGGAATCGCAGCCCCAAATTCATTATCTTTGTGTATACAATCAATTCATGATCCTTAACTGATACATGTGTCTCCCCATCAGTTGGAAAACAAATAAAGATAGTAGAAGGAATGCCTCATCGAGCTCTTAGATTCGCCTCATTAGTTATATCATAGTATTTATATTGAACATTGTGCATGGCTAAAATGTGCTTGTTTTTTACCGCCCGAGTATTTTTCATAACTAAAGCATCAATGTGAGGTGGAAACATAACATTTTCTTTTGACTTTGCTTTTTTCTTTGGAGAGGAATTCCCCTTGTCAATTTGAATATTATAAGCACTTAGCTCATTCTCTTTCACAATTTGAGGAGTAGCAGTAGTTGTCTATTTTTCCTCTACAATTTGAAAAATAACAGCAGTTGGCTATTTCTCTTCATTAATTTGAAGATTAGTAGTAGTTGGCACTTTTGCCTTGACAATTGGTACTAACACTCCCTCGATGACAATAACATCAGCTTGAGCATTAAGTGTTGACTCTTCTTCGTCAAAGGCTAAAGCCAAAACTTTCTCAATATCACTATCGTTGGATTTAGCAACGTGACTTTAAGGAGAAAAGACGTTATACTCTATCTCTTGGATAGGTTCGAGGGACCGTTTTGTCATAGAAGCTACATCATCCTTTGTTAATTTTCGAGGGGGTGCTTCAAGTGTTGGTTGAGGAGTCCCACGAGGTGTAGAAGATGGAGTGGCATGTAATTCTAAAGAAGAACCTTTGGAACGTTTACTCTATCTGGAATGATTACTTTATTTTTCAGATTTATGGTGGCTTTTTATTTTCAATGAAGAACCTTTGGAGCGTTTATTTTTACCCATCATTTTGTAGTTACCCTCGTCGGTTTATGGGTAAGCTTGATTGAGGGGTTGATAAGAGATATCTGAGGGGATCATTACACTAGAAAACCCTCGGTTGGAGGCTAAATATCGTAATATGTAATAACAAGTGGTTGAGGCTCAAGATCGATGTACTATTCAGTTGTTTGTCTCTCCTCAACCTTTTGGCTAATAAATAACCTATATAAGATGCAAAAATGCTTGAGCATAAATTACATTTCTCACTCTAAAAAATGCTTCTCATAAAATGTATCTCTCTATAAACTTTGGAAGAAGATTGATGAAAAGCCATGAGAATTTATATGAGAATAATGAGATTTAGCAAGACTTAAAGCCCATAGACAAAGGGGTCTGTTTTCCTAGGGGCAAAGTGTCCAAAGTAGAGATATTAAGTGCCTAGGAAATGAGTGTGTCGCTCCAAGAATAATTTGTATTAGAATAGAAGATACGTAGATGAGATGTTAATTGACACCTGACATGGGAGACAACAGTTCCATTGGTGGTGTCAATAATTATGACATTACTAGTAAATAACTTTTTGGGAGAAACGGTTGATATGGGAACTTAGAAGTAAATAAAAACTGACGGTGTTTCTTCAATTTAATACCCTCAAAAAATTCGATGAAGACTAGCCATAATTCGAGGACTTAATCCTTAAATAAAATGGAACTCTTTGATTTTGAGGATTGATTCGAGGAAGAATTCCTTGATTAAGATGTTTTGCCAATAAAGATTGATCAAAATTCGAGGATGAATTCTTTGCACAAGAAAAGCGATTGACAAAATTTAATGAATGATTTTATACATGAAATATTGATAACAATGAAAGTGTTAAGTAATCCAAAAATTCGCAAGATAACAGTTCTTGTTCGAGCATTTTCACAAGAACCGAGGGGCAACTGATACGGGGAAAATATGCAAATAGAAGATACTCATAAATTAAAGGTGTAGATCTTAGGAGTAATTGACAACTATGTAATATGAAATAACTATTTTGTAATAAATAAAAAACTTAAAGAATGGACCACAATTAGTAATTTGTTTAGGCATGTGAGACCTAATAAATGTACTATTAAAGCACACCACATCTTTTGAGGAAAGTTGATTGAGAAATGATTAGCGAATTACTACTTGTGACTTTCTCTCTCGATTGTGGAACTTTTTTCTCTAAAATATCTCTGATTATTGATATTGGTCCTCCAAACATTGTTTTACTCCCAAATCCTCTCTAAAGTATTCATGGAACGATCGGGTACGTCAAAGCTCATACTATTCTTGATGTGCGTGAGGCAATAAATGTGTTTAATCAGATTAACCGTGTGCGACCTTTCGACGACAATGAAACCGAGATTCGGAGTTTTGCACAACAAGTTATGAAATCACTGCTCATTGGTTTTTTGTTTTGTTATGTATTTTGATGGTTTGTTTGATGTGAGAGGAATAAGAAGACATTGTTGTGTTCTTATTTTTCTAAGTATGGATGTTGTTATTTTTCTAAGTACGAAACTATTATGTATTTTATATTGCATGTTGCTTTTTACTATTGGATGTTATTGTTTCTGAATCAATTATATATATTGAATGTTATATTCTATGGTGTTGTTTTGTGGATGTTATGTTATGATTTAGGTTTGCCACAAAAATGTGTGATGGTAAAAGAAAACTAGGCAATATTTTAAACTTTCTTTAGTATACCAGCGTTATGGACATTGTATACCGATGAGATATAAATTTCATACCGGTATGGAAAATCAAGCAAAAGTAAACAGCCAAATCAACATGCTTATTCTTTGGCATAAAACTTGTCAAGTTGGACTAAAAAGTAAATTCAAAATTAAAAATAAATTAACATGCTTGTTTTTAAGTAGACTTTTACTAGAGCCAAATCCAATTTTCGAATTAATTTACTTTTACTTGTCAAGTTTTGGCAATACTGTACTTTTTCTTGTTCTTTTAATGTACTAAAAAGAAAATTATGTAGTAGGATAATAAAGTCATTCCTTTCCATCTAAAATATGAACATGCTTGGTTTATAAACAAACATTCTCAGTCTCAAATACACACTTCTAAACAGCTAAATCAACAATTAATGTATATGTATATCAATTCATAGATTATAATTTCAATCTGAAATACTGATTTATTGCATTTACTTAAAATCTTTTAAACACTTAAAAGTATTTTAGTTGATTAAAATGGGTTTGACTACAATTGCATGCGAGTTACTAACAACAGCCTGGAAAAAAATTACTGCTTGCAAAATCAAAAAAATGCAGGAACAAATATTTATTTGCCTACAATCTTTTATCCAACAGCAACTCCGAACAACACACTAGTATTCTATTTTTTTAAATGCTTTCGAATATCGATTTCAAGCTTTTTTAACTCTTTAGATATACTATTAAAAGATAAAATTGGATATATATTAATCAAAACTTTTATGTATATAATAAGGGATTAGACAATCCAAAATGTGGATCAAAGTTCTCCCATTTGCAGTGCATGTACAGCTTTGCAAACATGTTTATGATTTTCTGTATCAGTTCAATCTTTATTTCAAAAACAGATAATTATTTAGAGATTTTTGGATAAACTTTGAAGTATTGTTTTAACAAATTCAGATTGAAATTATTTTGGTGGTTCTTCAAAATTTTCAACCTGATAAAATCAGAGCGATTCTTTTAAACAATAGAATTGATTTTTTTTATTGTTGTTGTCATCGATTTTAAGAGAACCATACTTCTTTATTCAACCAAAATACTGAAACTGTAAAACAGTTTTATGTCCAAAAAATGGTTATAATTTCAAATGATAAAACAAGCCAAACAAATTCAAATTAAAATGAAATTTTCAAATTCGAAATTTAAATGAAATTCAGAATAGCCTTATCATTTAAAATAAAATTTAACCTCAGTCAGGCTCCGCCCTTTGGACCCACTGATCATAATATATTCTAAAAAGCGTGTACTCCACACTCTCCGACGTGTTTGATAATATATTATGACTACATTGGTCGATTAGTCAATCCAATTACACTAAAATATCCAACGGAAAATATTTATAAGTTTCTTGGTTTGAAGATAATGGATTCTATTAAGAAACATAAACTTTATGAGATTGAGTTGGACCTCGTTGACAACAGACTCGAACAAATGATACCAGATGTTAAAGCCCTATAAATAGATATGAAATGATATAACTTATCTTAAAGTGTTGTGTTATTCTTTCTTTTCTTTTTTGTTTAATATAGTTGCTTATGATGTTTCCGAATTTCAAGTACGACATGTTTATCAAGTTAAGTATGATGTTTTCAAATTGTTAGAACAATAATCGAAACAGTAACAGTGGAAAAAAACTAAAAAAAACTTTACGTGGAATACTGGTACACCTTACTAGAACCGCTAGTATGTTGTTGTCGTATATTCAGTGCCAAATTTCAAATGGGCATCGACAATGTATGGTGTGGATAGTTATCGCCTGAGGGTAGACTTGTAATTTGGTTGGTGTTTAATAGTAGTATGTGGGTGTTGTGTATTTAGTGTAGAGAGTAGAGAGATAATTAAGCTGGCTGGTAGCAGTTAATTCTCATTCCCCACACTTAATGCAGGTGGTTGGGTATTTATAGCCTCATGTTTGGGCCCTTATGGGCTTTCGGGTAATGTTAAATGGACTCGAGTCATGTTCAAAGACCCATGAGCTCTTAAGTAGGAGAGCAAGTAGCTTAGTCAAGTAGTGTTTAGGTTTTTTAGTACTTTTGTCATAGTTCGAACAGTCCTTTGGGCTAAGTGTTCGAAGTGATCTGTCCGGTCTGGAGAGCTTGGACCGATCTGTCCTTGTCCGGGGAGCATGCAGGATTCAGACTCATCAGGGAGCCCCTTTTTTAGGTGTTTGAGCAAATACTTTTGTCAAAGACCTAAAAAAACAGTCCGACATCGGGGTAGCTTTAATCCGGACAGGTCTGTCGATTTGGGTTATGGGTTTATCCGGACTGATAAAGCTTCACGAATTCAAAACGGTTTTTGCCAGAGTTCGTGGGACACGTGTCGCTCTCTGATTGGTTGCTTCAGCCGTTTTTTCACCTTGAATTTCGGACCCACCTTCTTCGAAAAGCAACCTCTTAATTAAAGGTGATGACATCAGCGTCATCTTTAATCATCACCAATCTTTTCGAATTCTCCTAGGAATCAACTTCTTTTTTTTCAAATTTACTATAAATACAAACTCACTTTCTACTGTTTTACCATCTCTTTCACATTTACTCTGCAAAATTTTCCAAAGCTCTCTCTCTCTAAAGCAAACACTTTGTTCGATAGTTTATGTTTACAGCGAGGAACGCTTTGGTCAAAGACGGGTGGCTCAACCTTTCTGAGTTAGAGAAGGCTCAAAAAGTCGAAAGAGAAAGACGAATTGCGGCAGGGTTACCCACTTCGCCTGCCGATAGACCAATCACCTCTGCCACAGAGTCAGATCGAGGCTCTTCTTCTTCTTCTAAAGGCACTAAGCCTAGAAAACTATTCCAAACCAACCTCTCCCCATCATTTCTGGTTCCTCAATTCAGGAATCGGAGCCTACTGTCGAGCCAGGAGTAACAGCTACTAGCCTCAAAAAACCCTCACCCTTCATAGCTATGGGGTCGGATACGGAGCACTCCCCTGAAAAGCTAGTCGATAGAAGGAAAGGCCGGTTAGTTAGAGGCCAAGGGTCTAAAAACACTCCCTCAAAGTCGGGGGAAAAAGATAGCAGCACCGGGTCAGAGGTGCCTATTAGAGCCCCCAGGGAAAGGTTGTCCGGTCCGGAGGGCACCAGTTCAAGTCTCTCAAGAGAAGCACCCGCTCCGGATACTCTACCGGAGGCCAGAAACCAACAGAATACAGAAGCCCAACAGTCCGAAGACAAGGTTGAGTCGAGTTTGAACCCTCCCCCCACTACTGCTGCTGAAATCCCTTCAACAATTATGGAGGAAGTTATGGAGGACTATGTTGAAGAGGCTCCATTTGAGTCTGAGCCCTCCGGTTAGACTAGTAGTGCAATAGTTGCCAAGAAGGACAAAGGCAAAGAAAAACTGTATTTGAGGCATACGGATCTGTCGGAGAGCCTCGAGGGAAGAGTGGGGCCTTGTTTTCACAAGGTCAGCGTTAATTATCTCCTCGCCCTGCAGAAAATCAACTACGCATTCATCCACACAGCTGAGCTGGGCCGGATGCGTACAAAATGGGGAATACCGGAGAATGTGAAGATCATGATCCCCATACACCCGGAGACTCCTATGGACTGCAAACTGAGCGAAGTGGTCATGTTCACGGAGCTATTCAACTGGGGACTCAGATTCCCTTTAGACCCAGAGATTGTCAGATACTTCCATCTGATAAAACTCTGTCCGAGCCAGCTGAGCCCCAACACCTGGTATACCCTCATGGCCTGCATCATGGCCTCGAGGCTCTCCGGGATTCCTCTGCCAATGAAGGAGTTTGCTGCTGTGACCAGCCTGTGCAGAAATCCCAAGATCCCCTTCTACCATTTCAATATGGGGGATGACTTCAAGGCTGTTGATGATTTGCTGAAGGCGGAGAGGAATTGGAGGACCCAGTTCCTATTCGTTAGTGGTGCTTGGGAGAACGGTAAGAAGATCAAATCCGGAGTGAACCCAAGCCTCCTCAAAAGTAGGTGGAGGAGTGACCGTAAGTCTTCCACTTTATACTTTCGTTTCTTTCTTTCTTTTCTAACGTAGTTCGAACTAATGGGTCTCACTTTTACCTTGGCGGTACTGCCCAAGGAGTTCAGTGACTATCAGAAAGCCGGGCAGGCTACTTGCTCCAAGATCAACGCTTGGACTGCTGAGAAATGGGGGAACCGATTCCACGCTGCTTTTACCAGTGGAAACTTGGCAAGGTCTCACTTGTGGAACACCATAGGTCGGAGAGACTTGACTTGGGAGGAGCTCACCACTCAGCCTCCTCTGGACGTTGTGCTTAAGAGGACTCATGAACCAGATGGGATACTCTTCCTGCCAGGCCGGGCCAAAGCCCCGAGCAAAATGAAAAGTAAGAAGAAGAAGGGCAAGAAGGTGGTGGGTGGTGCTAACCCTGCTGATACAGAGAAGGATGCTCCAACAGACCCGGAGGGGCCAGCCCAGAGTCAAATTGATGCTGCTCTCCTGGAAGTGGTGGAGCAAGAGACTGAAAAACAAGAAGCGAACCTTCCAAAACCTCCAAAGTCTTTCAAGAGGAATCGTAAACAAGGAAGCGAAGGCACAGACCGGGAGACCAAGAAGAAGAAAACTTCTAAGGGAGACGAGCTTTCTCTCCGGGCTCTGGAGCCTTCTTTCCAAGCTGATTCAACGCATGTCGAGGAGATTCCGGGTGACTTTCATACCGATGAGGTTGAGGGGGGAGATATCAACATCGATGGAGTATATATCACCGGTCTTGGTGAGCTTGATGAATACTTCCACAATCTTCCCAGAGATGACTTTGCCGGGCCTTACCTTCCTCCAAGCACCTCCAACACGGTCACTTTTAATGGTAAGACTTTTAGCGTTTCTAGTGAAAGGGATCCCATAGCCCACTCTTTGTTAAGCAACGTTCAGACTGTACTTGTGTTGGAGAAACAAGTCCGAAACCAGGCTGATATCATCAAAGATCTCAAGTCTGACAAAGAGAGGTTGTCCGATGACCTTCGCACTACCACTTCCAATGCTGACATTTTAAAGAAGGAAACCGAGGAGTTGAAGAGAAAGCAAGAGGCAAGCACCACAAAAGTCTCCACTTTAGAGGACACCATTAGAGATCTCCAGGAGAAGCTGTCCGGTCTGGAGAAAGACCTTACCACCTCAAAGGGAGAATCCAAAGCTAAGGATCAAATCATCACCAACCTAACCAATAACCAAATTGCTCTTGAGAATACAGTGTCTAAGGCTGCCGAGGAGAAAGCGACTCTACTAAAGGAGCAGGAGGCCAAGATTCAAGCCAAGATTGATGCTTATGCCAATAATGTGATCGACACTCAAGAGGAGATGTATGCCAAGGTGAAGTCTGATATGGTCCTACTCTTCCATGAGAAGTTTGCGAAGAAGAACTTGGAGGATTTATGGCTTCATGTTGAGCCTGAAGACCTCCCGTATCATACGATGGCTGAAGGCGACAGGTATGGCTACTCTAGTGATTCCTCAGATGACGAAGAACACACCGGGGAGAAACCTGGCGAAGAGAAGAGTGATCTCAAAGGGAAGGAAAAGACAGATGAAGGTGAGCCATCTTCTAAGGCTCAGCCTTAATTCATGATTCAATTTTTTGTTTAGTTATCCAAACCAAAGTCATTGGAAGGCCAAGGCATTCTTTTTTGTAATCGTGTCCGGCAACTGACCGGATAGGTTTTATGTTCTGTTTTTTGACAATTTGAAAAGTTCTTGGAAGGCCAAGGCACTTTAAGTTATTTTAATGAATATCTTTGTTTCATACAATTTTTATCTTCTTTCATAGTCTGTTCCAATTTTGTTGGCTAGAGTTTAAATAACCTTTAGTTATTTCATAGTGAGAGTGTTTAAGTTCTTCGGCTAGAGTTTAAATAGCCCTTAGTTATTTCAATCCGGATAGTGTGACAAAGGACAAAACTTAAAACACTTGGAAAATTCTTAAGAAGGCATCAAATTTTATTCAAAATCCCGAATACCTTATTAAAACCTCCCCGTTCCACCAGGGAGGAAAGAGTATGCCCCCAAATATTTACATGGATGTTTAAACAAGTAAATATTTTACAAATGCTACTCCAAGTACATCCGGAGATGTTCGATATTCCAAGGATGAGTCAAAACTCTTCCATCTTTGTCTTCCAACCAATATGTTCCAGGTTTAATTCTTTCAACCACCATATACGGACCTTCCCAAGTTGGGGCCAGCTTTCCGAACAGCTTTTCTTTAGTGTGTAAGAAGACTTTCCTTAATACCTTGTCCCCCGGTTGTAAATCTCTTCTTTTAACTTTGGAAGCAAACCTGCTTCTCATCAAGCCCTGATAGTGTGTAACTCTAAGGTGAGCTTTAACTCGTCTTTCTTCTATCAAATCAAGTTGACCTCTAATTGCTACCTCGTTAGCATGTTCGGAGAAGTTGTGAACACGAAATGACGGGAGAGTTGCTTCTATGGGAGCTACTGCATCCATCCCATAGACCAAAGCAAAGGGTGACTCTTGTGTTGCAGCCCCAGGTGTTGTCCGGTAGGCCCACAAGACTTCTTGTAAATAACTAGGCCACTTCCCAGCAGCCCCTTCCAAATTCTTCTTTAAACCGGACAGTATAGTTCTATTAGCCACTTCAACTTGCCCATTTGCTTGTGGGTGGAAAGGCGAAGAGAAGCAATGTTGTATACCCCTTGAGGCACAGAAGCTCTCCATTTCCCTATTGTCGAACTGTGGCCCATTGTCTGTTGTTATCTTTTGTGGGACACCAAATCTGCAACAGATGTTGGATAGAATGAATTTAATAACAGCTTTTGATGTTGTCCCTGCTAGAGGGGCTGCTTCAATCCACTTCGAGAAGTAGTCTATGGCCACAATTATAGTTTTGCGCCCTCCGGACGCCACAGGGAGAGGCCCTACTAAATCCAACCCCCATCGAGCAAAAGGAATAGGCTCAGAAATTGACTCTAAAGGAATGGCCGGGACATGAATTTCATTGCTGTACCTCTGGCATGGGTCACACCTTCTTACCAATTCCTTTGCATCTTTCCATGTCTATCCTTTTTTCTTGAATATTTTTTTATCTGCTTTTGCTTCTTTCTAGTTCGACCCTCATCGCTGCTAGAGGATAAGGATTTTTCAACTCCCTTACTGTCCGAAGAGCTATCAGAAGATTCTGAGCTTGAGTCAGAACTCTCCACTGGCTTAGACCGGTGAGACTTTTTGGAGCTGGCATGAGTCTTTTTAGTGCTTACATGAGTCTTTGAAGACTCATGCTCTCTGGGGTTATCGGTGTGATGGGCAATTGACGCTTTAGACTTTTCTTTCATGCCCATCTTAGCCTTTTCAGCCCTCAGAGATTCTATTTCACCCTTTAGCCTATCACGCTCTTCGATAGTGTACTCATCGTTCTCTCCCACCACTTCGATCAGAGTTGGTGGTACTCCTGGATTGTCCGGATTCATTCAGACAGATTTTCTTAGCTGGTTTTGAATGCTTGATTCAGGCACCTTCTTCTCCCACTGTGGTTGCCAATTTGGTGTGGATAATTATCGCCTGAGGGTAGGCTTGTAATTTGGTTGGTGTTTAATAGTAGTATGTGGGTGTTGTGTATTTAGTGTAGAGAGTAAAGAGATAATTAAGCTGGCTGGTAGGAGTTAATTCTCATTCCCCACACTTAATGCAGGTGGTTGGGAATTTATACCCTCATGTTTGGGCCCTTATGGGCTTTCGGGTCATGTTAAATGGACCCGGGTCATGTTCAAAGACCCATGAGCTCTTAAGTAGGAGAGCAAGTAGCTTAGTCAAGTAGTGTTTAGGTTTTTTAGTACTTTTGTCATAGTTCGAACAGTCCTTTGGGCTAAGTGTTCAAAGTGATCTGTCCGGTCCGGAGAGCTTGGACCGATCTGTCCTTGTCCGGGGAGCATGCAGGATTCGGACTCATCAATGTACATGCAATATACCGATGATATAAATACCCTCTACCGTCGGCATGCACTATGAATTGTTTTTAAAAAAACTTGAAAATATCTATTGGATTTTGTTATTAATGAGTTAGTTTTAGTTGGATACCTCTTTTGGAGTATTAATAACATAATAACAAAAAAGATATTTCCAACCTAAATTAAAATATATGTGATTCACTAATCCAAAAATTTGAAAAAATAGTAATTAAACTAAATACTTTATAGGTTTTCTTATTTTATCAATTTAGTTAAATGATTGTGAAATATATTAACTAAAAAATTAAAATTAAAATAATAACTATTTTGATTGTAGTAATAAATAGTCAGTGATTATTGTAAACAAGCTAACTAAGGTTACGAAAATAATTATAGCAAACCACGAGTAATTCCTACATATTAAAGTCATCCAACCTTCTCTAGACAAACAATTTTTTGTCGCTATTGTCATTGCTAAGTGCATAAAGGAACAAATAATATAACATTAGAATATGTTGAGAAACTTAGCTGATAACTCAAAAAAATGGATAGTAATTGGCGATTTTAATGTTAACTCTAATGCTCAAGAACAATTTTCATATTCTTTACCATTTTTAAAAAACTTTAATGAATTTAGTAACACTATATTGAATTGTAACTTTGAAGATTTTACAAAAAATCTAATTATACATGGACGAACAACATAAAATGGATGAGACTTGATATATTCATGTATAACACTGCTCGGTTAGACTATTTTGAAGAAATAAAGGTCAAGCACATGTCAATGACATATATTTAAGATCAAAAGTTGGAGAAACTACGAGAATTAAATATGGAAGTAAATTTATGGTACCTGTAAATGGATATGACAGTAAAAACTCGTTGGTTGTCTGATCTTGGAATTTACTAGCTACAATATTTTTCGTAAAACTCAAATAAAAATGAAAAAAATAGATAAAAAATTGAATGAATTACGTAATCCAATAGCTTTTTATATTAATGCAAGCTTAAGTTAAATATTCGAGTAACAAATATTTCTTACTAAGAATAAGATGTTAAATAGCATCCAAAATAAAAGAAGAGTAAAACATGCTTCTGATCAAAGGTCATGAGTTAAAGTCCCATTTCAAACGTTTTTTTTACTGAGCCTGTCACCTTGTACAGTTTACCTTCTCGCGTTGGTTTGCAGGCTATTGCGTCATATTAAGAGTTAACCGAGTGCGTACTCATGGAATAACGGTTGCGAATTCCTTAAAAAAAAGAAAAAAGGATTTAGCTTCATCCTAAGCTGGGTAAAAAACACTGTTAGTCCTCCATGTTTACCACTTGTATCGACTTAGTCCCTTTCGTTCACTTCTGCATAAAACTCATCCCTTTCATTTTAAAAAAGTACAAATATAGTCCCTCCGCACAAGTGAAGCCTGAGAGATTGACACATGTCATCAAGTTTTGTTGCAAGATTGGTCCCCTAAATGTTTGGCAAAAAATACCCACGCCCATGCCAAGTAAGCTGCCAACTAAGCTGCCTAGTCAGATTTTTGAGTTACCATAAAAAGTTAGTATTTACCATTAAAAGTTACCATTTACCCATAATTATTTTAACCGGACCGGGTCGAACCCAATTAAAACTAACCCAACCTGAAAACCCAATCTATTCTAACCCAATCCCGAAAACCCAATTACTATAACCCAAACCCTTAATTAAATCAATTTGATAAAAAAAACCCCTAATTTCACTTCTTCTTCCTGTCATGTTATTCTTCAACCTCACAACCCTGAATACGCGACTGGTTTCTTCTACTACTGATTTCTTGAGCTTAAAAGAAACTAGTCGCGTATTCATGGTTGTGAGGTTGAAGAACAACATTATAGGAAGAATAAGTGAAATTAGGGTTTTCTATCAAATTGATTTAATTAAGGGTTTGGGTTAGAGTAATTGAGTTTTCGGGTTTGGGTTATAATAGATTAGGTTTTCGGGTTGGATTAGTTTTAATTGGGTCGACCCGGTCTGATTAAAATAATTGTGGGTAAATGGTAACTTTTAATGGTAAATTGTATCTTTTTATGGTAACTCGAAAAGATGACTAGGCAGCTTAGTTGGCAGCTTACTTGGCATGGGCAGATGTATTTTTGGCCAAAAATTTGGGGGACCAATCTTGCAACAAAACTTGACGACACGTGTTAATCTCTCAGGCTCCACACGTGCGGGGGACTATATTTGCAAATTTTTCAAATGAAAGGGATGGGTTTTATGCAGAAATGAACGAAATGAACTAAGTCGATACAAGTGGTAAACATGAAGGACTAACAGTTTTTTGTTATCCTGCTAAGCTTTTCAAAAAGGGTTTGGCTAAATTAGGGCCCAATTGGCTAACCAGCCCCAGTTTTAACCATACCCAAACAAATTTTAAGTAGCCCCAACATTATACCCAAAACACCCTTTCATTTTTTACTAACTCAAAACCCTAAACACTAACCATTCCCAAATTTAAGCCAGCCCAACCCAACTTTCCCTCTCATTTCCAAACCACTACAACCTTGCAAAATCAGCCCCAAAATCAGTTTCGAAGAACTCTACTAGATCAATACCAAGCCAAGAACTACTATGGGAAAGGGAAAAGAGTAAGTTTTTACTCTTAAATGTAGTTTTTTTGTATATTTGGTTTTGCTTAAGTTTTTTTTTTATTTTGATATGCATTGGGTGTTAGAATTGGCGAAGTTTCGTAATGAAGTTGTTTTTAGTTGTCTAGTGATGCTAGGTTAGATTTGGTTTTGGCTGATTTGTTTTTTTCATCGGATTTAGGAGTTTTTTTTTTTCAGGTTGTTAATGGCGGTTTTGGATATTTTCGAGCACCCACACCCCCCCCCCCCCCCCCCGCCGGTTGAGTGTTTAGATACCCGACGGGGGAAATATTTTTTTCCAGAAATTCATCCTTCCCCGCCGGGTGTAGGTGGTTTCGGCCGGCGGGGAGCATATAATTTCAGAGAAATTCTTCTATCCCCGCCGGTTATGGGCCAATTGACCCGACGGGGAAGCCAAACATTTTGGCCTGTGTTTTTGTACCCCACCGGGTATGGACCGTTTGAACCGGCGGGGTGAAAACTCTAATTTTGAAATTACATTTTCTACCATTCGGGTGAAAAATTGTCAACCGGCGGGTAGAAAATATTAGTTTAAAATTAGAGTTTTCTCCCCGCCGGGTGAGCAATTTTCACACGGAGGGGACCTGCTATTCTTTGCTTCGTTCTACATTTTTTTTTCTTCGTTCTAACTTATTTTGTTGTGATTGTTCCCGCAGACACGAAACACCTCGCGCGAAGAAGAAGGAGGCCAAAGCGGCGAGGAAAGGCGAAGGTAGCCGACGACCGGTGGTCGATCGACTCGAACGTGGGAAGCGGACCGAGCGTGATCAAGCCGAGCGCGAGGTGCGCCAGGGACACACAGAACGATCCTTGCGGCATAGGAAATATGACGCCACAAGGGATCGCGGTGCCACAAGGGAGGCCGTTGAACAATCTTCTCCTCCACGAGAGGTGGTCCTCATTCGATGGCGGCGTGCACTAGTAGACGAGGAGGACACGGAGGAGGAAACGGAGGTCCCTATGCCACCACCTCGAAGAGAGGTCCGTGCGGAAGGGCGTCCAACCAATCCGGAAGGATTGAAAAATCTATTTCTATCCCAAAACAGCGTCCTTCTCTTCCCCGACTATGCCCAACATGACGCGTACTACGCCTTCAAAAACGACGTAAGTTATCGAATTAATTATATGTTTGATTAGTTAAATTGTTGTGTAAACATTATATATATATATATTTGAATTTTTTTACAGGCGCGCTCGGGTATCACGGTCCAGTCCAAGTACTGTTTGCTTGGTCAGTGGGACCTTAGCAAACAAATGGGGGTTAGGGCTTACCTCGAAGAGACACCGTTTTGGCCGTTGATGCGGCATCTACCAAAGTTCAACAACCATGTGCAGTTGGCCGAGGTGTTCAGTGAGAGGTGACACCAAGAGACGAACACGTTCCAGTTATCCTTTGGGGAGATGAACTTGACACCGGATGACGTGTACGTGATTACTGGCCTCCCGGTTGAGGGGAGAATTATCGATGTCTATAGGCCGGATCCGATAGAGGCGACGTACCCACGCTATGGAGACTTGTTGGGAGTTTCAGCTGATGATATGCGGCAGGAAATGGAGGCGCAAGACGGGAGTGGATTCGACCTCCGATGGCTTAGGACCACATTCTCCGCGGACGAGTATTTAGATTCCAATGCCGCCCTGACTACGGATATGAAGAAGGTAGTAGCTAGGGCATACATCTTGTTCTTCCTCGGGTGTACTATCTTCAACAACACGAGCCAAAAGAGCATCCAGTGTGATTTTCTCCATCACCTTGAGGACTTGACGAAGGTAGGTGAGTACGCATGGGATACTTGTGCACTGGTGTGGTTGTAGAAGATCTTGGGAAACATTTCGAAGCACTCCTTGAAGAGCTTGGTCGGGTTCTCAACCTTGTTTGAGTATTGGGTCTATGACCACTTCCCTATTTTCCGTGCGTCAGTGAATAGTGGTTATAGCCCAACGGATTCGAAAATGCTGGCGTGGTTGCCCAAAAAGATCCCGGTATCATTAGCTCGCGGGAAGTCGTACTACCATGACATCCTCGCAACTTAAGGAGAGAGGGATGTAAGTTAGCTTCTTTATGTTTATTAATATACATCTATTCTATATAAAATATAGTACGAGTAATTTATTATTTTTTAGGTTATATTCCGACCTTACGAGGATGTCCGTGAGGTGTGGCCGGAGTAGGAAATAGGGTTGTAGCGAAACCCTATTCGCCTTATGCTGGTGAGCGAGGCATATCACCCGGACCGAGTGATATGCCAGTTTGGTTGGATCCAAGAAAAGCCGATGGACCCCCTTGTTGCTAGAACTGGTTTTGGTAGAGGAGACCATCTTCGCTATGCGCTTCAGGGTAGACATTGAACTAACTGAAGGGAGCACGTATACGTGATTGATAGGTATTCGAGGCCCTTGGAAAGGAGTACTCACACGTAATCCCCCCAGTACAAGGCATACGTGAAGATGTACGGTTGGTTTAACATCACGCCTCGGATTCTTACGGAGGTGTCCGCGATCGATGTGGTGAACACGATTAATCGTGTTCGGCCGTTAGACGATTCGACTGACGAGATGGTGTCATTTACGAGGAAGGTGCTGGAGCTCACCGGTCCGTGGCTTTTGATTATCATGGTTGGCTTTTTGATATGTCTGTTATTCTAGCTATTGACATTTGGGTTGTTTAGCTTTTGTTGCACTACGGACCAATACTAAACCTTAAGTTTGTTCATGTATTTTCAGTTTAATATGCATTTGTTGTTCGTTTAATTTAAGTTTGTTGTTGTGGTTTCCGTTTTTGAATTCAATATTTCACTCACACTGTAGTTTTAAAAACGTAATAGCTGAGATAGTTTCCCCAAATTAAGTTCCAAATTAAGTTCCCAGAAACACGTTATTCCTCAGGTTTTTTTTCATATTTCCCTTACCCTGGTGGTTTAACAATTTTCAATCGCCGGTTGAAAACTTCCCCGACGGTCGAAAATATCTCCCCCGCCGGGGTTAATAAACTCCCCGCCGGGGTAGGTTACTTGGATCGCCGGTTGATGTCGAGTGGAAAATTAGATTTTTCCACTTGCCATCCCCGCCGGTTGGAAAATACTAAACCGCCGGGGATATTGTCACCCGGCGGTTGATAATTGTTGGGCCGGCGGGGAACTTATCGACAATCCATCCTCCCACCTTACTAGAGGATATGTCATTCTCCCCCCCCCCTCCCGATATGAAAATTATACCCCGCCGGGGAAGTATTTCACCCGACGGCCGAAAATATCTGACATGGCGGGGCAGATAAGTAGTGACCACTTTGCACCTACATCAAAATGATGTCTTTCTCCTGTTTGAAAATTGTTACCCGCCGGGGAAGTTTTCACCCCGCCCGGGGAGTATCCCAACCGACGGGTGAAAATTACTGAACCGGCGGGGACCTAGCCAAAATTATTCTACCGCCATATGAGTCTCTCGCCAAATTAAACTCCCGCCAACATTAGAATACCATTATAAATATACAAGTATTAACGAGCAATATGGCATCCATCAAACACTCGGAAACAAATGGAGTTTACCGCTAATGAAGACTACTATATGCCTGTAGCAGTGAAGGATTCCCGCGCCGAGTTGGGTGAAGATAGGAGTGACACATTTTTTGAAAGGGTTTTATGTCATATGTATTACAACTACGGTTATTTAGAAAGTGGAAGTGTCGCTGTGCGCAGCCGTGATGAAATCAAGAGACGGTACCTTTTTGTCCAACCGCTCAAGAAGTTGTTGTTCATGCCGCGAAGAATAAAAGAGGAGGCGGTAAAGGTCTGGGACATGACCGTCTGCGACTATATCACTAGGGATATGGTAGCATATGTGGATGATATGGTTATGGCAAGGGAGGATGGCGATGATGTTTTACATAGCTTGCGATACGACTACTAATAGTGCAATGTATCGTATTCGAACGTGTTTTTATTATTTATGTTGTGTAATGTTGTTATAAGTTGTTATGTTTTTATTATTTATATTGCGTATTGTCCTCGTTTCTTATGTGATGCTAAGTTATTATGTTTGGGTTTCTAGTTGTTGTTCAATATTAGATGCTTTAATTAGATATTGATCTTCATTAAACTCCCGCCAACAAACCCCATTTGTGCAATGCTAACTCAGGGTTAGCTTATCTATCATTTGGTTTAAGTTATGTGCGTATGTATTTCTAATTATGCAATGCTTTTGATTAAAGTGTAATGTTTTAATGCAATTGGCATATTAAGAAGTTTAAGTGTTAATGTTTTTAAGATAATCATCCAAACATAAAAACCATCCAAACATAAAAACCATCTAAAATTTACATTCATTACAATCGTCAAGTCATCAAGCAAAAGTGGATAAATCGGTTACTTCTGGGTAATTATTTTTAAGCTCTTCGTATTTCTTGCAACGGGATGCAATCGGTAATGCCCAACCTTCTGCTTCTGGTGAACACAACTTTAAGCAACAAGGATGCATCCTAGCACATGGGGCCTCCGCCTTAATCCCAAGCTACAAAACGAAACAAGATAAATAAATTTCTTGATATTAAAATTACCATTAACATACCCCTTGTATGAATACTTATATTCACGAAATGGTTGGAGTTGACCCAACCCAATCCGATTTCCAACCGGTTTGGCATCTGAGGAGGTGCACCTCTTAGCGGAAGAAAAGTGAAGCCGACATCCATATTTCGGAATAGCCCAACAAAATAGAGTATACAGTTAAACGCAGATGCAATTGCCACTCCCATCTCAGGCATGGACATCCAATGGTTCTTAGTTCCCACATCACTAGAACATTTCACACGCTCCGCAACATCAATCAAATCCTTCATGCCAGTAAATATCTCAACGTAGACGGATGCGTAATCCATCAGCTCGTTGTAAAGGGCATCCCTTATCAACCTCCACCCATCTTGTTTCCCGTTCAAGGTGTACGCTATCGAGCGGTACCCGCAATGGCCATCGGATTTAACATCGCTAATGGAATTTACGAAAGGCCTAGAATAGATGGGGAATTGGTTCATGTATCCTCCGGGGTCTATAAAACTTGCCTTCATCGGCATCGTAGAGCTTGACCTACAACCCACCGTTCCACTACAAATCATTATCTCACTTGCTTGCGTTGGAATAGCGCTACTTTTCGTACGAGCGGGGGCGCTTTACGAACCACGTTTAGGCCCCGACTTTTTTTCCCTTTACTTGAGGTTGCGGTTCGAAGTTTGAAGTCTCCAAGTAAGGATGGCGTACTAGCATTTTCTGATTGAAGCACATACTCATGTGAACTTTTGTCGCGTTTAGTGGATGTATCATCGACAATAGATAACTTATGTTTGTTAGGTGGACGACCGCGCACTATTTTCTTAACCAATGGCTCCAAAATGTTAGTTGTTTTGGGATGGACGACGGCAAATCATTGTTTATAAACATGCTCTATGCGTGCTTCATCATTGGACGCCATGACATCACATACTAGTTTGTGAAGTTTGGCTTTAAGTTGCTCGATCGTCGAGAGGCTGGTACAAACTAGGATGTCTAATCTCTTTGTTCATGAAATAACTCTAGCGGCACCTCTAAGCCTTTCGCAACAATATCATAGATTTCGTGGGCGCAAGGTATACCGTGCGTAGTTCGTATGGCACAACCGCAAGGCATATCCGGCGCGATTGTCATGTTGCGGGCACATTCAACTTCGTCGGCCAAAACTTCCATAGCATAGTGGGAGATGTTGCTTTTTAGTTTACCGTACACAATGTTTGTGAATTTATGTAGGGCCAACAACCGAATCTTTTCAAAAGAAGCCTTGATGTCCCCGTGTTGCAATTCGATCAAAGTATGCAACTTCAACCAAAAAGATTCAAAGTTACCTTTGCTCGTACCAATGAAACGCTTGAGGCTCGAATGAGCGCTCTCTACGCGGTTTGTGGTTTGGTTACCAAAATGCATCCACTTGTTAGTTCTCCACGTGACAAACTTGTCACCGTACGGCCCTAGCCAACTTTCGGTATACTCAATTGCTTTCTGATACTCTTTGAAGTCGCGGTGCAATTCCGACCGGTAGTTCTCGTAGGCTAATTCCGCTTCCGCCAACATCATTTCATTCCACACTTTCAAAAAAGCGTTGGACACATTTTTATCCTTTATGATCTTTTTTGTTTTTCCTAGGACGTTCATGTTGATGTGCCATCGACACAACATATGCGTTGCTTTGGGGAACACTTCCTCCACCGCCTTCACAAGCGCCAAGTCTCTATCCGTCAAAATAATGGATGGTAATTCGATAGAGTGAGTTACCATCAACGAATGTAAGCACCCTAACACCCATTTGTAGGTCTCGATTTTTTCATTCGACATAAACGCAAATCCAATGTAGAATATTTTCCCCGTACAAGTCGCACCCACGACCTCGTACAACGGCATCCCGTATTTGATCACATTGTACGTGTTATCCATTAAAATGACGTTCGGAAATGTCCGTAACAAATCCAAATTAACCGGGTGCGCAAAAAAAAGCTCGCATATGATATCGCTTCCGTCTTTGTACTTTCTATGGAATTCGTAGTAGTTTAGTCATTTTAGTTCACCCAACAAGTATTGGAATTGCGACCGACCGCCTTTCTCGAGCTTGCGGTGTTTTAGTAATGCGTTGTACACTGTGCGCATTGTAGAAGAATTCTTAGGGTTCAATTTCTTCACTCCACCAAGAATATCACAAGGACGGGATCCCATTTTTGTAGAACTAACCACGAAATCCATCTCTATTTTTTGAAAGCGTCCCACGTAGTAATGACCTTCTTTGTAGGATGTAGTTTCGTGATTGTGAAGGCCGCACTCAACCTCTATTCCTCACAAATCATCACCCATCTTCTTTCCTTTAAGGGCGAACATGCATCCACATTTCTTCGTTCCAGTAGACTTCCTCTTTAGATCCTTGGGATCTACCAGTTTTGTGTAAACTCCAGATCTTTCACATACAAACTCTACTTTCGGAGTTTTACGATCATGTCTATCGCATCGACGTAAAATAATCACAAACCAGTTATCTAACGCGGTTTCCTTAACCCATTCAATCAGATCTGCCTGGGAGTGGGAGTAGTAGTGAGATTTGGTGTTGAACAACTCGCCATAATCGACGGAGCAAGACACCAGTATTTCCTCCTCCTCCGCCTTCGCCATGCACGGACTAGACAAATCATCCTTTGACTCATCCTTTAACTCTCCATCTCCAGTCTTTAACTCTTCACCCTATGTAAAAAAAACCATAAATTATGAGCATAGACAAAATAAGCCAACCCCAACGGTTAGAAAATCCACACATTGAAGGAGGTCACCCCGCCGGATCTATATGGTTACAGCCGGCGGGGACATTGTCACCCGACGGTTGACAATACCATACCCGACGGGGGTCTACCACAAAATCAAACCCTATTTGTCCATAAAACACAGTGGTTGTCCCCGACGGGTAGAGAATCGTAAAACCGGCGGGGGAACTACCCTTCCCGGCGGTTGACAATACTATACCCGGCGGGGACTTATAACAAAATGAAAACCAAATTGTGCATAAAACAAAGAAGGTTACCCCGCTAGGTATAGATTTGCAATCCCGCCGGGTAACAACAAACCAACCGCCGGGCGGACATGGTGTGTCCCAACGGGGGGAACCTTCATAAAAATATTATGAATGTTCATCGTCCCCGCCGGTGGAGAAGGGTGAAACCGGCGGGGAACGTCGGGTTCTATCTTTCTAAATCTGGAAGGTCTACCAAAATGGAAATTTTTCTAAATAGATTGGTTAGAACAACTACCATATTTGGAGTCCCATGCTCGTGAGCAAGCTTCTCACATTCCGAGTCCATCCTTCGATTATTTCGAATTTACAAAAAAAATTATTGATTTTTGGAGGTTTAAGAGTTTATTTGTGAGTTTGAGAGTTTTTGAAATTTTTGGAGTTTTTGAATTTTTGGGAGTTTTTGAAATTTTTGTTAAGTGTTGAGTATAAGAGGGTTGTTTGGAAGAGTAATTTTGTGTTCTTCTACATTTGGTTAACCATATCCAAATTCCACTACAAGACAAAAATAAAGATTCTTGGTCAAAGAGTAAAACTCTTTACCTATTGAATTAAAAAATTCTCTATATTCGGGGAATGGTTAACAAGAATTGGATCCTAATTTAGCCAAAACCTTTCAAAAATGAGTAAACTCCGATCCGAGTGAGATATTTTTCTAAGTTTTGGTGCTCTAAAATTCAAATTTGGCACTTTATTTTCGAGATCAATTTGGTTTGCCATGGATTCTACCAAATTATTTGGTTTAGGCCCAAATTGTCTACTTCATTCAATTATTAATATAATGAGTTTGTATAAGTAAATAAATAAACGGATATTTTCGTATGAAAAAAATGACCAATTTGGAGTGAAATAGCTTACCCATTTATCAATTCAAGTCCTACACAAAATATAAACAAAATTGTAACTTCCTAAATGAAGCAACTATCCGAAATTTAGCAATCCTCTTCGCTACAGCCTAAAAAAATAGATAAACCCTTTAACATACAACATTTTCTCGAAGCGTATCCTTGATTGATTCCCTGAAAATGGAACCGGTTTCAGATGGAGCTGAGCCTGCATCGTGGGACGAGCTGTATAGTATCAATCTGATGCCGTCCGAGCTTTTCCTCAAGTTCCGGAAAGAAGTCGAAGGGCTTCGAGTCGGTGTCAATTTAGAGGTTTTATTACTCGTTCTCTTCATTTCAAAATCATTCCTTTTAGATTGCTAATATCATACAATTGTCTCATGTCAGTGTTCCTATAATTTGTTCCTATGATACTGTTATTAGTTCATGAACTGGGTTCTGGGGCTTGTTGTGTGTGTGTGTGTTTGCTTGTCTGTCAATGCCTTTAGCTTTACAAACAAATGGTAGACCGCCCAGGTTTTGAGGTTCTGTAATGGGCTGGGAGGTGACCTTGCTTGTAAGCTTTATGGACAACTAGAGTGTAAAAAGGGTGGATGTGGAATGGTCCTGCCACATGGTTTAGATACCATGGTCGTTGCTAAGAATTTTCGTTAAATTACTGTTGTATCTCAGATTGATTACCAGATGTTGATGCAACTTTGTATCTTTTAAGTTGGGAAACAATTCGCTAACTTTTGGTTTCACTCAGCTTTATAATGCTCCAACCAATGATTTCCACGTCAAGCTTGTACTGAAGCCTCTATCTCCTGAACGGCGGTGGAAACTCTTTTACGAGCCTATACAGCAAGACGTGCGTGTTAGCTCAAAGAAAATCCCTGTAAACAAATATTTAAATCTACAGGTTTGAACTCTCACATACTTAGCCTTGATTCTATGCCTAAGGGCATGAATTGTAATGCACGTTTGTAAAAGAACATGTACGTGTTACAGACAATTTCGTTAGTAAGTGCACACAACTAGGTTTTGAAGAATTTTGGCAATACTCATACTCGGTTTTTTAGAAAAACAGGTTGGTATTGGACACAACTTTAAGATGAATGCAATTAATTGGAAATGGAAGCTGACTACATGTTTTGGTGGAGATGGGTTTTCTCGGATTCGGAACAAGACCTTATTTGGCGTATCTCCTGGTGTGGATTTTCGGTTTGGATGGAGAGCTGATTATGTTCTTCCTGAAGTAACTGGGTACGTTTCCTGAACTGTCAATCAGTTTCTACTACCGTTAGTCTAATATGTTGCCATAGCTGTTTGTGAATACTCGATCCATATACTTTTTCCAACTGTTAGTCACTTGGTTCCTATAATTCATATTACTGCCTCAATGGTGAATTATTTTACTATCTTATTCATCGTCATCCATTTCGTCAATATCTATAAGTTATTTATGGGTCTTGATGTTCAATCCAACAGGGGCTTGGGAAGTAGTGAAGCTTTGTTTAATATGAGCTCAGGGAAGTTAGAGGCATCGCTGGATAGAATTGAAGCCATCCTAACCCATGCCTAAATTTGACGTGTGTTTGGATTTGAGCCTCTTAGGTTGTTGGTAAGTTACCTATTTACTACTTACATGCAAAATTTAAGATATAGAGTTGATATATATCTGTCTTAAACATATAACCGAGAATATAATCTAAAAATATTATCTCTCTTGGCTTGTTTTGTATACTAAATTTCTGCTTTTAACTTCTGTTTTCTTTTTGAAAGTTATGCTCTAAACTTTGGAATTTGAGAAATCATCCGTTCAACTACATAAGTTTTGTTTACTTGAGTGTTTTAAATGTAATGGAAAGCATTGAGGAACGGTTATATGGTGTATCTTGAGGTCGTGACTTCGTGTCATAATAAGCAACAAACACTTGTGATTGGTCCAAACTCTATTTGATCTTTTAAAATAAACTAGCTTTTAAAATTTTGAACTTTTCTTCTCTATACATGTTTTATTTATTTTGAGGCCGTGTTTTTCATATTACAACGTTGTTTTAAATGTAAATATTGCCTTGTTATTACAGACCAGACAAAAACCGAAAAAAAAAATATTTTTTATCTAGTTATTCTAAGCTTGCTTTTTGGCATATGAGCATGACACCAAACTACTCATGATATCTTTTATTATTTGCATTTGTATGTTCACGCAATAGTTCTTCCACAGGATGATGTTGAGAGTACAAGGGATATGATATCAGTATCAGTAGCACACTTTCCAGGCCAGAAATAGAGATAGTACATCGTCGCTTGTGTAACCAAATAAAAACCATATTTCTGAGTTTCATGGGAATGTATATCATCATAAGTAGGATCGAAAATAGATACTAGTAGCTCCTGCCTCAGGCTCATTTTGTTTCATGCATATCCAACTATTTTCACAGTAATGATTAATATTATCTACGTTCTCTTGTGGAAGCTATAGACATTGTTGACAAAATTAGGCTGCTTTTGATTTCGTATGATTTGGTGCCATCGATCTATGTACATTCCTGCTCATATATATATGTCGGTAGTATTCCTTCTCAAATTGAATATGATTTCGAACAGGCTTGATGCTTTCACTGTTTTGCGCCATTTACACCTCAAACTTTATAACGATCGATTAAATGCCTCCTTACTTTAGAAGAAGCATAAGCTTATTTTTCTGGAAATGATATTCTTATTTGAGTAAATGCTACATATACTCTTTAGTATTTATTTTCAGGACTAAGATGGTCCAAAATAGATAGACAAAAGATTAAATCCAAACCACTAATTACTTGGCCTACATAAAGCCTTACCCTTTCAAACACTAAAGAGTAGGGACTGGTAATAACAAGTGTCAACATCTGGTGTTCCTCTTACTTAAGACCAACAATGTCCTCTCAAAAAAACTAATCAACAACAAAAGAAATGGCTAAATCTACTCATTCAAAATCCTCTACTCTCTCCAAAATTCTTCTCTCTTGTCTGAATTTCAATCTCCTCCTCTATTCAGCTGCCTCTCTAGCTCCCATAATCTTGGTCAGAACGCCTCCGACTGCACTGGGGTTCGCTCTCATCGCAGTCGCTTCACTCTCCCTCCTTTCCGCTTTCGTCGGATTCTTCTCTCTGGTCACTCACTTTTGCTTCCTAACCCATATAACGCTTCTTATTGCTTCGCTGCTAGGACAACTACTGAGCTCGCTAGTGCTGTTTACGAAAGAGAAATTCTGCATTTCGATGTTGAAATCGGAGCGTGACCCCAGAGAAGTTAAATTGTTGGTGAGATTGGAGTGTGGGCTTTTTATGATTATGCTTTTGGTTCAAGTGCTTGTGTTGTTGCTGAGTTGCCTCGCACATTCCTGTCGGCCGATGGATAACGAGGAATTTGAGGACGGCTAGAGTGCAGGAAGAGTCTATGCTAAATGGTGTTACCATCTGAGAGGTGAAACACAACAAGATCAAAAACAAATTAGGGTCTTATTGTATCCGAATATTAAGTGCTATTTTTTTTTTCAGTCTTATGATTTGATCTGGGATGACATAACTTAGTTTGACCCCCAATTGGCCAACTTACATGAGATCCTTTAAACATCCTTAGAGTTGTGCAACAGTAGCTGTTTCTTAGGTTTTTATTTATTTGTTAAATAATATTTATTATAAATTTGGATTAAAGAACATAATTTCTGATTTTTAAAATATTGTTTCAATTTTAAACTAACTTTTTGCATTTGAGAAAAAATGTTTTTGACTTTTCAAATAAGTTGCGAAAATTATAAATGGTTCTTTTTTAAAGTTTAAACATATTTCAATCTGGTCTAATTAAAAAATAATCTAAAAACTAGTTGCGTCTACACCAAGATTGAGTGGGTTCGCACAATAAAACAATATATTACATAAGTTATTAATATAATTTTATTACTATATTTTTATCATTATAATTACAATCTAGGTATAATTTATAAATAGGATATGGCTATATATACCCAATTCCTGTTTAAGTATATCCAAAATCCTTTTTTAACTGTAGTTTGATTTTTTTTGGCAACGCTAAACTGAGATCCGTTTGGGTTATAATGAGACCCCAAATTTTACTAAAATACCCTTAATATATAAACCTTTTTTCAGTCGAATATCTCTTTTTTTCTTTTTCTCTCTTCTCTTTTCCCTTTCCTTTTTTTTCTTTTTTTATCAAATTCAAGTTGCAACTCGCATCTCACCAATCAAAATCAGAAAACTATTTCTCTTCTTCAATTAATCTCTCTCTCTAGAGAACTCATTTCCTAATCAAAATCAACAATAGCACCTCAATCAGAAAAGAAGCCGACTGAGAAGAAGGCCGCCGAGAAATATCCTTTGGCCGTCGTAGCAGCTGAGAAGAAACCAAAAGATATAAAGAAGTTACCAAAAGAAGTTGGCGCCGGAGCTGATAAAAAAAAGAAACGATCCAAGAAAAGCGTCGAGACCTACAAGATCTACATCTTCAAGATCTTGAAGCAGGTTCATCCCGATATCGGTATTTCCAGCAAAGCTATGGGAATCATGAACAGTTTCATCAACATATCTTTGAGAAATTGGTTGGTGACTCTGCGAAGCTTGCGAGGTACAACAAGAAACCGACTATCACTTCAAGGGAAATCCAGACTGCGGTGAGGTTGGTGTTGTCTGGTGAATTGACTAAACATGCTGTATCTTAAGGGACGGAAGCTGTTTAAAAGTTTACAATTTCTTAGGTTATGGAATTTGGGGATTTAGGGTTTCTGGTTGTAAATTTAATTCAAATGTGTTGTTTTCTTTCTTGTGGTTTTGTTATCTGATTGATGTTTGTGGTTTTGTTATCTGATTGATGTTTGTGATTTCGCTATTAATCAAAGATCTTGATTTCAAATATTGATTTCTTTGATTTTTTTTTATAAAAATTGCGTCTTATCTTGCCACCAAGATGATCGGTTTTCGAACAAGATTGCCATTACCATCAGGCTAAGAAATATTTTCACATTACAAGTTTATTTCTTAATATAAAATTATACAAATTATTGGATCCACAAATTACTTCATTGTAATATAATTCTAATATAATTCTATAAAAACAAAATGGCTCTTTTGACTAGTGTGATTCATTCTTTTTACGCTAATGAAAAGTCGGAAAGTTCCACAAGGCGATATTAAAATATGATTAAAAGGTAGAGAGAAGTTTTGTTAAAGAAAAGGAAGAAAATAGTTAGATTTTAATGTAATTCATTCTTTGGGTATTCGATTAGTTTTAGATAGAAGTTTGGTTGGAGAAGAGGAAGAATATTGTTTAGCTTTTTGGTCGAAAACTTGGTTTTATATAATTGTAAAATGGTCATTTTACATAAAGTAAAATAAAAAGTTTGATTTAAGGTCTCATTATAGCCAAATGGGGTCTAGATATAGCCTTTCCCTTTTTTTGGATCAAATTATCCTCAACAATTCAATTAATCTCGAAACTGCCATTAAGTAAAAAAAACTACTAAGTGTATCCTAAGTATACACAATTCACTAAATAACCTATTTCGTTATCTATACCCAAACAAACACTCTTCTTTAGTGAATTTATCATCCAAATAGTCTAGTTTTCTTAAAATCTTTGAAACCAAGTTCAAACTTAAAAATAAAATCAAGAACATTAAACCTCATTCTAAAGAAAAACACAAAATCGATCATGACTCACCCAGAACTAGGGATTAGCGTGGAGGAGTTGATGTTGCGGAGATAAGGGATGATGAAATGTCGCTGGAAAAGGAGTTGGAGTCGCCGGAGAAGCAGCCACCGTCGTCGGAAAAGGTAGCAATTGGCTCGGTAGCCTCAGCACCACCGGTTCCATGACCAGGAACCAGTGGTGCTGAGGCCTCAGTCCGGTGCTGACTAGTATCCGCAAAAATAGGGCAACCAAATAAGAACATCAGGTATGCTCGTGATACCTGGCGGATAGTCTCAGCATCAGTCTGCTCGATGTAGCGACCCCTGGTGAAAGTCTCTCGCAACCACTTGATCTTGAAGCCAACGCCTCTAGTGGACTGTATCTCTGCACGGACCTCATCCACTGTCAAACCTAACATACTAGCATAGTAGCTGTATCTCTCATCACGTGGAGCCGTGACTACATCCAAGGTCCGGCCAACTACAGGGAGACCTGTAATGCAGCTGACATTATCGAGGGTAATCGTCATTTCCCCGAATGAGAAATGAAACGTGTTGGTCTCCTGATGCCAACACTCAAAGAATACCTCGTCAAGTACTGAGTGCGTGAAGTACTGAGATAAGTGAGCTATGAGAGGACCGAAAGGAGTCCACACCAAATGTCGCTGCACCTCTGGCTGAGCGCTGTGGTCCCACATACGAAGCACATTATAATGTGCCTGTATGCCTAATGAAGTGCGACCCTATAAATAAAAAACTAAGTCAGAAATTAATAATAGTAAAACCTTAGACTAGACGTTTAATAATTTGGTACTTACCTGTCCAATGAAGACGTGATATGCCCCGTGCTCCTTGTAGTCAGGAAACAGAGGTATCTTGTTGCATTTCAGAAATGCAAACTTCTTTCGCTGCTCCTCTGTGTGGATCGCATCGATATGCTCCTCATCGATGGTGTCCTACTTAGGGTCCTTAGTGGCATCCACCCTCTCACTAACATGTGGTGAATGTGTACTAGTATGCGCAGGGGATGGAGCACTGCGAGCGGGAGGTGGTGGATCACTAGTAGTGGGAGGTGGTGATCGGTGTAAATGCGACGTCTCGCGTCGTGAGGAGCCTCAACCTCTACTATCATCCACTGCAATCTCTACGGCTTTTTCTTTCCTCTTTCCATGGTTGATTCAGCGCAAAAACCGATCAGACCTTATCATCTCCTCCTCCTCCCTAAGACGAATAGTCTTATGGTCCTCAGATGAATCTCGTCCGCGCTTAGCATCACGGATCCTCTCATTTCGACGACCCGTACCATCTTTAGATTCTTCCCCGGGTGTGGCGCCCGTGATTCCGGGGGATACGCCCTAGAGCGAGGACCGTCGCTCCTCAACGGCATCAGACCTACAATAATACAAAAAAAATTACGAAATTAATAACATATGATATAATCCGCAAAATTAAAAAAACAAAACTACAATTCGAAATCGAACTTCCAATTGAAAGAAATTTCTTAAAAAATTTAACTTTAAAAAAAAATCAAAAGTAATTTTAAAAATTTAGTTTGGTAATTTTTAAAAAGTTTCGACTGACCCCCTGTACCGCTCAGTACACAATGGTTGTGCCGAGCGGCACAACCATTCGCACCAATGGTGCGAATTGCCGGCCATTTTCCAGCTGGCAACCGGGCTGGAAAATGGCCCATAAACCCTAATTTCTAGCCTAAATTCTACCCTAAATCCATACCTAAACCCTAAATTCATAACTTAATCTAGCCTAAATCCTAAATTCATACCTAAATCTAACTAAATTAATTGGCAAGATTAGATTAGGGAACTTATGTAGGTGGTGGTGGTGGGTTTTTGTTCTTCACCATGATGAAGGAGGAGGAGTGGTGGTGGCTCGCCGAAATTTTTTAGAGAGAGGTGGGAGTGTTTTGAGAGAAGAGAATTTGAGAGTTTAGAGAGAAGTGAGAGAAGTGAGAGAAGTGAGAGAAAGTTTAGGGAAAATGTGTTGGATGGAAGTTAGTAAAAAAATTGACTTATATACCTAGAATATGGTATTTTTTGAAAAAATTGAGTATACTTAGATCATCTTTGGGTATACTCAAAATTGGATATACTTAAACCGGAATTGGATATATATAGCTTGACCCTTATAAATATGTATATAATGTATTAGTTTGTAACACAAGTTAAACCCATTATGAACCAACAAATTGTTATTATATTTCAATTACAATTGTGTTTTGATTATCATTATAATTTAATAGTTTTATTATTTTATTATCATTTATAATTTTATTATTTTATTATCATTTGTAATTTTATTATTTTACTATCATTTATAATTTTATTATTTTACTTTAACTATATTATGGTTCGATGGTAGTTTATAAGTATTACAAGAGTGGCTATAATTCGTAATCTATAATATAAGTGTTTATATTTTGTAATCTATAATGTAAGTGCTGTTAGTTTTCGGTATAAAAAATTATATTGTTTTTAAATTATTATTTTAAATTAGTATAAGATTAATAGGTTAATTAAGTTTTATTATTGTACTTGGACTATTATTGTGGTTTTATAATTTATAAATACTATTATTTTTTATTATTGCTTTCTCAGAAATCGAAATAAAAAGAGGCTAAACAACCATGATATTTTGAACACTATGTAACTAGAAAATTCCGATAACTTTTTCGAAATTTTGTTTTGAAGAAAATAAGAAGTAAATTACTAAGTGTATTGGATTGCCATTAATGAAGAAAAACACTAATATAAACGAATAAAATGATAATGGCAATTTAAAATACATTGGAACAAAATATAAGGGTAGTTCCCAACTGCCACTCCGTATGGATCTATATCTCTGGCAAGACGACTTGATTCGCTTATGGATCTTCCTTGCCGTTTCAAATTAAATTCGTTTTTCACGAGCGCAACCATATATAATGGATATATATGATATGTCAACGTGAATGAATAATATATATGAAATTTTATTACGAGTAAAAATATATTATTGTAATAAGATGTTATTACATATAAAAATAATATTTAACAATAAATTTCAAAATATTATTTTTAAAATATATTTAAAAATAAAATATAACAAAATTAAATTTAATATTTTAAAGATATTTGAAAGATATTTTGCTTGAAATAAAGAAATATATATTGAAAGATATATGAAAATAAAATCAAGATATTTTTTGAAAATAGAGGGAAATAAAATAAAATTTGTTATATTAAAAATATTTTTAAAACATAGACTATATCTTACAATTTATAAATATTTTTAACTTAAATTTTTCCTTTAAAATAGTCACCATTCAAAAAAAAAATGAACTTAGTTGTTTTTTAAACATTATTCAAGATTTTTCAATTAAAATTCTTTACCATTAATTCAGACTTTTAATTTAAATTTTCCTTGAAATTAATCATTATCACAAATTTTTAGTTTAATATTTATTTAATTGGTAATTATCCAAACAAAAATTATAATACCTATATTCGGGTAAAGGGGAGTCTAGTGTCACGGCCCACCAAATCTCCCTCTAGAGACAGTCCGGCCGCGAGGTTCCTTGGAAGTATCTAGAATATCCTAGAGAGTTATCGAAGATTTCGGAAGACTCTTTATCACCTCTGGAGCATTCCAGAAGCCCCAAGCTTCCAGAATCTTCCACAAGCTTCTAGAAGACTCTACATCACTTTTAGAACATTCCAGAAGCCTCAAGAACATTCTAGGATATTATAGAACTTTCCTTGTAATCTAGAATTTTCCTTTATTACCTAGACATTTATTGTAATTAGAGAGAAGCTTCCAGAAGGAGATGATTCTAGAACATCTTCTAGAATCATCCATGAAACCTATATAAGGAGAAGAACTGCATTTGCTCCTCACCCATCAAATTATCGTACTTTCTCTCTATAAATACAATTCACGTTCTCTCTCTAAAAAGCTCTAAGTGTCTCATTCCTCTATTCTTTTAGGCTAACTTGAAGAGTTCAAGTGTCGCACTGGCTAGTCAAAGTCTAAGCCCGTGACAATATACATCTACTATTGAATAATAATAAGATAATTATTATATTATCGTAGGTTGATTATACTATAACTTGTTATAGATTTTTTTATTTTTATAAGTGGTAAAAAAATTATGATAATATGAATCTATACTTAGTCGTCTATGTAAAACCAGACTGCTGCTTTTGAGATCAAGTTGTTTTAGGTGACCACAAAGAATTTGGTTTCAAGTTTGGTTGTACCGCTAAATCCTTGAATTTTGGGTTGTTTATTGCGAATAACTAAGCTTACAAAGTTTTGCGTAAAAGAACAACTGTTCCTGTAATTTTTTGAACTTTCTCGCCTAAGTGACCGAATATGTGAGCTTTGATTTTAGCGGATTTTCGAGCTTCCTTTCTCTGCCTTTTACTGGGCCTAGTTATTTATAACTGAATCGTCATTCAATCCGGAGAGCTTGGTCGATACTGTCCATAATTCTGCCAAATTAAAAACCCTTCACCGATCAGGAGGAAAAAAGTTTTATATTATCGAAAAAATACATGAGTAAGTAGTAGACTGTTAGAGTAATTGACGTGTTTTTCCAAAGTAAAAAATGCTATTGGTAATTTTACCCAAATGAGTAGCCTTCTATTACTTAAAGTGAAAACCCAATGAGTACTATTAATATTTTTTTAAATGGGCAAAACAGTATTGAGTTGTTATGTTAAACACATATACGAAATATGATAGTACATCAAACCCTTAAAAAAGTTAAACATAATCGAGGAGATAAGTTGAGGCGTGTATGTAATGATTTCACCTAAGGAAGGGAAAATATGTAAGTTAAGCTTTAGTCTATACACTAGAGCATTAGTGTATATCATACAAACAAAACAATTGGAATCCTCTGTGGAAAAGATTAGTTTTGGTTATGATAAATAAGTAGTATTTTTAAAGGGATATTTTTCATTATTTATCTTTTATGTTTCCTAAAGTATATTTCGATTGCTTTTAGTAGACAATAGAGTAATGATCTATCTAATAAAATAAAGTTTAAGATATCTAACACAAGAGAAGTTTAGCATGAATAGTTAAATAAGGGAGATTGTGAGCTAATGTTAGAGATAATATTTAAATTTTCCTAATTGTTGCTTATAAAGCTTAAGATTTTTCTAGCTATTCAGTACGAATGGAATGATTTTTTTAAAGTAGTTATATTTGATATAACTGTAGCTGAAAGTACAATATCCATATGTGAAAAAAGTTCAAAAAAGTGAAGATTATGATGATTTATTGGTTGTGATCTTGAAAAATATTTGATCGAACAAAATGTTTTTTTAGATAGACAAATAAATTACTAGTTATATATATATATATATATATATATATATATATATATATTATGATGCTATAAGAATCTAATTATGCAGGTGATAAAGGCTGAAAAATAAAAAAAGGTTCCGAACTTGAATCCACGGTTTATCAAAATCTCTAGCTTTTAATTACCAAATGGAAAATGACTCCACATTTTGATATAATTATTATATAAAATGTAACAATTGTTTAGCCTTTAGAGTCTACTGAAATATATATTATTCCATTCGTTTAATAATATATGCCGTTTAAGTTTTTTTTTTTCACCAAAAATTAAGAAACGTAATAACGACTTTGAAAAAATAAAAGGAATTAAATTTGATTGGTGGAGTTAATAACTTGTGGAAATAATAAAATATTTTATTGGTTGAAAGTGGAATATATGTAATTAATGTTGTATTGGAAAATGTGAAAGACATTTATTAGAAAACAAAAAGATTATCTAAAGAGTTACTATATATTATGAAACATAGGGAGTAGTATAAACTTGCAAGTTGCAATACATTATTGATAGTTTCAAAGATCTCTTAAGAGGGAAATAAGGGAATAAGTAAATGGAAAAAGACAAAAGGAATAATAAGCAATGATTGAGTAATGATTGACTTATTTCCCAAAAAAGAGTGATGTTTTATATTGTAAAAATAGTAGGTCATGATTTACATGTTTACCCATATCTTAGGCTAAAAAGCACCCGTGGTCCCCCATGTTTACCACTTGTATCAACCTGGTCCCCTTCCTTCAATCATGCATAGAACACATCCTCATCCTTTTTTTAATTTGTATTTTTAGTCCCTCCGCACATGTGAAGCTTGTGAGCTTGACACGTGGCATCAGTTTTTGTTGCAAGAATGGTCTTCCAATTTTTCTTCCAAAATTGTCCATTCTCGTTCCATCTCATCTTCCATGTCAGCTGCCCCCTCAGCTTTACCATTTACCTTAAGTTTTTACCGTTTAACTAAAAAACTTACCATTTACCATAACTTAACCCAAACCCCGAAACCCAATATAACCCAGCCCAGCCCGTAATAATATAACCCGACCCGTTACCCTTTACCCAAATCAATCTGACCCGTCGTCGTTCTCCTTCTCTCTTCTCTCTCTTTCCTCTCTTTTCTCTCTCCATGGTTTCTATCATCTTCTGTACATTGTTACTGACAATTATTTGTTGTATCGGCAACTTTCTATAAATTCGATAATTTCGTAATAGCGGAACTAGTTTTCTTGTTAACGTTGTAACAAATTAAGCCAATGTCTTATACTAGCTTCTCGACTGTCTGAATCTTGATGTAAATACTCTAAAGAGGTTAAATTCTTCGATATCATCCCAAATGTGTGATCTTCTTTGATTTCTAATTTATATTCTTATTTTAGCTCTTAAGCTTTGATCATGAACTACTTGGTGGTTACAAATGCGTTTTTAATTAGCACAAGGAGATACATACAAAAGATCAAAACTGATTTATAATACTCCACCACTAATTGTATCAAGAACATTCGATTAGAGGTCATACAGTGAGTCGTGCTTCAGTTTGCTAACCTCGTACCACGAATTTAGCACTTGTAAATTCTTGTCAGTGCTGGAAAACGTCAACTGTATACCGATATCATAGTCAATTAATCAAGAGAGGAGCTGCTCGAAGTTAGTTTTAGTGATAGAAGCATCTAGAACTGAATCGAGATTACTGATAAGGTTTGGGGTAGGGTTTGTAACCGATATTGGAGGAAGAGTTGGTGATAATTGATTTAGGGTTTGGTCCTGTTGTTTCATTGTTTAGCTTGATACAGTGAGAGAGGGAGATCAGTGCAGAAGATGATAGAAACCATGGAGAGAGAAAAGAGAGGAAAGAGAGAGAAGAGAGAAGGAGAACGACGACGGGTCAAATTGATTTGGGTAAAGGGTAACGGGTCGGGTTATATTATTACGGGCTGGGCTGGGTTATATTGGGTTTCGGGTTTGGGTTAAGTTAGGGTAAATGGTAAGTTTTTTAGTTAAACGGTAAAAATTTAAGGTAAATGGTAAAGCTGAGGGGGCAGCTGACATGGCAGATGAGATGGAACGAGAAGGGGCAATTTTGGAAGAAAAATTGGAGGACCATTCTTGCAACAAAAACTGATTCCACGTGTCAAGCTCACAAGCTTCACATGTGCGGAGGGACTAAAAATTCAAATTAAAAAAAGGATGAGGATGCGTTCTATGCATGATTGAAGGAAGGGGACCAGGTTGATACAAGTGGTAAACATGGGGGACCACAGGTTCTTTTTAGCCCATATCTTATCACCCAATTACTTAACTAATCCTAACCACAAGTATTAATTATTATACAAAGCATCTTCAATATTACATATTTGTTGAGTTCGTACTCAATATTTTATTATATAATATTAACTCATTTACTTCTCTAATTGGGCTTAATTTTCCTAATATTTTCTTGTCTTATCAGTAGCCCTCCAGTCTTTGTGAAGGTATCTGAACTATGACTAGTTCATGGAATTACATTTTTCTTTCTTGTGTGTCTCTTCGAAAAATTCCTCCGTAAGTGCCTCCTCGGACTATCCTTCCGTAAGTGTCTTCTCGGATTCATAACCTTACTAAAGGCAGTGGCGACTTCATATTCGTGCGTCATGTATTTTAGGCCACATATTAGGGTGGTTTATGACATGTGGCACACGTTGTATGTCCAGTCCACATGTCATAGCAATTTTCGACTGATGGCGTATGCGACTCTTTTGATTAACGCGTCAAATATTTCCTACACAAATATGCATACCTTCCAAAATGACTTATGGGCGAAGAGACGTATCAGAAAACTCTTACACTTCTCAACACGCATGTATTTCAATCATAGATAAAATGTATATCTTCCAAAAGACGCTTCATTTTTCCTAAGCACCCGTTACCTAAGAAAAACTCTTCGCCTGCTTAGGCCTTCGTAACCTTTAAAAGTACACAATTTATAAATACTTTAACTCACTTACTATTCCAGAGTTACTAATTTTCATAGTTTTTATTTATTTCGAGTTTGTGTTTTTCATATCATAACATCGTTTTTAATGTTAATATTATATTTTTATTATGGACCAGAAAAAAACAATATATATATATATATATATATATATATATATATATATATATATATATATATATATATATATAATGCATATGAGCATGACACCAAATGACTCTTAGTATCTTTTATTATTTGTTATTTGCATCTGTATGTTCACGCGATACTACTGCCATATGATCATTTTGAGAGTACAAAGAATATGATAGTAGTGGTAGCATACTTGTTAGGCTACAAATAGAGATACTACATCTTCACTTGTGTAACCAAATAAAAATCACGTTTCTGAACCTGATGTGAATGTACATCATTATCATCGAAAATAGATATTATTAATTCTTGTTCAGGTTCATTTTGTTTCATATGTGTATCCAACTATTTTCACTGCAATGATTATGATATCTACATTCCCTAGTGGAAGATATACACATTGTTGAAAAAATTAGGTTGCGGGTGATTTCGTATCAAAATTCATATATAAAATCCGTAATTCCGTTACAATTCGGTTGCATTTATCTATATATATTTTTGCTCCTTGTTACGTAGGTAATATTCCTCCTCAAATTGAAAGTGATTTCGAACAAGTTTGATGCTTTCATTATTTGTGACATTTAGACCTCAAAATGTTTAGTGATCGATTTAATGCCTCCTTACTTTAATAGAAGCATAAGCATGTTTTTTCGGAAATAATATTCTTATTTCACTAAATGCTACCTATCACACAACTCTTTAGTATTTAAGTAAGAACATATCTCAACCAGTATGAGGCCTTTTGGAAGTGGACCAAAAGCAAACCCGTGCGGGCCTTCGGGCGCCAAAGCGGACAATATCATACTAGTGTTGAGATCGTGTTATTCTTACTTATATACAGATGAATATGCGGTTCCCATATTCCCAACAAATGGTATCAGAGCCAGACCCAGACAGAACGCGGTGGTGGTGAAATTCTCGAAAGTCGAACACGATGAACCAGTAGCCATGCTCAAGTTGATCTGCTCTAGAGATCCTAGTTCAGAGTGTCTGTGGCTCATCAAGCAGTGTGGCTTGATTGAAGTGTCGCTAAGGAACAAGACAATGGTAGTCTAATAGGAGGTGAGCAGTAACATCTGTAGTGCCTCTAGACGTCAAGTAGCCCCAACTTGATTAGAGTGGACGGGTGGAAGTCATGGGAAATATCAATGGTATATAAGTAAGAACATATCTCAACTAGTATGAGACCTTTTGGAAGTGGACCAAAAACAAACCCGTGCGGGCCTTCGGGCGCCAAAGCGGACAATATCATACTAGTGTTGAGATCAGAGACAGAATATGTGACACATATATTCCCAACAATTCTTAATCAATCCGTCTACAATTTTCTTTTCATAAAGACACGACCAATAATCGAAATTATCCAAAATCCAAATTTGCCCAATCTATTAAGCCATGCTTTCAATACCAATGAGTTCTTTATTATATATTTTCGTTATCGTTTTTTCAACTTGAAAATGTCCCGTTTTAGTCCATTGATTATCTATTTTTGTGTAGAGCTGTCAACGGTTTTGAAGGACCGAGAACCAGACCATAACCGAACCTTAACGGTCCGGTTCACGATTTTATCTTAAAAACCAAATCCGAAACAATAAAATTGGTTTAAAACCGATGGAACCGATAAACCGATAGAACTGGTAAAGAATCGAAACAATAAAACCGTTAGAACCGATTATTTATTATTTATTGTTATTATTTATACATTATATTGTCAAGATTAATAGTTAATTACCGGTTTTTAATAAAATTAAGGATTAATTTCTAAATTTTAATGTCGTTTGTTTAAGTAAAAAAATTAAAAATTAAATTATAATAAAAAAATTAAATAGACCAGACGAGACCAAAACCAAACTGAAATTGAATCGGACCAAAATAGAATTGAACCGGAATTGAAACCGAACCAAAAAGAAAATTTAACCGTCCGGTTGTAAAAAAATAAAACTGAAAGCTTCGCGGTGTGTACAGTTCTGTTAAAACTCGGACTGATAATGTTGCTACTTTCGTGATAATCCTTCCACGGAAAGTTGTTTGAAATTGTCTCATTGTAGTCTATTATCTATCCATTTATGGATAATGTTAATCACGGTCGTGTTTTTTCAAAGACTAATTTTATCGAAAAATAAAAATGGATAATCTTATCACGAAAATGGATAGCCAAAACTTCAGGCAAAACAACTAATTTCGCGGCAACCACTAACTTTATCCAACATAAATAATTAAGAAACTATATAAGGACGTTTTTTTGTTCGAATGATTATTTGCCACGAAAGTGGACAAGGAACTAATTGTTCAAAAGCCAATTAGACTGCAACTAAACCAATGTTTTAATAGTGTATCGATTCGGATCAGATTCAGTTTGAATCGGATTTTTGTGAATGGTAGCTCCATTCTTCCCTACTACACAAAGCAGCACATTCTAAAGTGTGAGAAATGGGGCCAAAAGGTCTTACCCTTTCAGACACCAAGACCAAGAGTAGGGACGGCTAACAACAAGTGTCGACATCTGATTTTCATTACCGTTGTATCCTTCAACGGACAAATATCATAACCCCTTACTTAAGACCAACAATATCCTCTCAAAAAAAACAATCAACACCAAAAGATATGACTAAATCTACTCATTCAAAATCCTCCACTATCTCCAAACTTCTTCTCTCTTGTCTGAATTTCACTCTCCTCCTCTTTTCAGCTGCCTCTCTAGCTCCCATAATCTTCCTCAAAACGCCTCCGACTGCACTGGGGTTCGCTTTCATCACAGTCGCTTCACTCTCCCTCCTTTCCGCTTTCGTCGGATTCTTCTCTCAGGTCACTCCCTTATGCTTCCTAACCCATTTAACGCTTCTCACCGCTTCACTACTAGGACTACTACTAAGCTCGCTAGTGCTGTTTACGAAAGAGAGATCCTGCATCTCGATGTTGAAATCGGAGCGCGACCCGAGAGAAGTTAAATTGTTGGTGAGGTTGGAGTGTGGGCTTTTTATGGCTATGCTTTTGGTTCAAGTGGTTGTGTTGTTGCTGAGTTGCCTCGCACGTACCTGTCGGACGATGGGTTACGAGGAATTTGAAGATGAGGAAGAGGTCGCTCTCGGAAAGAGGAGCTTGGGGATTGCTAGAGTGCAAGAAGAAGCTATGCTGAGTGGTGGTACCATTCAAGAGGTGGAAGACAACAAAATTAAGAACAAGTTAGGGTCTTAGAGTAATATAATATATGTAGTTGTGTTAGAATATTGCTAGTTCTTTTTCAGTCTTATTATTATGATTTGATTTTGGTTGATATCTCTTAGTTTGATCCCCAATTTTGGGCAACTTAGGTGAGATCCTTTAAAAATCCTCAAAGTTGTGCAGCTGTTTCTTAGGGTTGGACTTTTTTGATTTGTTAAAGAGTATTTATTAATAAATTTTAGTTAAAGAAAATAATTTCTGACTTTTTAAAATATTGTTTGAATTTTAAATTAATATTTTTTAATAATAAATGCATTAAATTAAAATTAAAAATTCTAACAATTATATACCCCGAAGATTGGCGTTAAGAGCCGTAAAAAATAATATAATAAGTTGATCAAAATTTGTCCAAACATTACAACAAATACAAAAAGAACATCAAAACCGAAAAACAAGTAGAACAGAAAAAGCAAAGGTGCCAATAACGATATGTATTTTGAGACGAGACAACATCGTCGTAAAAGAGCAAAGACATCAACCGTGAACGAGAGATAGTTGCTACAAACAAACCAAAGTAAGTAAGAATTTTAACGAGGTTGGCTAGGTCAGACAACCTTGGTGCCAAATAATCTTAACCATAGGCCGGGAAGTACGCGGTAAGATATCGCAAAAGCGATGGTCGGAGATGATCTAAAAATTCTAGCCTTCATCTCACACCAGACGTGATAGACAACAACACCAATGCAGGCACGCCAAAGGTATCAAAATCTGGATGGAGGTCAGTTAGACGCCTCATGGATCCAAGAGACTCAATTGTTATTGTGACTTAAAGACAAACCAAACTTGGAATTTGTAGAAACCCATATGCTTTGAGTGTAATTACAGTCATTGAGGATACGTTTAAAAGGGTCATTTTTAGTATTGATAACGAAAAATCATTAGGGACCGATGGTTTTAGTGCAAATTTTTTCAAGCATTCTTGGAATCTCATCGACAAAGATATTTATGACGGGGTCTTAATATTTTTTTAATACAGACCGTCTTGAGCATTCTTAGAATGTCACTACCATTTCCTTATTTCTTAGAAGGATTGTCCCTCTAAAGACGAGGACTTCAAGCCTATTTCATGTTGTAATGTGTTTACAAGATTATTTCCAAAATCCTAGTTGATAAGATCAAGGATTATTTCCCATGTCTGATTGATCAATCGACTTTTGTGGGAGACCGTAATATTACGGACAATATCTTTCTTTTTCAAAAACTCTTTAGGGGTTACCGGTCTAATAGTAAATCCCTGAATGTCGCTCTTGATGATGAAAAATATCAAGAACGAAAAGATAATTGAAAAATATATAAAAAAGGAAAAGTTCCACAAGAAAATACCCTCAGAAACCCTAGCAAAAATGATCTCTCTCTATAAGAAAAGATCAGTTAGCTTATATAGCAATTGTTGTGGGCTTTTTGGCATTTTGAGCCATTGGACTTAAACAATTGATCCATTAGAGGCTAATTCATCCCACAAACTTACTAAATAAAAACATATTTACTTCTTATTACAAAATACATATTGGTTAAATATTCTAAAAATCTGACTTGCGAATCGTGTAAATTCTTCCCTCATCAGTAGCCCCCCTAGTCCTTGCAAAGAATTCTAAGGAAGGACTAGTTTTGTCACTACTTCAGATTTTACTTGTTCCTTATTTGTAGCCCCCCAATCGTTGCGAAAAATTCTGAGAGACGAGTAATTTTGGCGCTGCTTCAAATGTTACCTGTGAAAACATAAAATGTCTTGGCCAACAGATGTAGACCAACAGATGTATGAAATGTAGACCAACAAATGTTAGAAGATCCATCAGATCCAAAATAATAAATTTTGAGTGTTGACCAACTACTGTTGGAAGATCCTTCGGATCCAAAATAACAAATCTCATATGTTGACCAACTAATAGTTGGAAGATCATTTTGATCCAAAATAACAAATCTCATATGTTGACCAACTAATAGTTGGAAGATCATTTTGATCCAAAATAATGAACTTCGAATGTTGACCAATTAAAATTGGAAGATCAATTAGATCCTAAATAATAATGAATTTTAATTGTTGACCAACTACGGTTGGAAGATCCTTCGGATCCAAAATATAATGAATTTCAAGTGTTGACCAACTAGTGTTGGAAGATCCCTCGGATCCAAAATAATAATGTTGACCAATTAAAATTGGAAGATCCCTTAGATCCAAAATAATAATGTTGACCAATTAAAATTGGAAGATCCCTCTGATCCAAAATAATAATGTTGACCAATTAAAATTGGAAGATCCCTTAGATCCAAAATAATAATGAATTTTAAGTGTTGACCAACTACTGTTGGAAGATCCTTTAGATCCAAAAATAATAATGAATTTCAACATATAAAAATACTATATTTTTGGCAGTCAATACCAGATTGGATACAAAGCATGTGTGAATCTTTAGTAACAGACCATAAGAGATAGCATAGCAGCAAAGAGTTATGCAACAAGATCAGAAAAAGGCATGTAACAGTTTCTTAGATACTTGAATTTGCTAGAGGGGTTGCGGTTTCAATTCTCTAAATGCCACAAAAGATGATCCATAACAATTCTTTTGTTTCTGACAAAATATTTTGGCAATACAGAACAGAAAACTTGTTATGCAATAATTTAACAGAAAACTTGTTATGCAATACTTTAACAGATAAAAACTCGGCTAAAGACATGGTTGAAATAACACTGTCACCACTGTCCAACTCTCTTTCCTAAAGTAATCATGCAATACGCCTATCAAGGTATTTATGTTCTCAGCTCCCTCTTTATCAACTAGCAGAATAGAGGGAGATACATCTAAACAACTTTTGAGAAGTATAAAGATTAATCAAGCACATTTAGCCGAGATGTCTAGATAGCCCTTATCTTTGATTCTAAGTGGTATACACATTTTGGCAGAAAATCCAAGAGCTGTGACAGTATATTGGATAGAACGTCTTCTGATGTTGTAGACATAAAGAAACATATAAGAAAAAACATACCATTTGATTCGCTGATGACTCTAACATTATTGAGATCAAAGCATCTAAACATGCACCTTGTTCAAGAACCGACAACCAAGGAATCGGCATTATTGAAATCAGCTGATATTTCACTGTCTGCATTGTTCGCACTCCCGCTCTAATCTGTGGCTTGATGAAGCTATCGGATAATCTGTTGGCAGAAGACGGTAGCTAGGAGTACAGCTTTGACCATCGGAAAAGTCAAGGTCATAAATACTTATCGAATTTTATTTCTCTTTGCCCATAACCTTTTTTCCGTTGCCACTGACTCTAGTCTTCTGCTCTATTTCTTCACCTTCGACATCTAATGATTCTGCAACATACAAGCAGGCAGTCTTGCTAGAAGCCACAGGGCAGAATCCGTTAACAGGTACACGACCATCAGCACATGACAAAAGCAGAAAGGGAATGAGACTGTTTCACACACTTTTACTCAGAGCACCAGCAAGGAATTTATCGACTTCCACATTCTCCAGAAACCAAATAAACTCATTCGCTAGATCCGGATGTTCTCTAAGTACACCCTTCACCGAATTCTGTAAATCATGATTTCTCATTGTATCCACAGCAAAATCTTGCATGCAATTCAAAAACGTTTGATACTCGCCAAACCTGCCCAACCGTTTCTTGACTTTCTCACAGAAAACAAAACCTCAAACATATGAAAGAATATTATTACAGAGAAACCCAATCTCTCTGGGCGGACCTCCATAGTCGGGCACAAGGTTGTGAAACCAGCGAATCAAATAGTTATGCCCTTTCAACCGGTCTTTAACTTGCGCAAATTTTTCAGCAGAATCAGTCCTGACGTCCGCCACGATCTTCCAGAAAATGACATATTTGTCTTCTTCATCTCTAAAAATATCCTCCACAGCAGCTACAAACGCAGCAATATGCTCAAAGCGGCATACGCCTATTTTTTTAGGGATTTTCTCATCAGAGGAACCCCATTTAACTTTTGCTGCAGGATCTCTTTTGGTTGGCCAGGCTGGAGGCAGATAGTCTCTGAGACTCCTCATTTCTTGTTTGATATGCTTCCTTGAGAATTGACGCAAGCAGTCGATCTGTGGAAATATAAGTGTTGTGTGTCACTTAGCTAACCGGATCTTGTCTATACGATCACCTACAACCCTCAGCACGTCTTTGGCGCAAAACCTTCATATTGGATAAGAAACAGGTCGCTGCATAGACGAGTATAAGATTTTGGCGCATGGACCTTTGAATTTGACCTGAACCTCAATCATCAGTTGGAACGCTTGTAGTGATCGGCTTCACTTAGCCACCCAATTCAGGTTTGAATTGTCCTCGTGCAGAAGTAGAGCTGGGAACAACCACTGGCTGCAAATGCGAATGAACTGATTGGGCTCAGCATCTGAAATAAATAGTTGTTGTATCTCAACAAGGGCAACCAAGCTAACACCACAAGCAAACCAGTAAAACAGAATTGATCCCAGGAGCTCCTCTAGGTACTGCATCAAACAAGACAGAAACAAACGGAAACAGAAAAAACTCATATATTATAATATTCAAAGTGATATAAATCAAGGCTGCATCTAAAAAACCTCAGATGAAGAGGTGTCAGCGGATAACAGCCGGTGAAAACAGCCAGGTTCTGATATCAACATCGGAATTACCACTAGAGAGCCAGTGAAAAAAGCGAGGTACTGATATCAAAACTATCCACAGGAAATACAATGACCGTCACCTTAAACCTAGATGAATATTGGAGCTGTCTTGATAGATTGCCTAGTGCTGTCCTGACTAATTCCCTCTGGCAAGGATCAATAACGGATATCGCGCACAACATGAAAACAGCCTTTAACTCTATTTTTTCACTATGTAAAGCAAGATGCATTAGAGTCACAATGATCGTCTCTATTGTTAAGCGTGGCTGAGGACCAGCAGCTAGAACGTCAGCTGCAGTAACAAGTTCCTCTTTTGATGAACCTACCAACATAACTCCAAAATTCGAGCGAATATCTTGGAAAAGCGCCTCATGACCATCCCGTTTCTGGAAAAGAAGACCAATCCGTCCACCCAGCACAAACCTTACTCTATAGTTAGTATCTCGTAGCATCGTAAGAAGCCTTTCAATCATGGTCTTTTTCTACTTCATTTGCATCATACAAGTGCTAGACCCGCATGGTCACAACAGTAGACCAAAATCAACATAAAAAATCCTTGAGTTAAAGATCCAACTTTGGACATATAATTCTGAGTTTATGGACACCTTTGGGATCGAACCAACAACCTCTTGTTCGGGATCGAACCGGTGACCTCTTGATCTGCAGTCAATGCTCTACCACTGAGCTATGGACCGAACCATATTTAGAGAAAGGTCAACTGTGGATCGATAGTATCGTCGTAGCCTCTCATTCTGATTGAAAGAGGAATATTTCAAGGGATGAATAACTAATACAACAAGTGCAAGATCAGCAGCGAAAGGAGTGATCATTTTTTAGAGGGGACCCTGTGGCATATTGCAAATGACCTGTACGCATATTGTCATATACGTCATGGAAATGAAAGTTATATGTGATATTGTATGTTGCTCTACCTCTACGGACATGTAAAAAATGGTCTTTATTTGTGACACAATCGTGTCCTCTCCGTGTTCTTTTCTGCTTCATCCGCAGGGTAAGTAGAAAAAGGAACGAAATTAACTTACAGGATTTCTAATGAACCTTTCAACTGATGGACATCTAATTGCAAAATGCAACAACAGCAAGATCAGTAGAGTCACATCAGAAGACCAAGACTCTGACAAATCATACAAGATTATAACATACCGCATCAATGTAACAAAATTATGAATCTGAAACAAAACCAAATCATAAGAAAACTCATAGAAGTTTTATGTATAAAGACGAGTCTAGAAGCTAAAAACCCCAGTGGTGTCGTACAACCCTCAAGTAGGAAGTAGACCCTTACAACTTCGAAAAAATGTTGACTACGTCTACAGAAAGGTCACTTGTGGATCCATAATGTCATTGTAGCCTCTCCTTCTCGCAGAAATAGGAATCTTTCAGGAGAGGAAGAACTAATGCAACAGGATCGATATCAGCACAGCGCGCCAGAGTAAGATCTATCTAATAAGATTCTGACAACGTGCAGCAGCAGATAAGAATCAGATTTAAGAAACCATGAATCAGAGACAAAAAAAAAGTAAACATATTTGTGACAATCTGGTTAAGCAGCAGCAGAGTAGCAACCAAATCACAAAATACAATTAAAGCCAAAGACCAAATTCAATCAGCCACCGAATGAGATCTATCTATACGGTTTAGGTTTCCCTTCATTGAATGATACCATTCACATCATTATAGATAAATCGAGAAGTACTAAACAGCCAAAAATTTAATGAACACCAAGAACCCTAACAGTTTTCATTGAGACGAAACTAATTTCATGGTCAGTACACGTAATCGGAAAAGCAGAAAAGCCTAACCGGCAGTCCGGATCTCGGGAGAGGTAATCGACGGCCTTCGTGCGAGTTTCACAGATTTCTGATCCAAACTCAAAGTCGAAGAGATTCAATCCTTATATGAACTCGAAGCATATACAGTTGACGAGCTTAACACGTCCAAACCAGTCGAGAAGATCAACTTCAGAAACTCTGTTCACCATTTCCCCAACATGTATTAAGCTCTGACCAGGTTCTAGATCTGGGAATTACGTGTGAAGGACCTGGATCTATATCTGTAAAATATAAAGAAAACACAAACACAAACACACAAAAAACAACAACAAAACACAAACAGTAATACGAAATTCTATGAAGATATTAACAAAACAATAAATCCTGCAAAATTGTTAGATGAATCAAGAAATATTATAAACAAAGAGAGAATAGGGAGCAGTGGTGTGTCCAAAATTGTTCAGAGAGAATAGCAAGATTGATCGTCGTTAAAGCTTGGGTTCGAAAAGGAGAGGTTGTGGTGGTTGGCGATGGTCATGGCGAGGAGGCCGATGGAGCTTTGACTCTCTCGAAGGCCAGTTGGAGTACATAGCAGCGAGTCAGAGGGTAATCCTTTAGGATTCGATTGATAAAAACGATGCTCATAACGGTTTTGGATATGTTATCCGGGTACCGGTCATATTCCCACAGACGGCGCCATTTGATGATGAAAAATATCAAGAACGAAAAGATAATTGAAAAATATATAAAAAAGGAAAAGTTCCACAAGAAAATACCCTCAGAAACCCTAGCAAAAATGATCTCTCTCTATAAGAAAAGATCAGTTAGCTTATATAGCAATTGTTGTGGGCTTTTTGGCATTTTGAGCCATTGGACTTAAACAATTGATCCATTAGAGGCTAATTCATCCCACAAACTTACTAAATAAAAACATATTTACTTCTTATTACAAAATACATATTGGTTAAATATTCTAAAAATCTGACTTGCGAATCGTGTAAATTCTTCCCTCATCAGCTCTCAAAATCGATATAATGAATGCTTTTGATAACGTTAGTTGGCATCTCATCCTTGACATCTTGGTGGCCATGAATTTCCCGGAGTAGATGGTTAACTGTATCATTCAATGTATCCTCGCCCGGTCTTATATTGTCAATATTAACGGTGACCTTCATATGCACTTCTATGGTGGAACGAGTCTAAGACAAAGAGACCCCTTATCTCCTTTTTTATTTGTTATGATTATGCAAGTTCTCTTCATTATCCTCAAAGAGATTAGTATTGTCCATTGGAAGTGTCATAAGCTTAAGATTGTCAATCTCTGCTTCGCTGATGACCTGATGATTTTCCGTCGTGGTGACATTAATTCCCTCAACCTTATCAAAGATGGTCTTAGTGAGTTCTTTGTTCTCTTGGGTCTTTAAAGCTCGCAAAAAAGCTACATCTTCCTCTCAGGGTTTATCCATACTCTCATATCGAATCTGACCAATATCTTTGATTTCAACGAAGGTTCACTTCCAGTTAAGTATCTTGGAGTCCATCTTCTCCCGGATCGATTCTTATAACGACTGTTCACCTCTCTTAGAAAAAATTATCATCTGAATTGCCTCATGGACTTCCAAACACATCTCTTACACAGGGAGGCTTCAGCTCATTAAATCGGTGATTTTCACAAGGCAAGTTTATTAGTTTTTTATCTTTGTTCTCCCCGCTAGCGTTCTTAAAGAACTCTCTCAGTATCTTTATAGTTTCCTATGATCCATAAGATGAAGGCTATATGTGCTAAAGTGGCATGGTCTACTGTTATATTGTCTGTGTTTGAGGGCGGCCTTGGGTTTTCTAGACCTAAAGACATACAATCAAACAGGCATCCTTAGACATTTGTGGTCCATCGTAAGTAAACTCGATAACTCAATCTGGTGTGACTAGATTTATTCCGAGAATATTAAAGATAAACCTATGTTCTTTAAAAATTGACTCTTCTCATTTATGGACTTGAAGGAAATTTTTTATCTCAGGTCTATCACATGCAAATTGTGCAGGGTCGCGATAGGTAACGAGGAGAAGACTTTCTTCTGGTTTGACTCGTGGTTTCTCTCAATCTCTTTGGTCAACTACTATGGATTGAATATTATCAAAGATTCTCGTCTAGGTGGTAACCTTAAGGTTTTCGATAACATTATGGATGGTCTCTGGAATTGGCCGACCAATCTAAGGTATGCTAATGCTAGAAACCATCGAACCCTCATAAAGATTAGTCATCTCATCCTCTCCATCTCTCCTCCCAAAATTATCTTCAATGACGTCTACTGCTGGAATGATAAGAGAGGAATAACCAAGTTCATTATGAAGGATACATATAATGTCATTCGTATGCCTACCCCGTGCTTCGGGTGCGCGAGATTAGTGTGGCATAAATTTACAATTTTTCACCATTCCTTCATCCTCTGGCTTACCATCTAAGAAAAACTATCCACCCGAGATAAGCTTCTATGTTGGGGGGTCTTAACACCCCCGAATGCAATTCTGCCTCGTAATCCATTAATCATGTCCTCTTTGACTGTAGTTACACTCAATGCATTTGAGGATATGTAAACTTTAAGCCTGGTTTCCCTTTAAGTCACAATAATAATTGGGTCCCTTGGATCTATTAGGTGTCTAATTGGCTTCCATCGAAAACTCGATACATTTGGTGTGTTTGCTTTGGCACTGTCATCTACCATGTCTGGCGTGAGAGAAATGTGAATTTTTTTAGATCCTCTCCTACTCTTGTCTCTGTAGTATCTTACCGTATGCTTTCTAATCTCCGGATCAGATTCTTTAGCACCACTGTTATATGTCCTTTCTAGTTCCATTTAAAATTATAACTTAAATTTGTTTTGTTTTGTGTTTGTTTAAAACAATCATCTTTCCCTTCTTGCTTTCTATCTTTTATTTGTATTCATTGCGGTGCCTTATATATTTATTCATATTAGTCTTACTATATTTTCTTTTTGTTGCATTCTATCGATATTTTGGTCAGTTATTTTATTCTTAGTGTCGTTACTTTGCTTGGTAGAACATGTTCGATCTGTAGATTAACTCACTCACTCGATTTTTTTCTGTCACAGCTTTTAATATCACTCCTCAAGGTATATATACCTCATGCGATTGTAATAATCTTTAGTATCTTAATTTCATACTTTTTTTCAACCTTGTTAATTTGTTTTTTATTTAAAATCTTAAAAAAACTCTATTCCATTCCCTATGCGAAGATAGATATTAGATAATAAACTCATTTATTGATTTTTTCTTTTTTTCTTAGTTAATAATATCATAGATACGTTTGAAGTAAAAGTCAAATCTACAACTAAAAAAATAGGTAAATCGGCTGTAACATGTAGATTTAAAACCAAAAAAAAAAAGTGGATGATCTAAATAAATATCTGACTTTCTCGAGATAATACGGAAGCGAGGAAGTAACACCCAACTAGAAAACTCCGTTGGCAGTTTCTTTAATTTCCCATATTATCCTTTTCTCTTTATCTTGTCTTCCTTATCCAACCGTCTTATCAATTTCTTCCCCAAACTACTCTTTCGTTAATGGCGGCTCTCTGTAGTTCATAGCTTAAAAAATCAACTAATTGTTGATTTCATGAGTTTATTTCTTTGATCGCCGCTCGATTTTGTTTTAATCGACCTTTGATTTCTAGTGGATTCAATCTGCTTAGTCTAGAAGGAGGGATCCATACAGCTACATGTCGACGATTTCGATTTACAGAACCGAGTTATCGACTGTATTTCGTGGTGGATCGCAAAGAAATCGACAGAAAATTCGCAGACTCGCTTCTTCCCGGACAATGTAAGTTTTCGATTTCTTTTTGGTGTCTTTCACTATTAAATTACCGATCAGAGAAGTTGATTGTGGATACTATTTATTCTACTCCGATGGGAGGTCTCTGATTTAGGATTTAGGTTTTTGGAGTTATTGACTTACATAGACTGGGAAGAAATTAGGGTTTCGGTTTCATAAGAGTGGTGAAATTGGTTTTGGTGAGAGTTGATTGGTGTATGTATGAATGATGAACAGGACAATGGATTCGAAATCGTTAAATTCCAAAAAGAGTGAAGAGATATCTGTACAGCTCTCTGTATCGTCTACTCCTCAAGTCGAAACGCTAAAGACATCTGCTCTTAGACTTGATCGGTTACAGCCACCGGAACAAAATGGAAAAAGATTAGAATTCGGAGAGTTTGTGGCTCGAGATGCTGTCCTTGATGAAGAATACTGGGTATGCCATAGTTCTTGTTAAGTAATTTTTGGTTCGTTTGATTTCTTTATTGATTTTGCGATGGTGATGTATAACTTGCTATTATGTTTTATTCTGTGCTAGACAGCAGCATGGTTGCGAGCCGAAAGTCACTGGGAGAATCGGACGGGTGAAAGGTATGCCATTAGTTCAATTTCTTGACTAGTTTATAGCAAAGAAGGCTTAGTTTTGTTCAAGATTTGTAGTAATTAGAATGTGGATGAGTACAAGATCCTTTTGGAGGAAAATGTTTGGTACAAGAACTATAGTAATTTATGAAGCATTTAATTGACGTCGATAAAGAAGTTGGACACCACTAATTATTACTACCCCTGATGAACACAGATACGTAGATAACTACAAAAGGAAATATACAGAGCAGGTAGCCCTTAAGTGTGTGTTTTTGGTATGAATTTGATTTACAAAAATTTGAGATGTCTTCAAGAATTATTATGTATTTCGCATTTTTAGGAGTTCAATGCCATAAAAAGGCGATGCTCACAGCAACAGGGGCACAAATGTATGTGCATTGTTGCGGTATGATGTTTTTATCGGATAAGTTTTGTTTAAGTTTGAAATGTATTGAAAGATCTCTACCTTTTTGCATGTGATAATTCATGACTTTGTTTGTTAATGGTTATCAGGTCAAGAAGGAAGAGAAAAATGTAAAACGTACAGTAATAAAAAGTGTGGTTGGGACCCTTGATCTAAGTATTCGGTATTTGATGCACGGAGAGACATTTCCAGGGGTATATATTTTCTTGAGTTCAGGATGCTAAATTGCATTACATGCTGTTCCAGTTAAATGTCCTAATTTAGCGATATAATTGATTTCTTTCACAGGAAAGGATAAAATCCCATGTGTTCTGCAGCGTCAATAGAAAAGATGCAAGTAGATACGGATATATAGCAAATGTATGCGTAGCCAAGTCAGCTCGTCGCCAGGGCATTGCGAGAAATATGTTAGCTTTCGCTATTGAATCAGCAAAGTCCAATGGTAACACGATATACCTTACCAAACAATTTTTTAAAGAATGTCTCTTTTGATATATAATAGGAATATAGGATATGCAAATCTTCAAACTTATAGTCTCTAGCATTCCATGATATTTGAAATATAAATCCCTATGAAGGATACAAGCAAACAATCTATCTTATGCGAACAAAAATTGTTTTGATTGCAGGAGTTGAAGAAGTGTATGTTCATGTAGATAGAAAAAATGTGCCTGCACAGGATCTGTACCAAAAAATGGGTTTTGAGGTAAAAACATTAGTCTATCTTTTGACATTAGGTTTTCTTTGAATAAATAATCTCAACCGCTGATATATTCTTGTACCAGATGATCGAAGCGCTGCAGTCTGATGATTTGGTCGAAGACCCTAATTACTTGCTTCGGTTCAAGGTATAGTGGTTTATCAAAATCAACACTCCATTGTTCTTGTTTGAAAATAATATGAACATTTGTATACAAAAAAGTACCAAATACCTGTATTCAGATTTTTTTCGAATGCAGAATGTAAAAAGTCTAATATGTTTTCCTATTGAGGGACATACACAGAAAAATGTAAAGTCTGTATTGAGACTAAGGCTTGGTACCTCAGCCTTTTCGTTTATCAAAGGGAACAAGGTTGAAAAAACAAAAACTGGGGCAGATATGCTTTTCGATTTACTCTTGTTTGGTTATTTGCTTCAAAAAGTGTTGTCTAGTTCAATGCTCCCGATTAAGTAAAAGCGATTAAGTAAAAGCGCTACACACAAATCAATGAAAATATAGTCAACAATGAAAATTTATAACTAAATTTGCATTCAAAAGCTAGCATTTGAGTATCATTACAAATATAACATTGGCCATAATACTTGTATTAATAAAGCCATATCAGCACGACAAAAGATGTCAGCTGCATACAAAAGAAGACGGAATGCTTTTGTTTCAGAGCACAGATGTTGCACATGAATAATGTAATGGAGCTGCCAAAGAATCAGGAATCTGGATATTGTTCACCACTGAAGACAACTTCAAACCGATGATGTGAATGTTTGGATTTGAATGACCATCCAGAAGAAGGTTTGTGATCTGGAACAAAATTGGAGATTTTGTTAACACAATTGGTTACCGGCCAAGACAGAAATAACTTTAGGAATGTTACTTACTTGAGTGCATCCAAAAAGTTTAAGCACTCTCAAAGATAAACAGCTATCCACAATCAAACCTACAGCCTCATCTGACAGGTTACGGCACCAAGACAGATCTAAAGTATGTAGATTTCTTAAGCGTTTAGCTAGTGACAAGGCTGTGTGTCTGCCAACCTGAAAAAGATACATGGAGGATAAATTATAAAATAAACGAGGCTCTAAAGGAAACAAAACAACCATCTGAAATATTATATTTAAAAATATATACTAAAGGGTCCAAAAGCTTAACATAAGAGATGCATCAATTGTTGCAACAAGCAAGCTTGTCATGAAGTCTTGGAAGCAGCAATGGACTAAAAAAGATTGAATTTGAGCTTCTAAAATAGAACGTAAGGGAGGAAAAATACCTTCTTGATGTTATTTAGAGACAATTCTTTCAAAAACTCCCCAGAAGTTTCTAAAAATGCTGCAATAGCTTCATCACTGTATGATAAAGAAAAGGCCACAATCACATGTCAAGACAATGGATGCAATAAGTAGCTAAAATATTATAGATAGGAGAGGGCTAAAGAAAAGGCCAATGTGATATGCGCGCATGCAAAAACATAAAGAGGCACAAGCATAGACACAACAAGAATAGATGAACGAAGTTGCCACCACATAAACTACACCAAAATTGACAGTTCGAGAAACAAATGCATGTGTTTAACATTATATCTGCTCCGAAATATCAAACTGATCAATGAGTTCGGTCCCCATATACAACTAGAGGTATCAATGGAGACAACAATAGTAATATAACCAGAAAAAGGCATCCAGTTCAAACATCATAATTCCAATCTAATTTTAGTATCTCTGATCCAACAAGTAACAGAGCTAAAAAATAGATTTCAAGACCAAGGACAATGAAAGATCGAATGCAAGCATCAAGCGACAAAAAAATCAATATTGATGACAGCAGCTAGATCGAAATAATCAAAGAAAAACCTGAAACCATTGCGGCTGAGTTTTAATGTCTGTAGTGACCGGCAACCATTAGCAAGATAAACCAAAGCAGAATCTGTCAGCTTCGACAAGTTAACAAGGTCAAGAGCACATAACTGAGGACAATTTTCAGCAATGGCTTTCACAGAAGAGTCCCTCAACTTCCTGCAACAACCTTCAAGCTTCAATAACTAAAGCAGCAGACATTATGACATATAGGAAAAGCCAAGGTACTTTCAACAACTTACAAACAATTGGTAAATGTCAGCTCCTTCATATTATAACCCCGTGCAGTTACAAATTGCTTTATAAAACGGTTGCTAACAGTTTCGTTGCCCGCCATCGACAAAACTTCTAAATTTTCCAGCCTCTTTAATGCTGGAAGAATGACCATTGCCTCCATGCTTTCACAGTCGTTAATAAAAAGTTCCCTTAAAACTGATCCCAAGGAGTCAGCTAAAGCATCAATGCTGGCAGCCATTAGAAGAGAGCACTGGCTGAGATTTATAGATTTAAGTGCCGGAGCTGCAGAGACAATTGCACGTAGTCCAACATCAGAAAGTCGGCATGCGCCAGCAAGAGATAAAGTGGTCAGCACAGGCAAGTTATTTGGGGTCCTGGCTAATGATGATAATAACACGTAGTCTGGCATACAACGTCCGCACTGGTCAAGTTGTAGAACCTGAATTCGCACAACAATGATAGAGAATTATGAATACAAGTAGAAAACGAATATATGGCATTAAAAAGAAAACATGATGCAAAATAATGATACGGACATTCAACCACAAGATTCTGTTCAAGACAAGTAAACTCTCCAATGTGAGATAGACTTGACTAAGACAAATAAGGTAAAAAAAAGATACTCATCTAAGATCTTTTCAACTATCGCCACAACTAAAGTACTTAATTATACCGTCAAATTGCTGGTGTTGCAGTCACTAAAGCACTTAGTGAAGTGTTCCTCAGTCAGCCATGAACAATCCCACAAGCGAATCTCAGTGGGATATCCTCGAACAAGAAGATCTAGTATTTGATCATTCATCCTTCGAGAATCACAAAGCAAACGACAAAGCTTGTGCTTCAATGCCTCCGGTACATAATCAAGGGACGTGATAGCATCAGCATTCTTGACAAGAAGCTTTAACGATAGCTCTTGCAGCGAAGGAGGCGATACCTTTAAAGGGTTACTACCTCTGTTCATTTTAGGAACCCACAACAATGGCTCGGACTCTTTTTTATCAGAGAAAGTACTAGGCTTTTGTTGCAAATTCACGTTGTTCTCTCTGTCCCTTATTACTCTCATGGCAGTCGCGAACGGACCAGGCCAATCTTCGATTTCTTTTTCACTTTCTTCATCAGATGTTTCGTTTTCATCCTTAGTATTCACATCTTCCTGCTCCGCCTTGAAATGGGCAAACCGAGAAGCATTTTGTTTGGCGAAATCTCGAAACTGTTCTGTTCTAGATTCAACTCTCTTGCCGGTAAGATCAGCCATTGCAGCCTCGACTAGATTAACAGCTTCAGATACAGATTCAGAAAATGAACTCTTCGATTCGATTTCAACTTTAGTATCAACAGTTTCATTTTCAACCAATTTGGCCTTCCCTTTGTCTTCTCTAGTATATCTAGCTCTTCTCTTTGGAACCTCCTCTTCGCTCACATCCTCCATAACCCTCTTTCCTTTATCAGCCAATTTCTTGGGCTTCCCATGCACTTCGCTCGCTTCGCTCACTTCGATTTCCACTTTCTTCTCTACTACAGTCTCGCAATCACCACTACCATTTTCCACTATCTCGTTCGAAACCTCATTTCTCTGTTCGTTCCCCGGTTCCGAAACATCAAATTCAACATTTAACTTTCTCTTACCTCTTCTCACTTCTGTAACCGATCCACGACCCGAAACCAGAGAAGCAGTCTGCACCACCGCAGTTTTCTCACCGAGGCATTCACCGGATACCGACTTCGAAGCGAGCCGGAGACTCCGTCTACGGGGCGTCAACTCGGGATGGGATTGGTGGTTGTTGCGTTCTCGGGTACGGGCGGGAGTGACGGGTTGGACATTAGTATCCTGATTCTTATTAGGGTTTGCTGGTTCTGCAAGAGTTTTGCGTGAACGAAGCACAGTCATGGTTAGTTTTCTGATTGAGAAGTGATAGGAAAGGAGCAAATGATGATGGAAAGTGACGAAATGGAAGACGAAACGTGGTGTTGGTTCAGTTGATCAATTTGTTCAGTTTTAGGGTTTGTAAATATTAATGGCGATGCTTTCGTTGATTTTCCCGCCCACTCATATGGGCTCATATCATACGGCTCTTATTCTTATTCGGTTGTTTGGCCTTTTGAGAAGGGATAGCATATTAAGTAAAAAATTATTTAGAGGGCCTAAAAAATATTATTTTCTAAATTTGTAAAATATAAAGATTAATATATATATATATATATATATATATATATATATATATATATATATATGTTTCTTGGAGGAAACAATGTTCTTGACTAAGAACAGAGTCTGATTTTTTGATTCTTTTTCTCTAGAAGCGTTCTTCAGTAAAGTCTATTCTTGCTGATTCATTCTATTTCTGTGGATGTCCAATATTCTCAAGATTGCTTCGATGGAGGAATTTCCTACGCTTAGGAATACGCTCTGTCTCAGGCGAGAAATTTGGAAATCAAGAATGGTATGGAGAAATCTGAGTTACCTGGTAATGAATGTAATGTAATCTTTAATCCGGTCTATGAGGAGATAATTAAAGAGAAAATCAGTGATAAATTGCATAAAGGATCTTATGCAGATACGTTAAAGCCCAGAAAAACAGAGTTTGAGCATTTGAACGTCTCTGTTTCTTTAAAGAATGACTATCGAGTAATCACTTTTGATCCAAATGATAAAGAGCAGTTAATGAAGATTTCAAAACATACATTAGCTAAGTTTGCAACTGGTAAACCCACAATGGAGATCTTCAGGAAATTATTAACTAAGTTCAATTTTGCAAGAAACTATAGTATTGCTGTATGGGATTTCAGGCATATATTTTGTTGAATTTAATGAGATGGAAGATTTCAAGAAGCTCTGGTCAAGAAATATTTGGGTTCTGGGTAGTAAAACAATGCGTTTGTTGAAATGGACGCCAGGATTTGAACCAAATCTTGAATGCCCCTATACTCCTATCTGGGTCTCTCTTCCAAGTTTACCTGATTTTTTATTCAATAATTCTACTATCAGTGAAATAGCGAAGGTTATAGGAACTCCTTTGAAGGTTTGGGTGCCTTCTATTGATAGGGCTAGACAAAACTGCTGCAGGTTTTGTGTTGAAGTTGATATTTCCAAGCCCTTAGTTCATAAACTTCAAATAAAGTTTGGTGAGGCTGATAGTTACTGGATTGATCTTGTATATGACAATATTCCTTTGTATTGCAGTAATTGTGCTCATATTGGTCATTCAAATGATAAATGTAAGAAACTTCTGTCTGGTGAAAAGATCTTAAGGAAAGATCAAATTCATCTGCCTGATCAAGTTGTATCTGCTGCAAGTGTTCCTGATCAAGTTTCTTGTTCTCAGATTCCCAACAATGTGATTGATAACAATAATCTTCAGGATATGAATAAACTTTGTGAACAATCGGTTCAATCTGCTTCTGTCAATAATAAAGAGCCTGGTCGTTTGCTTAAATCGATTGTGGTTAACAAAATTCTGGATAATACTTTGCAAGAAGATTTGGAGACTGATAGTTATTCTGTTCGTTTGGGGAAAAATGATTTAGATATTAGAGTTTCTTCTGATCCTGTTAATGAAGATGAAATGATGGATGCCTTGAAAACGTTAGAAAGAAGAAACATGTTTGAAACTTTAAGTGAAAAAATCCATTGTTTTCCAAAGCATGATGGCAGTCTTGTTAGTTCGCCTGTGAAATGCAAGTTTGAAGAGGTAAAGCTGAAAAGGCAGGATTCTAAGAAGACTAAGAAGGTTTCGAAAATATGGAATTCAAAGGGACCGGTTTCTTCAAAACTTATAAAGCTCAAAAGAGCCAATAAATCTTCTTCTGAATAATGACTATTACAATTCTAAATTGGAATGCAAGGGGGCTTGCTAATAAGAAAACGATTCAAAGGTTAAAGTCTATGGTTATTTCTTTCAAAGTTAGTTTTGTTGCTATTCAGGAACCTTTTGTTAAGCCTGAAAAGATGCATTTGGTGGCTAAGAAATTGAAGCTTAGTGGGTATAGTTGCAGTGTTAATAATAGAATCTGGGTGTTTTGGCATCATGATTATAAAGTGTATGTGGTTTTTGATAGTGAGCAAAGGCTTCATCTTAAAGTGTCTCATCCTTCTTTGAATAAAGATTTTATGGTTTCTGTTGTCTATGCGAAGTATAAAAGAGATCAGAGAATTTCGCTTTGGGATTCTATTAGGAACCTGGATAATCTGTCTCATGAGTGGATTATCTTTGGAGACTTTAATGTTATATCTAGCATTCATGAGCAGCTCTCTTGTTCTACAATTAATCAAAGGGGAATGGATGAGTTTAATGGTCTTATTATGGACTGTGGTTTAATTGATGCTGGTTATATTGGTTGTCCCTATACTTGGTCAAATGGGCATAAATGGAGGAGGCTTGATCGTGTTCTATATAACACTTCCTGGTTGAACTTCTTTGAATATACTTCTGTTTCCCATTATGCTAGAAATTGTTCTGATCACTGCCCTATTACTATCAAAGTGTCCTCTAGTCTTGAAAGATCTAAAGCCTCGTTTAAGTTTTTGAATATGTGGGTTACCCACCCTGACTTTTTGAAGATGGTTAAAGAGAGTTGGTCTGAAAATGTGACTGATGATGTGAGAAATCCTATTATGGCCTTTTGGATTAAACAAAAAAAATTGAAGACTATGATGAAGGATTGGAATAAGAATACTTTTGGGAACATCTTTGATGCCATTATGCAATCTGAAGAAATCATTAAGATTAGAGAAACTATTTTGCAAAATGATTCTAATGATGTTAACAGAACTTCTCTGGAGGAGGCTAGGCAAAATCATCTGTTACTTCTGGATAGAGAAGAAATGTTTTGGAGACAAAAAGCTCATTCTACTTGGTTGAAAGACTCTGATAGAAATACGTCTGCCTATCATAGTTTTGTGAAGAAGAGACTAAAGAAGAACATGATTGATAGAATTAAAGTTGGTGGTAACTGGTTAAATACTAAGGAGGATATTGGAAATTCTTCTATTGAGTACTTTAAAGCTCTTCTTTCCCCTTCTATTAGTGTTGAGATTGGTCCTGTTCTGATGAATGTTATTCCTTCTTTGGTTACTGAGGAGGACAATAGCAATATAGCTTGTATTCGTGATGCTAATGAAATTTATGAAATTATTAAATCATTAAACTCTGTGTCTGCTACAGGCCCTGATGGTTTCAATGGTGACTTTTATAAGAAGTGCTGGGCTATTGTTGGTAATAATCTTTGCAAAGCTGTTCAAGTTGTTTTTAATGGGTATGATCTGCCTAAGGGGGTTAAAGCTACAACTATTTGTTTAATCCCTAAGCTTGATAATCCCAACAAGTGGCAAATTTTCGGCCTATCAGACTTACCACAATGTTCTCAAGGATTTTGGGGAAAATCATCAACAATAGACTATCGAGGATTCTGACTAAGTTAATCTCTGAAGAACAAGGCGGGTTCGTTAAAGGGAGATGCATTCAGGACACAATTCTTCTAGCTCAGGAGTTATGTTTTTATATCAATAGCAAAAGAAATGGAGGCAATGTCATCATCAAGACTGACATGACCAAAGCTTTTGATAAGCTCAACCATAAGTTTCTTTTCAACATTCTCCAGTTATTTGGTTTTAATGCTAACGTTACTGCTCTTATTAGTAATTGTATTAGCAAGGTTTTTTCTTCAATTCTGGTTAATGGTGAGCTGACAGGCTACTTTCCTAACTCTCAAGGCTTAAGACAAGGGGATCCTCTCTCCCCGAGTCTCTTCATTCTGGCTGAAGAGTATCTAATAAGAAGCATCAATCTTATCTCAAATGGTAATCCTATGTTCAGATATAAAACTAGAAGTAACCAGAATATTGCTTGTTTAGCTTTTGCAGAGGATTTCATGGTGTTCACCAATGGTGACATTAATTTAATGTGTTCTATAAAGACATTATTGGATCACTATCAATGTGTTTCTGGTCAGAAGATTAACACTGCTAAGTCTAAGATCATTGTCTCAAATAAGATGGATTCTCAACAAATATTTATCATTGAAAACATGTTGAATATCAAGCATATGAATCTTCCATTCACTTACCTGGGCACTACAATTGCTATTAATACAAGAATTGCAAACTTTGAAGGTTTAATTCACAAAGTCAGGAACAGAATCTTGGAGTGGGATAAGTTACACCTTTCTTTTGTTGGCCGTCTGCTTCTAATTCAGTATGTTCTTGCCTCTCTTCCCAATTATTATCTTCAGCACACCATTTTTCCTGCTGGCATCATCAATAGACTGGAGACTTTATTCAATAAGTTCCTGTGGGGAAGCAAGGATGACAAGAGAGTCATTAGTTTGGATAGATGGGATAAACTGTGTAAGCCTCTTAATGAAGGTGGTCTTAACCTTCATAAGTTAAAATAAGTTCAACAAGTTTATTCAATGAAACTTTGGCTCAACTTCAGGAAGCAACATTCTCTCTGGGCCAAATATGTGTTATCTATATATTGCAGAGATAACATTCATCATACTTTAGCCATATCCCCTTACAGGAAATCTAAAACATGGAATCGTTTCATTGATGCTAGAGAGAAGGCTGAGGAACATATATTTTGGTTGCATGGTCATAGGAAATATGAGTTTCTGGTATGATAGATGGTGTTCAGATAAACCTTTCATCAAAGTAACTGACAACAACAATAGAAGATTGTTGTGGGATAGTGCTAATGAAACTGCTAAAGACTTCTGGTTAGACGGTTATTGTGATATTGACAGACTCAGCACAAGGGTTACTTTAACTAAGATTAACAAAATCAAGGAGGTTAGACTTTCTGATAAGAAGGATATGATGCTTTGGTCTCTTTCAAAGGATGGGAAATTCAGCAACAAAGACACATTGAATCATATCAGATGCAAAGGTAATGTTACAAAACTTTACGCTAAGACATGGAATGCAGTTACTCCTAAAAAATGTTCGTTTTTATTGTGGAGAGTTCTTCACAATTGGATTCCTACTGATGAAGTTGTGCAGAATAAAAAAATTTATCTTGCTTCTAAGTGTGTTCATTGTAACAATATCGAAACTACTCACCATGCTATGGTGTAATGCCATCAAGCCTGGTCTGTCTGGCTTCACTTCAGTGTCATTTTCAAAATCCAGATCCATCCCTATATGAAAATTGGGCACATCATCATGAAATAGTACCGGGCTTCCCAAAGGAGCTGCGACATCTTCAATATCCTTCCTGCAATCATAGCATGGTCGATCTGGTCAGGACGAAACAAAAAGAAAATCAACAATGAAAACACCAACTTTGCTACTATAATCAGGCACATTCTTTACATCTTATCTAGTCTTGATTATGCTAAGATTTTGAATAAGAAACATTAGGGAAGATATGTGAGGGAAGCTGCTAATATTGGTTGCGTAAACCAAATAAAAAACTCGATTAAGCCACTATTCCTAAAATGGAAAAATCCAAAGCAAGGCAAATACAAGATAAATATTGATGGAGCATGTACCTTCAACTGCGAATCTGGAGGTGGAGCTCTTATCAGAGATAGCAATGGCAGCATTATCATGGGTATAGGCAGATGGTACGGTAAAGGCTCTCCTCTAATAGCTGACTGCAGAGCTCTTTTTGATGGATTGCGTTTATGCAATAGTCTTGGTCTAAATAAGGTGGATGTGGATATTGATTTGCTGATTCTGGTTAATCTTTTGCTTTATAGTAGTTCAGCTTGGTATCTGGATCCAATAATAAGATGTTGTAGAAAGCTAATTAAGTCTGAGATGATTATTAGTCATGTCTATCGTGAGCAAAATCTTGGGGCTGATTGGATTGCTAAGGATACTTTGAAGATACAATCGAATATGGACTTCAATAGGATAAATGCTCCTTCAAAATTGAAGGCCATTTCTCTTTTGGAAAGCTCCTATTTGGGTTATTCGCGTTTACCAATTTAGGGTTTGTCTGATTTTGGGGTTTCAGGGCGGCTTGGTGAAGAAGAAGACTAACACCTAGTTTTTTCAATTTTCTGTAATATTGCCTAAAAGGCTTGTACTTCTCTTTTTATTCAATTTAAGCCCCTTTATATAAAAAAATATTTATTTTATTTTATTTTTTAATAATATAGTATTCAACCGACATTTTGAAAATTTTAATGAATGGCACCATTTTGAAAATGGTCGTGTTGAAGTTTTCGAAGAACTTGATAACTTGATACGTAGCAGAGAACTATATCAATTTGAGCCGATGTTAGTAACGAGAAAATAAGCTCTAAAGTTAAGATTTTAAAAAAAACTTCAAATTTTATCCTTTCTATGATGCAAATAATCTAAGAGCTGACTCAATTTATCTTTTCGATTTCCTATCGGTTCGAAATTTTGTTTTTTCAGATAATCAAGACCTGCATTGAATTCATTAGCTGTCTAATAATAATTATGAATCTGTATAACTACCTATAAAGTAATGTTAATTCGAGATTAATTTAGCTCTCTAAGAAAACCAATTTCAAGATTATCTAGAAGTGATATTGCCCTGAGATAGTTAAGAATTTGATCACCTTGAAGATATTGCTTGAACTTGCATTTGTGCATCTATTTGGCGATCCAATCTGCTAATTTATTTTGCTCGCTCCTTATAAGTGTAATTGTCATGTTTGTATAAAGTAACCTAATGCAACAATTAATCAAAGGTGACATGAACCAAGGAACATTGTAACTTAGAATATAGTAATTAGTATGTTAATATCAATGTTTGTAATGTTCATTTTAATACTTAGAAGTGGATCATCGAGAAGTGCATGATTTTCAGTTGTTATTGATGTATGTTTGCCATAGAGTCTTCTAATTGTAGTTATGATTTCACCTATGTTATTTCAAATTATTGCAGCATCACTGGTCTCACCAGATAAGGAGCAACTGCCATCAATATTGAGCTTTAGTCTTGAAGCATACATGAGTTTCCAAGTAATCTATGTAATTATTCTAGTTGTTTTTAAATGATTAAAATAACCCAGATTGTAGGTTAAATCATTATCATTTTCACAATGACTTCTTTTGAAAATATTAGATGCATCCATCTTTTGTAAGGTGCTTCTTATATAATGAATTATGTCATTTGTTGAGCTTTTATTTTGTTGATGTTTTGCTTTGTTTTTGTGAATCCATAAAGATCAACATATTATAGATGTTAGGGTAATGCGAACATGGTTTTCCTTATTAGTTGACCAAACTATATTTTTATAATGTGTTGTAAAGTCATGTTATTAGCAATGTTAATATGAAAAATAAAACTGTAATATGACAAAACATCCTAAGACCCTACAATAAACACAAACATTATCAATTATTACACAATAATCACAAAATTGGCATTTTAATGCTAGTGTTAGGTTTCTATGTTGTAAGATAGAATCCACCGAGATACATTAATTTATTAATCTCTAAAGAATGAAGGCACGCTTCCTTGAAGTGATAGAGCTCTAGATTTTCTGAAATAACAGAGATCTGGTTCCTCAATCTCTTATTTTATCCCAGTAGCTTTAGTTTCTAAGGTGCCTGAGTTGTAAATGGTCCAATGTATAGAGTCATATTCAAATTAAATATATATATATATATATATATATATATATTATTCTCTCTATGTCAGGGGGCATCATGTTGTTTAGCAGATGAGGATTGTTCTAGCGTCATTAAGTCCAAATTTGTTTTACTTGATGTTGAGAAAACCAGTTATTTGAAACATTACGGTTGAGAGATTTTAAAGGAAGCTTATTACACCAGGTATCTAACCAAAATTATATATTTCATTTACCTAGCTTCCTATAAATGAATTTTCCAGCATGACTTTTCACCCCGATAGTCCATTCTAAGTTTTTGAAGTTGAGTTTTTTTTAATGAACTTAAAGGGGATGTTTTGTTGAGCAGTAACTATAATGCATGAAGTTAGCCCAAAATGTCTTATTTTTTTGAAACTTATGCCGAAGGTTATATGAGAATAACTTATATGAATCTTATAATCTTATTGCATTAATGTCTTATTCATTATAAGGTTTACAGATGTCGTGCTAACTTTTCCAAACTATTGCTTTATGATTTTTGTGTGCGCCCCATAAAAATATGTTAAACAACTTTTTAATTCTCATCATGATTATTTTAATAATTATAGAACGTTTGAGGTGAAACGTAGGAATAATAATACGACTTTAATTAATGTAAGTCTACCACCAAGGAAAGCAATACACCTTCCCACTAATGTATCTTATCTCTAATTTTTGTCCCTAGGTCTTCGTGGTATCTAGCTTTAATACTTGGATGAATATTAGTTTTCATAAATGTCAATGGTAAATGTCAACGGTTGAATCTAGTCGTGTTCTTTATTTTAGAAAAATTGGCAAGAAAACCGAGTTTTGAAGTAAAAAATAAGTTTTTTTATAGTCTACCCTGATATCTGTAAATATGTTTGAATGAGACTTAGGATCTTATTTGTAGCTTGATTTAGAAGCATTACAGAATATGAAAATATTATATGCACATGCTGGGACATGAACTGAGCTTGATATTTTAAAACTGATATCTCTATTGTCATCATTCCTTTTAAGACCCCTAATTAGCAGCTCCTCAACATAAATGAACAAACTTGGTGAAAGTGGATCACTTTGTTTGATCTTATTTGCAAATTTAAAATATCATTTAGCTTCTTTATTAATAATGATTGATAAGTGAGCATAATTTATTAAGCTTATAATCATGTTAATAAAACATTGATAGAATCCAAAAGTAGCAAGAATATGTAAGATGTACGGAAAATAGAGCTTATCGAATGCATTTTCCATGTTTATTTTTATCAACATGATTCCACCCCAAGTATTCTTGTTCAAGTCTTTAACCAAATCTTGAGTTAGGAGAATACTATCATGAACAAACCCATATTACTCAGCAGAAATTAGCTTATGAAAGAGGGAAACAAGCCTATTATTAATTATCCTAAAGATAAGCATATTAAAGAAAGTGCATAGATTTATAGGTTTATAGTCATTCTACGTTTGTAGAAAGTATTTTCTAGGGATAAGAAATATATCAGTAGTGTAGATACCCTGAAGAGTAGTGTCCCCGTTAAAAAATCTCTTATAGCATTGCAAAGATCTTCTCTTATTGTTATACAATTTTTCTGGAGAAATATTGTATTAAAACAATCTACACGTGAAATACTAGCAGAGTTTAATACTTTTATAGAGTTATGAATCTTATCTTCAAAGAAGGAGGGGTTCATCAACATTGTTTTATCATCATGATTAATAATTTTTGGAATGATAGAAGATATGTCATGAATTCTTCTGTCCACTGGATGTTCAGTAAAAAGCTTTTGAAAATGATTCTCCGCAAATATGCTTATCTCATATTGTTCTCTGAGCCATGTAGTTCCATATTTAATTCTTGTTATTATGATTTTCTTCATTTTTTCTTAATATAATTATGGAAATCCACTGTATTTTTGTCTATATTTTGGATCTAATTTATATCACATTTTTCTCTCAAAAGCTTTATTCTCTTGCAAAAAGCTGAAGTTGATTTGCTTTAGCTTAGGAAAGCTTGATTTTATCATCAATCTTTCATGTTTTTTGGCAACTATTTTCAAGGAACTAAACCTTATATTTCTATTGAGTGATAGCATTAAATATATTACTAAATTGTTTTTCTCCAAACTTTGAACTTAACCTTTAATTTTTTAAGTTTTTGCCATAACTTATGGATATGAAAAATCTGCATATCTTCGTTCCATTTACTTTCTACCATCTTTGAGAATTCAAGATACATGTACCACATGTTTTGGAATTTAAAAAACACTTTAGTTTTAACTGAGTATTTTTTCCATTATGGTAGAAAGATAACTATGATCAGATATCGTTCAAGTCATGGACTTTACTGAGGTATTTTCAAAAAAGTCAAACCAATCATTATTATGAAGCACTTTCTCCAGCCACTTCTATTTGTGGGAGTTTGTTCAGGTATATTTTGAACATATATAGCAAGCGTCTAAGAGAGAGAGCAGATATTGATCATGCGATTAAATGATTCATGCTCCTTGTGCAAAAAGATGTGAAATATAGCTGCTATAATGGTTGGTGATGGTACTGAAATCCCCCATCACTAACCATTCAAAAGTTTGATCATCAATCTGTCTGATATTGTCCCACAACTCTAGTATTTAATCTCTTAAATATTTGGAATAAACAATTAAAACTAACAAATATTTGTTAAGAACCAAGTGCTTGACATTTACACGAAGTAAATGGTCATAATCTTGAATAATATCAACAATAATATTATTATTCCATAAAAGCCGAATTTTGTAATAGATATTTTCCATATTATTCTGAAAACTAATGATTTTTGTGATCTTCTCCAAATTAGATTTATCCACCATAGAACCTTGGATTTCAAGAAGCTTTAAATGATCAGATCTTGTAAGAGACTTTAGAATTCTTCTTGTTGATTTGTTGTCAATACCTCTCACATTCTAACAATGGATTTTTATTGTCATTTAGTTGAGCCAGATTGAGACCTGACGAGTCTTCTTGTTTGAACTATTTTGGTTGCGTGTTGACTTTTAGATGTTTTTGTTTGAACCTTTTTTTATTATTATTTTTGCAGGTGGAGAAGCTAGAAGGTTGACAGTATTGGATTTTGGTGAGGAAGTTGGTGAGGATAATTATCGCCTGAGGGTAGGCTTGTAATTTGTTTGGTGTTTAGTGGAAGTATGTGGGTGTTTAATTTTAGAGTAGAGTCTAGAGGGAGAATTAAGCAGCCTGGTTGTATTTAATTTTCATTACCCACATTTAATGCAGGTGGTTGGGTATTTATACTCTTACGTTTGGGCCCTTATGGGCTTTCGGGTCATGTTCAATGGACCCGGGTCATGTTTAAAGACCTATGAGCTCTAAGCAGGAGAGCAAGTAGCTTAGTCAAGAAGTGTTTAGGTTTTTTAGTACTTTTGTCATAGTTTGAACAGTCCCATTAGCTAAGTGTTCGAAGTGGTCTGTCCGGTCCGGAGGGCTAGGTCTGATCTGTCCCTGTCCGGTGAGTAGTCAGAATTCAGACTCATCAGGAGCCCCTTTTTTAGGTGTTTGTTCAAATACCTTTGTCAAAAACCTGAAAAACAGTCCGACGTCAGGGGTGGTTTTAATCCGGACAGGTCTGTTTGTCTTATGGTTTTGTTCGGACTGATAAAGCTTCATGAATCCAAACGGTTTTGTGCCAGAGTTCATGGGACACATATCGCTTTCTGGTTGGTTGCTTCAGCCGTTTTTTCACCTTGAATTTCAAACCCACCTTCTTCGAAAAGCAACCTCTTAATTAAAGGTGGTGACAATAGCGTCGTCTTTAATCATTACCAATCTTTTCGAATTCTCCTAGGAATCAAACTCCCTTTTCAGATTTACTATAAATTAAAACACTTTGTACTGTTTTACCATCTTTCTCAAGTTTACTCTGCAACTTCTTAAAACTTTCTCTCTCTAAAGCAAAAATTTACCTAGATAGTTTATGTTTACAGCGAGGAACGCACTGATCAAAGGTGGGTGGCTCAACCTTTCTGAATTAGAAAAGGCGCAAAAGGTCGAAAGGGAAAGACGCATCGCAGCAGGACTACCCGTTTCGCCCATCGACAGACCAGTAACTTCAGCCACAGAGTCGAATCAAGGCTCTTCTTCCTCTAAAGGCACCAAGCCGAAAAGGTTATTCCAAACCAATCTCTCCCCCATTATCTCAGGTTCCTCGGTTCAAGAATCAGAACTTGTGGTTGATCCAGGCGTCACTATAACCAGTCTAAAAAACCCTCCCCCTTCATAGCTATGAGGTCAGATACTGAGCACTCCCCTCAAAAACTAGTTGACCAGAGAAGAGGCCGATTAGTTAAAGGCTAGGCTTCTAAGAGCACTCATTCTAAATTGGGTGTTAAAGACAGCAGCACTAGGTCAGAAGTGCCCATCAGAGCTCACAATGACAGACTGTCCGGTCCGGAGGGCACCAGTCCAAGTCTTCAAAGAGAAGCATCTGCACCAGAGCCCCAACCGGAGGCCAGAAGCCAAAAGAACACTGAGGCCCAGCAGTCCGGAGACCAGGCTGAGTCAGATTTGAACCCTCCCCCTACTACTGCTGCTGAAAATCCTTCAATAATTATGGAGGAAGTAATGGAGGACTCTGTTGAAGAGGCTCCCTTTGAGTCTGAGCCCTCCGGTCAGACCAGTAGTGCTATAGTTTCCAAAAAGGACAAAGGCAAAGAGAAATTATGCTTGAGGCATCCGGATCTGCCGGAGAGTCTTGAAGGAAAGGTGGGGCCTTGTTTCCACAAGGTCAGCGTTAAGTACCTCCTCTTCTTGCAAAAGATCAACTACGCATTCATCCATACAGCTGAGCTGGGCCGGATGCGTACAAAGTGGGGAATACCGGAGAATGTGAAGATCAGGATCCCCATACACCCAGAGACTCCCATGGACTGCAAATTAAGCGAAATTGTCATGTTCACGGAGCTATTCAATTGGGGGCTCAGACTCCCATTGGACCCATAAATTGTCAGATACTTTCATCTGATAAAACTCTGTCCGAGCCAGTTGAGCCCCAACGCCTGGTACACCCGCATGTCCTGCATCATGGCTTCGAGGCTCTCCGAGATTCCTCTGCCAATGGAGGAGTTTGCTGCTGTGGCCAGTCTTTGTAGAAACCACCACATCCCCTTTTACCATTTCAATATGGGGGATAATTTCAAAACTGTAGATGATTTGTTAGAGGCGGAGAGGAATTGGAGGACCCAGTTCCTGTTTGTTAGTGGTGCTTGGGAGAACGGAAAGAAGATCAAGTCCGGAGTGAACCCAAGCCTTCTCAGAAGCAGGTGGAGGAGTGACCGTAAGTCTCTTGCTTTATATTTTTGTCTTTTTTTTAGAGTTAGTTTAAAATAATTGGTCTTACTTTTGCCTCAGCAGAACTGCCTAAGGAATTCAGTGATTACTTGAAAACCGGGCAGGCTACTTGCACCAAGATCAATGCTTGGGCTGTTGAGAGGTGGGGGAACCGGTTCCATGCTGCTTTTACCGGAGGCAACTTGGCAAGGTCTCACTTGTGGAACACCACAGGTCGGAGAGACTTGACTTGGGATGAGCTCACCACTCAGCCTCCTCCGGATGTTGTGCTTAAAAGGACCCATAAACCAGATGGGACACTCTACTTGTCAGGCCAGTCCAAAGCCCCAAGCAAGATGAAGGGTAAAAAGAAAGGCAAAAAGGTGGTGGGTGGAGTTAACCCTGCTGAGGCAGAGGAGGATGCTCCAATAAATCCGGAGGGGTCAGTCCACAGCCAAATTGATGCTGCTCTCCTGGAAGTGGTGGAGCAGTTGACTGAAAGGCAAGAAGTGAACCCCCCAAAACCTCCAAGGGCTTCCAAAAGAAACCGTAAACAGGGAAGTGAAAGCAAAGACAGGGAGGCCAAGAAGAAGAAGACCTCTAAGGGTGACGATCTTTCTGTCCGGGCTCCGGAGCCTCCTTCCCAAGCTGATCCTACTGACCCAACACAAGCGGAGGAAATATCGGGCGACTTCCATACCGATGAGGTCGAAGGGGGAGATCTTAACATTGATGGGGTAGACATCACCGGTCTTGGTGGGCTTGGTGAGTACTTCATCAATCTTCCTAGAGACGACTTTGCTGGGCCTTATCTCCCTCCGAGCACCTCAAATATAGTCACTTTCAATGGTAAAACCTTTATTGTTTCAAGTGAAAGGGATGTCATAACCCACTCTTTATTAAGCAATGTTCAGCCTGTACTTGCGTTGGAGAAACAAGTTCGGAATCAGGCAGACATTATCAAGGATCTTAAGTCTGACAAAGAGAGGCTGTCCGATGACCTTCGCACTGCCACTTCAAACGCTGTCATTCTAAAGGAAGAAAACGAGAAGTTGAAGAGAAACCAAGAGGCAAGTACCACAAAAGTCACCACATTAGAGGACACCATCACAGAGCTCCGGGAGAAGCTGTCCGGACTGGAGAAAGATCTTGCCACCTCAAAGGGGGAATCCAAGGCCAAAGACCAAATCATCACCAACTTGACCAATGACAAAATTGCTCTTGAGAATACAGTGTCCAAGGCTGCCGAGGAGAAAGCTACTTTGCTAAGAGAGCAGGAGGCCAAGATCCAAGCCAAGATCGACGCTTATGCCAACAACGTGATCGACACCCAGGAGGAAATGTATGCCAAGGTGAGGTCTGACATGGTTCTACTCTTCCATGAGAAGTTTCCGAAGAGGAACCTAGGGGATTTATGGCTTCATGTTGAGTCTGACGACCTCCCGTATCATACAATGGCTGAAGGCGACAGGTATGGTTACTCCAGTGCTTTCTCATCGGGTGACGAAGAACACATCGGGGAGAACCCCAACGAAGAGAAAAATGATCTCAAAGGGAAGAAAAAGACAGATGAAGGTGAGCCATCTTCAAAGGCTCAACCTTAACTCATGATTTACTTTTTACTTGTTTACCCAAACTAAAGTCCTTGGATAGCCAAGACACTCTTTTTTGTAATTGTGTCCGGTATCTGACCGGATAGGTTTTTTGTTCTATTTTGACAGTTCAAAAGTCATTGGAGGGTCAAGGCACTTTAAGTTATTTTAATGAATATCTTTGTTTTGTGCAATTCTCATCCTCTTACATAGTCTGTTCCAATTTTGATGGCTAGAGTTTAAATAGCCCTTAGTTATTTCATAGTGAGAGTGTTTAAATTCTCCGGCTAGAGTTTAAATAGCCCTTAGTTGTTTCAGTGAGAGTGTTTAAATTCTCTGATGACGAATGTTTAAGTGGTCATCATTCTTTTATTTCAATCTGAATGGTGTGACAAAGGACAAAACTAAAACACTTCAGAATTTTTTTTAAGAAGGCATCAAATTTTATTCAAAAGCCCGGACACCTCATTAAAACCTCCCCGTGCCACCAGGGAGGAAAGAGTATGCCCCTAAATATTTACATGGATGTTTAAACAAGTAACTATTTACACAAATGCTACTACAAGTACATCCGGAGATGTTCGATATTCCAAGGGTGAGTCAAAACTCTTCCATCCTTGTCTTCTAGCCAATATGTTCCAGGTTTAAGCCTTTCAACAACCATATAAGGTCCTTCCCAAGTCGGAGCCAATTTGCTGAACAGTTTTTCTTTAGTGTGTAAGAAAACTTTCCTCAATACCTTGTCCCCCGGTTGGAAATATCTTCTTTTAATTCCGGAAGCAAATCTGCTCCTCATCAAACCCTGATAGTGTGCAACTCTAAGGTGAGCTTTAACTCGTCTTTCTTCTACCAGATCGAGCTGACCTCTGATTGCCACCTTGTGAACACGAAATGATGGGAGAGTTGCTTCTATGAGAGCTACTGCATCCATCCCATAGACCAAAGCAAAGGGTGACTCTTGTGTTGCAACCCCAGGTGTTGTCCGGTAGGCCCACAAGACCTCTTGTAAATAACTAGGCCACTTCCCAACAGCCCCTTCCAAATTCTTCTTCAAACTGGACAGTATAGTTCTGTTAGCCACTTCAACTTGCCCATTTGCTTGTGGGTGGAAAGGCGAAGAGAAACAATGTTGTATACCCCTTGAGGCACAGAAGCTCTCTATTTACTTATTGTCGAACTGTGGCCCATTGTCTGTTGTTATCTTTCGTGGGACACCAAATCTACAACAGATGTTGGATAGAATGAATTTTATGACAACTTTTGACGTTGTTCCTGCTAGAGGGGTTGCTTCAATCCACTTCGAAAAGTAATCTATAGCAACAATTATAGTTCTGCGCCCTCCGGACGCCATAGGGAGTGGGCCCACTAAATCCAATCCCCATCGAGCAAAAGGAATAGGCTCAGAAATTGACTCTAAAGGAATAGTTGGGACATGAATTTCATTGATGTACCTCTAACATGGGTCACACCTTCTTACCAATTCCTTAGCATCTTTCATGATAGATGGCCAATAGTAACCGGCTAGTAAACTCTCCTTGCTAAAGCCCTGAATCCACAATGAGCTGATCCCTCACCATCATGCAATTCAGAGAGGACTACTTGAGACTCATCATCCCCCAAGCAACGCAAAAGAGGCTTACTGTAAGATTTTTTATACAAAACGTCTCTCAATATGATAAAACCACGAGCTTTGTGTTTCAATGTTCTTGCTAATGATTTATCCGGAGGCACGATACCATCGGAGAGGTATTGCAGGAGAGGAAACCTCCAGTCCTGAGGTTGTTTCATTTGTACTTTAAAAATTTCCTCTTATTTACCCATATTAAGTTGAATGGAGGGGCTTTCCAACACATGGATCCATGGTATGACTCCGTGTACGCTATGGTTGCCAATGAGTCTGCTAACTCATTTTCTGTCCGGGGTATATGTTCGTAAGTAACACTTTTAATCCTGAGTGCTTCATTTTTAAGAAGGAGTAAATATTTCACAAGCTGCTCCTTTTTAGCCTCAGATTGACTTTGGGCATGGTGGATAAGACGCTGAGAGTCACTTAGTAGCCTGACCCTCTTAGCCCCACAAATGTAGGCTAACTTTAATCCAGCTATAGCTGCTTCGTACTCGGACTCATTATTGGATGCCCTGAAAGCAAAACATATAGCTTGGTACATTTTGTCACCATATGGAGAAGTCAAACACACCCCGGCACCACATCCCATAGTGCTAGATCCACCATTTGTTCGGACGATTCATACCTTTTTTATTTTTTATGTTAGTAGTCTGCTCCGAATCTCTGTCGGAGTGAAATTCAACCAAAAAATCAGCCACAGCTTGGGCCTTAACTGCTGTTCGATGAGCAAAATCTATGTCGAAATCACCCAGCTCTTCTGACCATTTAGTCATCCTGCTTGAAATGTCTGCCTTTTGGAGTACGTTCTTCAAGGGAAAAGAAGTCCGGACGATGATAGGATGAGCCTGGAAATAAGGCCTCATTTTTCTTGCAGCTATTACCAGGGCTAATGCTAATTTCTCGAGTTTCAAGTAACGCCTTTCTGCATCTATCAAACTTTTGCTAATGTAGTACACCGGATGGGGATAACTATCCACCTCTCTTACCAACACAGCACTGATGGCACAACTTGAAACTGCCAAATATACGAAGAGTGTCTCCCCGTCAATTGGTTTAAACAAAATTTTGGGGGAGGACAGGTGCTTCTTGATCTCATTAAAAGCCTCATCGCACTGTGAGGTCCAATCGAATCCCTTTGCACCCTTCAAGGTTTGAAAGAACGAGGCGCACCTGTCCGAAGACCTTGAGATAAATCTGTTTAAAGCAGCTAATCTCCCCGTTAGTCACTGTACTTCTTTAACATTTCGAGGAGGCTCCATCTGGAATAGAGCATTAAGCTGGTCCGGATCGGGCTGTATCCCATGCTCACTTATAATATAGCCTAGAAATTTCCCGGACTACACTCCGAACACACATTTTTGTGGGTTTAACTTTAAATTCACTTTTACCAAGTTGGCAAAAGTTTCTTGGAGGTCAGCCAAGTGTAATTGCTCATCCACACTCTTCACCATCATGTCATCGATGTATACTTCCATATTTCTTCCAATCTGATCAGTAAAAGCCTTGTTTACCAATCTATGATAAGTAGCCCAAGCATTTTTCAATCCAAATGGCATTACCTTGTAGCAATGAAGACCTCTGTCAGTGACAAATGTGGTATGCTCTTGATCCTTCGGATCTACTTGGATTTGATTGTACCCAGAGAAAGCATCCATAAAGGATAGTAGCTTGTTCCCAGAGGTGGAGTCTACTAGTGGTCTATCCGGGGAACTGGATACAAATCTTTTGGGTAAGCTCTGTTGAGATCTGTGAAGTCAATGCACATGCACCACTTGCCATTTTTATTTTTCACCAAAACCGGATTGGCAGTCCACAAAGGATATTGAGACTCCTTGATATGCCCCATCTTTGTGAGCCTGTCAACTTATTGCACAAGGACATCAGCATTTTCCTTAGAAAAAGCTCTTCTCTTTTGAACCACTGGTGCTATGTCTTTCCGGACGGATATGTGATGTGATATTACTTCTGCTGGAACCCCAGTAACATCACCATTGCACCAAACAAAAACGTGCTGATGATTCTTCAAAAACTTTAACATTTCATTTTTTAAAAAGGGTGGCATCTTAGACCCTATCTTGACACTTTTTCCTTCTTCTAAACAATGTGTCTCTACCTCTTCGACTGGTATCAACACTCCAGGGGTCTCTCTGGGGTCATCAATTTCACCCTCACCCCTAGAAAACCCCTCAAACTGCTATTGCTCGTTGATACGAACTGCCCCCAGTGTCCGGGGAGCTAGATCTGTAGCATAACATTCTCTTGCAACCTTTTGACTGCTCCGGACAACTCCCACCTGTCCCTGAACAGCATATTTCAAGCACTGGTGGACTGTTGAAGCCACTGCATGCATCCTAGAGAGCCAAGACCTCCCTAGAATAGCATTATAGCAAGTAGGACAATCTACCACGATAAAAAGTATCCTGACCATTTTCTTGAAAGGGCCTTTGCCCAATAGAACTTCTTCTTCGAACTCTCCGATCACATCTGCTCAGCTGCCGGTAAAGCCCACAATTGACCTGTCCAAACCCTGAATTACAGCTGGATTTTTCATTCTCTTGTACGTGGTTAAGAAAAGGATATTGGTTGAGCTTCCAATATCCACCAGAATTCGTCTTATGTCATTGCCTCCAATAGATGCTCCTATGACAACAACATCTTCATGGGGGCCAGCTATATCTCTTAAATCATCTTCATCGAAAACAATAAAGGGGAATAGATTTTGTGATTGATAGGAAGTCATGCCTCCTTCTAGCTGGGTGGCTAAAGTGTGTACATGCCTCTTCCTCAAAGAAGCAGTAGGAGCTGTCATAGTATCCCCTCCGAAAATTGTAAGTGACTCGAAAAACTTAATGAGCCCAGAGACCGTCCTAGAACATTCCTCAATTGCACCTACTCTGTTTCGAGTTGGATCAGGGTCCAAGTACTCAGATTCCACATCAAACCTCTCAATTATAACCATGGCTCCCTCCGGAGCGGCATTACTTGGACCAACCCGATGAGTATTGTCAGGCCTGTTACCTCTTTTTCTTTTGACATAAGCCCCCAATTTTCCCCTTTCGATCAAGTTATGAACCTCTTGCTTCAAATCTATATAATCATCAGTGGTATGGCCAGTGTCATTGTGATACTGGCAGAAAGATTTATTGCGATGCTCCTTAGGAGATTGCAGTGTGACTGGTCTTCTATAGTGCACCTCTTCCTTTGTTTTATCATAAATGGTGGCCATGCTTTCTTTCAATTCTGCGAACCACTCCGGTTGAACCCAAGGCCCTCTCTTGTTTTTGGATTGTTGACTCTGAGCAGGAGCAGCTGGCTGAGACTGAGCTTTAGCCCTACCATGCCCCTGTCCGGTTTCCCTTGCCTTGTTCCCGGACTGATTCTGATTGGGATTTGGTGCCACCGGGGCAGACCTCACTAGCCTGTGCACCCTTTTTTTCTTTGTTTCGTCTACGTTAATATGTTTTCCAACCTGATTCAGCAACCCTTCCCAGGTCATGGCCTTCTTTCTGGTCACTGAATCAGCCAAATTGCCAAGATTCAAGCCCTGTCTTAAGGATGCTATTGCCACTTGCTCGAAGCAATCAGCCAACCCATTCTTGGTGTTCACAAAACGACTTATATATTCTTTTAAGGACTCGTTTGGTTCCTGAGCACAATGGATTATTGTGTCTCAATTTCCCTTTAGCTCTTTACTTCCAACGAACTGCCTTCGAAAGGCCAGCCAAAAAGTATCAAAATTCTTGATACAGCCTTGTGGTAGACTGTTATACCATTTCAGAGCACTCCCCGTAAATGACTGGGAGAATGCTCTATAAAGTAGCTTATCATCGTCATCAAAGTTCATGATAAAGTTCTTGAATTGCTCTAAATGGTTGTCCGGATCAGTACTGCCATCGTACTTTTCCATTTTTGTGCTGTCAAACCTCTTGGGGAGGTTTCCGGACAGAATTTTAGAAGACAATGAAGATTGCCTCCAATTTCAACCACGACTGAACACAGTATCTTCATTAGGAGTCGTAAAGATACCTGGTTCATCGTGGAAAGCGAAAGGATCCATCAGCATCCGGTCTACATGCCTCCGGCTGTGAGATGACCATTTGCCGATATTCCTCTTCATCCTTCTATGTCTATCCCTTTTTCTCGAATATTTTTAGATCTGCTTTTGCTTCTTTTTAGTTCGACCCTCATTGCTGCTAGAGGATAAGGACTCTTCAACGCCCTCATCGTCCGAAGAGCTATCAGAAGATTCTGAGCTTGAGTCAGAACTCTCCACTGGCTTAGACCGGTGAGAATTTTTGGAGCTGGCATGAGTTTTTTTGGTACTCACATGAGTCTTTGAAGGCTCATGCTCTCTGGGGTTATCGGTGTGATGGGAAACTGATGCTTTGGATTTTTCTTTCATGCCCATCCTAGCCTTTTCTGCCCTCACAGCTTCTATTTCACCCTTCAACCTATCGCGCTCTTCGATGGTGTATTCATCATTTTCACCCACCACCTCGAGCAGAGCTGGTGGTACTTCCGGGGCGTCCGGATTCATTCGGAGTGACTTTTCTTGCTGGTTTTGAATGCTTGATTCATGCACCTTCACCTCCCACTGTGGTCGCCAATTTGGTGAGGATAATTATCGCCTGAGGGTAGGCTTGTAATTTGTTTGGTGTTTAGTGGAAGTATGTGGGTGTTTAATATTTAGAGTAGAGTCTAGAGGGAGAATTAAGCAGCCTGGTTGTATTTAATTTTCATTACCCACATTTAATGCAGGTGGTTGGGTATTTATACTCTTACTTTTGGGCCCTTATGGGCTTTCGGGTCATGTTCAATAGACCTGGGTCATGTTTAAAGACCCATGAGCTCTAAGCAGGAGAGCAAGTAGCTTAGTCAAGAAGTGTTTAGGTTTTTTAGTACTTTTTTCATAGTTCGAACAGTCCCATTAGCTAAGTGTTCGAAGTGGTCTGTCCGGTCCTGAGGGCTAGGTCCGATCTGTCCCCGTCCGGTGAGTAGTCAGAATTCGGACTCATCAGAAGTAATGATAATTTTTTGAGAGCATTGGCTAGGATTTTCAACTATTTCATAAGCCATTTTAACAACATTCAAAACTTTTAAAATCTCATCTTCAGGTAATTTAGGAACTGCATTAGGAAATTGAAATACCGGTTGGTTTAGTTTTGTTGTTTCATTTGTGATTATTTTTTGTTTTTAGGATGGTATTTATGGTGGTTGTGTTTCTGGTTGATTAGTTTAAATTTTTTTGGGGTATTATTAGAAGAAACTTTATCATCTTGATCATGGCTAGAATTTGTAGGCTTAACATTTGAAGAGTCTTAAACAATAATGGATTTTAATTTGGATGGCCATTGTTCAGTCATTATAGGATCTTTTGATTTGTCTGTTTGTTTCCAGAGTCTTCTTGAGTGTTAAGCTTTCTATTTTCTTGTTGTTTATGACCAATATGATGACATATTGGACAATAATTATGAATTTCCTGATACTTTAATCTTTGCTAGAACCCATCTGATTGGCCAAAACATATGCTTATCTTAATAAGTAATGGTTTAGATAGATCAAGTTCTATTAAGGTCTTGCAGTAATTGTAAAATTTCCTTATTATGAAAATCAATGTATATATAGTCGATCTTATCTTTTATTTTTGCCTCTGTTTTGTAGATTTATAGTTGTGTCTGCATACGACTTGTTTGGTTTGTAGGTTGCATATATGTAATGTTATTTCCAGGTATTTGAGATTGTTCTTATTCGAATGTAGGATTGTTACTTAGCGCGGATAGTATTTTAGTAGACTTTTGACCAAGATTTCGGCTTCAATTCTTATTTGGTAAAGTAGGGAAATCATATTCATGAATTATTGAATATTGCAATCTCTGATTTTTATTTTCGTTATTTTTTGTTTGAACTCGTGTATTTCCCTTTGTGATTGTTTATTGTGTAGATGTTTCCATAGTATATATGGAAGATAATTCTATTTGAAGCTTCAATATATTGAAATCTATGGTTTCTTTTTAGGTGAGTAGTTGATGAAGTATAAAATTGATGCATGAGTATAAAATCTATTTTGGTAACTGAAATATTATTTTTGAAATAGTATTTATAATAAATGTATTTCTTTAAACGATTCGTATTATATAGTGAAGAAAATATATCTTTATATGAAATATAGATAAATACTTAATATATTTATTTTTACTATCTCAATTATATTTATTTTCCTCAAACATTCAAATATAATGCTTATTATTATATATTATATATATTTTTATCATTCAAAATATCATTCGTTATTATATAAATGTAATTTTATTTACCAAATAGTTTTTATTTTTATCTTATATTTTCTCTTTTTTCATCATTAGAAAATCTAAAAACATTTACCACGAGCTAAGCTCTCAAATTTAAACTGTTCTCACATATTTGATCAAGATTTATGACGAATTTAATTATTATAATAAATTTTTATTAGCTTTTTTTATATATTTTTTTCATTCCTTACTCTAACGAATTTGAAAAAAATAGGTTCGATTATAATTTTTTCTCCAATTAAACGAGTAAATGTAAATAATATTTTGGGTTTAACATAAAACTATTAAAACATAACAAAATAAGATATCTGGGTATCTGTCAAGTGTTTGTGAACATGAACAATGTTTGAAATATAATATTTTGGAAGTTTTGTAAATAAATTTTCGGTTTGAAACACCGAGTATAGAAAATGCGAAAAATACAATGCATGAGTATAACAAATGCAAAAATGACGATGTATGGGTATATCAAATGAAAAATATGAAACCTTAAGCATAAGAAATGAAAAAAATGAAGATATACTCAAATTTAGTTTCTTCCATCATCATTTACTCTAAGTTTTTAGTTTCTTCTTCAATGACCATAATGATATGCTCAAATTTAGAATCCAATGAACAACGTACTTTTCTCTATTACTCTCACACCCTCTAACTTCTCACCATTCCGTTTTAACCGATAAAAAATAACCATTACTCTTGAGAAATATTTAGAATAGACTCAGACGCTTTTATGTGTAACTTCTCCCACGCTTTTTTGATGGATGATGCACTTAAAACATTTCCGAAGTCATTATCATCCAATTTATATTTGATATGGAATATAGTTTTTTTGCATCTCTTTATTGAAATTTTTAAAATTATTTTTTCCTATTGAATAAGTCTAGCTTCATCTCCGGGCTCGTTGTAACGTTTTTCTACAACATCCCACACATCATACGCTCTAAGGAGAGCTTTTCACCTTAATACTCCAATTATTGTAATTGGTGTTGTTGAATGTTGGAACTTGAAAGGCATCATTTGTCATATCGTTCTGATATTTTTTTCATTGCCAGAAAACATGAAACAACAATCATTTAAACAAACAAACAACTATTATATAGATTGAAAATGATAAAATATTAGAAGAAACATTTACAACTCACACTACAAGAGGATTACGTTTTTTAGCTTCCACTCAAGAGAGCTTCATTGTCTCTCTTTTCTCTATAATTTATTTATTAGTTTTTGGTAGTGTGTAAGATAACGGGTGACTCTACTATTTATAGGAATCTAAGCTTCGAAAACCAGTTCAATAGTGAGACGAGAAGAGTTATGGCTTCCAAAGTAAACTAATAATGTAATTTCTTCATAAAAATTCTTGAATGGGTCTTATTTATCATTAGATTAAGTTTATGATCCAACAGAACATACTCATATTCTATAACGATATCGTAAATAATACAAAAACCTAAACTCACGGAATCTAAACGTTAATTTGTAGAAAAACAATACAGAGAGAGATATATTTTCACCATATAATATATATTTTTTAAACGCAATAAAATCACTTATTAAATATTTTTTATGACCGAACAATAATCTCATGAAAAATATATTATTGAAATATAACAAACCACAAATTATTATTAATATTCTTAAAACATATTTAAAACAAATGTGGACGATCTGCTTGCAATGGTGATGAAGTGACAATTTTTGGAAATCTATCATCCCAAAAGAATGAAATATAACGACTTTGATGAAACTTTTAGGAAAATCAGGAAGGAGGCCACACATGCTGAATAATTAAAGAAATCGAAGAAAATTTGAGAGAGATAAAGTAACAAAGAAGAAGTATAGCCAAATAAACCTAACCCCAGGGTCTATAGAACTTCAAAATTTCAAAAAAGAATTCTCAATTTATAAAAAACTGCATAGGAAGTTGGGTTTTAGAGATTTAAATATAAAACACCCCAAACCATAATAAAAAAAATTATACGATTATCGAAGAAGTAATAATATATGCCACAACCAAATCTGAACACAATTAGACTTGCTGGGTTATCTTAAATAAATCCACAAAGTATTCAAAAATTGCAAAACATACTAAAATAGTTATTTGGGCCCTTAAACGTTGAAATTTAGGTCCCAAACTTTATGACTGGGCATGTGGCCTCTATCACATCCTTGATGTTTGACAGGCTTGTCGAAATCTTCAATTTGAGTACTTAAAGTGCCCAAATTCGATACCCGGTGCAGTAAGAAAGCTCGTTTGCATTTTTCCAGGATAATTAAGTAGCTATGATCTTGTTGGGATACATCATCCTATCCTCACTGGGAAGATTTTACCCTCGAATTCTCAGTTTCATCTTCATCAGCAACGTCGGTAAAAGTTAATAGGTGCTTCATATTGAAGACGTCATGAGTCTTCATAAGGTTGGGAAGCTTCAACATGTATGCATTTGTGTTTATTTTTTCCACAACTTCATACAAATCTACCTTATTTGCTTCCAGCTTGTTGTACTCATAGGCAGGATAATGATCTCTGGTCAAGACAACCCACAAGAAATCTCCCGCTTCAAACTCGACTAGCCGATATTTCTTGTCAGTTGTAGTTTTATATTTATGACTCGCGCCCTCGAGATGTTTTCTTGTATCATTTTGAATTTCCCTCAGCTTAGCATTCACGGTCTCGACCATAACATGAACCTTGCCTATAGTTGGGAATGCGAAGTCCATAGGATCCCATGAATTATAGTCGTAGACCACCATAAACAGACTATGCCATATACTTCTTATGTGGTACATGTTCTAAGTGAATTCAACATGATAAATCCTTAAATCCCATGACTTCAGGTCGTTAGCCACCTATGTATGCAACATGATTCCCTAAGTTTGGATGGTTACCTCTGTCTGCCCATCCGTTTGTGGGTGATAGGCACTACTAAAGCTTATTTTGTATTTATAAGACACTATAAACTTCTCTAGAAATGAACAACAAATCGAGGATCTCGGTCAAAGATGATGTTTATAGGTAAACCATGCAAACGATAGACTTCTCTAAATTACAGAGTAGCGATGTTCATTGCATCCGTTGTTTTCTTGCATGCGATAAAATGAGCTATTTTAGAAAATCTTTCAAAAACTACGAATATAGAATTATTATCTTATTACGTCCTTGGAAATCTGGAAACAAAGTACAAGCTCACGTCTCGTCGTTGTCATTCTTGTATAGGTAGCGGTAAGTACATACCGATATTGGAAGTCGTACCCTTCACCATATGAAAAATTCGACACCCGATTATAAAACGAACAACATCCAACTTCAAGTAAGGCCAGTAAAATTGGCTAAATTTATCATATAAGGTATGATCCCGAACACAATACATCAACGAATTCTAACAACAACAGGTGACTCACTCAATGACGCCAACAAACATATCATTAGCACATTCTTTAACAACCAATAAAGACCCAATTCTGTAATATCTTGCCTTTTCTAAAATTGATTTATGAGCTATAAATTTTTTACCAAAAATTTGTGATATAGTAAGTGCAGGTTTTAGGGTCTCTTTCCTAGATGATACTAATGTAACTTTAATTTTATTCAACATAAAGCTATAACAATTTTTTCTACCGTTATACGTACAACTCTTGTCAAATTTCCATGGCCGCCCCAACATAATTTGGTAGGAATCCATACTAATAACGTCACACCATGCCTTATCCTTATAATCACTAACAAAAAATAATACTAGACAACGCCAAGAAACGGTTACCTCACTGTTTATTTTTAGCCAGGCGAGCTTGTAGAGGTTGGGATGATTTTCAATCTTCAACACCAACTTTTTCACATTTTCTTCAGAAATTATGTTTTTGTAGCTTCATGAATCTATCACGAATTTTCACACTTTTCCTCCGATAGTGCAAGTGCACTGAAATATATTGTTCCTCAGCCAATCACCATTGTCACTGGTTACGTTTGGCACAAGATAGATACGCCTTAGGACCAAAAATTTACTAACATCTCATGTATATAAGTTTTCAGTGTTAAGATCAGCAATAACGTTTTTCTCTTCTTCATCATACAATGGTTCATCTGAAAACTAAAAATCAGCAACTTTTATGAGCAAAACCCCTTGACTGTTGTGGTGGTTTTGGGCAGTGTGTTGCAATATGTCGTGTCTTATGATAGTGAAAACACTTTGCTTGTAAAGAAGTGTCAACACGACTAGGCGTTGTAGTTTGCGTTGTTGGGACTAAGACATGAGATTGGTTTTTTTTGGGAATGTCGTAGGCGATGCTCTTAAAGTATCTCCACCATATAACCTTCTTGAGAGGGCTTTCTCCAGGTGTAAGGCATACTGATGTTTTTAGATACATTGGCAAGATCAAACATGTTTATAAAGTCCTAAACTTGTTGCCTCGTTCTCCCGATGTAGCAAGATACCAACAGGCCATCCGAATCAACAATATCAACATAACTTTTTAGCTTAAAAAACTTATGAGTATACTCGTCAACAGACCTGGAACCCTATTTTAAGTACTGTAATTGTTGATACATAAATCTCGTATAATTATGAGGTAAAAATTTCGACCTAAGATGTTTCACAAGTTCATCCCAGGTTGATATTTTTAATTTACCTTGCCTTAACCTAACTTGTTGCAGGTGTTGCCATTAAGATACAGCTTGGCCCTGAAACTTGGTTGCTACTAGTTGTACCCTATCATTGTATGGGACGTTTTTGAAATCCAGGATTTACTCAATAAATGTGACCTAATATACGATCACTTCATGCTCAAGACCTCATGGAATTCTCGATTCTAAACATTAACTCCCACCGATTCCTTGTATTCTGATTAAAATCACGATCCATAGGTTTCCTAAATGCCTATTCGTAATGTTTTGTGGAGGAACACAACCTTCATCCTCTTCCCTCTTTGGAGCAAATTTTTTCTAAACCCAAGTCGTAGTCTCATTCACAACCCAACGATAGGTTGCTCGACCCTGAAGTGCGGAATCTGATGTTCATTCTCTGCATCGCTGCTTGCATTTGCTTCATCTCATCTCCCAACATACTCAACTGCTCTCCAATTTCCTGGAATTGTCGTGCGTTGGCGAGCCTACACGATCCAGGTCATCTCGATTGTAGATCTTTTTGATTGATACCAAACTAATAGAGACAAAATATATAGCCAAATAAACCCTAACCAATGGTGTATAGAACTTCGAAAGTTCAAAAAAAAATCTCAATTTATCAAAAGTTGTCTAGGAAGTAGGGTTTTAAAGCTTTAAATAACAAACATCATAAACTCCACTTTTGTAATAGTAGTTTTACTATATGAGTCATAAAAATTCTTCATAGATGAAGAAAACACGTCTATATTTATTATCACTTCTTCTTGAGGAAACTTAAGAATAAATGGTTAATGTTGAAGTTTAATATTGGAAAAGGATCCTATACCTTATTTATTCACAAATTACACAAATCTTATAAGGAAAAGTTGAAAGTTTAGCAGTTCTGCAGAAGTTTAATTTAAAAATGCATGGTTTGTAAAAGGTTAATTAAGTTTCAAATGTATACCAATTAATTAAGTTAATTAATTAATTAGTCAAATATTTTTAATAATATTTAAAAAAATATATTAATTAATTAATTATGAGAATTAACTACTTTATTAGTTAAAAAATTAAATAATATACCTGATGTATAAATATTATTAATAAAAATACTATATAGTTATATTTTGCTTGGTTCAGATAATATTATAAATATATAAAAATAAAATTTAAATTCTAGAAAAAATATTTATTTTCTCAAATTAACTTTTATCAAAATATACTTTTATCTCCATCTAATTTTCAATTACCCTTTTATCAATATCTTTAGTTTCTTATAAATACTTTTCAGTTTCTTGGTCTTAAAAACTTCTCCAGCAAGAGCTTTATCGAGAGCTTTTTTTAAAAACTTGGATTTTGTATTAAATTTTTTAGTTTCTTTTTTTAACTTTTAGTTGCTATGGAATTGTAGGATTTTGTATTATTTTTTTAAAAAACTTTTAGTTGCTATCAAATTGAAATTTATCAAATTGAATTTTTTTTATTCGATTAGGTTGGTAGATGTTTGACTTTGTTGGTAGATGTTTGACTATGTTTAATCTGATATTGGTTGCAGAGGGAACTATTTAAGTATATTTTTTCATTTCCTTTTATCATTTTTTTAAAAATTTAATTCTTTTTTTATTTTAAACAAATTTAAAAATAAAATACTTTTTTTTATAAAAATAAAAAGTTTTATAAAAATGATAATAGATAATACAGGTGGTAGAGCAGCTGGTGATACAGGAGGGTGCCGCCTATACGCTTGGACCTTCCACGAAGAAGGCATCGTCTTTGTTGCAGTTTGATTATATATATTAACAAAAAACTATAATATATAAAAATGTGATTATTTTGTATACATGCCTTATTTCCTTTTTAATTTATTTATATGATAAGTTCATTTAAATAGATCAAAGTTATTATCTTTCTATACTATTTTCTTTTCCCTTTTCCATGTAAGATCCAGATTTAATATAAACCTATTTTAGTAAAATAAGTGGCATAGTAACCAATTAAATAGACAATATACTAACCAATAGACAAATCTATTGAAAAATTAGATTATTTTAATTTAATTGATATAAAATGTTATGATAGTAACTAATTAAATAGACAATATAGTAACCCATTAAAAAATTAGAATAATTTAATTTAATTGATATAAAATATTATTAATATTTTTTATATTTATCATGTGTATATATAATATTTGTTTCTAAGTGAATTTTTTCTACCGAAATTGATATATATCAAATTATTTTAGTTTTTTCTATTAATTTATTACCCTGGTAAACTAATTTTCACTTCCCCTTTTAAACTTTATCTCCTTCCCCTTTTAAACTTTATCCCAATTTTAAAAATTAAACCTTATACGGCTCTAATACCATAGTTGTAGTTCTTAAACTAATTTGGTTTTATAGCACATGATAATTTTATTTATAAATTATAATAAATTATACCATAGTTGTAGTTCTTAAACTAATTTAAATTACTTAGATTTTGCATTTTGGTAGAGAAGATGAAATTCTCTCTCAAGAAACTCTGTTTCTTGCGAAAGAACAGAGTATTGATTTTTTTCCTCGCTTCTTGCCTTCTTCTTCGATTAGAGCATGAATAATCCTTTGGAGATTGATTCGACTGTTGATTTTCCTACACTTAGGAAAAGGTCGAAGGATGAAATTGGTAACGATAAGGAAGAAGGTTTGAAGAACTCTGAAGGAAATTCAAAAGACTGTAATATCTTTCTGAATCCTGTCTTTGAAGATTTGACTAAGGAAAAAGACGATAGAGTTCAAAAGGTTTTGTATGCTAATCTTTTGAAATCTGAAAAAACAGAGGTTCACCATTCAAATGTTTCGGTATCGATGGAGGATGATGTTCCGATTATTAATTTCGAGGTTAGTGATAAAGAAAAGCTGCTACAGGTTTCCAAACATACTTTGATAGCGAAGTTTGCTTCGGGCAGGCCTTCTTTAGATGTTATCAGAAAGTTCTTGGCAAACTTTAAATTTGGTGGTTCTTTCAACCTTTCTGCTTGGGACTTTAGACATGTTTTTATCGAATTTTCTGTGCTTGATGATTTGAAGAAATTATGGTCTAGGAACGTTTGGGCTTTGGGGAGTAAGACTATGCGCCTGTTGAAATGGACGCCTGGTTTTGACCCGAATCTGGAATGCCCCTTCACTCCATTATGGGTTTTCTTGCCTGATATTCCAGAATTTCTTTTTAATTATTCTACAATTACTGAGGTTGCGAAGGTCTTGGGTACTCCATTAAAGATTTGGGTTCCATCTGTAAACAGGGCCAGGCAGAATTGTTGTCGTGTTTGGGTTGAGGTCGATATTTCAAAGCCATTGATTCAGAAAGTGAAGCTTAACTTTGGTAAAGATGATGGTTATGTGATTAATTTGAAGTATGATAAAGTTCCTTTATATTGTTGTAATTGCGCACATATTGGGCACTCGAAGGATAGTTGTAAGAAACTGTTGGTTGAGGATGAAGCAATGTTGAATGCTAATCGGAATGGGGAGGTTGTTGTTAGTCCTGGTCTGCCTGATCAGTCGTCTTCTTCTCAACTTCTTGGAAAGAATAAAGAAAGCAGGCCTAATGAAGATGATAAATGTGTTGAGGATAAGTTACAGATGGAAAAAGTTAACTCAGTTGAGAATGGATTCAAAGAAAGTTCTGTTAAAGGTAGAGTTAATAGTCGTTGGTTGGATTCTGTTGTGGTGGATAATGGTTTGAGGAATGAGGAGTGTATTCAAAAGGAAAAGGTAGAGGATAGTAGTTATTTTCAGGCTGATAATTCTGTTGGAATTACTGATGATTGTTTGGTGCAAGTTAATGAAGAAGAGATGATAGATGCCCTCAAAATGTTGGATAAAAAGAATATGTTCGAGGTTCTTAGTGAGGAGGTGCATGAGTCTCCAAAGCATGAGGGGAGTATTCCTTCTTCTCCTGTTAAGAACATCAGAGAGAAAGATAGAACTGAGCCTAAAAAGATTAAGAAAGTTCCTAAGCTTTGGGCTACTAAGGGACCTGTGTCTTCAAAAATAATGAAGTTGAAAAGGCCTCATTAGTGTCATGACTATTGTTATGTTGAACTGGAATGCAAGAGGTCTTGCAAACAAAGAGTCTATTCAAAGGTTAAAATGGATGGTCAAAACTTATAAGGTTAGTTTCGTGGTTATTCAAGAGCCATTGGTTAAGGCTGATAGAATGGTTTCTATTGCTAATAAGTTAAAGTTGAAGGGTTATGGGTCTAATGTGAATAACAAGATTTGGCTCTTTTGGCATCTTGATTATTCTGTGGAAATGGTTTTGGATTCTGATCAGTTGGTTCACCTCAAAGTTTCTCACCCTTGTTTGAATAAGGTTTTTGATGTCTCTGTGATTAATGCTAAATGTAAGAATGAGGACCGTGTTGTTCTTTGGGATTCAATTAGAACTCTTGATGTGCAGCAGGAATGGATCTTGTTAGGTGATTTTAATGTTATTTCTAGCATTAATGAGCAATTGTCTTGTGTTACTGTAAATCAAAAAGGAATGGATGCTTTTAATGATCTTATTTTAGATTGTGGGCTGTTGGATGCTGGCTTTAGTGTATGTGCTTTCACCTGGTCTAATGGTCAGAAGTGGAAGAGGCTGGATCGAGTTCTCTATAACAACGCTTGGTTAGATTTTTTTGATGTCACTTCTGTCACTCATCTTGCTCGTAGCTGCTCTGATCACTGTCCAATGGTGGTGAAAATATCGTCTAAGTTGGAAAGGTCTAAGGCTCCTTTCAAATTCTTAAACATGTGGACTACTCATGATGGTTTGCTGAATGTGATTAAGGAAAGTTGGTCTGGGCTGATTAGTGATGAGGTTAGAAATCCTATCATGCTTTTTTGGCTAAAGCAACAAAGGTTAAAGCTTGTATTAAGATCATGGAACAGGAATGTCTTTGGGAATCCCTTTGAAGCCATTAGGAAGTCTGAGGTTGCTATTAATAATTGTGAAGCTGCTCTCTAGAATGCTTTTAATGAGGAGAACAAGGCCATGCTTAATGAGGCTAAGAGAAATCATCTGCTTTTGTTGGATAGGGAAGAACTTTACTGGAAGCAAAAGGCACATGCCTCCTGGTTGAAAGATTCAGATAGAAATACAGGTGCTTATCATGGTTATGTTAAGAAAAGGTTGAAGAGAAATAGGATTGACAGAATAAAGGTGGGGGATTGTTGGATTGAAGATAAGGATAGTCTGAAGTCTTCTGTTGTGGATTACTTTAAGGGATTGTTGGCTAAGGATTTGAGGACTGATATTGATTTCAGTTTAAATGAGGTAATTCCTTCTTTAGTCACTGTAAATGATAATACTTGTTTGGTTAAGGTTCCTGATAATGAGGAGATTTATGGGGTGGTGAAAGGTTTGAAGTCTGATTCTGCTAGTGGTCCAGATGGTTTTAATGGCGAGTTTTATAAGTTTTGCTGGGACATTGTGGGGATTGACCTTTGTAATGTTGTTAAAGCTTTCTTTGAGGGGTATACTCTTCCTAAGGGTGTGAAAGCTACCATTATCTATTTAATTCCTAAAGTAGACAATTCCAATAGTTGGAAAGAGTTTCGCCCTATTAGCCTTACAACTGTATTCTCAAGAATTCTTGGTAAGGTTATTAATAATAGGCTCTCCGATATTCTGCCTAAGCTCATCTCTGCTGAACAAGGAGGCTTTGTCAAGGGTAGATCTATTCAGCACTCAATTCTACTTGTTCAAGAGCTCTGTTTTGACATTGACAATAATAAGAAGGATGGTAATGTTATTATTAAAACAGATATGACCAAGGCATTTGACAACCTCAGACATGGATTTTTGTTTGATGTTCTTAAGAAATTTGGCTTTAGTAGTGATGTTATTAAGCTGGTGGAAGGCTGTATAGATAATGTTTCATCTTCTGTTCTTGTGAATGGTGAGTTGGCTGGCTACTTTTCAAATACTCAAGGCTTAAGACAAGGGGACCCATTATCCCCAAGTCTTTTTATCCTTGCTGAGGAGTATTTGATTAGAAGCTTTAACTTGATTAATAATGAGGGTCACAGTTTCAATTACAAATCAAGGAGCAAGATGAATGTTTTTTGTTCTGCTTTTGCTGATGATTTTATGGTGTTTTCCAATGGAAGTATGCATGCTATGGAGACTGCTAAAGCTATAATGGAGCACTATCAGTGTGTCTCTGGTCAGAAGATTAATGCAGCTAAGTCTAAGCTTATTGTTTCGCATAAAATGTCTGCACATCAACTCAATATTATTGAACATATTTGGAAATTTAATCATTCTTACATGCCTTTTAAGTACTTGGGTACTGTCATTGCTAATAATACAAGAGTTGTCAACTACGAAAACATTATTGACAAAGTTAGAAACAGACTTATGGATTGGGACAAGCTTCAGTTATCTTTTGCTGGTCGTCTGCAGTTAATTCAATCTGTTCTTCTTGCCTTCCCGAATTATTTCCTTCAGCATACTGCTCTCCCTGTTGGCATCATTCATAGGTTGGAGATCCTTTTTAATAAATTCCTGTGGGGAACAAAAGAAGACAAGAAGGTTATTATATGGGCTCGCTGGGATCGATTGTGTAAGCCTTATAGAGAAGGAGGTCTCAATCTCAGGAGGCTTAAAGTTTTACAACAGGTTTATGCAATAAAGCTTTGGTTTGAATTCAGATCTCAACATTCCCTTTGGGCCAAGTATATGATGTCAATTTACTGCACTGATAGCATCCATCCTATTCTGGCCATTTCTCCTCAAAGGAAATCTAAAGCCTGGTCTAGAATTCTGAATGAAAGGCTTGTTGCTGAGGAGTTCATGTTTTGGCAATTGGGGAAAGGTAATATAGCTTTTTGGTATGAGAAATGGTGTTCTAAGAAGCCTTTTATTGCTATTACTAATGATAATGATAGGAGAAATCTGTGGAACAGCAACAATGTTTTGGTGAAGGATTTTTGGCTTGAGAATTCCTGGGATATTGTTAAGCTTGGTTCTTTGGTTACTGATTCTGAGATTCGCAAGATAAGGGAGGTCAGACTTAATAGCATGAAAGATACCTTGCTTTGGTCCCTTTCTAAGTCTGGTTCTTTCAGTGTTAAAGACACTTACAATCAGATCAGAATTAAAGGCAATATTTCCAGTATATACAACAAGACTTGGAATGCAGTAACTCCTATGAAATGTTCATTTTTCTTATGGAAGGCTTTACATGAATGGCTACCTACTGACAGTGTTATGCAAAGAAAAGGGTTCAACATGGCATCTAAATGTGTCTTTTGCAATAATAGTGAGTCTACTAATCATGTTCTTATTCAGTGTCCCAATGCTTGGTCTGTGTGGCAGTATTTCAGCAATATCTTTAGAATTCAGATTGATACTTACTTGTCTGTGCCTCACATGGTGATGAGATGGTATTGGGCTGCTAGCAAAAAATGTGATGTCCTCACTATCCTTCCTGCTATCATCTTATGGTCTATCTGGGCTGCTCGCAACAAAAACAAGATCAGTAATGCAAATGTGAATTCTAGTAATATCATTAAGCAGATTCTTATGATGCTCTCAAGTCTAGACTATGCTAATGTTCTTCAGAGGAAGCATTGGGGCAAGTTTATCAAAGAAGGTTCTGTTCTTGGTTGTGTAAACCAGTTTAATCGCAGAAACAGACCTCTGTTTCTGAAATGGAAATGCCCCAAGACTGGCCGTTATAAGCTAAATGTGGATGGAAGCTGTACCTCGTATGGAGAAGCAGGTGGTGGTGCTTTGTTGAGAGACGCAAATGGAGACATTTTAGTTGGTATTGGCAAGATTTATGGCAAAGCTTCACCTTTGGTTGCTGAGTCCCGTGCTCTCTTAGACGGACTGGTCTTATGTGACAGAATGGGGATCAGGTCTGTCGATGTTGATACTGATTCAAAGGATTTGGTAAGTTTGATTCAATATGGTAATGCTCCGTGGTTTCTTGAGCCTTTACTGAAATGCTGCAGATCTTTTATCAAGTCTCCAATGGTTTTGAAGCATGTTTTTCGTGAAGAAAATCTCGGGGCTGATTGGGTGGCAAAGGAGGTTTTGAAGAACCAGTGTGAGATGGAGTTTGATAAGGATAATGCTCCAGTGAAGTTAAAGGCAATTGTTCTTTTGGAGAAGGCTGGCTATGGCTATCTTAGGCTTACTGTTTAAAAATTAGGGTTTGGTGAGTTTGGGGAAGAAGACGATTCAGAATGTAATTAGGGTTTTGGCTCTCTTTCAATTTGTGTAATATTTACAATCAAGGGCTTGCTCTTGTTATTTTCTTTAATTGAAACCCTTTCATTAAAAAAAATAGTTCTTAAACTAATTTGGTTCTTAAAATAATTTAAGGCTAAGGCTTATATTCTAATAAAATAAGTATTTTAAAATAAAATAAAATAAAATAAAATAAAATCTTAATATAATTAGATTTGATTTAAATACATAAGATATTTAAATAAAATAAAATAAAATTAAAAAGGCTTTTGTTTGGACTTTCTCGGCTGCATCATCCTCTCCTCTCCTGGTTGAGAAGAATTCGTTCTCGAATTCACAACACCATCACCATCAAGAACCTAAATTATTTATTTTAAACCTAAATTATTTATTTTATTTTATTCAATAGTTAAATTGGGAATTATAATTGTTGACCTTATCGGAATAAGATAATTCTCCTCGAGTGTTCCTTATTCGAAGTCACATTGAAGCCATCCAGTTTAAGGAAAAAAATAGTTTCGAAAACCTTTTCATAGCCTGAAGACAACATCCCCATGTCCAGTTGATGAAAAAAAATGGTTTTGAAAACCTCTTCATAGCCCGAGACAGCATCTCGATAAGAAATTTTTACCTTGATTCGACAATTGGTAGCCAATTTAAACTCCTTCAGTAACCAGTCAATATGATCGTCATTGAAACACCTAGTATGTCTCCCGCATACCAAACGATCTTTGAGATTTTCATGGCTGTATGTTGTTCTCTCATTTAGACCTTGAATATGAAATCAAGATTCAGAAACATGCTTGCCCCGTAGCAGGAACTGAGGCTTTGATACTAAACTGATGACGCGGCGAAAGTAGAACAAGAAGCAACGATAGATGAAACCCTAATTCAAGGGTAACATGATGAAACCCTAATCTAGGGTAAAAAAAATTGAAATTTTCAGAGATAAAAATATATTATTCCGAAAACTTAAAATAATTTAAAGCATGAGGCTTATATTCTCAAAACCCTAAATTATAATACAAGGAAATAAAATAAATATTTTAAAATAAAATAAAAAAATAAAATAAAAAGAAATCTTAATATAATTATATTTGATTTAAATACATAAGATATTTAAATAAAATAAAATTAAAAAAGCTTTTGTTTTGTTTGGCTACATCATAAACTGAATGGTTTGTTTGAATGGATTTGAATGTGTCTCACTATTCTTTTGGTTTGTTTGTTCGAATTGATTTGTTTGATTCGTATAAGTTGATTCAATTCATTTGTTTGATTTTATTTAATTGATTTGTTTGAAAATAGTTTAATTGATTTATTTTATTTGTTTTGATTTTTTTTAATTTGTTTAATTAGTTTGTTCTTTAGTTGATTTTTTAAAATATTTTATTTGATTTAAATTTTTTACAATCATTTGAACTAATTGAATTGATTTTTCTTGAGTTGTTTCAATTTGTTGAGTTTATTGTTTGATTTGTTTGAACTTGTAATTTGTTTGACTTATTTGTTTGAATGGTTTGAATTAGTTTGACTAATTTATTTGGTTTGTTTGTTTGAAATGATTTGTATAAATTGATTCAATTAATTTAATTCATTTGTTTGAAAATGGTTTAATTGATTTTAGTTTTTTTTTGAATTTGTTTAATTAGTTTGTTCGATTTGTTTCAATTTGTTTAGTTGATTTTCTTAAATATTTTATTTGATTTTTTTCAAAAATTATTAGGAATTGATTGGATTTGTTTATTTGATTTATTTTTGTTGTTGTAAAAACTATTAAATAAGTAAAAAAATGTACATACAAATGTCTAGGGCATCACCGAAGAGATACAATCGACATAAGGAGGTCGATAGACAATACTACTAAAACAAACATAGTAGGAATGACAGAACTATAGAGATAAACTAAAATGACTCAAAAATCATAACAAGGGCCAATCGAGCTGACATAGGGTAACTCCAAAGAAGTCTACAACAAAACTATAGCGAGCAAAACCGACAAAGAGAAGACCTGCAAATAAAGTAGAAGAATAAATAAATTAAATTACAAGTAGCTACACAGGCCAACAAATCTTGGTACCATGGAATCTAAACCGGAGATCAGAGAAGATTCGGTGAGAAACCAGAGAGGCATTGGCCGGAGAGGGACCAAAAGTTCTTGAGTTCCTCTCTTTCCAGACGTGATAAATAACTGCGCCAAAGCAAGAGCGCCAAATGTGACGGTTTCGAGAGTGATACTAATTTGACGCCTCACAGACCCAAGACTGCCAGCACGAAGCAGAAAAAGGGAAATCTAGTTTTGAACTGGCAAAGGTCCAAATACTCTGAGTGAAATTACATTCAAAGAGGAGATGAACAATAGTTTCACAAGCACAGTTGCATAAGACACAATCAGGTGGAGTATTGAAACCCCAACTGAGAAGCTTATCTCTGGTAGAAATTTTGCCCAAGATAGCGAGCCATAAGATAAATGAGTGACGAGGAATATGGATTTTATTCCATACTAACCCTGCCCACCCCACAACAAGGGTAGGCGTATGAATAACGTTATAGGTAGCCTTGATTGTGAAGTTGTTGTAACCAGCCTTCACAATCCAAAAATGAACATCACAAGAGTTGATGTTAGGAGGGAGCAGAGTGAGGATGAGATTGTTGATCTTCAGAATATTAGAACGACTTCTAGCTCTAGCTGATCTGATGTTTGGAGGCCAATTCCAATGACCATCGTGAATGATATCTGATACCTTGAGGTTTTTTCCGAGCTGGGAATCCTTGATGATATTGGTACCATAGTGCGAAGCTAGTGAGGTAGGGAGGACCCATGGGTCATACTAGAAGGAAGTACTCGAGCCATTACCAATAGCTACCCTATACAAATTACTAGCCAACGGGCAAAGACAGAGAATTTTCCTCAAAAATCCAAGAAGGGGATGAACCAATAGTAAGATCCCAGAAATTATTATTTTTGATTTTTTCTATTTTTATCCAATCACACCAGATAGAATGATTGTTATGGCTAATAATAGACCAGAGATGCTTAACGACACCCGTATGATTCCAGATTTTTAAATCTAGGATCCCAAGGCCGCCCTCTTTTGTAGGAGAGATGATATTAGACCATGCCACTTTGGCCCCATGGATTTTCATAGTGGAACTTGACCAAAGGAAACGATGGAGGTTCTGGGTCAACACTTTAATGATCCTAGAAGGGAGAATAAATAGGGAGGACCAGTAAACTCTACGAGCAAATAAGACAAATTTGATAAGCTGGAGTCTACCCGCAATTCTTGGAGGTCCAAGAATCGATCCTGGCGGTAATTTTATGAAGAAGAGGACGACGGTCCGCATGGGTAAGACGACCAGTAAGAAGGGGGACTCCTAGATATTTGACTGGGAGAGAACCTTCCAAATAACCCATAATAGACAGGAGCTCAGTGCGAAGAGGATTATTGATACATGACAGAAAGATATGACTTTTAGTAGGGTTCACTTTTAGACGAGAAAGGGAGTAGAAATCATCGAGAGCCTCTTTGATAAGGAGAATGGATTTGACATCACCGTGACAGAAAATCATAAGATCGTCTGCAAAGCATAGATTTGTAATTTTGATTTTGTGGCACTTCCAGTGAAACTGGAAGTTTTTGTCATTACTCTTCTCTTTGAGGATACTAGAAAGGACTTGCATGACAAAGAAAAATAGAAAAGGGGAAAGCGGGTCCCCTTATCGCAGACCCTTTCTACCTTTGAAGTTACTGTAAGGATCCCCGTTGATATTGATGGAATAAGAGGGGAGGAGATGCAGTTGATGATCCAAGTGATCATATTTTCTGGGAAGTTCATCGCCACAAGAATGTCAAGGATGAGGTACGAGCGGACATTATCAAAAGCTTTCATAAGATCAATTTTAAGGGCCACCCTTTTACCTCTACCATTAGAATGATAGCCTCTTAGAAGTTCTTGAGAAAGAAGAATGTTATCTGAGATGTTCCTACCCGAGATGAAAACCGATTGAGAATTATCAATCAGATAGGCGAAAGAATCCTTGTTTCTATTAGTTAAGATTTTAGAGATGATATTGCAAACAACATTACAAAGAGCAATATGTCTAAAATCTGCAGCCACATAAGGGAATCCTTTTTAGGAATGAGAGTAATGTAAGTAGAGTTCCAAGAGGTATCGAGAATTCCAGTTTGGAAAAACTCGAGGACACCATTACAAATGCCATGCCCAACAATATTCCACGAGGATTTGAAGAAACTGGAATTAAAACCATCGGGACCTGACGATTTATTACTATCAATACTGAAAAGGGCTGACTTAATCTCCTCGCTAGTGATCTCACGAATCACTAAGGCCTTGTCAGTATCGTTGACTTTAGAGGAAAGAAGAGAGGAAACTTTCTCCAATCCCGGATAACCAGCAGGATGTCTAGTACCAATGGAGTCCTCAAAGTAACTCACAATGACCTTAGAAACACTAGCAGGAGTTGAAACAGTGATACCCTGGTCATTATTGATAGAAATAATTTTGTTACAGAAAAAATAGGTTTTAATACTGTTGTGTAAAAATTTGGTGTTTTTATCACCAAGCTTGATCTAGTTTTCTCTAGATTTTTGCTTAAGAAATGATTTTTCAGCACGACTAAGAAAGATGAAAGCTGTGGAAGCCTCAACTTCTTTGGTGACAAGAATAGGGTTGATGGGGTCATATGCGAGATTAGATTGAGCTTGAAAGAGAATGTTTTGAGCATTAGAAACCTTATAACTAATGTCGCTAAAATCCTTACGATTGAGGTAAACAAGCTCATGCTGAAGACGATTGAGCTTATCAGTGACAAGACTCATGCCAGTGGAAGAGATCAGAAGATTCCAACTTTTGGAAACACTGTTCTTGAACTGAGGATGAAATTGCCACATATTAAAGAATTTGAATGGTTTCTTACGTCTTTGACGAGGTAACCCGAGATTCAGAGTAACAATGGTGTGGTCGGAGAAACGGATAAAACCAAAGTGAGCAAATGATATAGGTAAGAGATTGTCCCAGCCAGTGTTGACTAACACGATCGATTTTGGAGAGGATGAGATGAGTAGGTTGTTTATTAATCCAAGAGAAGTGAAATCCAGTGGATCAGAGATCACTGAGCTCACTGAGGTAAAAATAATTATTGAAATCATCAATTGATGAGGACCAATTTTCGGAGGAGCCTAATCGCTTCTCCGGATGACGAATGGCATTAAAATCCCCCAATGAGACCTAGGGGATGCCCCGGTCTTGTTTGGAAATGGTTATTAAGTCATTCCAAAGATGAGTACGATCCTGAGCGTCATTAAAAGCATAAATGGAAGAGAATCTAAATGAGGCATTGAAATTATGACACTTGATCATGCAGTGAATGTACTGAGAGGATTGGGATAACCTGGAAACAGTGATAACACTAGGGTTCCAGATAATCCAAATTCTACCAAGAGAATGGGAGGAGTGATTGATAATAATATGCCAAAAGGAACCGTATACCTAATAATAGAGTCGACTTTAAAAAGTTGGACTTTTGTTTCAACTAAAATTAATAATGAAGTACTATTACTAATTATGAAATCACTAACATCTTTTTGCCTTACAGGATCATTAAGACCCCGTACATTCGAAGAAGCAATATTCACAATGAAAAAAGACTTACAGTGCATCAGACGATGGTCCTATCAGAAGACAAATCCATATTACCGTAAGCGATAGTGCTAGAAAAGCGAAACATTTTAAGAAATGAGTCCACATTTTCATCGCTTCCAACAACTTTGATCCCATCCAATAATTTGGAGATCCAATACAATAAAACAATATTTTCAAAATACCAGACGATGATCCTGTCGGAAAATAAATCCAAATAACCATAACAATAACGTCAGAAAAGAGTTTAATATACGGAAACAAACTCAGAACTAAAAAAAGTATAGAATTAATGGATATAAAAAGATTAGAAAATATAATATAATAAATATCATTTAAAATTAAATTAAAAATAATAATTAGTTTAAAAATAATATAAAACATAAAGGGTGAAATAAAAGAGAGAAAAGAGTTGATCGATGTAATATAATAAAGTGACCCAAAAGAAAACCCATTTTTTTTGGGTGAAGCATAAAATGCAGCTTTTCTGGGTGAAGCAGAAAAGCCAGCCTTATTTCCATAGAGTTAAGCAGAAAGTCAAGCACCCTTTTGCACAACGCCGTCACCGCAGAATCAAAAATTTCCTCCGCAACCGCAATCAGAATCGGCGTCATGTTTGGAGATGCTTCATTATCTGGAAAGACGAAAGACTTTTTTATCTCCAATGTAGATACAAATTCTGACGACCTCCGGTAATCGATTTGAAACGATGAACCGGCGGACTCAGACTTCTTCAAAGAATCGAATGAAGAGCGCGACCAAAACGTACTAAAGACAAATGGGCTGAGCCATTTACTATTGCTCCACACGCTAGGAGCATGGATTTCGAGCACTCGACATCGTGACAATATCGACGCACGAGAAACAGGACACCAATGCATCGAACGGAGGCTAGAAAAGAGGTTCAAATCCGTTGAGGAAACATTACGACTATCCCATAACGCCAACGGATCGGTAGAAATGGAAACAAATAACGACGACGAGACAGAGGGAACAAATGACGGGATGAGACAGAGGGAAGACAATGAGAGTGAAAGAGACGAATAAAACAAACGGTGACGACGCCGTCGATTGGAGAAGAATCTAGAGAAATTATAAATGTTCACAACTCAGACGTTAAGGTCGAGAAAGAAAACAGAGAAAATCGACCGGAAAGTTGCACAGACACCACCACCTTTGGTACATGGCGGTGGTGGTCGGAGGACAACCCGTGAGAATCAAGAGGCATCGTCGGCAAAAAAATGTAGAATCATGACTGAAAAGTTTCAAGAAAGTCTAGGGGTGATTATGCGATACGAGGATTACTTAGTGACAATTTGGTGATACAGAAATCTCTTAGTGTCAATTTTAGAGAGAGAAAGTATCATATTATTTATCTCGGGATTTGTGAAGCGTGTGTGGTCCTTTTATAGTACAATTGCGGATCACGCATGCTTTAACTCCTGTTAATTACATCTTTAGTCCCTATATTTTATTAATTACATCTTTAGTCCCTATATTCTATTTTCCTCCTATTCTGGCTATTTCTTTAGATAGCTTATACAATTCAGTCCTTACACAGTTTTCTCTCTGCATTTTCCTCCTATCATACTTTTTCTTTGCTATTTTCTCCAGTCATGTTTCTTCTTCATACTTTTCTCCTTGTCTTTTATTCTTCCTTATCAATGACGACAACGACGAACTAGGTTGAAGCTTGAGGTTGGATCTCTCTTCTTAAAAGAGAAAAAGTCGTTGCTAGAAATTTTCTTATATTATAATTTACACGTTAAGTATTATTTCAATATTTTTTGTATGTTGACTTATGATCATTATCAAAGTTGAGCTTTTAAGGTTTCCTTTACACATGAAAATAATGATGAGATTCATACTAAATCAATCTTTCGTAGGTCCGGCTTCGGGTCCGAGCTGACCCATACACAAATACACAAATCATTTATTAATAGATCGAAATATAAAGTAGGTTTAAAAATTGGAAAATGAAGACAAAAATAGGCGGTCGGATTAAATGATTTGTCCAAAAATAATTTTATCTTCTAGATCTATTAGCTTTTATTATTTTTTATTTAAAACGAAGAAACCTAAAGCAATTATTTTTGTTAAATTTTATTACAAACGTATCATTCATTTTGAAAAAACACTATGCATACTTTATAACTAACAAATATTTTGAAGTGAAGGAAAAATATTGAATTTAAAATCAAACTCAAGATGTATGATAGAAAGAGGTTGGGAATCTGAGAGAAAGCTCTGTTCCAAAAGCTTCAAGAAACGTAGAGTCGTATGAAGCTATTTTTTGCTTCCAAATTCAAGCTTTCTTCCTGATTGGATTCTCTATATTTCACCCTTTGAAATCCATTTCTATCCTATTAAAATCTATGGTTGAATTTTCGGGAAAATTCTCTTTCTTAAAGATTTATAGTTGATCATCGAAACTCTGTTTTTGGATGATCTTGGAGTCTTTTAACCTGCAATAACAACAAAATTAGCTATGGATAAATCCAACAGAACTTACCTGGAGGCGGCAACAAGAACAACTTCAACGTTAAATAACAAAATAAAACCAGAGTCGACAAAGTACAAGTCTGATCACATTGACCCGCAATTCAATGAATCTATCATTGCAAATCTACTGCCTTACACTACCTTCACCCTGATTGGAAAATTCTTAAAAGGTCTCCCTAAAAACAGATCCTGGACAAGTTCTTTGAAGAAAGAAATTTGAAGGAGACTTCTCCTATACAAACTGAGAGTCTCACCATCTCTTCATAGAATTCTCCCTTAAAGACGAGTCGTAGTTCTTGGACTATTGGCCATCACTCAATGAGAATCTTAAAGTGGCTTCCCTCTTTCACTCCCAAAAAAGAATGCCCCATAGTTCTTATCTGGGTAAAGATTGAAAAACTGCCAGAAAATATGTACAACGAGGACATTATTCACTCGATAGCTTCAGCTTTGGGAAATCCTATTAAGTCCTCGATACCTCCAAAAAATAAAGCATTCTACATTGCTTGTTTCGCCTGGGTTGAAATCGACATTTCAAGAAAGTTACAGCATAACATGTGGCTGGGTATTGGTGATAATTATGGTGCGTGGATTCAACTCAGTTACAAGAACATTCCAGACTACTGTGACCTCTGCTATTACGTTGGGCATAAAAAATCAGCCTGTAAAAAACAACGCAAATCACTCACCAACAAGTTGATTTATTTGAGTTGTTTCAATTTGTTGAATTGATTGTTTGATTTGTTAAATTGATTGTTTCGAATGTGTTTAATTTATTTATTTAAATTTATTTGTTTGTTTTGTTTGATATTTTTGAATTTTTAACTAAATAATTTGTTTGAATTGTTTAATTAATTTATTTAATATATTTTAATTCAATATAAAATTACTTAACTAATTTTATATAGTGTTGTTCAAGTTATTTACGTCTCAGATTTTGGGATAGTTTTTGTATAAAACAAATGAGTCAACAATTACTCTATCTAGTTCTTAATCCCACTAAAAAATTGAAACAACAATCAAGCTCTTAATTCTTTCAATTGAGAGGCAAAAAATCTTTTTTATTCTTCCACCAGCTGATCCATGATTTTTGAAGATAGAATTTTTATTTTGGGTACGGCTATATATACCCAATTCCGGTTTAAGTATACCCAAAATCCTCTTTTGACTTTACTTTGACTTTTTTTGACCATATTGCCATCGACGTTCCAATTAATCTCGTAGTTGTCATTAAGTAAAAAACTACTAAGTGTATCCTAAGTATACCCAATTAACCAAATAACCTATTTCACTATCTATACCCAAACAAACACTCTTCTTTAGTGAATTTATCATCCAAATAGTCTAGTTTTTTGAAAATCTTAAAAATTAACTTCAAACTTCATAATACAATCAAGAACATTCAACCTAATTCCAAAAGAAAAACACAAAATCGATCATGAATCACTCGGAACTAGGGATTAACGTGGATGAGTTGATGTCGCCGGATAAAAAAGATGATGAATTGTTGCAGGAGAAGGAGCTTCAGTCGCCGGAGAAGCAGCCGTTGTCGCCGGAAAAGATGAGGTTTTGTCAAATTTCACCACGCACAGCCGGTTTTGGGCCTTAGAATCGGTCGTGCGTGACCTACGCACCGCCGGTTCGTGTACGACCGATTCTAAGGCGTAGAACCACCGGTTCTAGGGCCCTGAACCGGGGGTTCGCACAAATTTTCCAAAAAAACAAGGTTTTTACCCCCTTTTTCATTATACCTGATTGCCCATGGGACTGAGGAAGCTTTTGGTACTGACTAAAGTCATTTGTTCTTCACCACCGAGTTCTATACACAAGAAGCATTGATTAAGTCGGTAACGAAGACAAGAAAACGCCATGGTTTGGTTATCAACATAAGTCGGCGCGATAAAGTAAATAATAGAAAAAGTCCTATGAAGTTTTTCCAGTGTGAGAGGTTGAGAAAGTATACTCCAAGAGTAGCTGAGAAAGACCGTAAACGGAAGTCTATAGGAACAAAGAAGATTGGCTGCCCATTTGAGCTTCTCGGGTTAATGGTGGAACCAGATCAATGGAAGCTAAAAGTGAAATGTGGTATTCATAACCACGAGAGTTCAAAACAATTAGGTGGTCATTCTTTTGCTGACCGTTTGAACGATGAAGAGATGGAATATGTTGAACGAGCGACCTACATTAGAACTAACCCCAGAGATATACTGAATGGTGTTAAGAAGCTAAATGAAGATAATGCTTCTTCTATGCGCACTATGTACAATGCACGACAAAAAACAGGGTTTCGAAGAAGACGGGTAGGTCACAACTCTAGTTCTTATTGGGAGAGCTTAAGTCATATAATTATTATGAATGGCATAAATCTGGTGAAGACGATGGACAAGTCATTACAGATATATTTTTTGCCCATCCAGTCAGTGTTGACCTTTTGCAGACATTTTGAAAAGTGTTGATCATGGATAGTACGTATAAAGTCATACGATATGGTATGCCATTGTTTGAGATAGTGGGTGTGACGTGTACCGGTTTGACATACTGTGCGGAATTTGCTTTCATGTCCGGTGAGAACTTAAACAGCTTCAAATGAGTGTTAGAGTGTTTGAAGTCGTTGAATTCCGTTCACGGAATTGAACCTCGTGTCATTCTGACCGGAAGAGATTTAGCGCTGATGCACGCCATATAAGTGGTATTCCTAGAGACAACGCATATGTTATGTCGCTGGCACATAACCCAAAATGTTTAGGGGCAAACAAGAAAATATTTCCACGAGAAAAGTGATCATGTGAAGTTTGTTTCTGCTTTGAATAAGATTGTGTATGTAACATCAGAGATTGAATTCGATCACGCCCGACGAGACATGCTATTGGAGTACAAATACTATCCTCTTGCAATCGAATACACTGAAAAATCATGGCTCGATAAATACACAGACAAATTCGTTGTTTGGAAGATAAACAATAACTTGCATTTGGGATATTGCACGACTAACCGCGTGAGAGTGCTTATTCTAACCTAAAGCGTTACCTACGTACAAGCAAATTAAACTTTGAGTTATTTTGGGGGAAGGTTCATTCACTAGTAAAAAATCTAACATGCTGCCATTAGATCGTCGTTTGAGAAGAGTCGTTACATAGCGCTGCATAAGTTCGCCGAAAAACTATTCGACAAAATTCGAGGCAAGGTTTCCCACATGGCGTTAGAACTATTTTTTGACGAAGTAAAGAAGGCCGAAGATAGCAAGATGATCGCCATCGAAGATGGGTCGGATATTAAACACAATGACGTCTGTATATGCGCAATAAAATCTACCCATGGTATACCTTGCTACCACCAGGTCCGCAATAAAATCTACCCATCGGCATTCTAAAAGATGTGCTAGATCGAAGCAAAGGTATGAGCCGTCTGAGTCTAGTGAGTATACCACTTTGAGTTCTGATAAGTCTTCCTCCTCGGAGACCGACTCAAGGTATAAGGTGGACCAAAGGCACAGAGATTCGAGGACACACAAATATGCTCATCGGACCATGTGGTTTAATATTTCCAAGCTCGAGAAATTAGATGAGACCCAGGATCCGTACAACCATATCGAGTAGTTTAAGAGCTTTATGATCAAGTACGACGATGACGACAAGTTATTATGTAGATATTTCTCAGACGTTCAAGAATATTGCCTCTAAGTGGTACAACCGCCTGCCCCAGGGGTGCATAAAGACTTTCAATATGTTCTGGAGTATGTTCCGACAATATTTCATCGGAAGCAAAAAGTTTCGTGCCAACGGAGATACCATCATTTATTGCCGACAGAAATTTGGAGAAAGTTTGAAAGAATATACAAAGCGATTCATCCAGGTCAAGACGGATATTGAGTTTTGCGAAGACAAGGTAGCACTGGAACCTTCCGAATGGGTCTTCTCTCGGGGGTAATGAAAGATAATGTTGCGGAAACACAAGTTATGATGTTTGGAGCTTTGTTGGATCAGATAGAGAAACAAATTTTAGTTGAGGAAACCAGGGCCTCGGAAATAGAGTCGATGTCTCAATTTTATCAGGATCCGAACTTAGCTAGGGCCAGTACAAGGACGGTGAATGTCCGACCACAAGCCACGCAACCAGTCGCAACTGTCCGACCACGGGTCCAAACAGTTCAAACTACCAATCAAGCCCCTCGGCGGACTACGTGGAACCAACAGTATCAATAGACAGGTCAAGCAGTCCAGTAATATATCAGACCTGTATCAAATAGGTGGGTCTGACCAGCTCATTACGCCGAGTTGACTGAATGTGTTTCAACTATTTTTGAGAAGACACGTACACATGTACATTTCCGCAAGCCTTTTCCATTGCAGACAGCGAGTGAGCACAGGTAGAATAAATACTGTCAGTTCCATGATGACATTGGGCATCACACTAAGGACTGTGTGGCTTTAAATAAAGAAGTTCAATACCTGATTGAGAACGAAAAGTTAGTCGACTTTGTCAAGAAAAATACCGCAGTGGCACCAAAACAAGAGGCTGCTCCGAGGTAAGAAGATACCATGATGATATCCGATGTGATTGAAGAGGAATTCGTGGATGCGTTTGATGTAGCTACGTAATATATTGATCTGAAGCCAGGAAGGAACAATGTAAACGTGGTAGAGGAATCAATCTCCAGAGGAAAGGTTAGTGAGTTATGTGCATTTTTTGATTCACTAACCATTTTTGGTAGGGATACGGTGGCAGGTATATCAAATTATTCGAGGAAGAGGCATTTCGTTAGTTTGGCAACGCAATTGGAGGCATGAGCCTCATCACACCTTTATCAAAATCCATCACCGATCATTTGTTTTGAAGATGACAACATGAGAGAGGTAGCTGGTCCACATGAGGACGCAGTGGTAATCAGAGCAGAGATTGCTGGAAACGAGATAAGAAAAATCTTAATTGACACAGGGAGTTCCACCAACATTATGTTCATGACAACCTACAACCAGATAACCAATCCCCCAACCATCATACGATCTGATAGGGCGATAGTCGGATTTACTTGTGCGGCCGCAGATGTCGTCGGAGAATTCGAGAGAATGGTAGAGCTGGGCAAGGGTCCGTTCAAGAAAATAGTAACGGTACTGTTTATTGTGGTAGACGCACCCAGATCGTACAACGTCATCTTCGGAAGATCATAGTTGTCTAAAATGCATGTTGTGCCGTCCAAATTTCACCAATGGTTGAAGTACGTAGTGGGAAGCAATATTGGAACAGTAAGGTCAAGTCAAAAAATGGCTAGGGAATGCTACAAAGCAGCACTGGCCCCCAAGCAGTTGAAGGGGGTCGGATCCAAAAAAGAATAGCAGTCAGAGGGGCCTTCTTTGGATTCTGAGCATGTTGACGATCCGAGGGAGTCCCACGGGTTCATAGTCCCCGATGAAGGCTTCGAGGATCATGCTTTTAGCCTTGGGAAAAGTCTCAAGATAGGAACAAGGCTATCACAAGAGGTAAAATAAATTTTACTCAGATTTTTTTCAACAAAATTACATTTGTTTGCTTCGTGCACAGAAGACATTACAAGGGTCCCAGAAGATATCATCTGTCACATATTGGCTATACGGAACAGTGTTCAACCCATCATTCAAAAGAGAAGATCTTTTTTACACGAGAAAACTGAAGCAATAATGGCAGAGGTAGACCTTATAACGAAAGTGGGCTATATCTGTGAATCACAATATCTATTGTGGACGGCCACTCTGGTTTTAGTGAAGAAGAAAAACGGAAAATGGCGGATGTGTGTAGACTTCACTGATCTAAATAGGGCTTGCCCTAAACACCATTTTTCGGGACCAATGATAGATCAACTAGTGGACTCGACATCCAGAAATCGTTTATTGTCCTTTATGGACGCATACGATGGATACAATCAAATCCGAATGGATCCGAGGGATCATGAGAGCACGACTTTCATCACTGGAAGGGGATTACACTGCTACAGGGTCATGACATTCGGACTAAAGGGTAACATACCAACATCTAGTGAATAAAGCTTTCGAGAGTCAGATCGGAAAAAATATGGAAGTCTATATCGATGAAATGCTAGTTAAAAGTCCCAGAGATGAGGATCATTTAGCTGACTTGGAAGAAACCTTCGCTAATCTGGCGAAAATAAAGTTGAACCTGGAAAAATGCACGTTTGGTGTAAGATCTGGAAAGTTTTTAGGCTACATGGTCAACGAACAGGGCATCAAAGTTGATCCAATGCAATTAAATGCTTTGTGTACTATGGACTCACCTAGAACGATTAAAGAGGTGCAAATTTTAACCGGAAGACTGGCTGCCCTAAACAGGTTCATTTCTAGGTTATCAGATAAATATGCCCCTTTCTTCCAGGTGCTGAGGAAAGCGAATCGCTTCGATTGGACACAAGAATGCTCGGACTCCTTTAATCACATCAAAAAACATCTTTCGTCCCCGTGTCCGGGGGAGAAGTTGTTCATTTATTTAGCAGTGTCCGACTTCACAGTAAGCTCAGTTTTAGTCCGAGAAGCGTCGAAGGTACCGAGACCAATCTATTACGTAAGAAAAAGTCTTTTGGATGCAGAAAATATATATCTTAAGTTGGAAAAGTTGGCACTTGCCCTAGTAACATCAGCTCAAAATATGAGGCCCTACTTGCAAGCCCATACGGTGGTAGTGCGAACATCTTTTCCTTTGAAAAATATGTTACAGAGGCCCGATGTGTCCGGAAGGATAACCAAGTGGTGGGTAGAACTCAGGGATTTTGACATTGAGTTTGAACCGCGAACTGAAATAAAAGCACAGACACTGGCTGATTTTTTGGTAGAGTTTCACTCTGACCGGGAAGGCGTGGATATGGAGGAAGAAAAGTCTGATCCTAAGTGGTTAGTCCGAACCGACGAGGGATCCAGCTCATCTGGCTGCGGAGCTGGAGTGCAACTAATCTCCCCGAACGACATTGCAATGTATCAGGCAATCCGACTTGGATTCCAGGTATCAAACAACAAGGCAGAGTACTAAACGGGTCAAGTTAATTATCGACTCTCAACTTTTAGTGAATCATGCTCTAGGGCGTTCATAAGCAAGGAAATACCATTTGGTAAAGTATCTAGGAGTTTTGAAGGCTTTGACCTTGGAATTCAAAAGCGTCTGATTTGAACATGTTCATAGAGCGGGGAATTCAGTGGCTGACTCCTTCGCTAAAACGTCTTATTCAGAGGAATACCCCTGGATAGTCACTCAAGAAAGTCCGTCAATACTTAAGGGATCCAAACCGGTTGAAGATAACATTGAAGCTTATCAGATATCCATAGCCTTAACAAAAGATTGGAGAAGCGAGATACAAGACTTTTTAGTCCATGACACACTTTCTTCATGTTGACAAAGTAAAAGCCAAGAGAATTCGATTCAAAGCCTACGGGTACGTGGTCCTCGGGGATGTTCTGTATAAAAAATCTTTTAGCCGGGCTCTACTTCGCTGTTTAGGGAAGGATGAGTTAGTACAAAAATGTGATACTTCCCAGCGGTTTGCTAATTCGATTTACATGCCCAGAGTACCTCTAGAATCAATATCAGAGTCTTTGCATTTCGGCCGATGGGGAATAGATCTAGTCAGACCACTTCCTACGGCTTCAGGAGGACGCCAAACAATCATCGTTGTTGTGGACTATTTTTCCAAATGGGTAGAGGCCGAGCCGCTTGCAAGAAAAAGAGCAAAAGATGTGATCAAATTTATCATCGCCAACATCTGCTGCTGCTTTGGTATACCTAGGAAGATTACGATGGACAACGGCCTGCAGTTTGACAATAGTGAAATGAGAAATTTTTGCGCGTCCAAAGGGATACAACAATGTTTCTCGGCACCCTTCCACCCTCAAGCGAACGGTCAGGTTGAAGTCACAAATTGAAAAATCTTGGACGGACTAAGGAAGAATTTAGAAGGTAAGGCATGGAAGTGGCCAGATTACGTGCAAGAAGTGCTATGGGCTTACCAGACTACTCTTCAGACTGCAACACACGAGTCTTCTTTCACACTAGTGTATGGAATGGATGCAGTAGTGCCATCGGAAACAATGTTCCCATATTTTAGACCGAGTGAGTATTCCGATGAGGGGAATGACAAAGGAAAGTGCACTGAACTGGATCTGATAGAATAAAAAAGAAGAAGGGCACAACTGAATTCGTTGCACTATCAAACCTTAATGAGAAACAGGTACTCATCAAAGGTCAGAAAAAGAGAGTTCGATGTGGGAGACAAAGTCTTAAGAAAAGTCTTCCTGCACACCAAAGATAAGAGACTCAGAAAACTCTGCCCAAACTGGGAAGGTCTGTACATAATCATAAAGAAGATAAAACCAGGGACAAACTGCCTGAAAGACAAAGAAGGATGGGATCTTCCCCATCCCTGGAATATTGAACACCTAAAGGTTTACTTGGTTTGATTGTATGATATGTAAATATTTTCTTTATCAGTTTATGTAAGTTCCGGTGGCACACTCTTTCCTACCCTGGTAGCGCAGGAATGTTTTAATGAGGTTATATATCAAATTTTATTGTCTTCTTAAAAGAAAAACTAGTTTAAGTTCATCTTTTTGGACTCAAAACATACTCCAAAGAAGTTTGGACAAGAAAGTTCATATTTTTGAACTCAAAACATACTCCAAAGAAGTTTGGACAAGAAAGTTCATCTTTTTGGACTCAAAACATATTTCCAAGTTTGGACACGAAAGTTCATCCTTTTGAACTCAAAATATGAACTAAAGAACGCTTGAATAAATAATCAATTATTGAATCACAAAAATAAAAACTTGAGGAAGAAATGGTTTAATAAAGCACCACACAAATATTACATCATTATAAGCTCCTATGACAAGGAAAATATTACACAAAAAGTTTCTTTTGTCAGGATTGAAGGAACAAACAGTTAAAAAAAATGAAATGCCCAATGCATACTAATCGGATGCGGAATTTTCTTTACTACTGGCAGGGGAGTCTGAGTCCGATGATGAGCTCTCCGAATCCTCACTAGATTCCGGGTCCTCCACGGATACTCCGGGGGGGGGGGGGGGCGATGCGGCTCAATAACCCGAGTCCAAAGACTACCAAGGTGCGAATCCATGAACCTTTCATGCATCTCCATTACCATTGCAGACCTCAACTTGGCGTCCCTTTCTTCAAGACGAGCAACAATCTTAGCAGCATAGTCATCGAGACATTCTTTCTGCTTGGCTTCAAATTTTTTCTTTAAGCCTTCATGCTCTGCCGATAAATTCTCGATGTCTTTAACACAATTCTCAAAATAAACCTTTATTTTGCAATAAGCCTCAAGAAGACCATTTACCGTCGTGTCACGCTCGACATCCTTGACAATGAACTTCCCTTTCATCATCGAAATTCGTCTTTTCCTCAGATAGTTCAGTCCTAAGAGAAGTGATGGTAGTCAAGCGATCCTCATAGGTCTTGTTCTCCTTATCCAGTTCTTCAGTCAGCTCTTTAACTTTTGTATTTAGCTCCTCGGACACGGAAGACAGAGTCTCTACTTTGGCGGTCACCTCCGATGCCTTGGCTAACTCATCCTTTAATTCCTTCACTTTCTTTTTCAAGTTATCGGACTCGGAGACCATGCTTTCTACTTTAGAAGATATCTCGGTCTGTTTGGCTAGCTGGTTGGTTAAGTCTGTTACTTTATCCTTCAACTCAGGGACCTAAGAGGTTAAGGTTTTCACCTCAGCCCTCCTCTCAATAACTTCAACCTTATATCGATCCTTGCAATTTTCTTAGCATTCGAGTAGTGCAAAATGTAGTTTTTATTAATAAAATAATCGATAGTTTTAATTTTAATAATAATAATAATTTAATTCTAAATTTTAAATTATTATCGATGTATCTTCATAGTTAAAAATATGATAACCACACTTCAAAATATAAAAATGCTCATAGTAATTATAATTAAATCATATATAATTTATATAATAATTTGTTTATCGAATACTTTAGTTTATTATAAATATAATACAAAATTGATTGTGGACTTCCGCTATATTAATTTTGGCAAGGTTAAAACTAGGATGGATTGTAAATGGTAATTAATAAGATAAAATCTAGATGGAGGTTCACTAGGTAAATGAGTAAGTAGTTAACAGTATTATTGGACGGATTTGTTGGGACCAATGGTGAGATAAAATATTAATATTTCGGCTGCCACATGTCAGCTTCTTAGTACTTACATGTGTGGGTAGGGATCATAATTTTTCTCGAATTTGCGGGTTTCCAACCCAAGCCGATTTAATGGGATGGGTTATGAGTTTTAACAATTTCCCACAGATGGGTCGTGAGTTTAAAAATTCACTACCTGCCGGGTTTGGGATGTGTTATGGGATTAAAACATTTCCCACGGGTATGTAACCCGAACCCGACCCACTGGATAATACCGGACGGATACCCGTTAAATTAATTTTATATAAAATATTTTTTTAATATTTTTATAAAACTTTAAAATAAAGTTATAAAAATATTAGTATCAGTATTCTGTAATACTAAAATCATTAATGATTTGCTAATATATACAATATTTTAAAAAAAATTATTATTATTATATATTTAAACATTAAATTTGATTTTTTAATTATTTTTTTCTTTGTAAAACTAATATTTGTTTCTTTGCAAAACTAATATTTTTTTATTTTTCTCTGCTAAACTCGATTAGTATCCATCGAATATTATTAATATTATTAATTAAATTAAAAAAATTACTATCTTTATACCAAAATCATATAATAATTATTAATAAGATAACAAAAATAAAAAATATTTACTAATTTTCATTAAATATAGTATATTTATTTTTATTTTTTTTTTCAAAATATTTTTGATTGCCCTGTCTAATAACAATATTATTAACTAAATTAATTTGATTTTTACTAAAATATACAAAAACTATATATTGATAATTACTATATTACAAAATATTTGATAATCTAGATACCATATATTTTGAAAATAGTATTTCTATATTTAAATATTATTTGTTTAAACATGTTTCCTTTTTTCTGCAATTAGTATCAAATTCAAATTCAAGACGGTATAATAATATTATTAATTAAATTAAAAAAATATTTACTAATACATTTCAAAACTATATATTAATTATTAATAGATAATCAAATATTTACTAATTAATACTAGATTGTGGGTATAATATATTTTAAAAAATAACATTTTGTATTTACATATTAAAATTTAATTTTTTAATTTCTTTTTTTTAAATACTTTTCCTTTTTCTCGGCGAGACTCGGTGAATATCAAATTCAAATTTAAGATATTATTCATAATTTAATTAAACCAAAAAAGTTTCATTTTTCTCTCAAAATTGATAATATAACTAAAATTATAATTTTTGAAACCTAATTTAGAGAAGAAAAAAGAATCTATATACTTATGATTCTAAGGTTAGTGAGAGGAGAAAAATAAAATTAACTATTTTCTTTTTCACAACATCCATATATCAAACCCAAGAAGATAAGGAGATGATTTTATCCTCTATCTAGTATTGCCGACATTCTCTCACAATTTCAATGGGTACTTGCGGATGGGTACCCGAACCCGGCAGGTTCAGGTGTGGGAAAAAAAAATATTGTCCGACGAGTACGGTTAGAGTATGCGTTTGAAAAAACATAATGAGTTGGGGTAGACCCATTGCTATCCCTATGTGTGGGGGACTAATAATTTGAATTTCTAAAACATAAGAGATGAGTGAAAGATAAAAATGAACATAAAATACTAGTTTGATACAAACACTAAACAGGGGGACTAATATCGTTGTTAGCATTCTTCTTTATTAAAGTTCTCTAATCTTCTTCTTTTTAATTTTCTTATTGTCATTATTTATGTGTACATGTATGTAGAGAGGAAATGGTTGGGTAACATAACAGAAGGCATTTTTGGATGATTATTCCACGTGCTGAAGATGTACATGCCAATGCATCAATTGTCGAGCTACTAGCCCATTAAGGAAACTGACAGTTGTAACTCTTTCAAGTACTTAGTTACATTCTCATTTTATACCTCGATCATCTTTGCTACTTGGTTAACAACTAATTTGGAGTCGGTTAAGAGTTTTACCTATTTTTTTCACAAATCTTTACGATCTAAAGTCATCTATTACAATCTCATACTCAGCATCACTTTTTATGCTAGAAATTTTAACTTGATGAACTAATTTATGATATCTCTTCTTGGATATATGAGCTGAAATCTCTTTGGAAATATCTTCTTAGACATTGTTTGGAGAAATATGTTTATGAGACTGAAATTTTATTAAAAAGTCTGCCGATGTCTAGGCTTTTCTCGTTCTTGGCTGGCTCAAAGTGGATGTCGTAATCTCCTAACTATACTAACCATTTTTTCAATCTTCCCAATACATCAAGATTTTGGATTTTGCAATACATTTTTAGGAGGAATGAATTTCTAACTATTATAATATGTATTTGAAAATATGGGCTAATTTTATAGCTACAACTAATGCTGATGGACACCTAATCTGAAGCCAAAAACTTATTTAATAAATGCTTCATCACATGTTGAATTTTATTAGAATTTACTTGCTTCTTTAAGGACTTGGAAGAAGACTTGATATCTGGCTAGAGATTTTGAAAATAATTTGTTAAGTGCTGCTAGCACTATAGTCAATGTATTCTTTGTTTCCAAATTGGCCCAAATACATTGGTAATCGAATATGTAATGAACTACATAATATAATTAATTAAAGAAATATAATATCTAATCTCTCTAATATCAAATATTAATAACAAATTATTTATTTTATATCTTTAAAGTTTATTATCATTTTTCATCCTTCAAAGTTATTAATAGTCTAACTTCGACTTCAATTCAATCATACTACTTAGAAATCGTCAATCATACTACTTAGAAATATCCACACCAATTGACATTGTTTGTGAGAAGCAATTGGTTCCCTTATATTTTTAAATCTAAAAAATCATAATAATAATAATAAAAAATCACGTCTTTACTAGTAACGATGACAAATCTGAAATAAAATTTGAGTATAATAATAAGATCCTAAAACCAATCCCCAAAACAGATCTACAAAACGACTAAGTTTTGAATTTCTATTATTATATTTTATAATAATTATGTGAACATGTGATGAAGAGGTCGATTCCAGGTTTTTAGCGTTAAAAGGAGAGTTTGGAACTGCCATTATCGGAGCTAACGTGGGAAGTTGAGATCTTGATTTCCAATACTGATTTGATTGTTGCTTTGAAAGTGGGTAGCGTCGGCTACAACTTTAGTTAATTTTGACTACTAGTGAAACAATTCTCATACAGAAAAAAAGACTAAAAATGTTGTACTTCTTTGAATCATGATTCCAAATTTTCTAGTCTATGTGAAACTAAAGAAACAATTAATGTAGAAGATAGAACATAGAAACATAAATTCGGAAACAGTTCCAGCCATGGCGTTGACTACAATTGCGATTAACCTCGGCTGCAACTACAAAAGCTAAGTTTATTTAAACAAAATGTTTGTTACTAGAAATGTGAATGCGCATTAGGTTTACAAGCTGAGAACTTATTTTAACCAGGCTTACAGACGAAATTAAATTAACAATAGGCTTATGAGGTGAAGTAACTAAACTATATATTCATATTTTATTCATATAAAAGTATCCTACACCCTTCGCATGTCAAAACATACTATACTTTTTAAAATAATAAAAATAACGCAATACACTAATGTATTAAGAGTAACAAAGCTCAATCAATTGATAAGATAAACCCGAGATGAAAACGTAGTGCTAGACACTTCCAGAAGTCAAAAAAATCCTCACATAAATCAACAAAAATGAGTTTGTGATGAAAATATAGTCATCAATACTTTACGGTGCAAGCTTCATCAACAAAAGCAATAATTATGTTTCTCCTTTGCGGAGGATGTTTAATCTCTTAAAGCATTAAAGATGTCGAAGCTAAACTTATTTAGTTTAACAAAATAATCATATGAGGGTTAATCAAATAACAAATCCATAAATAGTTCGAAAACTATATAAAAAAGTACATACATCATACTTATTTAATTCTAATTATTTCTGTTTTGACTTCACGAAATAAAATGAAAAAACTTCAGCCATACATTTACGTTCAAAACATAGTTTTGGCTATAATATATCTAGAAGACATAAGTCTCAACCAACTGAAAAATCAAAGCTAATGATACTCCTTACTTCACCATTCACCAAGGACTAGAGGGGCTACTCATGTATATCCAACAAAGCCTCGGTGAAGAGAAAATATTAAGACACCTTCATCTTTCTGAAGATCTAAAAGTAACACATTTTGGTTCATCTTATTAGTAATTAACTCATCATTCACCAAAAACTAGGGAGTTACTCATTCATATCCAATAAAAAAATCGAAGAATGTCAAACCTGAGGTATTAAATAAAATAATAGGTAAAACTCTAGAAATTTACTAACTATTAGATGTATTATTTCCCTTCAGAAAATAAAGATTTTTATCCCTAATAGAAGTTTTGGTCGGTGATAAATTTTAATGAGGTATGAACAAGTTAAGTATTAAGCAATTCGAAGATGACTCTATTAATAGTTCACTTATAGTAAGTAAAAAGATAGTTAAACAAGTCTTGAGACTCTTAAGAGTCTAGCCAAAGATGGCTGTCACAATTATGTACAAATAACAGCTTCGACAATCAACAAATGAGAAATAAGAGCTTCAGCATATGTTAAGAAGTGTTCCAGACATTCAAATAATATTCATTCATCGATTTTCTTGCAGAGACTATGGGGATGAGCTATTGGTAAATGTGTAAATTATCGAGCACATAAAATTATGGCCCATAAACCATAGGTACAAGATATATCTCGCCATAAGTAGAATAAATATGTAGACTTAGTCAAGTATATCTAGCTCAAATAAAGTCTATTAGCTAGGGATAAGATAGTTAAAGATAATATATTACCATCTTCTAAGTTGGAAATATGGTCTTTACTTTTCTAGTCTGAACTTTTGGAAACATAAAGATCGAGGGTATGATTTGTGTTTTTTGGCTTATTGTTTTTTTAAAAATAAAGAATTAAAAATATTTTGTTTTTAGAAAAATAAAAATAAAAAATGAAATTAAACTGAAGGAATATTTGTGCAACCCTTCCCAAATTGATTTTGGTGATACATGACTGCATATGAGAAGAAACCATGTGTCATGCACTGATTTTATAGATTTTGCCGATGACTCATGGCATACTATAAGTTCTTTTTCTAGTCTTTCTTTGCGATGGAATGATGCAGAGTAGTTTTTCAACAGTAATTGTTCATGTACCGTACGAACTCCGATTATAATTTTTTTCATGTGAGATTGCAGTTATAAATAAAAAAATAATAATCACGTTTGGAAGTAAAATAAATTTGTTAGTAAAATAAATTTGTTTTCCTCAATAAAAATTTTGGTCGGTAAGATAACAATGGTAAGTAAAGTTCAAACCTCTTAAAATTTCAACCATAATATGTTTGGTAAAATAAAAATCTGCTGAACAGAAAATTTTACAAATAAAAATTAACCAAAGTTCGACAATTTACTCGAAGAAGACGTTACCTACTTTGGATTTAATAAAGACTCCACCGCAGAAAAATAATATATAAAAACAAATCCTTATCATTTATAGATAAAATTCTTATTCCTATCTCGATTCATTCGAAAATACTAACAAAACGGTTGCCAAAACAATAAATTGTTATTCATTCGAAAATACTAACGGTTGCCAAAACAATAAATTGAGTTTTATAACATAAATATTAATTAAAAAAATTAAAACCCGTTACAAGTAAAAGAATTGAGAATGCATAGATTTTCATTTATAGGATAACTTCTTTTCCAACTTAAATTATGTTCCTAATTATCAAATGGAGATGATTTAGAATAATCCGGTAGACCGAACAACAAACAAATTAAAAGTTATGATTTATGTTGATTTGGTTTTAGGTGTAGATTTATTAAAATCCTAATTTTAAAATCACAAGGTAGCACCCTACATTTTCACACACATGATTCAAATCCTAATTTTAAAATCACAAGGTAGCACCCCTACATTTTCACACACATGATTCATTTAATTATGTAGATGCTAAAATTAATAAAAAAATCAAAATTTAAATTAAATTTTAACGGTCAAAAGTCATGTCTAAAAACAGAAGAGCATGCAATAAAAGTTGAAGTTGTAGCTGAGGACCAAGGAAAACTCAGTTGAGAAGTGTCTTGACAATCGACTTCACATTCAGCTTCTTGAGATCAGTGTATGTCTGGCCGCAACCAACAAACATGATCGGTGCCCCTGATATGTAGACCATAGACAATGCTGCTCCGACCTACGCATTCAATCACGGTTTCTTAAGTTGGTCAAACTAAACAAAACTTGTTTGTTAGTTCAAGTATTATATAAGGTTTTCTTACCTTATCGTCAATTGTATCGAACTTTGTGAGCAGAATGCCGTCTATAAATTGAGGATTCGAAGAAGATGAAAGATCACCCAATGTCTGAAGGAATATGGCAATATTTTGACGAAGAGAACACATTGATAAACCTAAAAGAAGGGTAGAGAGAACCAAACCTGATTAAACTTTGATAGTTGATCGACTGCACCATTTCCAACAAGTGCCTCGCCAACAAACAAGACTAGATCCGGTTTGTTGATGTATACAAGCTTCGAGAGTGCTCTCATCAATGGCTCATTGTCCTAGAAAGCAAACAGTAGTATTATTCAAGTAACTAAGAAAATATCAAATGACCTAACAACATTGACACTCACTCGCTCTGAGTGATTACATATGACACTAGTTAGTAATTCAGCCAAGTATGGCTCACTGTGCATGTATAAATATGACATTAGTTAGTACCTGCATCCGACCAGCTGTATCAACAAGAACAACTTCCACACCAGTGCGAGTAGCCTCCTGAATAGCTTCTTTAGCAACAATTGCAGGATCTTTCTCATAACCCTTCTCAAAAATAGGAATCTGATAAAAAAAGTCCGCAAGAGTTTATTATCGTCCAATTTCACCAATGATGATGCAGTTCATGTGGACAGAATGTTGAAATCTATCAGTAATATACTGTACCTGTAGTCTGCGTGCATGAGTACGAAGTTGCTCGACAGCACCAGATCGAAATGTGTCACACGCAGCCATCATAACACTGACATCATGCTGCAACAGCCAATAGGCAACCTAGGAGATGGCCTCCAAAAGTCAGCTCCCCTGCTTAAAGTATGAGGCAAAAAGAAAAAAGATGTTTACCGACCTTAGCCAGATTAGTAGATTTTCCAACTCCATTGACGCCCACAAAAACAACCACATATGGTTTCTTTTGCTCCTTCGCAGTTTGCACATCCCTCATAATATCAATTGATCGCGTTGGAGTTAAGATACGGACAATAGCTCCTTCCATTGCAGCCTGCATACATAACTCAGTTTTGATATTTCCCGTAACAAAACTCAAGAGGCAGACACAAAGATGAAGGTAATATAACATTAAGACTGAAAATATTAAATGAAAAACACAAACCTGCACCGTTGAATAAATCGTTGCACATAATAAGCTCAACTTTTTCCCTTCAAGACTAGCTGCTACAGACTCACAGAGCTTCTCAGCTATCTCCTCAGCCTGATAATGCCAATGATACTCCAGTCAAACATTGTAGCCTTCGATGAAAACAAGGACTCGTGATATTTTAAGGAAAGAGGAAAATTGACAAATAAAAACAAAGAAACATACCACATTCTTAGTCATGAGCCTATCCTTTAGTGCTTTGAGAGCAGGTTTCAGGTCTTCTTTCTCCAAATTTATCTCCAATTTTGACGTTCGAGCAATACTGAGCACAAACAAGTATAAAATAAGTGATATAGCCATCTAACAACTATTGCAGCTCTCATAATCAAACAATCAGAAGAAGTACACAACATGTAGCCCAAATTAATTCAAGAACTACACCAGTCAAAAGTAAAAGCAAACATTTTACAAATAGAATCAATCAAGAAGAGAGTAACATAGTCGAAGACAGAGACCATAATCTTTGTTGAGCCAACAAGTACACAAGTTTACCTTGTGCATATAGAATCAAACCACCATTTTTTATTAGGGTCGTCACCATGGCTACTGACAATCTCTTCTCTGTCCATCATACTTTCTCCTTGATTTGCTGCCACAACCTCAACATGATCATGATTCCCGTTTTCAACTGCAGGGTTTGAATAGTCCAAATTTGACTCTTCAGCCCTAACTCTTATTTTCTTTGTATCTACCCTTGGACCCTTGTTTACAAGGGTATCATTTTTCTTGACACCTTTATTTTTTAATTTCTGAAGTTTACTTCGATCAAAAGCTCCGACATTGGAGCTTGTGTTCTCTTCACCATCAGAGATAAGAGTCGACCTACTACTTCCTTCACCAGAAGTAATATTCACAGCTCCGACATTGGAGCTTGTGTTGTCTTCACCATTAGAGACAATGGTCAACCTACTACTTCCTTCACCAACAGTAATATTCACATTGGAGTGTCTTCTTGTACTATCAGCATCTCCACCATCGTTCCCAGAACCACGGTCGCTATTCTTTCCGTTTCCTCCTTCGAGTCCAAATTTGTGCCCCAGAAGTCCCTTCTTCTTGTTGTTAAGAGGTTTACTAATCTGCTTCGACCTCTCTAATTCCTCAGCCCGTGCTTCAGCCTCCTTCCTAAGCTGCCTAAAAGTTTCGTCAAAATCATCATACTTCATTCTTTTGGGATCATAGATTTCCGAAAACTGTTGCTTCACCATTGCGAGCAGATCGTCGACATATAACAGATCCAAGAAACGCTGATAGACAGCAACAAAGACAACGCCAAGCTCGTTGTGGAAGGTCCACTTGAAGCTATATGCTGCACCAAGAGTCTCGTAGTTAAACGATACTGCTCCTGCTCGTTCCTCCAAAAGACATGATCGAATCCAAGTATGGATTGGTGAGCCTCTCAACTCATTTGCAAGCTCTTTACATGTCCAGAGGATTAATCCTCCTGTAGTAAATATCAACAGCTGCTCTAACATCTTAAATATAGTAAAAAACTATTCTGCAAACAAATTCAACCACATTCAAAAATTTGATATTAGACAAACAAACATCTACAAAACACCTATTATCAAACTTTTTCCAAAAAGAAAACTAATAATATTACTACAAATCTTACGTTACAAAATCGGAACGATTTCGAAGTTGAAACCAACAAGATAGATGGGAAACGAAAAGAAGTATTTATATGAAAAACGAAGGAATCCAATATAAAAAAGTTAGACTAAAATGTTGACTTAAAATTATTGTCAATAACACTGAAAATAATTAAATAAAATTGATTAATTAATTAATTCGTTTGCTTAATTAATTTATATGTTTTAAACGTATTATTAAATTGCTTGACGAATTAATTAATCGATTCGTTTAATTAGTAAATATATTTTAACCTTATTTAGTCGTATTCGATCCTTATCTCTTCTAAATTGAATTGTATATGGTTTTGTGAAGATAGTCGATCTCATTTATTATTTTTATCTTTTATATATAAAAAAAAGCAAGACTATTTTGAAATCCATTTTGGTTATAATGAGATCTTTTTATAGTGGGATCCTTTTTGTTATAGTGAGACTAAAAAATGACCAATTTATCCTTCCCAAACATTATATTTTCTCTCTCCTTCACACAAAAAGCTTTCAAAATATATTAAAAAAACTTAAGATTTCTCAAATCCGAACTCATTAAGGTATGAATCATATACTTATTCATGTAATTTTATGCAATTTAGTTAGGTATTTTTAGTGATATAGATAAACTTTTTTAGTGATATAGATGCAACATATAGGTTTTGCTGAAAAAGTCAAATTTTCATCTAAATGTTGTTGTTTTTTTGGAAAGTAAGTTCTAGATATGTGTCAGTCTAGTGATTGTCGACGTTTTGGTATGTTGTTTGTTGATTTTGGGTTAGTTTGCAGCGATTAGGGTTCTTGATATCGGCGTCGGCGAAGCATTTCGCCCTCTTCCAACCCTCTATTTTACTTTCTTATCAATCGATTTTTCTCTGCTTGTTCTTGGACGGTTAACACTATCAAGAACACCCATTATCCAGTATTTCTATAATTTTAATTATTATTTTTCATTTAGTTGGGTTTAAGAACTCATCTGAAATTACTAATTGTGAGATTACTAATCGTGAATTAGGTGATTTTGTGTTGACAGCAAACAAACAAATAAATATCTTTTCTCTTTTCGTAAGCCTTTTCTTTCTTCGTATTTAATAATAGCTTCTTTTTTTTTGCTCTTTTTGTTTGGTTTCTGGATCGTTAAGATCAATGAAATAGTAACAATGTAGAATTCCTAATGGCTTGTTTGGTTTATGTACCTTATTTCACGCTTCAGGAAGAAGAAGAAAAAGTTGGTTTTTCGTTAGAACTTTAGTTTTATATATGAAGGATAAAATAGTCAATTCATATAAACAATTTTATTTTTTTTGATTTTGGGGTCTCATTATAGCCAAAAGGGGTCCCAATATAGTCTTGCCAAAAAAGAATGAATGAAATATAAAATAGTTAAAATGTTGACTTAGTATTATTAATAAAATCAAAAATGTTGACTTAGTATTATTAATAAAATCAAAAATAGAAAAAATTGACCTATTCAATTTAGTTGTTTATTAGAAACAAAGTGAATTAGAATAAACAAAACTGATACTAGAAACAAAGAAAGAGAGAAGGGAGTCTCTCCAAGAATCACTTTCCCAATTCTTGAAATCAAAATCTCTAGGTCAAAATTAGGGGTTTTTTCAGCCTCTCAGCCTATCTCTCATCTTATTATTCTCTCATCGATATCATCAGAAACCTTCGTCTTCAAAATTTCATTTGTTATTTCGAGTTTCCATCCCCAACAGAAGAAGCTTCATAGATTCTCTTGAAGAATCCTTTCGTCTTCAAATTTTCTGATGCTGTTACAGGATTTCTCAGAACGAATTTAAAGCAAACCTTTATTTACAAGCCTTTTGCATCTTCATCTCTATTAGAAGAAGTTTCAAGAGCAAATCTTCGTCATATAATTTTTTAAGGTAGTTAACTATCGGTCTTCTTCCTGTTGCGATGGAGGCTCGGGAAGACACCCATGGGCTCCTGCAAAATCGCAATTTTCTGTCAAATATTTCAAGAATACGAGTCTCACAACCACTTGGAAGACCAGCCACAACCAAAATATTGGAAACCTTAAATAAAGAAGACTTTCCATTGTTAACGACACAAAAAATAATTTCTGCTCAACAGGAGGTTATTGACAACCCTGTCTTCGAAACTCATCCAAATCAAGCTATCCCTTCAATTGGCTACAAAAAATCTTTCGCAGATGCAGTCAAGCCAAATGAGGCACTTTTCAAGCATCAAAAGGTTGTTTACTCTCAAAATGAGGAGCATGGAGCTATAATCTTTGATAAATCATATAAGTATTTCTTACAAACAATTTCTAAATATACTTTGATAGCTAAGTTTTCATTTGGGAAACCAAGTATAAATGATTTTAGAACCTTCTTAGACTCATTTGGTTTTAAGGGCCTTTATAGTATAGCCATAAAAGACTATAGACACATTTTTATAGAACTTGAAACCTTAGAGGACATCAAAAAAACTTTGGTCTCTAAATGTGTATAATGTTGATCAATTTTATGTAGAATATTGAAATGCTCCCTGAGTTTAATCCCAGAGTGGAGTCTCCCCAGACTCCAGTCTGGGTTTCATTTCAAAAAATGCTCGAGTACTTATATTCTCATGATTCTATAACTCAAATTGCAAAGGCAGTTGGATTGCCTTTGGAAATTTGGTTCCAAACAAAAACCATGCTCATTTTAATTGTTATAAATCTCTTGTAGTAATTGATATCTCAAAAGTTCTTCCCTACAAAATTTGGATAGGATTTGGGGAAGAGGATGGATTTTGGAAATCCATGTCTTATAGAAATATGCCTAGTTATTGTAAAAATGCAATCATATGGGACACAATGAAGTTAACTGTAAAAATGATCAAAATTCGCAAGAGAGGTTATCTGGGAATGATATCCAGCCAACCTCAAACTCTTCATCAAATCAATTTATATCTTTCCAAAAAATCAGAAACCAAAAATTGAAATATGTTGTTAGCCAAAAAGAGAATATTAATAACAGTTCTCCTATGAGTCCTAATGACCAAAACTTTCAAATGACTCTGTAGACTCTGATGAAAATATTAAGGAAAAAAATATTAATAAATCAGAAATTCAAAAGAGATACAAAAGAAATCCCAAAGATGATAACATTATGAACAAGTCTGAACAAGTCTGAAAATAACTTAACATCCTCTTCTGAAGTTTCTAGAACAATAAATAATCAAACAAGTGATTATGAAAATGATTTAAATAATGAAGTAATAGAAACCCTCGATACCATAGATCTTGGTAACACTTTTACCAAGTTCAAAGACCTTGAACCTCTCTCCAATGATCCTCCTAAGCCTTTTCTTGCAGGAAGTTTTTCTTTATCACCAATAAAGGAAATACATTATGCTAATAATGAAATTAAGTCCAAAAGTATGAGTAAAAATCTAAGAAAATCTAAATCCAGATCTATCAAGGGTCCCTTCATCTATAGGGCTACCAATTTCAAAGGATCTTCTCGATCCTTAAACTAATTATAAAAAAAATGACTGCTTAATTGGTTTGTCGGGGCATTGAGCTTGTATCTGTTTCTCTTTTATAAGCTCAGTTATGGTATGGTGGCTTTAGAATAACTTAGGATTTTGGCTGCTTTAATATTTCAAAATCAATTCCTAATCATGCTTATGTTCAATGATTCCCTCTGTTATTAACAGATTTAAAATAAATTGCTATAGCTCTCAATGGTTTAATGGTGAATCATGTGGTGTTTTTGTTAGCGAAATTATTTTGGTTTGTTAATATATGCCCAAAGATTCTTTTATGAATTCAACTTGAACTTTAAGGCATTAAGACTGCTGGATTATATTCATCATAGTCAATTATGGGTTTGAAGCTGCTGGATTAAGGGCTTTGGCATCAAAGGATGGAGCAAGTATAAAAAGGAGCAAAAGGTTGCTAAGTAGATCCAGAATGGTGGTTGGCTCAAGAATCTTATGAAAAAATTCAGATACTCGCTGAATAGACTTAATCCTAAGGGTGGAAGCAAGATAATTACTTCTTGAGTTAACTTCTGAGTTGATAAAGAGAAGCTTTGATTCTATGGAGAAGAGTCTGTGTGAAGGAGGCAAAGAAAAATTTCTTTTTCAGAATTGTATTTCAAATTTGTCCTTGAATTGTGTTAAACATTCAATAACGTCCTCAATTCTAATAAAATTTCCTTTTGCTTAAAATAATAATAATAATTTAGCTGACTTTAATTGATATATTTTAAAATTATATTATTGAGTTTTTTTTACCAAAATCAATTAGTTAATTGATATATTCTCATCATTATCACAACTTTTACTTTTCAATCTTCTCACAACAAAATCTAAACTGCAGAGATTCAAAATTTAAACGAAGAAATGAGATCCATGAAACCAAACCGAAAAGTATTATATGAGAGAGAAAAAAATAAAAAGTCATAGTCATGGATTTAAGTTAATAATAATAATAATAAATTAATGCATTTAATTAATATATGGTTTTAAAATATATTGTTAAAAAATATTTAATTAATTAATTAATTGAAATATATTAAACTTCTCCTTACCATATGTCTTTCATGTGAAACAAAGATATGAAATCTATTGAGCAATTCAACTATTTAGATGTCAAAAAAATTATGACAACTAATATTTCGAGGAAAATATGTGATCGAATATGTTCAAAACATTTCATCAGGTCAATGTTTTTAAGAGCAATCATTTTCATATGGTTAATTTTTTAAGAGCAATCATCGGGTATTTACAGTTAGTTTGATACATTTTTAGGAGCTCTTGAGATAGGAGGATGTTGTTCATAATGCTATGCCAGCTATAAAGAGCGATTGAAAAATTTCACTCAGATAAATTTTGGATATTATCTTGTAAACCATATGTCAACAAGCAATAGATCTAAAGTCTTCGTCAAAAGAGGGAAAATCATTTTTAAAGATTAGGGAAATTATAGTGGCATTTCATAAGGGCTTAAAACTACCAAAATTAAAGAACATTAAGATCCCATCAGAAATATGTTTGTCACATTTTTGTCGATGATGTTCAAATAATGCTTGAAAAAATTAACATAGAAACCACTGGGCCTCGGGAATTTATTCCTATCAATAATAAAAAAAAACATACTTTTAATGTATGCCCACGTAATGTGACAAACCATCGATGACGGGTAACTCGGGAGAGACCTAGCATAAATATTCCACTGGTCCTGGATATTCACTTTAGCATAAATAAACGAGGAGAACCACATAGACCTGAAAATAGACTCGGAGTTTCAAACAATATTCGAATTTATTAGAATTTAGTCGATCAAATAAAATAGTAATTTATTGAAATTTAGAAAGGTAAAAAATAAATAAAAATACCGTGAATTAGAACATATATAAAATTATAAAAAAAATAGTTTAGTCCAATAAAATTGAAAAACTACCTCACATACGAGTTATAAAAGTACATTAACAAAAATCTAATATATAAAAACATATATGAGTTTAACTTAAGCTAAAAGTATAAATTGAAAATGGAAAAAGCACATAAATATTTAGCTCCACTAACCTTTTCAGATTTTATGTTTTCAACGAATTTTATAGCCTTAACAATTTTTAAAATCCAAATATTTAGTTCTTTTTTTGTCTACAATAAGTGAGAACAACATTATCTCAAAAAGTCTTATTTTTTTAATCAATATTTTTTTATTCTCATTACATAAATTGTAGTTATTCTAAAGTGATAGTTGTTCCGGTGAAATTGTTTCTCGTAATAATAGTTTTTTCTTGTTCAAAACTTTTCATTTCTTATAAGACCAAACTTCATTATCTTTGCGAAATTGTGTTCTAAAGTGTTTCATCTTCTTAGACCAATTGGCTAAAGCAAAAGATAAAGAGTAAGTTGCTCTCCATGTTAAATAAAATATGGGTTGTTGAGTTTTGTAAGGAGTATCTTGGAGTTCAGTCTAAAGGTTTTGAATTAGACATGTAATAAATCAACCCAAAATCTATATAAAAAATAAATTTAGGTTTAAAATCAATTATTTAATTAAAATAGATTTTGTTATGATTTCAAACTAGGTTTTAAATCGATTTCGTAATGAGTTTAATCTAGATTTTGTAATCCTGTTAAAAATCATTTAGAATCGAATATGTTTTTTTGGTTTGTTCTTCAGCACTAGCGGTACAAATGTCTTCTACCAGTAGTGCTAAAGAACACGCACATCATTGAAGCATTGCACTGGCAATATGAGTGCACACCGATAGTGCAGTGTTCCACTGGCAATGACTTTTCACCGAAATATACTTATCCAGCTAAAGATACATATCATGGTAGTGTAGAAACTATATGTTTTCTATTTTATATCATTTAATGATATAACTAAACTGATTATTTATTATGGGCATAGAAAAATTGGCACTCATCAGGAGAGTGAACAACCACGAAAAAGTATTAAAGAGGTTAAGACCTTTGTGAGAAAAAATCAAGTATCATTCGTGAGAAAAAAATACATGTCTATAAAAAGGCTATTATGGGGTAGTAATTCAATTAAGTCTGTGTCTACCACTACAAATGCACATGCGTCTATCATTGAGAAAATTCTTTCCAAGGGTTAAAAGTACATACATAACGGTCTTTGCGTTGAATCAAGTATGATACCTCGAAAGCAACTAGCATGAAAAATGTTGAATAAAAAGTTTGAACATCTATTCATTGTGAACTTTCTGATCCGGATAAAGAATATTTATTCAAAGAGTTGGAGATTCATGTTTCCCATACAGATGAAGCAAGTGAGGAAACTAAAAAATATATATTCTTGGACTAAAACAACATCTGATTGTTTCCGGACTACGAAGGAACATGAGTTATACAACACTTTTATCGGGAGGATAAATTTAATAATATTTTTATTACCTAGTTTATTGATAAAATTAATACACTATGATAATTCTCTTCTTTATTTTCATTTTATAGTTATGTAGTGGTATAAACATCTACACTTTATGCAAAGAATTAAAGTTGTTTATGACTACTAAATTTTATTATATAAAGTTTTTTAAAATATAATTTATTAAACAACTTAACCGGCTTTTATGAAAATAACCAAAATAAATTCTTAAGAACAACTCGATTGTAAAAACTAACCTATTTTATTTGTAACTAATGAGACAAGATTTGAATTATATAATGAGACATTGTTGAGAATATGGGCTAACATATTCCGCTTCCATATATAAGTAATAATCAAACTCAATCTCTACACTAGCCTGCTATTGTCCATTTTGGGCACGAAGGTCTGCACAACTTTGTTTTAGTCCGCTTGCAAATGACCTCATACTGGTTGAGATATGTTTTTATTTATATTAACTGACGTATGAGTTTGTTCGAACCTAACGAATCATCATCTTAAACAAAGTACCACTTTAGCCTCCTCTCATTCGATTTTCATTTGTTCACTCTAACGAGGTTGTCACATGGTTCACCACCTGAACTATAAAGGTTTACAACAAATTTATCTTCTCAATTTAATCATATTATATTGTCATATTCATAAAGCTTTACGATAGATCTTTCATCTAAAGCATGACTGATCTACCATGGTCGACACTCAATAATTTTATTTTAACATAATAACTTTGAAAATTATTAATATATATATATATATATAAGAAAATAGAAATTATTTCTCCCTTCTTCTTTATTTATGTTATTTATTGTATCCAAAATATTTAAATACAATATTTAAAATTCTTGTTATTTAACTGATTCAATTTTTTATAACAATATATTTAACATTAAGGTAAAGTAAGTAAAACAACTAATATTTATCTAAAAGTTTTAAGAAAATTCATAAAACAACATTAACCCAATCTATAGTTTTTTGAAATGTGAAATAATAATAATAATAAAATATTTAATTTATTTTAGGTTATATAAGTTTTGGATATGAATTACAAATACTAATAAAATTTGTTGGAATATTGATTAAATGAGGTAATATGACTTCATTTAGAGATGAGTCTGTATTATCAGAATCAATATAAAGTCAGAATAATGAACTACGGAGAAAGTTATATGAAGTTCATGAAATGGTTTATGAAGGGTTGATTTCCGTAGCGAAAAACAAGACTTGTCGCGCTAGTCTGACTATAATTTGAGATCCAAAGTCCTTATCACAGGAAAACATATATTTTTTATGGAAATACTATACACATGGGTACTTAATGCTGAAAAATAACGTGTTACCAATGCATATAAAAATTGCCAACATTATGTTACTTTACGTTAGTTTTAATTCAATTATTACCATGAAAGCTTTGTGTTGTTACGATGACTCGGAAGTTTGGGTTTTGAGAAAAAATATTTTTACACACCAAAGACAGGAAATTCGGAAAGTTGGCGCCAAATTGAGAAGGACCATACACTGTATGTGAAAGGATTAAATAGGGAATGTATCGAATAGTTGATCAATAAGGCAATCTTTTGAGGTATTTATGGAACGTCGAACACTTAAGGTTGTACATCGAGCAAATATGTTTTGTAAATATATACTTTCTAAATGTAAATATTTGGAACACACTCTTTCCTACTTTGGTGGCTCGAGGAGGTTTTAAGGAGGTGTCCGATTATTATTAATCTACTATATTTTCCTTAACAGAAGTTTTCTGATGAAGTGATTTATGTATGTTACAATTGTATATTCCTTCGAATGGATTACCTTTGAATGGTTTATGTTTGTAAAATTTGGTATGCTTTCGCATGGATTACCTTCGAATGGCTTGTGTATGTTAAATTTTATATGTCTTCAAATGGATTACCTTTTAATAACTTGTGTATGTTAAATTTGGTATGCCTTCGAATGGATTACCTTCGAATGGCATGTGTATGTTAAATTTGGCATGCCTTCGAATTGATTACCTTCGCATGGCTTGTGTATGTTAAATTTTATGTGCCTTCAAACAGATTACCTTCGAATGACTTATGTATTAACTTTGTTTCCCTTTGAAAAAAATAGATTAAGGAATAGAAATAAAAATATATAAGGAAATAAGATAAAGTTGTTGAAATAAATAGAAATTGCAAAACACCTCATGAAATCTAAGTATTTAACAAATCCAAGTTAAAAAAATTCTTTTGCATTACCAAAGACTTACACAAAGTTTCCAACTCTATTACAAAATGCCTTGCATTCAATAACTACTTGTACGGTATAACACGATATGAATCTATTTTCCTTTGATCTCATTCCCATAAGTAGAACCATTTGATCAGCTATGGGCGTATCAGCGGGCACTAAATTCTCTGGGACATGTCCCCTCAAAGACCCGAAGACTAATGTATCTTATGAAATTCTAGCATAATATCTTATTTGGTCGAAGCATCGCGTTTGTGTAGGGAATCTATAACCACGTCGACATATGCATTTATAGCATCATCTACCTTTTGTATAGATTTTGCCTTAAGAAAAGCCACTTTATCTTCTTAGTTTTTTATAAGAGTCTCATGACCACTTTTCTCACTTAACAAGCGTTCGATGGTTCCATTGTCAGCAATTTGCTGATTTTTCAATGAGGTGATCTCCCCGGAGCTGGATGATTGTAGTTTTTTTATAACCAGATTACAGCTTTTCATATTTATACTTTTCCTTAGCCAAATCTTCTTTGATTGAATTGACATCTTTGGATAATCAGTCAGCTTTATATATTTTCTCGTTGATATAAACCTTTTGATAATAGGCCTCACATAGCTCACTTCTCTCTCTAACAGTTTCATTTTGGGACCTCACTTCTCTCTCCAACTCGATAATCGGCTTCACATAACTCAGTACTAAATACCTCAGTACATCATTTTCTTTTGACAATTCAAAATGAACCCTTTCGAACACCACAATGGTGGCATTACTTGTAAATTCAGGGAAGTCAGTCTCAAAAACATCAAAGTCAAATCCTCCAATAACTTCTATTATATTAAAATATCAGAATATCTACCACTCATGTGAGGGGGTAGTAGAAAATGAGGATCATATACTAGAGTTGGTGGAAATTCAACATTAGGGATCGTTGGATGAGTAATTTCTAAATGAAGGACAATCTCTGAATGAGTCAAGGTTTTCTTTCACTTATTTTCTCTTTTATAACTGTCTTGTTTGCCCTTCTTGTCTGTCTTATTTTTCTTAGATCACCGGTGCTAAACTAAATATCAATGACTTAAAACAGTTTCTCTATCTATAGTGAATATTTTCTCTCTGTAAACATTTTTAAAGTGGGAAAACGAAGAAGGAACTTATATAGAAGTTGTAAAAAATACTCTTGAGTACGCTACTAGGGAAGTGAAAGCGCTAATGACGACTATGTAATTCTAGATTAGTGAAAACATCTCCTATTGATTGGCTAGTCTTACCTTGGGTGAAGAAAAAAAATTAATGACTCCAATCAAGAAGTGACACGTCTTATGAAAAATAACCGGTTAAAAATTACGACTTTTGGATAGTAACTGTCTTCAAAATATGCCATCAGATGCGGTTCGAATAAATTCACTTCCAGATTTAAAAATTACTAGAAACTCAGATTTGGAGAAATAAATAAGTACGATTTGGATATATATATATATATATATATATATATATATATATATATATATATATATATATATATATATATATATATCAGTTACCACTCCCAAAATATATTTGAGGGCTAAGGAGGCTAGTTCATGGGGATCATAAATATTTGAGTGCGGTAGCAGTGGTATGATCAGATTTGTTCGAGGTTCAGTCCTGACCTAGGGCAAACACTATACTTTTGATTTTTGACTTAGTAATTAGAATATATATATATATATATATATATGTATTTAATATTTTGTAATACTTTCTTACTTATTATTAGATGTTAAATGGGATTTTTTTGTCTTAGGTCTTGGCCCATAATCAAGACCCGGCCTATTTAGTTCGTTAACCCGAAGTCGACCCATAAATTCTATGAGCAACAACATTTAAGAAGATTGAATTATATCTCTCTAAACATTTTCTATAGCAGCTCAATTATCTCTCTACTTTATACCTTCAACTTATTACGCGACTCACACAATTACCTAAATAACCTATGCACCAATTTAAATCTTATTAAAATGCACATTTAATTATATTATCTAAAATTTAGTTATACATAATCAACCTCAAACATTACATAATCAAGTTGAAATAGTCCAACCAATTACAACAAAATAAATTGTAACAATAACATATTTCATACATAGTCAAAAACACACATTGCATGGATAAGATTCACAAATTTAGTCAAATTGGTGACAAATGGTTCTTTGCTATTTAAGAAAGGTGACATGATTTGATTAGATTTGTTGTCTTTGGTAATACAGAATTGCTCATGCACTTACTTTTTATGTTCGATAGTTCGATTAAACGAAATATAATTCTGGTAAGGATCCATTTAAATAACATTTAAACTTATACAACAAAGTGAGAATTAAAGAAATAACATTAATGTTAACGTATTCAAAAATAACATTATTAATTTACTTATAGGAACGAAATAGTTTGTGGAAAAAAAAACAATTCTAATAAATTTGATAAGATATGAATGTGGTGGAGAGCATTATAAAGATACAAATGTTAGACATCATATTTAAAAAATAATGTTCAATCGAACGATCCCGTCCATTATTTTGTTATTTATAGTATTAATTTGTCTTTTGAATTTTAAGAATTGATTTTTTGGGATTTAAAATTTACATCACTTCATTTGTCATACAAGCTCGAATCTTTATCGTATAACTAGAGATAAATTATTTTTAGAAACTATCTTTGAAAAATAAATATAAAATCAAAACCTAAAATTTGTTTGATTCATGACCTGAAATAATGTTTTTTTATGAGTTCAATCTAGGTTTAAAATCGATTTGTAATGAATTCAATCTAGATTTTGTAATCCTCTTAAAATTGATTCGGGTTGTTCTTTAGCAACCGCGGTGCAAACGTCTTGCATCGCTAGAAAAACATCCACATCATTGAAGCATTGCATTAGAAGTACGACTGCCCATCGACAGTGCATGGTTGCACTGACAATACATTTTCACCGGTAATGTACCTATACTATTAGTCTAACACGCCTATACTGCTAGTGCAACACACATATCATGGTAGTGTAGAAACTGTATATTTTTATTGTATAACCTTTGATTATTTAACTAAATTCAATTATTTGTTAAAATCGTAGAGAAATAGACACACAACATAAGTGAACGACCAAGAAAAAGTATTAAAGAGGTTGATGTCATTCATAAGGAAACGTTATGTGTTGCTCGTGAGAAATAAACATGTGTATAAAAATAACTATCTTGGGTAGTAATTCAACTCAGTCCGCGTCTATCATTGAGCCAATTCAGCCCAAGGGGTAAAAATACATACATAACGGTGTTTGTGCGGATGAAGTTTGAGGCCTTGAAAACAAATGGCAAGAAATAGATTGAAGAAAGAAGTAGATCATCTACATATGGTGAAATATATGATCCCAACAAAGAATATTTACTTTGAAGATTTGGAGATTCATGTGTTCCATACAGATGGAACATGAAGCATACAACGTTTTATAGGAATAATAAGTTGAATAACATTTAAATATATTATTATCACATGATTTATTGTTAAATTTAATATATTATAATAATTATCTTCTTTATTTTTATTTTTACGTCCTTGAATGGTTATCAATACTAAATTGTATTTTATCATGTTTTTGAAAATACAATTTATTAAAAAAAATAACTAGCTTTCATAAAAATAACGAAAATAAATTTTAATTTTTTAAAAGCAACTCGATTGTAAAAACTAACCCATTTTATTTGTAATTAATAAAACAAGATTTGAATAGTGTATGAGATATTGTTGAGAATATGGGAGAACATATTTCTCTTTTGTATATAAGTAATAAACAAATCCAATCTCTACACTAGTATGATATTACACGTTTTTGGTCCGAAGGTCTGCACAACTTTGTTTTTAGTACACTTTCAAATGACCTCATACTACTTCAGATATGTTTTTACTTATATACCATTGATCATTTCCATGTCTAACCGATTTAAGATTTTGGTCGTACCTAACGAATCACCATCTTAAAAAAGTACCACTTTAGTCTCCTTTAAATTGATTTTTATATGCTCACTATAATCAGATTGTGCCATCGTTCACCACTTGATTCATAGAGATTTACAACAAATCTATATTCTCACTATAATCAAATTATATTGTTGAACCATAGAGGTTTATCATAGATCTTCCATCTTGAGCATGACTGGTCTATCATAGCCAAAACCCGATAATTTTAGTTTACATACTAACTTTGGAAGTTATTAATACATGTAGGAAAATATAAATTATTTTCCCTTTCTTCTTTATTTATGTTATTTATTTTATCCAAAAAGATTAAATGTCGTATTTAAATTTCTGTTATTTAATTTATTCCAAAAATAATATAATAATATATTTAACTTTAAGTAAGTACAACAACCAATATTTATCTAAAAATAAAATTCATAAAAGAAATATAAACCGAATTACATAGTTGTTTGGAATGTAGAATAAAAATAATAAACTTAAATTTTTAAGTTGTTTTTGTTTTTTTAAATTTAGTTTAGATTATATTAATTGTGGATATGAATTACTAATACGAATAGAGTTGTCTGAAATATTGATTAAATCAGATCATCGGACTTGATCTCGAGATGAGTAATTATCATCAGAATAAACATAGAATCAGAATAACAAACTATAAAAAAAAGTTATATGAAGTTCCTAAGCAAATTTCTCAATGAAGGGTTTATTTATGTTGACAAAAACAAGACTTGTTGCGCTAGTCTCATTATAATTTAAGATTAAAAATCCTTGTCATGGCAAGACATATGTTTGTCGTGGAAATATTATACCTGTCGGAAATATTGGGTCAATATATTCCGCTTTTTGTATATAAGTAAGAATACTCCAATCTCCACAATAGTGTGATATTGTCTGCTTTGGGCCCACTGACCCGCACGGCTTTGCTTTTGGTCCACTTCCAAAAGGCTTCATAATAGTTGAGGTATGTACTTACTTATATACCACTGATCCTTCCATGTTTAACCGATGTGGGATGTGGGACTTTGGTCACCACCCTAACAAATCCTCCTCTCGAACAAAGTACCACCTTAACCCTTCTCAATTGACTTTCACCCGCCCACTCTAATCGGGTTGGAAGACTATCTGACCATAGAGGCACTACGGATGTTACTACTCACCTCCTATTAGACCACTCTGTCTTGTTCCTTAGCGTCACTCCAATCAAGCCACACTGCTTGATGAGCTATAGGCACCCCGAACTAGGATCTCTAGAGCAGATCACATTGAGCATGGCTATTGGTTCATCATATGTTCGACCTCCGAGAATATTACCACCATCGCGTTCCGTTTGGGTCTGGCTCTAACACCACGTGTTGGAATATGCATAATTTACAACACCCATATTCAACACGTGGTATTAGATCCAGACCCAAACGGAACGCGATGGTGGTAATATTCTCGGAGGTCGAACATATGATGAACTAGTAGCCATGCTCAAGGTAATCTGCTCTAGAGATCCTAGTTCAGAGTGCTTGTGGCTCATCAAGCAGTGTGGCTTGATTGGAGTGGCGTTAAGGAACAAGACAGAGTGGTCTAATAGGAGGTGAGCAGTAACATCCGTAGTGCCTCTATAGTCAGATAGTCTTCCAACCTGATTAGAGTGGGCGGATGGAAGTCAATTGAGAAGGGCTAAGATGGTACTTTGTTCGAGAGGAGGATTTGTTAGGGTGGCGACCAAAGTCCCACATCCCACATCGGTTAAACATGGGAAGGATCAGTGGTATATAAGTAAGAACATACCTCAACTAGTATGAGGCCTTTTGGAAGTGGACCAAAAGAAAAGTCGTGCAGGCCAGTGGGCCCAAAGCGAACAATATCACACTAGTGTGGAGATCGGACAAAGCGGAATATGTGGACCCCATATTCCTTACAAATGGTATCAGAGCACCAGGCCCAGACGGAACCCAATGTGGGTGAAATTCTCAAGATGCCGAATATCTTGTCATGATCCATACTCAAGATGATTGATCTGCTGGATAGATAGAGCAGGTTGTTTTGATCAAGGAGCGGCGCAGATTCATCTAAAGATGAAGTGCCAGATGGCTCATCAAGCAGGTTGGCTTGATCATGGAGCGGTGCAGATTCATCTGATAGTGAACAGATAGGTCCGCCCTAAAGCTCTAGAGTTCAGGTTTCTTTCCACCTGACTAGAGGAGGTGGATGGAAGTTAATTGAGAGAAGGCTATAATGGTACTTTGTTCGAGAGGAGGATTGTTAGGTGCGACCAAATTCCCACATCCCACATCAGTTAAACATGAGAATAAAGATTAGTATATAAATTAATAATACATCTCCATTAGTGTGAGGCCTTTTGGAAGTGGACCAAAAGCAAAACTGTGCGGACCAGTGGGCCCAAAGCGGACAATATCACACTAGTGTGGAGATTGGAGTATTCTTACTTATATACAAAGGCGGAATAAGTACCTGCAGAAAATGATAAATGTATTATCAAGATTATGCTATCTTACATTAGTTTTGATTCACATATTACCGCAACATCTTTGTGTTGTTACGGTGACTCGGGAGTTCAAGTTTTTTTGGAGAAGTTAAATTCAAATGTTACGCGACAATGGAGTTGAAGTTAAAATTAATTGTTTTAAACGTAGCATTGCTGCAACATGTTTTGTCAATATAAATATACCTAATAATTATGATATTCCGAACGGTCACATTTTTTGTGTGATATAACTCTTTATAAGGGTTTAATGAATAAGTGTAACCTTCTGTAAGATTTTAAAGCCATATAAGTAGATAAATGAATTAAGAGATGGATACATAATTCATAAATCTTCATAATCTCTTATTAGCTTTCTATATATTCATAGTTTATCAATTACACTCAAAATTTGATTTTTTTTATTTCTTATTGCTTCTATCGGAAATCATATGTCTTATTATATTCCGAAATAATTTTCATCAAAATATCAAAAAAATAGAATGATTAAAGTACTTATTTTTTTAAATATATATCTAATACGTGGAAGGAAGTTGTGAAAAAACATCTGAAAAATATGGTATTTGGAAGACGACCATAAATCTTATAAAAAATTATATTGTCCTGAGACTCTATATTTTCAAAATAGGCAATAAATGATGAAATGCATTCAATATTATCTAGCCATAATTGGATTTTTTTTTCGATTTATCTTCAGGTTCAAGACCAATTGGTTTTAAATGGGTATTTAGGAAGAAATACCACACGAATGGAATCATTCAAGCATTTAAAGCAAGATTGGTATACAAGAGTTTTTTAAAAAAAGGAATGATATATTATTTTGACACATATGCTCTGGTTGGTAGAACAACTAGAATTACAAGTCTTCTTGTAAGTGTGTTGGTATACTACTTGACAATTCATCAAATGGGTATACAAATGGAGATCTCGACGAGGAGGTATACATGGAACAATCTGAGGTATATAGGCTTGTTAAGTAATTTCACAATTTTAAGCAATATTGTTGCTCGTTTCTTCAACTATTATTGGTGGTGAGCTACAACTAACCATTTCACTTGATAGTGAAGGCATCGTATGATTTCTAACTACCAAATATTTATTGGACGGATATATATGACCATTTACTTGTATCGGTATATCAAAATGAATATACAGATTTCCACTCTATCTCCGTAATTTGACTAGCGGAGTTCTGCTCCTTTTTCATAAAATAACATATGTGGTTTTGAAAATGTTACCAAATTAATGTGCACTTGTTTTTTCCGAATATAACATGTATTCAATATATATATTTATCTCATTTAGTGAATAATGAACCACAAGAGCACGATATTTATGTTTATTTAACATCTCTAAAAAGGAAGATATTTCCAAATAGACTATAACAAACCATTTTTTGTATATATTTTTAATGCATCATTCGTCGTTAGTTTCCATGAAAATTTAAACGAGTTTATCCAATTTTATTTAAATAACTTTGTCGTCATTGTATTAGTACGGATAACTATATGTAAAAAATTTCAATGATTGTTCAAAGAGTATAAATGTGTTATTACGTATTTTCTTAAAATTTTGTATAATGTCATGCGAACACGACATACCGAGCGTAGTTCGTATAGCACAAGCACAATTTATATATGTTATTTTATTTTTTTGAACTTTACACTTCGTCTAAAACAATATCTAAAGGAGTGTACGAGATATCACTTATGAGATTGGTGAACAACTTGTGTATAAATTGACTATTTTAAAATTATGTTATAATTTCTCAATATTTTATTTAAACTAAAAAATGCACCTTACACCAACACAAATCGAAGTTAAGTTTACTCGTATCAATCCAACGCTTCACAGTGGAATGAGCTTTCTTCACACAGTTAGTGGTCTCGTTACTAAAATGCATGAACTTGTTAGTTTTCCACATGAAAAATTATCAATGTAAAAAATCAACCAAGAAGTTTCGATGTAGTCTATTATTTGAGAATAATATTTGACGTCACTGAGTATTTCATCCCGATTGTTATTGAACTCGTGTTTTAGATCATGCTGCAAGTGCAGTATTAGTTTGGGAGATTGATACTTATCCTCATCTGGTTTATTACATTAGTAGACTCTGATAAATGCGGAGAAAAGATATGTAAACTTGGAAAATTTAGCCTTAGCTTTGGTAATAACAACCAGAAAAATACGACCCTATTTTCAAGTGCATTTTATCATAGTTTGAACTTATTTTCCACTTAAAAGTATAATGCAAAAACCGGATATATCGGGTCGAAAACGAAGTGGCCTCTTGAACTGGGGGATTATGATATGATTTTTCTCCTCGAACAACATTCAAGGCAAAAGTTGTAGCTGACTTCTTGGTTGAATTTCATTCAGATCGGCCTTATGTGGAAACCCCTACCATTAAACCAGAAAAAGAATGGGTGGTTCAGATAGATAGAGGCTCCAACATGTTGGGATATGGGGTGGGAATTTGTTTAATTTCCCCTTTTGGTGATTTGATGTACCAATCCATCCGTTGTGGTTTCAAAGCCTTCAATAATGAAGTTGAATATGAAGCAACAGTTTTTGGCCTAAGGCTTGCTCATATATATGGGAAAAAAAGAATCTGATTGGTAAGTGATTCACAATTTTTGATACATCAGGTTCAAGGATTATCTGAAACAAGGAAGGAACAACTAGTAAAATATCTACATGTGCTAAAGGAAATGTCTGCTTACTTTAAAAATATAATGTATGAGCATGTACTCATGGATGAAAATTTGATGGCTGATTCATTGGCCACTATCGCATATGTGAAGCTTACCCATGGATTTTAATACAAAATGTCCTTCGATAATAACAAGTCTTCCAATGAAAGTTGAAGCTGAAGAAAGTTATCAGTTATTTACCATACTAAGCCACGATTGGAGGTATGAAATCCAGATGTTCATTACTAAGGGTATTCTTCCTGAAAATAAAGACTTAGCCAAGAAATTGAAGTTTAAAGTGCATGGGTTTCTGGTTTTGGGGAAGTCCTTTACAAGAAATATGCAAACCTTTATTACATTGTCTTGGGTCCGATGAGTCCCAAATGATTATGTCTGAATTACATGATGGAGAAGGTTCTGCTCATTATAGTTATAAATCTTTAACTATAAGCGGGCATGATATTATTGGCCTTCCATCATGGCAGATGCTAAGGAATTAGGTAAACGATGTGATCAATGCCAACGGTTTGGAAATGCAATTCATATTTTAATAGTTCCCATGGATATTATCTACGAAGCAGTACCCTCAGACAGATGAGGGCTTGATCTAGTTGGCCCACTATCAATGGTTTCTGGGGATGTCAAACTATTATTTTGGCAGTTGGTTATTTTTTAAATGGGCAGAAGCTACACATCTCTATGAAACTACTTCAAAAGCAGTAATAAACTTTATGTTATCCAATATATGATGCAGATTCGAAATACCTAGGAGTATTACAACTGACAATGACTTTCAATTTGATAATAAAGATATAGAAGTATATCGTGCATCAAGATGAACTCGACAATATTTTTCTTCACATTTCCATCCCCATACAGACGAAAAGGTAGAAGTGGAAAACGGAACCGTTCTAAAAGACCTCAAAAATAATTTAGAAGGGACAGCAGGTAAATGGCCAAACTATTTACAAAAAGTATTGTGGGCTTATAAAACTACTTTACATGCTGCTACACAAGAGTCTCATTTTTCCTTAATTTACGGGATGGATGCAATAGCTTCAATAGTCTACTCTTTCCTCATTCAGAGTCTAAAATTATTTCGAAGAAGACAATGAGATTGCAGTAAGTAAGAAGACAATGAGATCGCAGTAAGGGCCCGACTAGATTTGATTGAAGAAAAGAGACTCAAAGCTCATTTCAGAAAGATTCATTATCAAGGCTTAATAAGGAGAAAATATGCATCAAATATACAAAGAAGAGAGTTCGGGGTTGGAGATAAATTTATGAGGAAAGTGTTTTTACACACTAAAGATAAGAAATTTGCAAAGTTGGCTCCAAATTGGGAAGGCCCTTATACTGTTATAAAAAGAATCAAGAATGGAACGTATCGACTAGTTGATCAAGAAGGCGTTCCATTAAGACACCCGTGAAATATTGAGCATCTGAGATTATACATTGAGTAAGGATTTATAATTATTTACTTTATCTTTGTTTAATGTAAATATTTAAGAGGAATAATATTTCTTATCCTGGTGGCTCAGGGAGCTTTTAACGATCTGCCCGTATCATTAATCTACCATTTTTTCCTTTAAATACCTCTTGTGTCTAAGTATATTCGGTAGTCTTGTATGCTTTCTAATGGATTACCTTCGAATGTCTTATGTTTGAAATCTTGTATGTATTCGAATGGTATACCATCGAATGTTCTTGTGTTTGAAATCTTGTATGCCTTCGAATGAATTTCCTTAAAATGACTTGTGTTTGAAATGCTCTTGTGTTTGAAATTATGTATGCCTTCGAACAAATCACCTTCGAATTGTTTGTTTGAAGCAAGTTGGAAGAAATATAAAAAAAATGGAACAAATTTCATTAAATCAAAAGGAATGACAGAATTCGTTCAAATGGTTCAAGGATTCATAACGAAAAAAATGCTTTGATACTTTCAAAGTCTTACACAAGTATCCAACACCACATTACAAAATTGGCGTACACAATAAGGACTTATAAAAAATGGTATAATTTGAAATTGTTAACCTTCAGGCTATTTCCCTTTGGTCTTTTCTTCTTTATCATCAATGATGAGTCCGAATTCTGCACGCTCCCCGGACAAGGACAGATCGGTCCAAGGCCTCCGGACCGGATAAATCACACGTACCGGACAGATCATTTTGAACACCATGACCATAGGACTGTTCGAACTATGACAAAAGTACTAAAAAACCTAAACACTTCTTGACTAAGCTACTTGCTCTCCTACTTAGAGCTCATGGGTCTTTGAACATGACCCGAGTCCATTAAACATGACCCGAAAGCCCATAAGGGCCCAAACATCAGGGTAAAAATACCCAACCACCTGCATTAACTGTGGGTAATGAGAATTAACTGCTACCAAGCTGCTTAATTATCTCTCTACTATCTACTCTAAATACTTAAACACCCACACACCACCATACAACACCAACTGAAATTACCAGCCTACCCCGAGGCAATTATTATCCTCACCAATCAAAACTTTCATTTTTGGAATTCATTTAATCAGGATTTTATCGTTTGACGACTCATCAAAAGCACTCATTTCATCTACCAAAGATATATCCAGAAGTAAAAAAAATCTTTGGAACCCACCCCCATAAATAGCCAAGGGTTAGCTTTGGAATTTTTTTGTGAAATACCAAGACCATGTCTGACTTGATCGAGGCCTTCGTTCATTTAATTTATCTAGAGTAGCGTCGACATATTCTTTAACAACATCGTCTGCTTCTTGTGTAGACTTGGTTTTTAGGGACTTAATTTCTTCTTCTAACTATTTAAAAAAAATCTAGAGTTTTTTTTTTCACCCAAGATCTGATCCATAGTTTATTTATCTAGTCTTCTGCTGAGATTTCAATAAAGTAACCTTAGTGGAATTGGATGTCCACAGTTTCTTTGTTGGTCTTAGTCTTTTCCTTTTCGAGGAACTTTGCAGTTTTTTGTTCTCATCTCAAAAAGAATAAATGGTTCCTCTTTGAGATTTGACTTCCCTTTCCATTTCAACAACATATTATATGTAACTCATTATTGAGTACCCAACTGTATCATTTTCCTTTGAAACTTTAAAGGGTATACCATCGTATATCATGTTTGATTCGGTACTTAGGAAGGCCTTGTCAAATGTTTTATAGTCGAACCCTGTTAACTCATCCATCAGACTGTTAACTTCAGCAATAGCCTCTTCCTCAAAGTTTGGAAATAAAAAGGAAGGGTCGGGTGCAGGCATGGTGGGAGCACTAGTATCCGGACGTAATACTAACTCTGAACTAGTTGAAGTTTTATTTTCTTTTTCCCTCTCTCATCAATGTCTTGTTTGCTTATTTTTTTAGTTTTTTTCTTCTTAGACTCAAGCATATATGTGGGCGCATCACCTCTCTCTACAGTGGCAACGACTACATCTACTAATAATGCATCGATCTCTTAAGATTGTCCTTCGGTAGTCATTTTCTTATATAATGGATTTTATCTTTTTAAAGATGTGTAAAACGGGAAAATGAGGAACTATTTTATATATAGATAGCAAAAAGTACTTAAGAGCCTTATTAATGAAGTTTTAGCATGCTTGAGTACCCTAGAAACTAGGTGAAGGCGCACCCATTAAGAAACTCTCTAGGGAAGTTGAAACGTCACAATGGAATTGGAAATTTCGCTCATTGATTGGCTTACTTTACCTAAGGCATAAAAAATCTAAGGTCCAATGAACAGTTGACACGTGTCAGAACATACGACTAATAAAAACGTAAATTGTTTTCCTTCGAAATAGTTTCGAATTTGTTCGTTACTTAAGAGAAAAGGATTAGAACAACGATTTGAAAATTTAAGATTAATTTGGTTTGAATAAATACTTGTTAGTCCTCCAAAGAAATCTTTGAGAGCACTAAGGGGGTTGTATGATAGGGTTGGATATATTTTGGAAGCGACTCCTCAAAGGTGTCAGAATAATTCGAAGTGTGTTTTAGACCTAGAATAAAGAAGAAACTTTTTTCTTTTTGACTCAGTTGTATGCCTACTAAAACATTGTTTTCACTAATGGGCTTTAGGCTTTTAAGTTCTCAAACCATGACCCAACCCACGACCCTAAAATTAACTATAAATACCTTAAAAGACCACATTAATGAGGGTGGCGGAAATATTAACTACACTAATCAATAAGTTGCTCAATTATCTCACTATCGACCACAAAATATTAAATATTTCTCTACCAACGACCAAGAATACACTCGACCATATTTTTACTTCACCAGAGGATACTTCTTCCTTTTATGGGATTTATCCTCTCACTCTGCTCTTGTGGGGTCTTAGCTGGTTTGATCCATCAAAATATAAATAGTTGAATGGATCTCTCTGGTTGAAGATCTAAGGTTACCTTTGTCTTGTTGAGAACAAGTTTGATCGGGGGCTAAGTATGGGAGTTGTCAAAGTGGTTTTGGAATTCGAAGTGGTTGACGCATCAGTTTATTTTTTATTTGGTGGCCATAGACTAAAATAATTAGTTTTGCCAAATAATGGTTTCTCTCCTCGTCCACAATCCTAACGACTTTTTTCTTATCGGCTCTTTCTGATATCGAAAACCAATTTAGAACGGTAAAATTATTTTTCATAAACATCGAACGTCTGAAGAGTAAGAGCACCAGAGTAAGATTTTGGGATGAGTGGGTGAAAATAATGGATTTCTCATGATAACGATGAATGATTTTACTTCCTCTCTCTACAAAGCTCTTATTTCTCTCTATCTCTAAAAAAATAAGTAACTGAATATTGTGAGAGGAGAGGTTTATTTATAAATGAGCTATTAATTCCTCAACGTTCATATAAACCTAGGGTATGTAAATGTTTCATAGTCTTTCCCTTATGTTTTCAAGAGCACGTGCATAGGGAAATTGAAAGAGTTTTTTACTTGGCAAGTAACCTGAAAATTATTTTTTGAGGAGCAATGACATAGTTCTAGTGAATAAGGGGAACATATAAGAAAAGATAGCACGCATGACGTACAAATTGTGAGTCGATAAATCCTTGTGGAAAAATTATCTGATAGGGAGGTGACCCGAGTCAATCCGACAAAAATTATGAAAGCATAGAAAAGGCAGGTCGTACATATCTGAGGCACCATTAGAGCTTGTCTTCACTCATTCCACTCAAAAAATTTGCTAGAACTAGGGAGACTAGTGATAAGGGTGAGATTTCTCCAAACTATGGATCAGATCGGAAAATATTGGGTTAATTTGGTTTTATGTAAGTTTTGTAAGATAGGTCCAATAAATGTATAATATTAAGGGTATTTAATCTAATAATTAATAAATGTGATTAAGATTAGTAAAATAATGGGATGAAGTAATCATAAGTGAACCAACTATTTTTCCCTTAGGCCCATCATCAATACTATACAAATGAACATATTTTATTTAGAAAATGATTAACAATTATTACTTTATTTCTACTTTTGGGAGCTTTCTCTAGCATTTCCATGTTTCTCTCTCTAGAATTGTGCTCCATAAAAAATTTGTGACTCGTAATCCCCCTCGTGAGTTTTCTGGAACCATCAATACTAACAATAGTTTTTTAGTTTGAGAAAATTATCATTAATCATTATTTTAACTATCTCAAGTACCGGTGAAACCCTCCGAATGACTGATTTCACATACTTAAATTAGCATAACCTTAATATTTCTTATGTGCCGGTGAAACACTCTTCATAAACGATTTCATAACATCAATTCACGTTTGAGAGTTAGAGTTTTCCATAGCTTGTTTGTAGGATGAGGGATCATTTATAGTTTCAAGGCATGACTCTTCATGTTCTTGAATATATACTATCTAATCAGAAGGTATATCATTCTTTTTTTCTCTCGTGGAACTTCTTAAGTAAGTAACTAAGGAATATGAGAGAAGAGATTTATTTACAGAGGAGTTGTTGAGTCCTCGATGATCATATAAATATAGGGATAAGGACAGGTTTCATATCTTTTCCGTTATGTTTTCAAGAGCACGCATATAGGGGAAATTCAAAGGTTTTATTACTTCGTAAGTCACCCAAAAATTATATTTTAAAGATATATGGAATAGTCCCAGTAAATGAGGAACACGTGTACAAAAAGAAAACACGTGTGACGTACGAATACCAGGTTGGTAATTCCTATAGAAGAATTATTCGGTATGGTGGTGACCCGAGTCAGTCCGACAAAAATTATGAAAGCATGGCAATGGTAGATTGGATATAATCGAGGCACTACGGGTGGCAATTCGGGTGCTGCCCAGCCCGACCCGGTCTGACCCGATCCGGCTCGGTCGGGTTTTATCCGGCCCTAACATAGAATGGGTCGGGTCCGGGTTGAGAAATTGTAACCCGCAACCGAACCGGGCCGGGTTCGGGTTTCTAGTTTGTCTGACCCGTTCCGGCATGAAAATTATAAAAATACATAAAATTTAATATTTTTTATATAGAATAACAATAATTTATATAAAAAAATAATTTAATATATTTAAAATAAAGTAAAAAAAATATTAAAATTAATGTTTGCGGGTCGGGCCGGATTGACCGACGGACACAAACCGACGGGCTCGGGTTTGAAAATAAAAACCGGGGAGCGGGTCGGGCCGGGTTCAGGTTCAAGTGTCTAAAAAACAGGCCCGGGCGGGCCAGCCCAAACCCTGCCCGTGGACAGCCCATTGTCATTCCTATGAGGCACCATGAGAGCTAGTCTTCACTCAGTTCTCACTCAAAAAAATTCACAAGGACTAGGTGGGATACTGATAAGGGTGAGATTTATCTGAACTATGGACCGGATTGGGAGAATGTTGGATTATTTGAATTTATATAAGTCTTGTAAAATAGGGCCAAATATATATATATATCACCAATTTTAGAATACTTATGGATAAGTATGATAAATATATATTTGGTCATTATCATAATGTAGTCTAATTGATAAGTATTTGGATTAATTATATTCTATATAAGTGAATATGAATGAGGTGAAAAGACGTTATGGGGTGTAAGTGTGGTAACCGTTCTGAATTTGGACACTATGAAGGATTGGACTCAAATCTCAACACTTAAGCATGAACTGATAATTCAGGACTAAATAGATTAAATCAATTTAGTGGTTTTGGTCTTCGATCACAAAGCGGCTAGCGTATATAGCTTAATACAATTATGGTTTCTAATTGTATTTCATATATAAATGAGTAAGGTTAAGATATTTCTAAATCCAAAAAGCTTAGTCATCATTTTGTTGGGAAAAACAATTTACAACCATTTTCACATATATTTTTATGTGACAACGGTATGGGTGGTTTTGAAAACCAAAGGTTGTACTAATTATGTATTTGTACTACAAGGAACAAAAACATTAAGAATATGAAAATGTTTGAAGTGTAGTTGGGATTGAACGTAAATAGTTACAAGTGAGATACAGTAATGAAAAAATCAATACCTACCCTCTTTTAACCTACATGTCTCACTCCGAAAATATCAATCTACTTAAGGTGCCTCAGCTTGCAGGTTGAGCCTCCTTAGTATTGAATGAGTCATTGGAACCTGACGATCTCTCTTTTACGGATATACTTGTTTCATAAAAAAGTATGCATGACCGATTATCATTCCTTGAACATAAATAATTAAGATTTTTAGCCGGATGAAGTAAGTTATATGAGACAAGAAAAAAGAGAGTAAGATTTTAGACATATAATAAGCTCACCAGTATACCCACCAAAACACTATCACCAAGGAGGATATATTTTGGGTTCAAATAATGGTGGGATATATTTTGGGGGTAAAACAAATGGCGGGATAATTTTTGAAGATTATTATTATTAATTTATTATCATATACTAGTATTATTATTTTTGCTAAAAAAAATTGAAATGCAAATTAATAATTTTCATAATATTTCCCACAAATTTAAATGTTCGTCTATAATTCGAGTAGGTACATATCCGTCCGCTCTTCGGATTGTTTTTAGTTCATGGGTACATGGTAGACCTTGGGTCGTAGGATCAATGCAAACGCATAAAGATTTGTCACCTCCGGTTTTATCAAGATAGTTTTCATATACTATCGTCAATGTAGTAGGTGATACGTGTTGGAGATATAAAGGCCCAAGCCCATTAGACTTTTATTTTATCTATAAATATAAGCCCGTGTTCTATGTAATACATATGTTTTTTAAATAATAAACTCTACTCGTTTTTTTGGAGGCAACTTCTTTCTTTTCTCTCTTTGTTTTTTAACATGGTATCAGAGCCTGAAGTTATTTGATCGGGGAAGCATATGGATCCCCCTATTTTGTAGATCTACCAGCAAGGAAGTCGGTCGATCACAAATCGGATAGAAAAGATAAGTTTTATCGTGAATGCATTGATTGGTGAAATTGTCGATAGAGAAGATGAGTACTGTCTAATCTTAATTGATAAAATTACTATTAATCTGCTATTATGTTATTAATCGGTATAATTGCAATATTGAATTATTGGTAACATTCTGATAGTGAGTTAAATTAATTGGTGAAATTGCATTAGTTAATTAATTTGAGAGAATTAATTGGTGAAATTATAAGAAATTAATTGGTAAAATTAATTACAGAGAATTAATTTAGATTCTGATTCAGAGTAGAAAAGATGTTTGTCGTAAAAGCTGTATTGATTTTTTTATTTGGATTTTGATTGTGATTTCAGTTGGATTTTGGTTTTATTTTGGATCGGATTTTCTGTGATTTCCAATTTGTTCTCTTGTGTTTTGATTCGGATTGGAAATTTTTATATGTTTTTCATCAGAATAGATAAAGATTTTGGTTTCGGATCTGCTATATGCAGCCCCAGTAAAACGGTTTAATCGAAAGGTAAATGGTGTTTGTTTTTGCTATATCTTGGAGAGCGTGTTCTAGACATCCAATTCTTCAATCTGACTGGTTAGATTATGATTCGGTGCTACGGTTCGGGAGAAATCGCTACTGGAATAGTGCAGTAGGTTTTTTGTTTGTATTTGGACTTGGTATTTGGATTTAGTTTGGTATTTGGACTTTGTATTTGGATTTAGTTTGGTATTTGGACTTGGTATTTGGATTTAGTTTGGTATTTGGATTTAGTTTGGTATTTGGACTTTGTATTTGGATTTAGTTTGGTATTTGGACTTGGTATTTAGATTTAGTTTGGTATTTGGATTTAGTTTGGTATTTGGACCTAATTTTGGATTTGAATTTGAATTGAGTATTCGATTTAATTTCGCTGGACCATTGAGATTTTGAATTTGGATTGGGTTTGATTTTGGATGTGGGGTTTGATTAAGATTTTGATTAGCGATTGTGGATCGTATTACGAATATGATAGAAAAAGATAATTTTCTATAGTCTACTAGTAACAAATTGAATAAGAAGAACTTTGTTATGTCTACATCTGCATACCATTCAGGTATGTCTTTGTCTTCCACTTCAGGTATTGATTCATCATTGTGGATTTTGGATTCAGATGTGTCTCATCATATATTACCTCACATGTCGAAATTTGTTTCGTTGTCTCATGTTTCACTCATATCTTTTTTGTCTGCTAATGCTACACTAATGTCAATAGAGGGTATTTTCGCTATTTGTACCCCTCATATATCGTTATCCGATGTTTACTATGTTCTCACCTTTGTTTTGAATCTTGTTTCGGTTAGCCAATTGTGTAAATCTAGTTATTGCGTCTTATTTTCCGATTCTGTTTGTGCTATACAAAATCAATAGACTCATAGAATGATTGGGACATATTGTAAAATATGGGAACTCTATAGAAAAACTCGAACTAACAAATGTGGATGTATATGGTGTTGAAACATACTTGACTGATATTGTTACCTCTGATGTTGATTTATCTTTGTTTCGTTTGAATCCTTCATTGTCTGAGTTTTATCTCTGGCATTCTCATCTAGGACATGTATTTGCATCGCATTTAAAAAATTTATTCTCTACACGTGCTTAGGTCAGTTAAGCACTTGTAATATCTCGGATTGTAGTGGTTGTAAACTTGTAAAATTTTAGCGTTACCGTTTAATGAAAGTGTTATTTCTTCTATTGCTTTATTTGATATTATTCATTCTGATGTTTGGGGTCCATCTTCTGTCTCACAAAGGTTGGTTCGTCCTACTATGTTTCTTTCATCGATTATTATACTTGATATACTTGGGTTTACCTTATGAAACGGAGATCAGATTTCCTTGGAATTTATAAAGAATTTCGGGCACTTGTTAAGACTCAACAACCTGTTGTAATAAAATGCTTCAGGTGGGGGTGAACATACAACCAATGATTTTACTCAGTTACTTGCATCTGATGGTACCATACACCAGTCTTCTTGCATTGACACCCCTCAGCAAAATGGTGTTGCAGAAAGAAAACATCGTCACTTGTTAAGACTGCTCGGTCTTTGCTTTTATCTGCTGAGGTTCCTACTATTTTTTTAGGAGAAGCAATTCATACTGTTGTATATGTGATTAATCGAATTCCCACTGCTCATAATGGAGGGATGTCTCCCTTTCAGAAGTTATACAGACAATTTCCAGATTATTCTTCCTTACGAGTGTTTGGATGTACACGTTTTATCCTTCCTCCTCATGTCGAACACAACAAATTGGGCCCTAAATCCGCAATATATGTTTTCTTGGGTTATGGTGTTAGACATAAAGGTTATCGTTGTTTTAATCCCACTACTCATAAACTTTATGTCTCTCGACATGTTAAATTTCTTGAGCATATCTTGTTTTATTCGATTCCAACTAAATCACATGATATAACAAGTACCAAACTGCAGACTATTGATATTGAACATAATAGCAACATACCCATTGATATTTATGTGCCAGTTCATGAGACATCGACTACAACTGATACTACTTATTCTCCATCAAGGCCTGAGTCAACTCCTTCTTTTAGTAAACCCCCAGCTTCACCCCTCAGAAGATGTACTCGTACAAGTAAGTCTACCAAACTACCAGATTTTGCGTATTCTTCTTACTCAGCTCATTTGGACTATTTCATAGCAAACATACATGATTTATATGAACCTCAATCGTTTAAAGAAGTTGTTCTCGTTGGCAAAATGAAAAAGTCGAAGAGCTTACCGCTCTTTATCAGACTCATGCATGAGATATAGTTAAACCTCCACCAGTAAGCATATAATCGGCTCTCGCTGAGTTTTTAAAATTAAAATAAAGTCTGATGGGTTTGTTGAAAGATATAAAGCTCGTCTCGTAGAAAAAAGAGTATTCACAGAAGTATGGTATGGATTAAGATGAGACATTTGCCCCAGTAGCAAAAATGATGACAGTTCGTACTCTTATTGCAGTTGCATCCGTTCGCCAGTGGAAGATCTTCCAACTAGATGTAAAAAATGCATTTTAGATATAACTCACAAAACACGTGAAGTTTTTCGACTTAAGAAATCTTTATATGGTCTCAAACAAACTCCTCGTGCTTGGTTTGAAAAATTCTTTACAGTTATTACTTCACTTGGTTTTCTTGCTAGCAATCATGATTCATCCTTGTTTATCAGATGTACGAGTGCAGGAAGAATTATTTTATCCATATATGTAGATGATATGATCATTACAGGTGATGATATTGATGGTATTGATGCACTAAAACGTGATTTGGCTCAACGCTTTGCGACGAAGGACTTGGGACTATTGCGTTATTTTTTAGGTATTGAGGTGGCTCACTTTCCAAAAGGTTATATTCTCTCTCGGACAAAATATATTTTTGATTTATTCGAGCGAGCGCGACTTTCTAATAATAGGACGGTAGATACACCTCTTGAAACCAATGCTCGGTATTCTCCGACTGATGGTGTTCCTTTGTCAGACCTAACTCTATATCGAACTCTTGTACGAAGCTTGGTCTATCTTACAGTTACTCGACCAGATATAACTTACGTTGTTCATGTGGTTAGTCAGTTTGAACTGCTCCTACATCCGTCCATTGGGGAGTTGCTCTTCGAATATTGAGATATCTTCATGGAACTCAGTTCCAGAGCATCTTGTTTCTTTCAACCTCTTCACTTGAACTATGTGCCTATATCGATGCTGATTGGGATAATGATCCTCATGACCAAAAATCTACTAGTGGTTTCTGTATTTTTCTTGGAGATTCATTAATCTCATGGAAAATCAAAAAACAAAATATTGTCTCTAGATCGTCTACTGAAGCTGAGTATCATGCTATGGTTGTGACCACATGTGAGATTGTTTGGTTATGATGGCTTCTTGCAGATATGGGGGTTAATGTTACTAAACCTACTTCCTTAAATTATGATAACAAAAGCGCCATGCAAATAGAAAATAATTATGTTTTTCATGAGAGGACGAAACACGTTGAAATTGATTGTCACTTCACTCGACATCATCTTTAGATTGGCACTATCTCGCTTCCATATGTTCCATCAGCTTTGCAGGTTGCTGATATCTTCACAAAAGCTCAATCAACAAAGCAGTTTCGTTTGTGACAAACTCTCAATGCTTATTACTGTTGCATTGTGAGTTTGAGAAGGGGTGTTAGAGATATAAGGGCCCAAGCCCACTAGCCTTCTATTTTATCTATAAATATAAGCATATGTTCTGTTTAATACATTTTTTTTATTTAAATAATAAATCCTAGCCGCTTTTTTGAGGCTATTTCTTTCTTTTCTTTCTTTGTTTCTTAACAATACGCACCCCCGTAATAGTTTGAAAGGTTTAGAATCTTGAAATTTGTGAACTAGACGACACTTGTTAAGCTTCATCGATTTTTTATAGTCGAATATTACATCGCTAACAAATCATGTACTTTCTCCCAAAATCCATCAAAATTTAATCGGTTTGACCCAATATATTTTTTCAACCTAGCATGCAAGCTTTCTGCCCTATTAGAGGTGTGATTGTTGAAATGCGTGATTTTGTTAGTGTAGGCATGAACGAACCTTTCTTTATATAGCGTAATCCACGAGTCTATGATATAATCGACTGCCTTATCATGCTCTTTGAATATTATGCGCATCTTAGTCAACCTCTCGTTCATCACGTTAACGGTGGTAGATGAAACAACGTCATTACAAGCCGCAAAAAACATGTTAAACATGTTGCCGCATTTAAACATTTTTTTTTTGTTTTCCCACTAACATTATTGTTGATATGTCATTCGCGGAACATGTGACTTCCATTATAAACAAGTGATTGGTCCTCATATCGACTATTCTTTAACAACCTCAAACATCACCATTTTCGAGGTTTTCTGAAACTCTCCTTCCTTAATATCAAGATTTTTATTTTAAACTCTTAAGAGTGAGACCACCTACAATAGCGATTATTTAAAACAGAGAATTCACGTTTTACTGTAATTCATATAATTTTCACAAGGACTAGCGAACATGTTCTTATGTCACTAACTCTATGTGAGTTGTTTTATACTGTAACTATGTATGTTTCATGCTACTAACCATATATTCATATTCTGTTTACTAAAATATACTTGGTCTATATTACCAATATTATGCCTGTTTTGTTATAATACAACTAAGTGAGTTCTTCACAAAATAGCTAATAAAGTTCTATAATATATATATATATATATATATATATATATATATATATATATATATATATATATATATATATAATACCTCATCATCTTGTAGCAGGTTTAGCTTTTGAATCATCTTCATGGTTGATGGTTTGCTCTCCAACCTCTATCATTTGAAGTATAATGGGATCATGTTCGGCTTCACGAGTTCTTTCCCAATGGATGTGTGCTCCATGATGAAGGGTTGCATCACACAAATTATTAGCATCATGACATATTCATTTAATTTATATTTAATTACGTATCTATTTTCTTACGTAAATAAGTGCAACACATCTGATAACTCTATCTGGTTTTTTGGCAGCAACATATGTTCTAATAAAGTGGAGAAGATTCTGCAATACTGCTCCAGACCAATCATAGTTGTTTATTTTCTCTAGGTCTTTGACATAATATACCACATTCCACCCCATTACATCTTCTGAGACTGAGTAAAATAGGCTAGAGCAAAGAAATAATATCAATAGTCGAGCAATGTCCTCCACAACATATTCCCCCATTTCCTGGTGGCTTTGACTATACCTCATTGTAAAACACGGCACAACATGATATATTAGTGCAAATGAGCATCCTCCTTATAACATAACTTAGATTTATAGGTACATTTATAATAGAATTCGATACCGTTTTTGTATTTTTTGGGCCAACGTTTCTTGAACTTTCAGACATAAAGTATGTTTATATAATCCTGGAATCATGTTCGGCATGTATTGACCTAAAAATCATATGAATTTATTTAAAGATATATCATTTGTGTCGTGCTTAAGCCCGAAAACAACCTTTACATCATTGGTCATTAGTTTGATCAATTTTGACATTATTTGGAATGCGTCCTCCTCAACCGAGTACATTCTTATAATTTTCTCAGTTAGCGGATAATACTTTTTTATCGTAAACTTCTGCTCGCGGGGGGCGAAAAACGCCATCAAAATTTTATAGTATGGTGTGTTTTTCGCAACTTCGATGTAGGAAGGTGTAATAAGTTTTTTTTAATCAGATTCATGATGCTCACTAATCCTAATTTGTAGAAGCTTTATTTTGCAGTCATATTTCATGAAAAACATAAATCATCAAGGGTTGATTATCGCATATGTTCAGGTTAACAAAACTCTCATACTCTACTACACTAAAACTATGCGGGTTGTGTTGACATTTACTAACGCGAGTTGTTTGGAAACTTAACAAAACTAGTTGTTTGGAAACTTAACAAAGCGATTTGTTGGAAACTTAATAAAGCGAGTTGTTTGAAAAACTAAACACGAGATTTTAGAACAAACCTAAATGCACAACTAACATTTGTGCGAGTTCTTTTATACTAACATAGATTTTCCATGCTCCAACACAAATAAACGAGTTTTTCAATCCAACAACCTAAAAGGATGCGAGTTGTTCAACTGTATAGATGATGAATATGCAAATTATTTCTAAATTTCACTATTAGATTAACAAAAATTGAGAAATAAGAACACAACCACTAAACCAATAAACAACAGAATAAACTAGAGCTTATAAATATTACACCACATAAAAAATGAAACACAATACATGCACCTAAAAAACCTAATGTCGACAAAAACATACCCAGAACCTACTATCTGATACACGATCGTAATTCCAAATTTTAGTATAACTAAGCCACACCGATTGTAATGAACCACCTAAATGTACTTTAAACTCAGCTAAAAACACAAAAATGCATAAGCTTTATTAGAATTTCGGTACCTGTATGTTGCTTCCGTTGGTCTCTTTACTAGTGTATATTTAATGAGTTTGTGTAAATGAGTTATATTCACCGGGTTAATCGTCTCAGGGTATCACGACGATTGCCAGACATAAATTGTTCTTCGACGGACTTAGATTATCGACGACGGTTCCCGACAGTGGTATATTGAAAAAAGTTCAAAATTATGGGTGTAAAGATGTGTTTGTATTTGGGTTTACTAATTAAATGGGTTTAATGGATCTCAAAGAGGGGGGGATTTTAAACCTAAAACGTCATATTTATAATAGCGAGACTATTATTTATGAGTGCTTTTCTCTTATTATTATTTGGTGTTTACACTTTGCACTTTAATATAGATTCCGGACCCTCGTTTTGATCTACCAAACAAGCTCACTCACCATAAATAGTCATAAACATATTTTCAATTAATTATAACTTTTATTTATATATATATATATATATATATATATATATATATATATATATATATATATCATAAACATATGTTTTTTGAACCTATATTATCTCAAAAAAATATTCATCATTTGATATGTTTTCCGAAATAATGTTGTATAATTTAAAAAACAACTTTTATTAAATCATAATATACGTAAACTAAAAATTAACAAATATATAATATTAATTATAAAGTTAATTAAAATTTTAAAAAATGAAAAATATATTTTCAAAATAATGTCTTTTGACTAGAAAGACTCTAAATTAAAATAATAATGAAATAATGTTATAACATTATTCAATTTTTGATAATATTTATACAAAGGTTTCTATTTAAACCTTTATATATATATATATATATAGTATACACTTATTGGTGAGAGAACTTTAGATTGAGTGAGCCTCAATATTAATTCAGGGTTTTAAATGAGGTTAAGATTTTGAGTAAATAAAAAATATGATAAAATAGAGACATAAATCATAGAATAAAATAATCAACCATAGTCTAAAAAGTTGATCATTCATTTATAATAGGTGAGGTGGACCTCATGGCTTAATAAGTCCATTTAGTATATAAATATTAGTTGTCTCATAATATATCATAAGTTTTATGGTAAGTAATTCGTTAGGTGGTTAATATAGCCAGGACCAATCCTTCCATGCCCATAGTCTTGCCAAATAAAACGAGGTATGAGCGCACTAATTTAGGAAAAAAACTATATTCCCTCAAGTATGTTCTGATCATGGTTCGTAGATCTCGTGTGTTGGGTCGGACGACGGTTTACCACCCATGCTAGGATAAATTGGTCACGAGCTGTACAAATAATATTGTCATTGTTGAGCCCTGCAATTCGTTGACCTGACTGTCCAAGCCGACGGTTAGTATTTGGGGGTGGAAAATCTTTTATCATAGTACTCATTGAATTACATGAGTTGTCAATCAAAATAAAATATGTTATCATTATTAAAGGAAAAACGAAAGGTGCACCTCACTTCATAATTTGAGAACCAATGTTTCAAAGAAAATCACATATTTCTTGAAAACCTATAGAGCAACAACACTCTTAACTTTTGTTCATAACCTTATCCAAAATAAATATTTTTAAAATAAAAAAACCAATGGCCTATCGCAAATAAAAACGACCATGCGGCACTACGAAGGCCACAAATTAGACCAATAGTGATTTAAGCTATAAAAGTGACAATTTGACACCTATCAAGCCGACCAAAGGTAATATATAGTGGAGCCAGCTGTTCATATGGCAGTTGCGCCTCTATGTATGGTGTTGCATACGAGAACTACTCTAACTATAGGGTATTCAATTTTGCATAGGCATTCAGAAAACACCATAGGTCTTCGATGCATCGCTTTGTACATGCAAAAGATCCAAGCTTGAATTAACCTTTCTGTAAACCTCCCGATAAAGAAACAGTTGAGGAACCATCAACTTACAAGACGAAACAAGTTGATGCCCTTAAAAATACAAGGAATTATGACCTATGCAGTGTCATTTGGCAGGTCATGGTCCATGTTAGAGCTCTTCTGGTCTCACCTTGTTCAATCGTGCAGCAAACTACCTTTGAAGATCAAGTCAATATGCCTCACGTTTTGATGGACTTGGACCACTTGTTGGAGTTTATGGTGGGTTGTCAATAAAAAATATTACTCTCTTATGGAATTTCCTAACCTTCGCGTTGAATGACGCATCCAAACTTTATCACCATTTGCGTGTCCAGACAACCAAAACCACTTTTTGAAACTTAGTCCAGCGAGACCATCTTTTTACACTATCTTTGAATGTGGGCTTGTGTTTCCTTCTTTATATATAAATTTTGAAATATCTTCACACAATAGAATTTTGTTAGAGAAATATCTCGCCCAATTCTTGACACCTGATTATAACAATGATCGTTGAGACATAAATCGTTTGGCTGCCCTTTTCGACCAAATGCTTACTCATTGTTTCATACTTAGTGCTGACCTTAATGTTCCCTTACTACTATATTTTTGTGCCTGATGAGTGCAAGGTTGTAGATAATCTTCATACAAGAGTCTTAACTGGTTTGTATTTTTATAAATTGGTAGTGCGTTTAGTTTGATGAAGGAGGATGACGAGAAATATTTCCCATTATTGGAGCACTATCAATAAAGCACATAAGAGAAGGCCTTCCACTACTTTACGACTCCCTTTAATTACTACATAACTAATACTTTATGAGGTTTACCACTCTGGTCGTATCAATGGTGAGTTATCTGATTAACACAGTTACCGAGACGGGGGATAATAAGGACGACAATAAGGAGTGAAGATGGAAACTACATCTTGAAGATCCGACTAAGAAAGGGAAATTGTAGCGTCGTGCTGCCAATTAATGTGTTGTTTGAAGGTCGCCCATAATAAAATATTGATTAAGAGATAAAAGCTTTATCGGCTCAGGGGATATTGCAAACATGGTTGACGTGATGGATAAAGATACCAAGATGAGGATAGTGAAATGGATGGTTGAAAAACTCTATAAAACAATGGCCAAAGTGAGGGATAATCTAAAGTTGCATGCGTATACAAAAAGCTAAAGAAAGTGAACCCCCGCCAATGAAGACTTTAACTTTCATAGGACAAGCCAGAACGTGCCAACCTCTAACGATTTTAGCCCAAATGAAATCTCTAACAAGGTAGTAGATGATGTTCATACTAACAATCCACACCATATAATTGATCTGACTACGGATCGTGAGTTATTTGGGGGGTTGAGATACGTGAAATCTTTCTATAGCTAGGTTGGACCGACTGCCCTAAACCTTAGTGAGCTAGGTCATTATAACCCTATTCACGTGATTATTTTGTTAACATGAGTTCTCATGCATATCGAACAAACAAGATAATTATTAACGGGGTTTAAGATTGATGGTTCCAGAAATATTCGAGGTAGAAACAGCTCTAAAATATCTTTGGTACCAGTTCTTAGAGAGAGAAACGTGGGAAGTATAGACTAGAAAATACCAAAAATGATAATAAAGTAATAATTGTTCACACTTCCCAAAAATACAATATTGCTTTATGCAGTAAAAATGATGGGGCCAAAAACCATATGGTTGACCCATTTATAGTTATTCCATTTCATTATTCTACTAATTTCACGCATATGAATTTATTATTACATCACATGCCCTCAATATTACACATTTATTGGGGTTTATACTACACATTTTATGTTAGACCTAGACTAACTCAATATTCTACAAATTTGGACCTGATTCAGATAAACTATACCCTTATCAATAGCTCCTTTAGTCTTTACAAAAATATTGAGGGAAAACTGTCAATGTTTTAGCTTCAGATCTGATTTCCAAATGTGAGCATACAAAGCGATTACCTTGCGCTTAATTCCAGTAGTGGGTAAGGTCGAAAACGTTAGGTACTAGTTTTAGGTCAATTAGAGTTGTTTAGGTCACCACTTTTCCTGCACGTGTCACGGTAGTATATGGGTATCATAGTGGGGAAAATTTGATACTCAAATCGAACAGTTTTTATAAGCCCGACAATTGTCAAAAGTGTGCTAGATAGGCACAAAGTTTGTGCCCTAAAATATCATGTTTGGATCCCTAAAATCTTGTTGTAGTATTTTTTTTAATATTTTTTCTATTTATAAATTTATTTTAATGCGTAAAATAATCCGTATTACATCCAGATTTGGAGATATTTTATTTAGTTGTATTTGTTTTTCTTTTGTAATATATAATTAGGGTCCCGGGTAGCTACTGTATAAGGCTTCTTTCACCATAACCAAAAACTGGTTATTTTCTATTAAGCACTGCGTTGTTGGTTCTATTTCTCTAACTTATGGTTTTTTCCATTATTGATACTATCGTCGTTGCATCATAATTATTTTTTAATTTGAATTTGGAATTGGTCTATTTTTTATGTTTTTTACATTTGGAATTGTTTTGAATTATTTATCTGGCTAGTTATAAAGTGTCCCACATCACTATAGTATTAGTCGGTTTCACATCTATCACAACCCATGTACTTGGTTATGGATTCGTTACTATATTGAATTATTATATACTGGTCTCGTATCTTGAACCACCATCCATCTAAACAGTTTTCTACATTTATCATTTATGTGATGTATCATGTATTTACTGTATATAAAGATGTCCCACATCACTATAGTACATTATGGTCTTACATCTATCACCACCTTTGTGCATATGTCCTGCATCTATCATGTAGATGATTATGCCTCATCTTGCATCTATCATGCAGTTGGTTATGATTTACCTGTAACTTCTATTGGTTTTACATTTCCAAAAAACCATTTAGTTTCCCATTGAGAAATGCGCAAGTATATTTGTTCGAAGGTAAATTCTCACAAAAACTAATAATTTTATTACCTCATTCTTTAAGAAATCCATCCATATATTGAATGTACAGGTTATGAGTCGCGGTATTGACACATATTTTAAACACGTAAATTATCTTATAATTAAATAGTTTAGATGTACCACTCAAATAATACTTTTAATTATTTGTAAGATGATAAATATAATATGTATGATAACAATTAGGAAACAAATAAAAAATAACATTAATAATACCTAAATGACGATCACTAATAAATATGATTCGACGATCTAACAAATGGGGTTTTTAAGATCTCCATAAACCATAACTAATTTTCACAATCTTCATCCCCAATAATACAAATGCAACAAAAAGTATATTCGCAAGATGTTATTAAAAAAAATCACATAGTTATTACCGCATCTTGCGTGTTATTAATCTCGCATTTATCATATGTGGTGTCCCGCATCAGATTGGTTTTCTTATTATGTTGATTATATCTAGTTCTGTATATATTATATTGGTATCCCGCATCTATCGTATTGGTTATACCTGGTTTCACATCTATTAATTGATTATATATGGTTTCATATCTATCATATCGATGTCCCGCTTATATCGTATTGGTTATACATGGTTCCACATCTATCATATTAATTATTCCTAAACTCATATTTATCATGTTAATTCTTGCCTATATCATATACATTGTCTCGCAATTTTAGATCTAACATAAGAAAATAACATGTTTTAAAATTAAAAGAAGAAAACTCACAATTGGTTTGCGATAACAGACAATAATACCCCTTCATATTTCCCCGTAAAACAAATTCTATCAATAAATAAAACTAGATAACAATAATAAAAACCATGTAGACAAGAACCAAATACTACAAAACAATGCTTGAAAACATTGGTTTGCGAAGTATACTATAGTAAGTAAACACTGTTACTATCAAGAATCTTTATTGTTCTAAAGTAATTCTTAAGCAGTTTATACTAAATAAAACTATCTCCATAAACAACCATCTTAGCTTTCTTTAAAACAATTCATGAAAGACAATACGAGATATATAAACTGTACTCGTTTTTTACAAATGATTTTGCGTTTGTGGCTCTAACATCAACATTGCTCAAAATATAATCATTTATCTCATTAACTGTAAAATTCGATGATAAACATTTTCTACTTTCTTTGTAAAAACCAGTTTTACAAGTGTGAAGTTGGACATACTTATTAACCACTATAAAACCAATAGACTTATATTTTTTCGCATAAAATCTCAAAGGATGATCTTTTGAAACTTTTTTCTTACAGTAAACAATTATTATCTCTTTATTGTTATGCAAACATTTGAAGGTAAAATCTTATTGTAAAGCAAAGTTACTAATATCTAATCTTAAACCTATCCCACATTTTTCAAAAACTTATCCAACACATTAATTTTATCAACCCAACCACCACTAGCAAGTTGTATATTTGCGTGACCAATAAAATTCATACCATAACTACTTTCCTCACAAATAAAATCTTGATTTAAAGCTTCAAATAAACTTTGAGCAGTTTCTCCAACTTTTTTATCAACAACAACATCATTTTGTATATCAATAATAATAGTTGAAAGCCCCAAAATATCAATATTTAATAGCAAATAAACTAAATCATCATCTCAACCTAAGATAATATTTTTGAGGTCATTATAACAGTATCTTAATCTGAATTTATCCTGAACCAACACATCGTGTTTACTTAAACCAAATTTAATAAAATTCTACAATTTTCAACATACCAAAATCACATATTACAAGTTCACAATTTAGTTTAAAAATACCTAGTCAACCTCTAGACATTATGTCCTTGTATTTGACACTTAAAAAATAAAAATAAATACTTATCTCGCATCTATCATTCGAAACATAAAAAAGTAAAGAAAGTATCGCATGTCATGATTAACAAAGTTTTTCATCTATCATATACAAAACCAAAGTCCTACATGTGAGAATTAACAATGTCTCGAATATATCAGCGAACAATAAAAAGTCTCTCATATGAGAATTAACACAATTGCGCATCTAATGTTAAATTATATTAAAAAGTCTCACAATTAAAAATTACTATTATTTTTTGTCTCACAAATACAAGACAAAAGACGAGAGGTGTTTAAAAAAATAGGTTAATATCTTCATTTTATTTGCGAATCTTAACTAGAACCTGCAAAAATTGTTTCATATACATTTTATAAAATAATTGCAAAAATTTCAAAAATATCATATAAAAGTTAAAACCAAACTCAATTAAACGTTTTCTCGATATTTTACCGAGTAAAAAACCTAAAGTGATGTAAAATAAAATTAAAAACTTAAAAATATAGAACATACAAATCCATTTTAAAGACTGATGAGTTCGGAATCTTCAGACACAACCCACTGTATAATCCGGACAGGGGTAATTCGGACAATGATATGCCACTAAATAATCCGAACTGAACAAAAGTAAAAACACATTTTGACTAAGCTATTTGCTAATCTACTTAAAAGACTAATGAGTCTTTAAACTTGATCCGATTTCATAACTTGACCCGTAAGCCCATGGACCACTAATTAAGAGTATAAATACCCCAACCACTTTGAGGGTAATCAATATTTAATACAACCAGACTGCTCAATTATATTACTACCTTACACCAAACACTTAATACTTTAAAACTTCACAAAACACTTTACAAAACTACCCCAGCCTAAAATAAACCAAACCAAAGATGAAATAAATTATAAATAAATAACAAAATCAAAGGAAAAAACAATTAAAAAAATCAAAATATGAAGAAAATAAATTGAAGAAATTTGAAATTCAAACAGAACTGAATCGTCATAGTATATGCATTCGAATGTAGATCTAAAAATATTAGAGATAAAAAAGAAGATCTCAATTATTATTTTAGAGTGAGAAAAAAATCTAAAAAATATAAAGTTTTTATATAATTTGGAGTATTATAAAATATAATTGATGTTGGATAGTGAATATATATATATTATAGGCCGATTCTGTTTGGTTGGAATCGGATCTCGTTGGATCTAGAACTAATTTTATTAGATTTTAACCATGTTGTTTTTACTTTTGTGTCCTTTCAAATTACTCATTTTAAAAATTTGACATTTTTAAAAAATCTAACTTCATAATATTGTTAAACTAAGTATTACTTTGTTAATGATGATTTTTTTCCAATTTCGATCAATATATTTATAGATATAAGAGTTTAAAAATATGATATATATAGTTATTTATTTATCTTCTAGTTAGTTTATTGATTAGGTTAGATGTAGATATTTGATTTAGAGGTTTATTTTATAAAAAATAGCCGAGTGAGAGAATTTCGAGTTTTGGAAAAGTTGTTGTTCGTGCGAATTCACGATTACCACGCGACAAATAACCGGTTGCGCGCACTTTAAAATGCGCAAAACTGTGCAGTTTCACACATCGAGGATGTTATAATCTTCACTCGTGCACGAGTCGTACACGAATTTGGCTATTTCACGTTCGGGATCGTGCATACTTTTAATATGATTTTTTTTATTGTTGTAATTTTTTTAGTGTGTTTTTCCGTTTTTGTCAATCATTAAACTCTAAATATTGTTTTTATATTGTCAATATTTTTTGAATTGAACCCTCATGAATTTCAAATAATTTTGAATGGTTTTGAGTTGGTTTTAGAACGAGTTTAGAATGTTTTGAAATAATATGTTAATTAGATTTTTAATTTGAGATTAGATTATGTTTTTATAAAAAAAATTATATATTAAAAATTCCATTTAGCAAAACAATTATGAAAATTTGGATTCAACAAAACTAGAACAAAATATATTCTATCCATATTTATTTCAACATAGGTTTAGGTGTTCAATGATATCTCATGATATCTCTCATTAGTCATTACGGCCCATAAGCTGGCCATTATAAAACGATAGCACAAATGGGCTTCTCTTCCTCCTTTCTTCTATCTTCTACTTTTAATTAAAAAAAAGACACTCGAAATAACTGGAAGGGTTTTAGTTAGGGCTTTTCAATAACAACAGCAACCAGAAGAAACATCTCTCTCTTTCTCGAGATGATTCGAGGAGGCAGAACCATCGTGACTTCAGCTCCAGCTTTTTCAAACGATGCAAAGAAGCTTCTCCTTTGCGCTGGAAACACAATCTCGATCTTTAGCACCGCCACCGGATTAGAGGTTCTATTCAATTTCCCCCTCTTTATTCGTTAACTAAATGACTTTCACTTGCTTAATTCATTCATTGGGGGATTCAGGTTGCAGCGCTTGAAGCTCATTCGGCGCTAGTGACTGTTGTTATTGTGGTACCGTCATGGAGTCCGGCCACTATGAATCTCAATTACTGTTGGACGGCGTCGCTTGATGGAACCATTCGGTATTGGGACTTTTCGACCCCGACGTTGTTGAAGACAGTTGAAATTCATCTTCCTGTTTACTCTATGGTAAATCAGATGTTATTTTGTTTCTCAATCTGTTTTAGATGTTGTAGTTTTTGCCACACTAGGATTATTGTTCTTTATTGTGATTTGTGAAATGCTCAAGAATGTTGCTAAGTACAGTCTCATTGATTCCATCGTTGATGAGTGAGTTTCGTTTTGTTTTGGGTTTAGGTGATTCCATCATTGATGAGTGAACAACAACAACTCGAGAATATTAAAACTTCGGCTGACTTGTTTGCCTACGTATCAGTCAGAGACACAAGTATGCAGAAAGGTTTTGGGTCAGATCCTGGGGTCAAGCGGAAAGGCAAACAGCCTCCACCGTTATACGGACAAGTCCGGAGATGTAACTTAACAAAATCTCTTGTTAAACGCGGCGAGATTTTGAAAGGGGTACTATTCGATAATATTCTTTCTTCGTCTATATTCACGCTCTTTGCCGCCTGCCGCACGTCTAATTTGTTACTTAATGAAGAAACTTAGCTGTTTTAGTTTTAGACATGCACAGAATTTTATGATAAGTTTTTGTTCACTGTGTAATATTAATAGCATATTTATCCTCCTTTGGCAGACGGAAGAACCAAAACAAATTACTGTAAGTCCATCGGGAGATTTTTTCGGTATCTGTGACAAAGGTAAACTTCATATTTGGAAGGTCCCTTCTGCAAATTCCAAAAACTGGGTGGCAAAAATGATAACATTACATCATACAAAGTCCATGTCCGTCTTTGCATTCCATCCAACTCAGAGGATCGTAGTAGTAGGTGACGAGACAGGAAGAATATTAATTTTTAGAGGATTTGGTAATAAAACATATTCTGCGGATAATAGACTGACGAACGGAAATTTAAAGAAAGAAAAGGAAGACAAACCTGGGGTACGGGATGACGATGATGCTGGTTCTTGCTCTACATATCACTGGCATCCCACAGAAGTTAGGACACTTGTGTTTTCATCGGATGGAGCATCTTTTTATTCAGGTGGGAAATAATCGGTACACTGATACCTTGTCATATATTATTTGCAGTTATTGCATAGCTGTATTATTGCTTTCTTGATGAAGAAGTTGAACCAGTTATGAGATTAATGGTGGCATATGTTCGAATAAATAAATAAATAAAGTAATTATTTCTAGTATAAGTCATAGGTTGTCTGGCGCATAATCAGATGAAAAACATTTAAGGTTAGAGTATCATATAAAGTGAAACAAGAACTAAATGAAATGAAAACGTGTCTTTGATGAAAACAAGTAGTATAAAGAAATAGCCTATAGATAACATATAGTGAGAAATAATAGCTAAAGTAACTACTTAGTTTTTTAGTTCTTGAGGCTTGTTGATCTTATAAACTTGAAAGCCTAACTACTATTTAGGTTTTTAAAAACTTATGGTGAAATGATAGCACAAATGGACCGTAATGAGATATCAACAGTCCTTATGTGTTATTCCGCATATCTTGATGAAAATAAACCTAGCTTTTTTTAAGCCTAACCGTCCGACCAACCAAACAAGGCTTTTGCTTAAAGGCCAAAAAGCATAATGGCTTCAAGCAAACAATAATCGTCCAATCATATATTGTGGTTTGATACCGGATTTGGTTGAAAATTCGAATATTAAATGCTCCGTAAGTTTGGGTTAATACCTGATTTGGTTGAAAGATCAAATGATTAGATTCTCCATAAGTATGTAGTCATGTGCTTGTGGTCCAAGTGAAATTAATCTATATGACTTCCTGTTATGAGCTGTTTGAATACTTCAAGCCTGTAATTTTGTATTTTCTATCAGTTTTAGCAACATCTAATCAAGCATCATATTTTTTACGTTCTTGCTTGGTTGGTTTTCGTATTGGTGGCTATTTCATCTGACAGTCCTTTTGGCTTCACTATGTTCAGGTGGAAAGGAAGGGGTTTTAGTGGTTTGGCAGCTAGAGACTGGGAAGAAGAGATTTTTACCAAGAATTGGGTCTCCACTTTTGTATTTTACGTTTTCTCCCGACCCTTCTCTTTCCTCTGTAAGTAAAATAAAATATTTAGAATGTTATAAGATATTGCCTGCTGAAATAAAGATTACTCATTTTGTCAATATACTAAATGAGAATCTTCAGATATCTTGCGCAGATAACCAAGTCCATATGTTGAAAATGCCATCAATGGAGATTTTTAAGTCAATCTCTGGAATCAAGGTTTGTTCTCTAGGTTTATTCTATGACCTTATAGGATAATTGTCTGTCTTTCTAATTTTTGTAAGCTCCTCTATGTCGAGCTTTTAATGCATGACTAAAATTGTGTATCATACGTCATCTTTGTGTCCACCCTCCCTTTGTCTGCATGCTAAAATATAATTCCTACTTTTCTTCTCCAGCCGGCTCCATTGTCAGCGGTGTGCGATTCCTCACTTAAACAGATTGCGTTTGACCATAGTTCTGGATTAGTTGCTTTGTGCACAGATAACTATTGTGTTCAACTCTACAGCTTATTTGATGACCGCGGAATTTCTGAGGTGAGAAGGATTTTAATGGTTTACTTAACTTCAATTTTTTTTCGCTATACCTGTTGTTCAACTTGTGTCCTACTATCAAGGAGTGAAATCTGTGTAAAAATTTCCGTGCATAAGCGAGTTGGAATTCTAACTTTTTCCGAAAAATCTTTTTTCAGGTTCAAGTTTGTGAGAGAAACCATCAACCTATTGATGATGTCACGGTGAATAACCTTTTCTGTATATATATTTTTTCAGTAGCCTGAATATGTTTAGTTGTCGTATATGAACAGTTCTTGACATCTTTGCATTATTTGATACTAGGTTGTAGTTTCTACCGTTGCCCTCTCCCCAGATGGCTCTATAATGGCCACTGCTGAAGTCAAGCTTCCAGAAGACGGCATAGGAGGCCTTGTTAGCCTCAAGTTTTGGGTGTCAGAATCGCAAAACAAAGCCTTCAATTTGTCTACCATAGTCTATGAACCTCACAGGTTTGTCCTTTGCATCTTATTCAGACAATGGAAAAACAAAAATTAGTTGAATAATTAGAGGTTAATATGTAATAAAATAAAAAATAAAACCAAGTTTTGCTCCTTTCACCAGAACTGGCTGTAACTGGTCAGGATGCATCACATGACCCAAATCACAGAAAAGGTGATCTGATATGGGATATCCAGACTAAAACTAGGCTTAACTCATTTTAAATATCAAACTGAAAACTATAAAAAAGGGAGCTATATTCCAAAGGTTTTAAGATACCATAGAAGATTTCTGATTGACAACTAAATAAATCAAAAGATAGCTTAGTTATACCTATTTCATGATTAAATTTCTTAATTTTTTTTAGAGTAGATATTGTTTTGACAATACTTTTGGAGTACTTGTAAATTTTGAAGCTATTTCTGATGCAAAATAAAGTACAGGAAGATAAGTGACATAATGAGCAGAAGTTTAGAATTTGTTATGTCTTTGAAGCTAATATAAATAGAATGGCACTGTTCTTGCATGGCTATCGTTATTATTAATGTCTAGTTCACATTTGGTTTATTTGCAAAGTTTGAAGTGGGATTAATTAGCACATGCTTAATCGTTAGTCTTTGTTATGGATTAGGGACTCTGGCATTTCTGCCATTGCTTTCCATCCGGATAGTCGTATGGCTGTCAGTGCATCTTCTGGTGGGGATTTCAAGGTAATTCTCATACGGCTAAAATGTTTATAGTACTCGTTTTCTTTAAACTGGTTTCTTTTTCCTTATTCTTCTATTCTGCTTATTCAGGTTTGGGTGAAGATTCAGCAAAAAGATGGTCTAAAGGATTCTAGCTGGATTTGCCATGCGGTTGGCTCTTACAAGTATGATTTGGTTGGTCTAACAATTTATTCAAAAAGCATATTTATATATGCATGTGAGCTTTAATTACTTCCATTGATATCTCGTACTGTGCAGAAAAAGGCCTATGACTGCAGCTGCATTTTCTAGCGATGGTTCTGTTCTTGCTGTTGCAGCAAAAACTGCTATTACATTGTGGAATGCGGACAAAAATATACTTTTGTCCGTTATTGGAGAGACCACTACGGTATTTCTCAAACTGGATTCTAAATGTTCTGAAATTTTGTAAACCCAAAATGAGCCTATCTTTGTAAATTTGATTTTTTTCCGCTTCGTTTCTTTATTTGTTACAGCCAATCATGAATCTGTCATTTATTGGAAATTCGGAGTATCTTGTCGCTGCATCTGAGGGTCCCAGACCCCAATTATCTGTTTGGAATATGCAAAATCTTTCGCTGTCGTGGTCATATATGTTACAAGTCGAAGGTATTTTATAATAGTTTAATTTGTTTATTCATACTTTTCTTTATTACTAATAAGTAAATTTATTATTATTATAAAACAAATTTTGATGTGAAGATACTTAACATGCAGCTGTAGCCTCTACATTGGATTCATCATCTTTTGCAGTTCTTGCCATTCTTCCTTCTGAATGCTTTAAATCTAATAAACCAACATTTCTTGGAAGAGATGGGGTCATATTATTATTTAACGGGACTACTCCTATTCCAGTGGCTACCTGGTCTGTTTCAAAGGTATGACCAGTATTCAAACTTAAACTTCATTCTCGATTTTAAACTAAAGATGCGTAAACCTTACAAACTTTGGGTGGGTCTGTCCTAAAATGTTCAAAATTAAGTTTCAAAGTGTCTCAAATTTATTTTTACCTGCCAGTTGTAAAATTCATGAGGATAACATCACACAATTATATCAATTTTAAAAATTGAATTTTGATCCTCTATTTCTCTTGAAGGCCAAAGGAGGAGCTTTAGCTTTTATTCAACCAAATCCATCAGAGAATGGTTCAGATGAAAAACAATCTCAGTTGATGCTTGCATACATGAACAGCAACCATGAGTATGTTCTTTTCGACCCATGCAGCAATGATGAACCACTTGAGCTTAATGTGACTCGGCACAAGGGTCTCGGTCTGCATGAAGAGACAGGTGAGGCTTTATTGTGCTTAAATTTTCCTCGATAAGCAGTAATTAAATAATAACTGTTTTTACCAAAAAAACGAAAACTATGATTGATTCAGTCCCCACCTGGACTATTTCATTGACACCTCTGTGTCAATCCGAACCTGATTTGATTCATACAACTGGAAGCGATTCTGTATATATGACCCCCTGAATAGACATACAACTCACCCGGATTGTCTGACCTGAAAAGAACCTATCAATCACTTTTCAGTACCCAAAGCTTGTCCAGTCCTCGACCCAACCTAGCTTTGAAATCAAAGGATTTTTCTTTTTTCAAACCCATTTTTCGACATAAAACTCAAGTCTGTAATCAATCTGTAACCAATACTTTAACCGGAAGAATTTGTTTGATATCTTTGCATATAGTCTCAAGTCAACAGTTAATTTGTTTGACTAAACCCTTTTCTAGAAATTAGTCTCAACCAAGCCGAGACCATGGCCGTCAGTAATTAATACGACATAAGATTTAGGATCGACACAAACACTACACAGGAAAAAAACAGGTCAGGTTTGTGTCCACCCGTAGAACTCAAAACTAAGAAAAAAAAGATTCAAAGGTTTATTTTTAGGTTAACGTATCATTGGTTTTTTCATGTTTAGTCGTGTTTTTGGGTCGAACAGGTCTTCGTGTTATTTGTATTTGTAACCGGTAGGGTTTGGTTTTGACACATTTTTTTTAACAAACCAAAAACGACCCGACACAAATCCAAATCGTGACACGAACAGATTTAGCCCTAACGGGTCCTAGTCATGTAGGACTTCAGTCACTTGAGTAACTATTTTCTTTGGCTTTAGATTTATTTCTGTAGCTTAAAACAATTAGCTGTGGGTGAGTTAAGAAGCCTGTTTTGACAATACCATTTATTTTTCTTGTAGAGCGATTTGGGTACACATCTTTGTACGGTGATCTACCTGAATTCGACACCAACAGAAGTCCAACTGACTGGATACCTTCTGGATCTTCAGCAAGACCATGGGAAACTATATTTAGTGGATCTTCGCACAATCTTCCGCCGTTAACCAAATTATGCACCTCATTCCTCGAATCTTTGTTAGAAAAGAGGCCTATTGTTGTAGAGTAATATATGGAAATACATTGTAAGTTGAAGAAACATAAATGTGTACTTTCAATTTTGTTAGCCAAGCTGGTTTAGCTCCGGTTTAATATCAAGTTTTGTAGTAACCTATAGAGAAACTCGATTTTAATGAGATTATGTGTTCTAATTCTCGAAAGAATAGCTGTGTTAGGCTGGAAAAGTTGTGCTGTAATTATTTGTAGCAGATTAAACTTGGTTCTGTTTCAAGTTTTCCTGTTTTTTACGTAGAATTTTGATTATTTTATGCGTAACAGTTTAAGTATATATAATATTGAGTTTATCTGAACGCTGTATAAGTTTATCCAAATTTTGATAAAAATACTATTTTATGGGTATATAAGGTTTTTTTTTTCCTATCGTGCGTCCCTTTTATTTTTTTTTCATACACTTTTTAGTTTCTCTCCAAAACCTCCAAGTTCTCTTTAATTTATTCGGTGAACTAAAATATGGAAATTTAGTGTTATGGTTGAATTGGGTAAAAAAAAATCATAATTTTAGGGTACTTGGAGGGTATTTTTCAGCCGGAAAATGACCGGCAGCGAAGACTGAGCACACTAAATGTATAGGGTGCGTACCAGCTGTTACGCTGCCTCTGTACCGAAGGTACAGGCGTATTTCCGGTCGGAAAATAGCCTCCAAACACCCTAAAATTTTATTTTTTTTAAATATTAAAATCCTTAAATTTTAAAAAAAACTTCCAAAAAAAAAGTTTTTACTTTAATTTCCTTCGATTCATATTTTATTTTGTGTTTTTATTAGAAAAAATTCTAAATTTTTTTTTGAAAAAAGTTTGAATGTTTTTGAAGGAACTTTGAATGTTACGAACAATTTGAAGAACTTCACAAAATTGTAGTAATATGAGGTTTGTTCTAGTAGAGAGTTGTGTTTTTTGGGTATACATAACCAAATAAATTGTTTTGTGAATTTGGTATATCTAGGATATACTTAATGATTTTTTTATTTAGTAGCAATTCGGATATTAAATGAAAGTTCAAAAAAAATTTCGTCTTAAAAAAATCAAACAAAAATCGATTTTATTTTTTGGATAAACTTAAACCACATTTCGATATATATAGTCATATCCAACTTAAAAATAGGTTTGTTGATGAAATTAGTAAATTATTTATCCATCCTTACTGTTACGGTAGACTTAGAAGTCTGCCGATGAAAAATCATTCCAGACAATCTATAGTTAAGAACTTAAATTGTCCCATGTTCCTAACCCATTAACAGCACGAACTTATACCCAAACCAACTTCACCAAAACCTAAACTTTATTTTAGAGTTATTTAATGTATAAATTGAGTCGCTCAAGTTACTATTTATAACCTGCTATTATACAAATATTCAGCTACAAAGTTAGGTATATCTTATCCAAGGTAAGGCTGCTAGAACCAAATTATAATGGTACCTAATATATAAACTATTATTTGTTTAGTTAATATTTATTTTAGTTAGATAACTTTACTTAATATTTAATTTTTATAATAATACCTTTAACTATAATCTATCTTTCATATAAACCTTTTTTTTACAAAAAAAATTTCAGAAGCTATTTTTTAGCTTGTTTAATCTTTTGGATATTTGAAATTATAAGTTGCATATTTTTGTCTCTTTAACCAATTTTTAGCCCAATGCAAATTCAAAAAAAAAATTCATTGCAACTCCGAATTGAGAGTCTACTACGAACCAGATTTTAGTCTACGAACCAGGTTTAATTGCGAAATTTGAGTATCAATTATCGTGCGCAATATTGAACCTGGTTAATTAGAGTCTTGTAGCCAGAACTTTAAAGGTGAGATGTTTGTTATGTGCAATTTCTCAATTATGTGATGTTTGGTCATCAGAATATCAAGTGGGTAGAGAGGTTATGTTTGTCATTGGTCTTATTTGTTTTCTTTTATTTTTGGAAACTGATTTAGGAACCGGTGGTATACTAGTATATTTTCATCTGTTTTCTTTTTGTTTTCATCTGTTTTCGTTTTGTAATAAGTTATAGACTAATTGTATAATATTTTATTTAGTTATAAATTCTGTGTTAGGGTATGAAATGTACATAAAGTCAATTTTAGAGTTTTCAAGCATGTTTGGTTGAAAATGCGAGTTGACGGGGAAGAAGATGCGAGTTGTGTACATATCAACATGCGATATATGTGCACGTGAACATGCGAGTCTAGTAGGATATATTTTTGTTAGGACCATGCGACTCGTTTGATATGAAATCATGCGAGACGTTTAAAAAATTACACATATCGCATATTAGACATTAATGTGTTATCCATGCGAGATTCTCATTTCTATTATGCGATTCTTATGTTTGCTCTTAATTGTTATTGAATAGTTCAATGCAGGTACAAAATGTCTAAATCACAAGTGTGCATTTTCAAACATGGTCACCAAACTGCAATTGTTCTTCTTATCTAGTTTGAAAACTTTGAAAATATTCAAAAATACGTTGATTGTAGATGGGACGAACTGGTTTAAGGGAAGTGAACTTAGATTTAATTGAGTTAGAACTAATAAGAGTAAATATAATAGTGAAGATGAATAATTGGAAAATAGAAAATATGTAATAGTAAATGATACGTTACCACCGATATTAGATTATATATAAATTTGGCATGATGGCTGATATTTCTAACTACAAGGTATGTAGTTGAGTGTATATTTGATTTTTTTATGTAAATGTTTACATATTTGGATAGGTTGATGGAATGATTGATTCGGGCTGTACTAATTATATCTTTATAAATAACCTCAATAGTTTTAGTGAGGGTAACGAAGGAAGACTTGAAGTGTTCTTTGGTTTTACGCCAAAACACCTATCGTTTATCCGTAAAATATTTTGCCTTATGATTGTTTTATATTGCTTGAACGACACTTGGTTTTTGTCTTCGTAATTGTTTTAATTTTTTCGACTTGTTTTTGGTGATGTTTCGATGACTCCTTTATTCTTTGTTTAATACTCTCTTGTCTTGTGGAGTTCTTATCGTTGCTGCAACTTTATTTGTTTTTTTTTGTCTTCATTTGTCTTTGCTTCGACTTCATTTTTTTAAATTTTGTGTTCTAAATGAATTTATTTGTTTATGTTTATTTTGTACGTAGCCCCTTTAGTTTTTTTAAGACTAAAGTTAAATGCTAAGAAATTTTGTTACCTTTATATACTCAACCGAAACAAATAATTGCTAATTTTGGTAAGTTATAATTTTAAGAAAAATATTTATGTATTAGATACAATGTCCATTGCTAGCACTTGTTTTTATTTTCAAGTAATTAGATGATTGAAATACTGGTGGAAATATCTCTCTTTTCCATGACTATGTGATCACTTCAGTAGTTAATGTTCTGAATGAGAAGAAAAACATTGAATTTATAACGCATTCCTACAAAATTTTATTAGATAGCGAGACTTTCCAAAAGTTTGAAGTCTGGTATATCCTCAAAGATAGTCGTCTCTGATTTCCTAAACACGAGGAGACTCCCACTAACACTCATGAAGACGAGGTTGTGATATTTTTTCATTCACTTGATCATAAGCTCCGTTTTCCACTAGACAAATATATTGTTAAGTTTCTTCATTTGATTCAGATGTTCCTAATTCAGTTGAATTCCCAATTTTAGCTTTTGTTTCTCTCCACCATTATTTTATCGAGAAAGTTATTTGGATGTCTTTTGTTAAGGACTGCTTGAACTCTACTGAAGTTTTGGGATGAAAAGAGAGTCATTCCTTTTATGTTGTTATTTCTCCATTCGTGCAGGTAATTATAAATAATTCTAAAGTCACGAAAGACTTAAAAAATAACTTCGCCTATGCTCGGGAAAATTGAGCCACTAAGGTTGAGAATAGTCAGGAATCTATCAAAAATTCTTGGAGTGCTAATTGTGAGTACTAATTTCCTCAAGTCACTTTTATTTAAGATTTATTTTTGCACCATTTCTAAGTCTATTCTTGTGTTTCAACTCATGCCATCAATTTCCCCTTTGATAAAGTGATATAAAATGCCATGCGTTGGAGATATGGTGAAATGATAGACAAAGCGAGTAAATTCTTATTTTCTTATGCTTCCATAATAGCATATGAACACTTTGTATTTGTCAAATTATGGCACAAAAGGGATGCCAAGAGAAATTTATCTGCTATTTATTTCCCAAATGAAGAATATATTGTCAAGTCTATTAAGAGAAAAGGTCCAGGACGCCAATCAAAGTCTTGTACTTTGGCATCCAATAATAGTGTTACTTTATTGGTGACCTGGTTTTTAATGTTCCATGTCATTCAAGTTTTGAAGCTTATGCTTTGTCTTCTTCTATTTTTCCAAGTCATAGGATTGTTGAGGTGGTTGCTTAGTTTGGTGCTTTGGCCGATCATACACTATTTTCTATTCATCTTTCTTATTTGGAGCTGGTCGGTCTTCACTTAAACCTTGGTTTTGGGGTAACTATTGTTCCTCATGTATTTTGTTTGTTTCTTGTCTTTTAGACTTATTGCCTTCCTTTTTGTTCGCAATTCATTTATAATGGATTGATTATGTATCATCATGCCCCAGTGAATCCTTCAAGTCAATTGTCATATCTTCAAGCCCTTCTTAGTTGTGCTTCTCATCCTATTGATGAACACCCTGACTTGAAAGTTGCTATAAAAACTGGTGTCGAGTAGGAGAAACAATTAAACATTAAGGTTTATGAAATCCTTCAGAAGTAAAAGTTGTTATCATTTGAGTTTGAATATCATGCTATTAATTTAAAAGTTAATTCCATTGCGTTGTCGTAATATAATGAAGATTTATCGATCTTTCAAGCCAAAGTTTATGCTTCTGATGGTATATGAGCAAATTTTCATATGATGCTTCTAGATGCTAGGTCTGAGGTAATTTTTCTCCTTAAAAGTTGTAAGAAGTACATCAACAAGTAGATTCAACAAAAACTAAATATACTATTATGATGAAGTAACTTACTGTTGAGCGTAAAGCTCATTATATTAATTTTGAGAAGTATAAATCTGTTATACTTTCCTTTGCCCATGAGGCTATTATGGAAGCTATTATGCTCAAAAATATTGAGGAACTTAGAATTGGAGATCAGATTATATATGATTATGGAAAAGATAAAGAAGGAAATGATGCTAATAAGGACACTTACAAAACGGGCACAGATTGTGCCCAGTAATCGACGTTATTGAATGTGGCATGGTGTCCAAGGCTCTTACTTCATATCCTCTTGATCCTCCTTTAATTTTGTATAAATTTTATTTTCGTCAAATTATTTTTCATTCCTATCTTTATGAACGAGTATTTATGTTTATCACATATATTTCATTCTCTATTTTTTATGTATCTGGATTTTCCTAGAATTTACCAAGTATGTTCAGGGTGTATGACTTCATAGTAAATATTTTCCCTTCTACGGGTTTGACTCATGATCAATCGTTTTATGTTGTTCAGATTGATGATACCTGGTCATTCTTTTTTGTTATTCAGTTTTTGGATTGATGTCATGGTCATACGAATCATATTTACCTTTTATTACTCATAATTTACTCCAGTTGAAGGGGTACTTCTTGTTAATAACATTTCCTTGCCTTTTTGTTTATGAACAATATATTTCCCTTTGGTGTATTGTGGTTTAGCAGTTTTTATCTTAGCAAATTTTTTCTTGACATTTTTTTATATGTTTACAAATATTTTTTCTATATATTCTTGTAGACTTGTTATATGTATAATTTATTTTACGGTATGTTTTTCTTTCGACATATATTTTTTAGCTTTTACGGCTCGACGAAACAATTTGTAGATATTATGCACTTTGGCACTCCACGAAGGTTATATTTCCTTTAGAATTTTATTAGATAGTAGTTTATGCTTTTTGTGTTATTTTAATAAAAAACAAAGCATATTTTTTTGCACTTTAAATGTTTTATTAATGCCGCATGCCTCCTTAAGACCTTCCCGCTCCACTAAAAGAGGAAATGATATATCTCTATATTTTAATAAATTAGATTTACATGAATAGTAAGTTACAGTTTTTTAGTGTGTGGGATTATGATGGAGTTTTAAATGGTCTATAGAATTATATTCTAGGGGTTCAAAACTTGGTTTACATTTTCATTCTATAATGTATATGTTCCTAGATTTATTTTTATTTCAACCCTAAACTGTCTTTGCCATATTAGGCCTAGATTTCCATGTCATTTTTATTATGTATGTTAAAATATTATTCTTACCACTCTATATCCTGGTTTAAAACTTATGGACCAAACTTTGAAATTATATATATTTCTCATTGGTGCCTTATAATGCTATGAGAGAATGTGAGTTTTAACCATTCTTTCTTCGACGAGATCGACTACCGCTTTTCAATTTTGATCATTATTTTCTTTGTCGTATGTCACGATGTTGTAGGATGACATATATATTTCTACTGGCACTACTGCCTCTATGTCATATACCATGACAAATATTTTTATTATGTTGGTATAACCATAAAATTTCTTGTAGGTATAAGGAAAATTTATTGTTATCATTTCCAACATATTTTTTAAGTCCTTGATTATTGTTTTATTGGTCACTTTGACTTGTCCATTGGATTGAAAATGTAAAATAGAATATAATATTTTTTTAATTATATTTTCAGCACCATATTGTGTGCCACTATTATTTTGGAACTGTGTTCCATTCTCAGTAGTGATAACTTTCAAAATTATGCATACGCAATATCTACTAACTTTCCAAAATGTAAATAACTCTGTTACCGTGATGTTTTGCACTACTTTTCCTTCTACCGATTTGCAGAAATAATCTACGACAATGATTATGTATTTTGTTTCTCCAAGAGCCACTAGAATATGGTCCCACGAATTATTTCCAGTAACATTGTTGGAACTTAGATTGAATTTGCAAATATATGGCATGTCTTTAATTTTTTCTTTACATATTTTATGATTATTAGCCAATAATAACCTTGGAGCAATATCCTTTTGTACATGGCTTTATATCCGCAATGAGCGCCACCTACTCCCTCATGTAATTCTTCCGTTATGAATTTTGCTTCGTCAGTAACTAAACACCTTAGTAAGGGTTCTGAAAATATTCTTTTGTATATTGTGTCTACTATCCACACGTATCGTGTGAATATGTTTTTTATTTTTCTATGATTTTATTTGTTTTATTGGTGTTTACCAATATTCTTCATCTTATTCTCAGATGCGAAGGTCGAGAATAAGTAATTTAGCAGTATGCATGAGGTTTTTTTTTGTAATATTACTCATGAGTGTGAAGATGTACATATCAAAGAGGAAAATCCATCGACAGTTGCATTTTGTGCCTTTGACACTTGTTTAAATTTGACATGCTCGTATTGAGAAATAAAAGCACTATAGCTCATTTAGGTATTGGACTATATGATTTTTTTTGCTCCGGTCAGACATGTGATTTGACTTATTATTAATTGAGAGATAACTAAAATTAGTAACTTTTTTGCTCCGTATATGTTTGCTAACCGAAGTCCTACAATGAAAACTTCATATTTTGCATCATTAGTTGATGTTGAGAATCCAAAATGGTTGAATTAGTTTAAACTATCACAAGTTAGGGAAATAAGTTGTATCCTTACTCCCCACCCTTTGGTTGTTACTTCTTTTAGCAGTCTCGATTCTCCGTGTATTTTTTTAGTCATCATTTATAATATGATTGGTTGCTTGGATTAATATTATTTTAAAAAATTGGCTAATTCTTGAGCCTTTATTGCCGTTCTAGGTTCAAAATTGATATTGTAATTCCTTAGTTCTTCTGACCATTTGGTTAATCTTTCCGAGACATTGAGATTTTGTAATATATTTCTTAGGGGAGAGAGGTTCACACAATTATAGTGTGTTCTTGAGACTAAGGTATCATTTTACAACCGGCTACTACAAATGCTAGAACTAATTTTTTTTCTTATAATTTTAAATATCTAGTTTCTGTTGGTAGTAAAGATTTATTTAAATGGTACACAGATATGGACTCAATCAATCCCCACCTGATTAACACTATGGTGATTGCATAGTCTGAGATTGCCAGGTATAAGTACAAGTTGTCTCATTATTTTGTCTTATTTATATATCCAGTGAAGCTAATAATTCCTTGATATTGTTGAACGTCCCATTGAATTATGGAGTCCATTGGAATTTTCCTACTCTTTTTAGCACTTTAGAAGAAAGTTCGATATTGTTCTGAAGGCCGTGACAAAAATCTATTAAGTGCTGCTAACTTTCTTGTTAAAATTTGAACTTATTTTATGTTTCTTAGAGCCTCTATTAATGCTAGGTTGGCAAACTAGGTTTAATATTCTTCGATTCTCTTGTCGCTCACCATATATCATGGGAATTTTCCAGACCGAACACCAAAAGTGCACTTTTTGTGGATTTTGTTTTAAACTTATACGTCTAAGGTTACTGAACGTCTTGAAATTTTTTGTCAGATAATCCTCTTCATGTCGGATTGTTACCAACATGTCATAAATATAGGCTTGTATGTTTCTACCTATTTAAGTTGCAATTCTATGATATTTTTTAATCTGAAAGACATTACTTTATAGTATTATAGCACTCTTTTGGTAATGAACATCGTGTATTCTTGATCTTCTTATTTCATTTGGATTTGGTTGTATCCATTGGAAGTATCCATAAAGGATATTATTTTATTCTTTGATGATGCATCTACGAGCTGGTCAATTATTGATAGTGGAATAGGGTCATTCAGACATGCCTTTAATCCGTGAAATCCATGAACATTCTCTACATTTTGTATTTTATTTTAACTAAAAGAAGAATTGATGTTCATATTGGATAATAAGACTCTCTTATGTGTCCTATGACCATCATTCTATCTATCTCGGCTATGATCACCTTAGTTGTTGTTGTTGTTGAGAATAGGGCATCATTATTTGTATTACTGGTAAAAAATTATTATTGATATTTAAATGGTGACATATGACCTCGGATGAGAATCATGATGCATTATGTGTACTTCATGCAAACATATCTAAATTAGTTTTAAAAAATTTAAACTTTTATACCTTAGACCAATAGGTATGTTTCTGTCGATCTTCACGATTTTCCATTGTTCCATGATAATTTCTCCTGCTTTTTCCCCTGACTGCACTAGTTGAGGTCCTTCTTTAGGGTCATCTATCTCCTCTAATATGACATTTTCATTCTTTGGTTTCTATGCTTCAAGAGCCATGTATGTTGTATAACATTACATGCTTGTTTTTTGGTTTCCTCTTATTACAAACACTTTTTACCGTTTATAGGATATGTTGTACATTAGTGTAATGTAGACATTATGAATTTATTCTAGCTATGATCGGACTAAAATTTTATTGTATGAAGATGGTTCACCTACCACCATAATATATTTTTACCTTTTTATGGAATTCTTATTTTTTGAACGCCACGTCTAAAGTTAATTCTCCTAAGACTATTGCGCTTGCCAATGTGAACCATGTTATGACTCTCTTACTTTGGATCCTCGCAAGTACTCCTCTCATTATTTCGTGTGTTCCACGATATATGATATTTATCGAGCTTTCAATATCGATCATTACCGTATTGTTATCCTATAGTATTGGTCTCATCCGACAATCATTCTGATTGTTTGTCTGTTAGGATTAGAGTCCATGTAATCCTTTTCCTCTTATTACTCGACCTCAATGATGACATTTATATTGGCGGATCATTGAGCTTTAGCTTAGGCTTGTGCTACGAATTCACCTGAACCATGTCCTAGTTTTTTATTTCTTTTTCTGATAATTCATTCAATTTTCCTTCGTCTATCAAGACTTCAATTTGATCATGCAACACCCAAAAAATATTTAGTAAAGTGACATATATCATCATAAAACTTACAATACTTATTTTGATCCTGTTCTCCATGGGTTTGCACATCTTGCTAAGTCGAATGCATTCGATAAACTTATTTATTTTTCCATTAATTTCCATTGGCTACTCTGTCAGTTCTGTGGATGGTCCCATCGACGGTCAATTTTTTTGTTGTTGCTTCCATCACAGTAGTTACCTTTCAGGTTTCCTCTTTGATATTGATTTCTCCTTGATCTAGTTAAAGCAAAAGCATCTTTGCTCCTTAATTTTTCATATTTTGTGTTTATTTGCACCACTATCTCTATTTTGTTTGCTGAAGCACCTCCGGTTGGATTATCAATGTTTTCCATTTTGTTTGCTCTGGCCACCTCATTCGTCTTGATGAATGGTTCCACATGGACTACTAAATATCTAAAGTTTAATGTTTTTTTTCATTATCGCTTCAAATAGGGTGCCTTATTTAACGCTTTGTATAAAATATATTTTGGCCACCAGATTGTGACAATCTTGTAACTATTATTTTCTTTGGACGAATCGTTTAGCGCAGTCCTTTGAATTTTTTTTTCTATTTGCTTGCAATATACTATATAATCCATATTCCTTTTATTTATTTTGAACCCACAAAGTGATTCTTACATGTGGTTCCGAGGATCTTGTAATCTTTTATACAACTTGGTGGGAGACTATTGAACCATTATATTACTGTTTTCCATAGGATCATGTCAAAGCTCAACACTTAATTCCATCAATTCGCTTTATATTATAGTATTTTGATGTTAAATTGCTAGATGTGGTGCTATGGATCTCTTTTTCCATCAGATTTATCCAAATTAGGATTATCATAGTATAGTGGCATGACTCAAAATAGAATCTCTAGGTCTAGTGGAGACTCTTCGTTTGCTTGAGGCGCTTCATCCTCGCAATAGTCATTTAGACCATCCATAAAAAGGTAATCCTATTAGAACCCTGATTCTTTCCATTTTGCGCCCCTAGATTTCATATTTTACTTTGGTATGCTCACCTGCTTGATGTTGGTATATATGTCATGGTTGATATTATGGAATACTATGCATCCATCGAGGTATCCCATGATGTTGATGCCCTTAGGCAAGATTTGGTGTATATCCTAATGAGACTTATTTTGTATTTTAAAGCATACCCGGTAAAGCACTTCAGCTTGGATAATTGGTAGCTAGATACTCTGAGGATGAAGGATAGCCTAGTGGTGGCATATAGCCTCGTGGTTGTGGTAGGGCATATCAAGTATTATTACCATAATTGGTATTGTTCTTGCATTTCTGATTTGTTGGATTATCGTATCTTTCATTTCTTTTTTCGCTTTGGGCTCCGATCTACTCCTTGTCATAATTAGACCTCAAATTCATGCTCCTCATTTGGCTCCTACGACATATTTTATCACTTTTAATCTTTATAATTAGATTCTAGATCAAAATTTTGTTTTTGTCCCTTTCGTGCTCTTTTATAATTCTTCTTATTTTCCTAAGCTTCTCTTTCTATCTGTCTTGCAGCATTTTTGGGTGATATCATCTTCTTCTTTATTATCCCCTGTGTCGATTATCTGGATGGCAGATTTGAGTCTTGGAGCTTGCGATAATATTCGTTCATGTAATCGTAAGGAATTTATTGTTTGTTGACTCCTTAACTTCTGAGCTAGACTCTTGATCTATGTTGGAGGTATCGTTGAGTCCTCTTCACTTGCTAAGAATTCGACCACAAGGTATTTAGTGGAAGTTTCATCTCAATCTCATCGTCGACTAACTGATCAATATTTTCAATAATGTTCGCTATATTTTCCTTTCAGATTTCTAGATTATTTTTCTCTTTATGTAAACAAATTTGTTATTCCCATTGACAATGCTAATTGATGTCGATTTTTTTAAATTTCTAAGCTCACGAAATGGTAAGTGGACAACGATTTAATTGAATTGGTGTTAATAATAGTAAGAATAATAGTGAAGATGAATAATTGGAAGACAAAGAACACGAGCAATAGTGAAAGATACGTTACTGTATTGATTGATATTGGAAATTTATATATAGATCTTATGTTTTAAATAAATATCTCCCAATATTTTGGGATAATGGAGTATATTTCTCCAACTATCAAGATATGCAATTTAGTGTATCTACTGTATAGATGATGAATATGCAAATTATTTCTAAATTTCACTATTAGATTAACAAAAATTGAGAAATAAGAACACAACCACTAAACCAATAAACAACAGAATAAACTAGAGCTTATAAATATTACACCACATAAAAAATGAAACACAATACATGCACCTAAAAAACCTAATGTCGACAAAAACATACCCAGAACCTACTATCTGATACACGATCGTAATTCCAAATTTTAGTATAACTAAGCCACACCGATTGTAATGAACCACCTAAATGTACTTTAAACTCAGCTAAAAACACAAAAATGCATAAGCTTTATTAGAATTTCGGTACCTGTATGTTGCTTCCGTTGGTCTCTTTACTAGTGTATATTTAATGAGTTTGTGTAAATGAGTTATATTCACCGGGTTAATCGTCTCAGGGTATCACGACGATTGCCAGACATAAATTGTTCTTCGACGGACTTAGATTATCGACGACGGTTCCCGACAGTGGTATATTGAAAAAAGTTCAAAATTATGGGTGTAAAGATGTGTTTGTATTTGGGTTTACTAATTAAATGGGTTTAATGGATCTCAAAGAGGGGGGGATTTTAAACCTAAAACGTCATATTTATAATAGCGAGACTATTATTTATGAGTGCTTTTCTCTTATTATTATTTGGTGTTTACACTTTGCACTTTAATATAGATTCCGGACCCTCGTTTTGATCTACCAAACAAGCTCACTCACCATAAATAGTCATAAACATATTTTCAATTAATTATAACTTTTATATATATATATATATATATATATATATATATATCATAAACATATGTTTTTTGAACCTATATTATCTCAAAAAAATATTCATCATTTGATATGTTTTCCGAAATAATGTTGTATAATTTAAAAAACAACTTTTATTAAATCATAATATACGTAAACTAAAAATTAACAAATATATAATATTAATTATAAAGTTAATTAAAATTTTAAAAAATGAAAAATATATTTTCAAAATAATGTCTTTTGACTAGAAAGACTCTAAATTAAAATAATAATGAAATAATGTTATAACATTATTCAATTTTTGATAATATTTATACAAAGGTTTCTATTTAAACCTTTATATATATATATATATATATATATATATATATATATATAGTATACACTTATTGGTGAGAGAACTTTAGATTGAGTGGGCCTCAATATTAATTCAGGGTTTTAAATGAGGTTAAGATTTTGAGTAAATAAAAAATATGATAAAATAGAGACATAAATCATAGAATAAAATAATCAACCATAGTCTAAAAAGTTGATCATTCATTTATAATAGGTGAGGTGGACCTCATGGCTTAATAAGTCCATTTAGTATATAAATATTAGTTGTCTCATAATATATCATAAGTTTTATGGTAAGTAATTCGTTAGGTGGTTAATATAGCCAGGACCAATCCTTCCATGCCCATAGTCTTGCCAAATAAAACGAGGTATGAGCGCACTAATTTAGGAAAAAAACTATATTCCCTCAAGTATGTTCTGATCATGGTTCGTAGATCTCGTGTGTTGGGTCGGACGACGGTTTACCACCCATGCTAGGATAAATTGGTCACGAGCTGTACAAATAATATTGTCATTGTTGAGCCCTGCAATTCGTTGACCTGACTGTCCAAGCCGACGGTTAGTATTTGGGGGTGGAAAATCTTTTATCATAGTACTCATTGAATTACATGAGTTGTCAATCAAAATAAAATATGTTATAATTATTAAAGGAAAAACGAAAGGTGCACCTCACTTCATAATTTGAGAACCAATGTTTCAAAGAAAATCACATATTTCTTGAAAACCTATAGAGCAACAACACTCTTAACTTTTGTTCATAACCTTATCCAAAATAAATATTTTTAAAATAAAAAAACCAATGGCCTATCGCAAATAAAAACGACCATGCGGCACTACGAAGGCCACAAATTAGACCAATAGTGATTTAAGCTATAAAAGTGACAATTTGACACCTATCAAGCCGACCAAAGGTAATATATAGTGGAGCCAGCTGTTCATATGGCAGTTGCGCCTCTATGTATGGTGTTGCATACGAGAACTACTCTAACTATAGGGTATTCAATTTTGCATAGGCATTCAGAAAACACCATAGGTCTTCGATGCATCGCTTTGTACATGCAAAAGATCCAAGCTTGAATTAACCTTTCTGTAAACCTCCCGATAAAGAAACAGTTGAGGAACCATCAACTTACAAGACGAAACAAGTTGATGCCCTTAAAAATACAAGGAATTATGACCTATGCAGTGTCATTTGGCAGGTCATGGTCCATGTTAGAGCTCTTCTGGTCTCACCTTGTTCAATCGTGCAGCAAACTACCTTTGAAGATCAAGTCAATATGCCTCACGTTTTGATGGACTTGGACCACTTGTTGGAGTTTATGGTGGGTTGTCAATAAAAAATATTACTCTCTTATGGAATTTCCTAACCTTCGCGTTGAATGACGCATCCAAACTTTATCACCATTTGCGTGTCCAGACAACCAAAACCACTTTTTGAAACTTAGTCCAGCGAGACCATCTTTTTACACTATCTTTGAATGTGGGCTTGTGTTTCCTTCTTTATATATAAATTTTGAAATATCTTCACACAATAGAATTTTGTTAGAGAAATATCTCGCCCAATTCTTGACACCTGATTATAACAATGATCGTTGAGACATAAATCGTTTGGCTGCCCTTTTCGACCAAATGCTTACTCATTGTTTCATACTTAGTGCTGACCTTAATGTTCCCTTACTACTATATTTTTGTGCCTGATGAGTGCAAGGTTGTAGATAATCTTCATACAAGAGTCTTAACTGGTTTGTATTTTTATAAATTGGTAGTGCGTTTAGTTTGATGAAGGAGGATGACGAGAAATATTTCCCATTATTGGAGCACTATCAATAAAGCACATAAGAGAAGGCCTTCCACTACTTTACGACTCCCTTTAATTACTACATAACTAATACTTTATGAGGTTTACCACTCTGGTCGTATCAATGGTGAGTTATCTGATTAACACAGTTACCGAGACGGGGGATAATAAGGACGACAATAAGGAGTGAAGATGGAAACTACATCTTGAAGATCCGACTAAGAAAGGGAAATTGTAGCGTCGTGCTGCCAATTAATGTGTTGTTTGAAGGTCGCCCATAATAAAATATTGATCAAGAGATAAAAGCTTTATCGGCTCAGGGGATATTGCAAACATGGTTGACGTGATGGATAAAGATACCAAGATGAGGATAGTGAAATGGATGGTTGAAAAACTCTATAAAACAATGGCCAAAGTGAGGGATAATCTAAAGTTGCATGCGTATACAAAAAGCTAAAGAAAGTGAACCCCCGCCAATGAAGACTTTAACTTTCATAGGACAAGCCAGAACGTGCCAACCTCTAACGATTTTAGCCCAAATGAAATCTCTAACAAGGTAGTAGATGATGTTCATACTAACAATCCACACCATATAATTGATCTGACTACGGATCGTGAGTTATTTGGGGGGTTGAGATACGTGAAATCTTTCTATAGCTAGGTTGGACCGACTGCCCTAAACCTTAGTGAGCTAGGTCATTATAACCCTATTCACGTGATTATTTTGTTAACATGAGTTCTCATGCATATCGAACAAACAAGATAATTATTAACGGGGTTTAAGATTGATGGTTCCAGAAATATTTGAGGTAGAAACAGCTCTAAAATATCTTTGGTACCAGTTCTTAGAGAGAGAAACGTGGGAAGTATAGACTAGAAAATACCAAAAATGATAATAAAGTAATAATTGTTCACACTTCCCAAAAATACAATATTGCTTTATGCAGTAAAAATGATGGGGCCAAAAACCATATGGTTGACCCATTTATAGTTATTCCATCTCATTATTCTACTAATTTCACGCATATGAATTTATTATTACATCACATGCCCTCAATATTACACATTTATTGGGGTTTATACTACACATTTTATGTTAGACCTAGACTAACTCAATATTCTACAAATTTGGACCTGATTCAGATAAACTATACCCTTATCAATAGCTCCTTTAGTCTTTACAAAAATATTGAGGGAAAACTGTCAATGTTTTAGCTTCAGATCTGATTTCCAAATGTGAGCATACAAAGCGATTACCTTGCGCTTAATTCCAGTAGTGGGTAAGGTCGAAAATGTTAGGTACTAGTTTTAGGTCAATTAGAGTTGTTTAGGTCACCACTTTTCCTGCACGTGTCACGGTAGTATATGGGTATCATAGTGGGGAAAATTTGATACTCAAATCGAACAGTTTTTATAAGCCCGACAATTGTCAAAAGTGTGCTAGATAGGCACAAAGTTTGTGCCCTAAAATATCATGTTTGGATCCCTAAAATCTTGTTGTAGTATTTTTTTTAATATTTTTTCTATTTATAAATTTATTTTAATGCGTAAAATAATCCGTATTACATCCAGATTTGGAGATATTTTATTTAGTTGTATTTGTTTTTCTTTTGTAATATATAATTAGGGTCCCGGGTAGCTACTGTATAAGGCTTCTTTCACCATAACCAAAAACTGGTTATTTTCTATTAAGCACTGCGTTGTTGGTTCTATTTCTCTAACTTATGGTTTTTTCCATTATTGATACTATCGTCGTTGCATCATAATTATTTTTTAATTTGAATTTGGAATTGGTCTATTTTTTATGTTTTTTACATTTGGAATTGTTTTGAATTATTTATCTGGCTAGTTATAAAGTGTCCCACATCACTATAGTATTAGTCGGTTTCACATCTATCACAACCCATGTACTTGGTTATGGATTCGTTACTATATTGAATTATTATATACTGGTCTCGTATCTTGAACCACCATCCATCTAAACAGTTTTCTACATTTATCATTTATGTGATGTATCATGTGGATGGTCCCATCGACGGTCAATTTTTTTGTTGTTGCTTCCATCACAGTAGTTACCTTTCAGGTTTCCTCTTTGATATTGATTTCTCCTTGATCTAGTTAAAGCAAAAGCATCTTTGCTCCTTAATTTTTCAAATTTTGTGTTTATTTGCACCAATATCTCTATTTTGTTTGCTGAAGCACCTCCGGTTGGATTATCAATGTTTTCCATTTTGTTTGCTCTGGCCACCTCATTCGTCTTGATGAATGGTTCCACATGGACTACTAAATATCTAAAGTTTAATGTTTTTTTTCATTATCGCTTCAAATAGGGTGCCTTATTTAACGCTTTGTATAAAATATATTTTGGCCACCAGATTGTGACAATCTTGTAACTATTATTTTCTTTGGACGAATCGTTTAGCGCAGTCCTTTGAATTTTTTTTCTATTTGCTTGCAATATACTATATAATCCATATTCCTTTTATTTATTTTGAACCCACAAAGTGATTCTTACATGTGGTTCCGAGGATCTTGTAATCTTTTATACAACTTGGTGGGAGACTATTGAACCATTATATTACTGTTTTCCATAGGATCATGTCAAAGCTCAACACTTAATTCCATCAATTCGCTTTATATTTTAGTATTTTGATGTTAAATTGCTAGATGTGGTGCTATGGATCTCTTTTTCCATCAGATTTATCCAAATTAGGATTATCATAGTATAGTGGCATGACTCAAAATAGAATCTCTAGGTCTAGTGGAGACTCTTCGTTTGCTTGAGGCGCTTCATCCTCGCAATAGTCATTTAGACCATCCATAAAAAGGTAATCCTATTAGAACCCTGATTCTTTCCATTTTGCGCCCCTAGATTTCATATTTTACTTTGGTATGCTCACCTGCTTGATGTTGGTATATATGTCATGGTTGATATTATGGAATACTATGCATCCATCGAGGTATCCCATGATGTTGATGCCCTTAGGCAAGATTTGGTGTATATCCTAATGAGACTTATTTTGTATTTTAAAGCATACCCGGTAAAGCACTTCAGCTTGGATAATTGGTAGCTAGATACTCTGAGGATGAAGGATAGCCTAGTGGTGGCATATAGCCTCGTGGTTGTGGTAGGGCATATCAAGTATTATTACCATAATTGGTATTGTTCTTGCATTTCTGATTTGTTGGATTATCGTATCTTTCATTTCTTTTTTCGCTTTGGGCTCCGATCTACTCCTTGTCATAATTAGACCTCAAATTCATGCTCCTCATTTGGCTCCTACGACATATTTTATCACTTTTAATCTTTATAATTAGATTCTAGATCAAAATTTTGTTTTTGTCCCTTTCGTGCTCTTTTATAATTCTTCTTATTTTCCTAAGCTTCTCTTTCTATCTGTCTTGCAGCATTTTTGGGTGATATCATCTTCTTCTTTATTATCCCCTGTGTCGATTATCTGGATGGCAGATTTGAGTCTTGGAGCTTGCGATAATATTCGTTCATGTAATCGTAAGGAATTTATTGTTTGTTGACTCCTTAACTTCTGAGCTAGACTCTTGATCTATGTTGGAGGTATCGTTGAGTCCTCTTCACTTGCTAAGAATTCGACCACAAGGTATTTAGTGGAAGTTTCATCTCAATCTCATCGTCGACTAACTGATCAATATTTTCAATAATGTTCGCTATATTTTCCTTTCAGATTTCTAGATTATTTTTCTCTTTATGTAAACAAATTTGTTATTCCCATTGACAATGCTAATTGATGTCGATTTTTTTAAATTTCTAAGCTCACGAAATGGTAAGTGGACAACGATTTAATTGAATTGGTGTTAATAATAGTAAGAATAATAGTGAAGATGAATAATTGGAAGACAAAGAACACGAGCAATAGTGAAAGATACGTTACTGTATTGATTGATATTGGAAATTTATATATAGATCTTATGTTTTAAATAAATATCTCCCAATATTTTGGGATAATGGAGTATATTTCTCCAACTATCAAGATATGCAATTTAGTGTATCTTTGACTAAGTTTATGTAGATATTTACACAATTGGATAAGCTGATTGGCTAATTGGTTTAGCCTGAAGTAGTTATGACTTATTAGTAACCCCCTTAGTCTTGGTGAGAGTAACGAAGGAAGACTAGCACAGTACTGCCCAAAGCATTTTTGTTGATGATTGAAGCATTCTTTAGTCTTTGCTGATGCACATATCGAGAATCGGTAACAAATTTTTATCTTTGTTTAAGCATATTTTAGGTTTTTGCTAAATTAGGGCCTAAAAAATGTTAACCATTCCCAAATTTTAGAGAATCTTTTTTAATAAATAGTTAAAGACAGTTTTTCCCTTTGACCAAGAATCTTTAATTTTATATTTTAGTGCATTGTGAGTATAGTTAACCAAATATAGAAGAACACAAAATTACTCTTCCCAACAACCCTCTTATACTCAAAATTTAACCAAAAATTCAAACTAATTATGAAAGTCCAAAAAATTCAAAAACTCAAAAAACTCCATACACTCTCAAACCTCAAAAAATCAACTAATTTTTCGAAAAAAAATCAAATCATTGAAGAATAGATCAACACGTGAGAAGGTTGATGAAGAGTAGAGGTGTCTAATGGTTCAGGAACCATGGTTCAAAGCTGACAACCTGCTTAAGAACTGGCGGTCTACCTGCGAAACTGGCCCATTAGGACTGCAACCTGGCAGGACCGCAACCCGCCGAGACCGCAACCCGCCAGGACCGCAACCCGCCAGGACCGCATAAGGAGCAACCCGCCAGGACCGCAACCCGCCGAGACCGCAACCCGCCGAGACCGCAACCCGCCGAGACCGCAACCCGGCAGGACTGCGAAACCACGGTTTATTTGTAAAAAACCGGTGGTTTATTGGTAAATATTATGCTGATTTTATTTATTTTATATCCAAAATGTTATATTTAAAAAATATTGAGATATTGCATATTATTATAGAATTATTATTACATTTTTGTTAATATTAATTTGTTTTGGTTATTAAGTTTTTTAGTGTTGTAATTATTATATAGTCCAAAATTTTAAATATTACTTATGTTATTATCACATTTTGAATATTATTATTATGTTTTTAGATCTAATACAAACCAAAACTATATCTTATCATGTTAAAATATTACAAATTCTACGGTTATAATTTTAATATTACATTTTGATTACTATCTTGATTTGGTTTTAAATTTTACAAGTGTTTGTTATTATTTTTTAAACCAAAATTAGATCTTATGAAGTTATAAGTATTTCATAATACATTTGTTGTTGTTATAATAAAAGGTAAAGTCATTTTTGGATAATTTAGCCGTTCACAGTTTATACTCGTGCGGGCCAGGAGTTGTACAAATGTTTTCAAATTACAATACAAAATAGCAAAAAACTATTACAAACATCATTCATCTCCAGCTTCGTCTTCTTCGTAAGTAAAATCTTCGTCGTCATTTTCGTTTTCTTCCGCAATTTCTTGTTCAAGTATATCTTCGTAATCATCCGGATAATCTTCGAAGATGTCGTCTACGTTCACTTCGTCTCTGAACTCTATGTCTTGCATCCTTTTATCCGCCGCTGTCCAATCCTTAACTGCCACAAGCACTCCAAGTGCTTTGCCCGTCAATCTTGTTCTCTTAGTCGTGTATTGCAACCTCGCTTGGCTGAAAGCACACTCACTTGCAACTGTAGACATAGGTATAGCATAAATCTCTTTAACAATCCTGCAAAGAATAGGAAACTCTTCAGTTTTGGTACCCCACCATCGTATGATATCTTCAATACCTTGGTCTTGATAATTCGTAAAGTCAAACCTAGTGGTCCAATATCTATACAACTCATTATCAGATTGAGGGGTTTCTGTAACATTGTTGTTTCGTAACATTGCCAATCGAATATAGTTAGTATTTCTCCCTCTACCCCTATTGTTACTACTGCTTACATTTGTAGATGTATTTGATCTATATCTTGCAGCATACTTATCATAGATATTATACAAACTATCATATATACCGCTAATATACCCTTCAGGGTCAATTGGTTCGGTCGGTGGTTTATCTGTAGGAAACCGTACAGATTTATAAAAGCAATCAACTAGCAATTCAAATTTTTCTTTTCGTGAAAAAGGATCTAAAAGGCAAGCAAATGAATAACTATCAGGGATTGGATGAAAATACTTTGTGAACTTATATTCCATTCAAGGCACCATGTCTACGCATGCATAATGTGATCTAAATTCATCCATATGCATGGCAAGATTAGCAATCGTGAAAAGGGCCAAATGAGCATTAGGTTGATTTTGTGAAGAAAAGATTAGGGTGTTTTCTTTAAAAAGTCTTAAAAATCTTAACATGTGTGCACAAAATTTCCAATGATCTGGTTCAATTGGTGTTTCACGATATGTATTATAAAGCGTCGTTATCTCTTCTTTAAAAACATGCGCACGTGCAAGCATTGTGTAAGTAGAATTCCATCTAGTTTCGACATCTAATAAAAGTTTCTTATATTTTTTCCCATTTGAAAGAACAAGTGTTTTAAAAGCTCTTTTTTTAGCAGCGGATGTCGAGCAAAATAGGATCCCATTTTTTATAGGGGTAATATAATCACCCTGAACCATACGTATTCCTTCTTTCGCAATTAATTGAAGTACGTGGCATAAACATTTGGTGTGAAACAATTTTGGAAAAGGGGGAGTGCAATCTTGTATAAGCAATGTTATAGCACTAATATTAGAAGATGCATTATCCAACGAAATAGACATAATCTTGTTTTTAATGCCATAAACATTCATGCATTCAATCATACTCTCCCTAATTATTTGTGCGTTATGCTTCCCAATTGATTCAAACCATATAATTCTCCTTTGGAGGACCCATTGGGCGTCCATCCAATGGAGGGTAACACATATCATATCTAAATCAGTAAAAGTAGCTATGTCACTAGTAATCGAAACATTCCATGGCAAAGTCTGCATAGTTTCAATAATCTCTTTTTTTCTTTGTAAATAATATTTAAAGGCTAGCGATCGCAAAGAGGTACGTGGAATGCGTGTTGCCTGTGGGTTTACCCCAACTTGCATCCAATTTTCGTATCTCCAAGAATCCCCAAAACTAAATGGTTGTAAACTACCGACTGCATAAATCATTGTTTCTTCCCTATACGTATCGTGGTTAAACTCAAAAGGAAGACCTGTTTGAGGGTTCGTGCAAACATTAGTTGGGTTAGGTTTTGTAGGATCATATATTTCATGTTTCGTTAAATGTTTTACCATAGTGCTAGTGCCCATATTTCTAGATCCACTTACGTGAAGATAACGTTTATTGCACTCTTTACAAATACAAAACAAACCATCTTCTGATAGAGTATAGTGATTCCAAATCCAAGATGTTTTCTTACGAGATCTCCCCCCACTAGTACTTCCACCACCACTTTCGCGGGAGGAGAGTGTGTCAACGTGAGGGAATTCTGTAGAAAAATCATCCATGGTATTGAGATCCACATTAGATGGTGGGTTTATCCCAGTATTTCTACGTTTTGAATTCATTTTAAAACTAATAACAGTTTTTTTTTCAAATATGCAATAAAATACTAATAATAAAATCACAATTTAGACTAATAACAAGATATAACAACTAAATTTAGACTAATAACAAGATAGAACAACTAAATTTAGACTAATAACAACTAAGAAACAATTTGCGGAAAAACAAAAATCAAACAATTTCGAAAGTAGGAGTAGAATAAGTAAAATAACTAATTGTAGTTTTCTAGAACTTATCGAACAAATAGATAGATTTAGAGAGAAGTAGAGAGTTGTTTGAGAGGTGTGAGTATTGGTGTTGGGGTCTCCTCTTCTTATAGGGGAGACCCAAAAAAAAAAACCGAAAAAACAAAAAAAAAAAATCGCCCGGACCATCCGGATGGGCGTCCGGATGGTCCGGACACATGATCCGGGGCATCCGGACAGTTTCGCCCGGACGCCCGGACAGACAATTCGGACCATCCGGATATCGATCCAGATGGTCCGATTGGAACCGGGGCATCCGGACGATCGTCCGGATGCCCCGGTTCAACCAACGGCTAGTTCAAACGAACTAGCCGTTGGCAACGGCCAAAAGCGGACCATCCGCACGCGTGGCCGGATGGTCCGCTTGATGACGTCATGCTGACGTCATCAAACGGCTAGTAGAAAATAAAAAAAAAACACAAAATTACCCTATAAATACACCCTACATCCTCCTATATTTTTCACTACAAATCTCTCCCTCTCCACTACAAATCTATCCCCTCTCTCTACTACACTTCTCTAAATTTTTTTTATATTTTTCAAACTCTATTTAAATTTCAGGTTTCGCAAATGTCTTCGAAAACAAAAAAGAATGCTCGTAAAGGTGGACGTAGTGAACCAACCACTTCTGAATTGAGAGAGGTGGAAGAAATGTTGTTTCAAACCATGGAGCAGGAGGTAACGGAGAGCGAGACTATCGAACATCGCCCCGAGGGGGAGATTCGCATCCGTAGTAATCAGCAAGGAGGTCGAGGTGTAACAAAAATTTGGTCTGGTATGTTTCTGAACTACGAGGAACTGATCCAAATAGAGGGTATGCAAAAAAATTTCAAACTTATTGAGCCTACTAATGGCCAAGGTTGGATGAATCTAGCTAGATTCAAATGTGATTGGTATATAGAACTAGTGCGAAAGTTTTATTCCACGGCTAGATTAATCGAAAATGATCCAAGAGGTTTAGGAATGAATTGTTTGATTGATGGTAAAGACATTAGTTTTTTTGAAACTGATTTCTACGATCTTTTTTCCGTTCCAACCCATGATATCTATACCGGTAATAAATTACCTCCCATTAGTTATCGCCCTACGATATGGAGTGCTGATTGGCCTTTGTCTTACGAAGAAGCGGTAGAGATTCTTACTTGTCCTGGTGCGGAAGCTCCGGAAATTAGCGGTAAATTTCGAGCATGCGGGGTAATTTGGATGGTATTGGGAAATTAGCTTTGAAATTGGTAAATAGTATATTTCTTCCACCTAGTAACAATGATTCGCAGCTTTCATATATTCAAACATTTGTTACTGCTTTTATGATTCGAAATCAGGGAATAATTAATTTACCCAGCTTGATGATTCGAAATATGGCTGCGAGGTGTGGTACGGATAAACTACCTTATGGGATGATATTGAGTAAATTGCTTGTTTCGAAAGGAGCTGATGTGAGTATGTACACTCCGGTGAAGGTGAGGCCGACTAGTGCTATAGGTAGAAACTCTTTGCGTTTGCAGGAAATATACTCTTGGGATGGAGAGTTGATTTCGAAATTAGAGGCATGGAACCACCATAGAGAAGACTTGAATCAGATATATATTGCGAACGGTCTTACAAAACCGCCAAATCCACCTACTCAGTATCGAGTTGAGGCTGAAGTGTCTTTCGATCCAAATGCTAGTGGTTCTTCGCGAGTACCGCCACAACAAAGACGAACCGATCGCGAATTTGCTGAGTTTGCGCATACTCAACAAATGAATCATATGCAATTTGCGCATACTCAACAAAAGGTTTGGCATGATGATTTTACAAAATGGCAAGGTGAATTTCAAAATTGGCAGGGGGGGGTAAATGACCAGCTTAGCCAGATACAGCAGTGGCAAGTAGGGGTGAATGATCAACTTGGTCACCTCCAGCAGTGGCATGGTCAATACGAGCAGTGGCATGGTCAATACGAGCAGTGGCATCATGGACAAGATCAATGGAATGAGCGATTTGCAAACTCTCAAGCCCAACAGTCGGAGTATATGCGACAGATGATGGAGAACATGCATTTGCAAGGTCAACCACCTAACAACAACAACGATGAAGCTCCTTAGTTTTTCGCAATTGATTTTCATTATCGTTGTAATGTTTATCTTTTTTATTTGATTGAACAACTATGTTACTTGTTTGGTTTTTATTTTTAATGAATTGTTTGTTTTGCTTCTATTTTTTATTAAATGTTATTTAAATCACTTACCTAGCTTTCAATTTTTATTTTGTTCTTTACAACTTACAAGTAATTTATGTTTATGCATATAAACTTCTAATATTGAATAGTTCGAAAATACAATAAACTATATAATTCATCTAACCATAAACACTTCAAGCTTGAAAGAATCTAAAGAATCACCTAATAATTTAAAATTTTAATACAATTATATGTCTAATAGGTATATATTATTTAATAGTAATATATTATTCAAACGTATCAAAATCAAATTACAATTATTTTTTTAAAATATAATTGATGATTATAAAATTTCGATTAAAATGATAACATATTTAAATTAAAATACATGAAATAGAATAATTAACTCAATTATTGAAATTAGATTCAATTAACACTTACAAATTAATTTTAAATAACATTATAATATATTCTGATAAACGGTTCTTAAATGGTTAAATGGTTTGGCTGATGGTTTGAACTGGTAAACGGCTCTTAAATGGTTCGTCTGGTGGTTTGAACTGGCGGTTTAACTGTGAAACTGGCCCATTACGACTGCAACCTGGCAGGACCGCCAGACCGTCAGGACCGCATAAGAGCAACCCGCCAGGACCGCAACCCGCCGAGACCGCAACCCGCCGAGACCGCAACCCGCCGAGACCGCAACCCGCCGAGACCGCAACCCGCCAGGACTGCAACCCGTGGTTCAGACTTAAACGGTGCGGGTTGGTGCTGGTTCAAAAACTCTATAAAACAATGGCCAAAGTGAGGGATAATCTAAAGTTGCATGCGTATACAAAAAGCTAAAGAAAGTGAACCCCCGCCAATGAAGACTTTAACTTTCATAGGACAAGCCAGAACGTGCCAACCTCTAACGATTTTAGCCCAAATGAAATCTCTAACAAGGTAGTAGATGATGTTCATACTAACAATCCACACCATATAATTGATCTGACTACGGATCGTGAGTTATTTGGGGGGTTGAGATACGTGAAATCTTTCTATAGCTAGGTTGGACCGACTGCCCTAAACCTTAGTGAGCTAGGTCATTATAACCCTATTCACGTGATTATTTTGTTAACATGAGTTCTCATGCATATCGAACAAACAAGATAATTATTAACGGGGTTTAAGATTGATGGTTCCAGAAATATTCGAGGTAGAAACAGCTCTAAAATATCTTTGGTACCAGTTCTTAGAGAGAGAAACGTGGGAAGTAGAGACTAGAAAATACCAAAAATGATAATAAAGTAATAATTGTTCACACTTCCCAAAAATACAATATTGCTTTATGCAGTAAAAATGATGGGGCCAAAAACCATATGGTTGACCCATTTATAGTTATTCCATCTCATTATTCTACTAATTTCACGCATATGAATTTATTATTACATCACATGCCCTCAATATTACACATTTATTGGGGTTTATACTACACATTTTATGTTAGACCTAGACTAACTCAATATTCTACAAATTTGGACCTGATTCAGATAAACTATACCCTTATCAATAGCTCCTTTAGTCTTTACAAAAATATTGAGGGAAAACTGTCAATGTTTTAGCTTCAGATCTGATTTCCAAATGTGAGCATACAAAGCGATTACCTTGCGCTTAATTCCAGTAGTGGGTAAGGTCGAAAATGTTAGGTACTAGTTTTAGGTCAATTAGAGTTGTTTAGGTCACCACTTTTCCTGCACGTGTCACGGTAGTATATGGGTATCATAGTGGGGAAAATTTGATACTCAAATCGAACAGTTTTTATAAGCCCGACAATTGTCAAAAGTGTGCTAGATAGGCACAAAGTTTGTGCCCTAAAATATCATGTTTGGATCCCTAAAATCTTGTTGTAGTATTTTTTTTAATATTTTTTCTATTTATAAATTTATTTTAATGCGTAAAATAATCCGTATTACATCCAGATTTGGAGATATTTTATTTAGTTGTATTTGTTTTTCTTTTGTAATATATAATTAGGGTCCCGGGTAGCTACTGTATAAGGCTTCTTTCACCATAACCAAAAACTGGTTATTTTCTATTAAGCACTGCGTTGTTGGTTCTATTTCTCTAACTTATGGTTTTTTCCATTATTGATACTATCGTCGTTGCATCATAATTATTTTTTAATTTGAATTTGGAATTGGTCTATTTTTTATGTTTTTTACATTTGGAATTGTTTTGAATTATTTATCTGGCTAGTTATAAAGTGTCCCACATCACTATAGTATTAGTCGGTTTCACATCTATCACAACCCATGTACTTGGTTATGGATTCGTTACTATATTGAATTATTATATACTGGTCTCGTATCTTGAACCACCATCCATCTAAACAGTTTTCTACATTTATCATTTATGTGATGTATCATGTGGATGGTCCCATCGACGGTCAATTTTTTTTGTTGTTGCTTCCATCACAGTAGTTACCTTTCAGGTTTCCTCTTTGATATTGATTTCTCCTTGATCTAGTTAAAGCAAAAGCATCTTTGCTCCTTAATTTTTCAAATTTTGTGTTTATTTGCACCACTATCTCTATTTTGTTTGCTGAAGCACCTCCGGTTGGATTATCAATGTTTTCCATTTTGTTTGCTCTGGCCACCTCATTCGTCTTGATGAATGGTTCCACATGGACTACTAAATATCTAAAGTTTAATGTTTTTTTTCATTATCGCTTCAAATAGGGTGCCTTATTTAACGCTTTGTATAAAATATATTTTGGCCACCAGATTGTGACAATCTTGTAACTATTATTTTCTTTGGACGAATCGTTTAGCGCAGTCCTTTGAATTTTTTTTCTATTTGCTTGCAATATACTATATAATCCATATTCCTTTTATTTATTTTGAACCCACAAAGTGATTCTTACATGTGGTTCCGAGGATCTTGTAATCTTTTATACAACTTGGTGGGAGACTATTGAACCATTATATTACTGTTTTCCATAGGATCATGTCAAAGCTCAACACTTAATTCCATCAATTCGCTTTATATTTTAGTATTTTGATGTTAAATTGCTAGATGTGGTGCTATGGATCTCTTTTTCCATCAGATTTATCCAAATTAGGATTATCATAGTATAGTGGCATGACTCAAAATAGAATCTCTAGGTCTAGTGGAGACTCTTCGTTTGCTTGAGGTGCTTCATCCTCGCAATAGTCATTTAGACCATCCATAAAAAGGTAATCCTATTAGAACCCTGATTCTTTCCATTTTGCGCCCCTAGATTTCATATTTTACTTTGGTATGCTCACCTGCTTGATGTTGGTATATATGTCATGGTTGATATTATGGAATACTATGCATCCATCGAGGTATCCCATGATGTTGATGCCCTTAGGCAAGATTTGGTGTATATCCTAATGAGACTTATTTTGTATTTTAAAGCATACCCGGTAAAGCACTTCAGCTTGGATAATTGGTAGCTAGATACTCTGAGGATGAAGGATAGCCTAGTGGTGGCATATAGCCTCGTGGTTGTGGTAGGGCATATCAAGTATTATTACCATAATTGGTATTGTTCTTGCATTTCTGATTTGTTGGATTATCGTATCTTTCATTTCTTTTTTCGCTTTGGGCTCCGATCTACTCCTTGTCATAATTAGACCTCAAATTCATGCTCCTCATTTGGCTCCTACGACATATTTTATCACTTTTGATCTTTATAATTAGATTCTAGATCAAAATTTTGTTTTTGTCCCTTTCGTGCTCTTTTATAATTCTTCTTATTTTCCTAAGCTTCTCTTTCTATCTGTCTTGCAGCATTTTTGGGTGATATCATCTTCTTCTTTATTATCCCCTGTGTCGATTATCTGGATGGCAGATTTGAGTCTTGGAGCTTGCGATAATATTCGTTCATGTAATCGTAAGGAATTTATTGTTTGTTGACTCCTTAACTTCTGAGCTAGACTCTTGATCTATGTTGGAGGTATCGTTGAGTCCTCTTCACTTGCTAAGAATTCGACCACAAGGTATTTAGTGGAAGTTTCATCTCAATCTCATCGTCGACTAACTGATCAATATTTTCAATAATGTTCGCTATATTTTCCTTTCAGATTTCTAGATTTTTTTTCTCTTTATGTAAACAAATTTGTTATTCCCATTGACAATGCTAATTGATGTCGATTTTTTTAAATTTCTAAGCTCACGAAATGGTAAGTGGACAACGATTTAATTGAATTGGTGTTAATAATAGTAAGAATGATAGTGAAGATGAATAATTGGAAGACAAAGAACACGAGCAATAGTGAAAGATACGTTACTGTATTGATTGATATTGGAAATTTATATATAGATCTTATGTTTTAAATAAATATCTCCCAATATTTTGGGATAATGGAGTATATTTCTCCAACTATCAAGATATGCAATTTAGTGTATCTTTGACTAAGTTTATGTAGATATTTACACAATTGGATAAGCTGATTGGCTAATTGGTTTAGCCTGAAGTAGTTATGACTTATTAGTAACCCCCTTAGTCTTGGTGAGAGTAACGAAGGAAGACTAGCACAGTACTGCCCAAAGCATTTTTGTTGATGATTGAAGCATTCTTTAGTCTTTGCTGATGCACATATCGAGAATCGGTAACAAATTTTTATCTTTGTTTAAGCATATTTTAGGTTTTTGCTAAATTAGGGCCTAAAAAATGTTAACCATTCCCAAATTTTAGAGAATCTTTTTTAATAAATAGTTAAAGACAGTTTTTCCCTTTGACCAAGAATCTTTAATTTTATATTTTAGTGCATTGTGAGTATAGTTAACCAAATATAGAAGAACACAAAATTACTCTTCCCAACAACCCTCTTATACTCAAAATTTAACCAAAAATTCAAACTAATTATGAAAGTCCAAAAAATTCAAAAACTCAAAAAACTCCATACACTCTCAAACCTCAAAAAATCAACTAATTTTTCGAAAAAAAATCAAATCATTGAAGAATAGATCAACACGTGAGAAGGTTGATGAAGAGTGTGGAACTCCAAACATGGTACTTGTTCTAACCAATCTTTAGAAAAAAGTTTCCATTTTGGTAGATTTTCCTTTTTTAGAAGGTTGGACCCGAACTACCCCGCCGGGGATAGCCTCCTCAACCGGCGGGGTTGAAGAACATTCAACTTTGAGGATGAATATCCCCCTCCGATCGAGGTCATGACCAACCGGTTGTGGTTTCGAGTACCACCCGCCGGTGTTAGCCTTAGAATCCCGTCGGAGGTAAAGTGACGTTACCGGTGGGGCTGATCCCTTAGAAATTTTTACATATGGTTAAAAAATATGGAGGCTCAACCCCGGCGGTTGAGGAATTTTCAACTGGGGGTTGAGAACGCCCCTGACGGTTGGAGAATTTTCAACCGCCGGCGTGTTTATTACACCGCCGGGGTTTAGGTATTACACCGTCGGGGTTTAGGTATTACACCGTCGGTGGGGTATTTGTGAACCGGCGGGGAAGACGTTAATAAATAGTTTTTTGGAACCCTAACATAATCTCCCATTTTTTTACGTAGCCCGAAGATTTAAAGAATGAAATTATAAGGAGGAAGATTTAAAGGAGGAAAATTTTAAGGCCGAATATTTTAGTTCGTGCATGGTGAAGGAGGAGGAAACGCTGGTGCCACGCTCGGCCGATTATAGCCATTTGTTCGACACCAAATGTCACTACTCTCAAGTTGAGTTGATCGAATGGGTGAAGCAGACCGCAATGCATAACGGGTTTGTGGTAATATTACGACGATGCGATAGACTTGATAGAAAAACTCCGAGAATTGAGTTTGTGTGTGAAACATCTGGAGTTTACAAAAAATTGGTAGATCCGAAGCATCTCAAGAGGAAGTCAACCGGCACGAAAAAATGCGGATGCCCTTTCACCCTAAAAGGAAATAAGTTGGGTGATGATTTGTGGGGTTTACAGGTCTAATGCGTCGTTCACAATCACGATACTACATCGTACAAAGAAGGTCATTCTTACTTGGGATGATTTAACAAAGAAGAGATGGATTTCGTAGTTACTTCTATGAAAATAGGATCACGTCCTCGGGACATTCTCGGTGGGGTTAAGAAGTTGAACCCCAAGAATTCTTCCTCAATGCGCACCGTCTACAACGCTCAACTAAAACATCGGAAGCTCGAGAAAGGTGGTCGGTCGCAATTCCAATACTTGTTGGGCGAACTTAAGCAGCTAAACTACTACGAATTTCATAGAAAGTCCGGAGACGGAAGCGATGTCATAGGCGAGCTTTTCTTCGCGCACCCGGTTAGTTTGGATTTGTTACGCACATTTCCAAACGTGATTGAAATGGATAACACGTACAAGATGATCAAATACGGGATGCCATTGTACGAGATCGTCAGAGCCACTTGCACGAGGAAGACTTTCTACATCGGATTCGCGTTCATGTCGGGGGAAAAATTCGAGAGCTACAAATGGGTGTTAAAGTGCTTACATTCTTTGATGGTAACTCACTCCATTGAATTACCATCCATCATTTTGATGGATAGAGACTTGGCGCTTGTGAAGGCGGTGGAGGATGTGTTCCCCAATGCAACACACATGTTGTGTCGATGGCACATCAACATGAACGTCCTAGCGAAAACAAAAACAATCATAAAGGATAAGACAGTGTCCAACGCATTCTTGAAAGTGTGGAATGAAATGATGTTGGCTGAAATGGAAATAGCGTTTAACGACTACTGAGCCGAATTGCACCATGACTTCAAAGATTATCCGCAAGCAATTGAGTATACGGAAAGTTGGTTAGGGCCTTACGGTGACAACTTTTTGACGTGGAGAACCAACAAGTGGATGTATTTTGGTAACCAAACCACAAACCGCGTAGAGAGCGCTCATTCCACCCTCAAACGTTTCATCGGTACGAGCAAAGGTAACTTTGAATCTTTTTGGTTGAAGTTGCATACCTTGATAGAATTGCAGCACGTGGACATAAAAGGTTCATTCAAAAAGAGCCGCTTGTTAGCCCTACACAAGTTCGGAAGCAAGGTGTACGACAAACTAAAAACCAATGTCTCACAATATGCCTTGGAAATTTTGTCCGGCGAAGTAGATTGTGCTCGTAACATGACAATCGCGGGTTGTATGTCTTGCGGTTGCTCAATATGAAGCACGCACGGTATCCCTTGCGCGCACGATATCTACGAGTTTGTTGCCAAAGGGTTAGATGTGCCACTAGATTTGTTTAACGAACATTGGAAGAGGTTGGAAATTTTAGTCCGTACAAACCTCACGACTATGGAACAACTAAAAGCGAAGCTTGACAAACTACTATGTGATATTATGGAATCCAAAGATGAAGTGCAAACAGAGCACGTCTATAAAAAATGGTTTAATGTCGTCCATCCGGAAACTACTATAATTTTGGAGCCATTGGTGAAGCCAAAAGCGCGCGGTCGTCCACCTAACAAGTGCAAGCTTTCTATTGCCGCTGATGATACATCTACTAAACGCGACAAAAGTGAGCACGAGTATGTGCTTCAATTGGAAAATGCTAGTTCTTCTTCATTTGCGGATGAATTCAAATCTCCTCCGGCAAAGTCAAATAAAGGGAAAAAAATTTCGAGGAAAAAAAATATGGGGACTAAAATTAGTTCCGATAGTGTTGTCGCTCGTAAGAAAGGTAGTCTGATTCCAACCCAAGCAAGTGGAACGATGCTTTCTAGTGGAACGGTTGGTTGTAGGTCAAGCTCAACATTTCCGGAAAAGGCAAGTTTTGTAGAACCTAAAGGATACCTAAGACAATTCCCCATCTACTTTAGACCATTTGTGGAGTCAATTAATAACGTAAAAGTCGATGACGGGTACCGCTCCATAGCGTATGCGTTAAGCGGGAAACAAGATGGGTGAAGGTTGATAAAGGATTCCCTTTACAACGAGCTGATGGATTATGCATCCGTGTATGTTAAAATATTTACAAGCATGGAGGAACTGATTGATGTTGTGGAGTGTGTGAAGTGCTCTGATAACGTCGGTACTAAAGCCTATTGGATGTCCATGCCCGAGATGGGGGTGGCAATTGCATCTGCGTTTAATTGCGTACTCCATTTTGTTGGAGTGTACCGAAATATGGACATCGACTTCACTTTTCTCCCCCTAAGAGGTGCACCGCCTCCAATGTCAAACCGGGTGGAAATCGGATTGGGTTGTGTCAACTCCAACCATTTCGTTAACGTAAGTATTTTTGGACCTCCACGGTTAGTTCTAACATTAAGACATTTATTTTATCGACGTTTCATTTTGTAGCTTGGGATTATGGTGGACGCCATCCATATTGCCTAAAGCTGCGTTCACCTGAAGTAGAGGGTTGGGCATTGCCGATTGTCTCTCGTTGCAGAAGATATCAAGAACTAAAAAATGGTTGCCCCGGTGTAACAGATTTATCCGCTTTTGCTTGATTACTATGTTATTGTAATGCACATGCAATTTGAACTTTAGTGTTTTTTGAGTTGATGTTTGTCATAGACACACAATAATTTTATGTTTCCGTTGATCGTTTCTTTTATGCATGTTCATCGAATGTTAACAATATACAAATAATATATACCCTCTTGCGGGGGACGTGGGTTGGCATGAAAATAAAAACTTATGAAACTTTCATGTTTCTCCCCCGCCGGTTCGAATTTTGCAAACCGCTGGGTAGAATAATGTCCCCGCCAGTTTAGAATTTTCATACCGGATGGGACATGGGTGGGCATGGAGGAGAAAAAAGAACCATTTTTCATCTCACTCAACCGTCGGTTGGATATTTTCATACCACCGGTTGAAATACTACCTCACCGGTGTAAAAACAACCCCGACGGTTGAGAATTTTCATACCGCCGGGGTGGAATGGTAGACATTGAGGAGAAAGGAATTCTTGATTTGATGTTAGTCAACCGCCGGGTGGGTATTTTCATACTGCCGGTGGAAAAACATCCCCGACGGTATTCCATTTTGACCCCGGCGATAGATGCGCACCCTGAAAACGCCTCAAGTAATTTAGTCTAGGTTTCCGCCGGGTGAGAAGTTTTCAACCGGCGGTTCACAACGTCCCCGACGGTAAACAATTTTCGCACCGGCGGGGTGAGCATTATATTTAAAAAATTACACTTAAAATTCGTTCTCCGGCGATTGCATTATAACATTACGCTTAAATAAAAGGCATTGCATAATTAGAAATACATAAGGAATTAAGTTAAAACATCTGATAGATAAGGTAACCCTGAGTAAACATAGCGCACTCAGTTTCATGGAGTAGGATAGTTCCCTCCATACTCAAAGCGTTTTTCGAATGAATATTCCTCTTCGTCACTACTTCCTTCGGGAGTTGTGCTAGTATCAACGGTGATGGCTATTGATTCAGCTATTTCTTGTTCAATTTGCTGCTCCGCATGTGACACCATCTCCTGCGTAATTGTACTTTAGAATCCCATGTCGAATACTTTTCGGACTTTGCTTCGGACTTCATAAGGAAGTGACTCAATCTGTATAGTCACTGTTTTAAGATAAGCTAACTTATCAGCCACATCTTCGCATCCGCGTGGTCGGGACATCAAACATCATGGACACGATGCCTCCCTACTGTGGTTGAAGAACATTCTACACAAAACTGCATCGACAAAACCAAGAATCTCCTCTTGCATCGTACCTCTGATGAAGTGAAATGCGCTTAGGAGGTTTGCATCTTCGTGCACGTTCCAACCAGAACCAGCCATTGTTATAACTTAAATGTTTAGTTTCATACTTGTATTCTAGTATCTATAGACTAGTACTTGGTGGTCAATTCTAAAATAATAAGCGGGAAATGGTGTTTTTATTCCCGCCTATTATACGTTTCGAAGCGGGAGTCTCATTTGGCTGGAGACTTATTTGGCGGGAGTTGGAATTTGGCGGGACTTATTTTGGTGGGAGTTTACGCGGTAAAGTTTTTTTCAGGAGTTTATTGCGCCAAAGTTTTTGGCGGAAATTTACTGTGTATAAAATAAATGTTCTATCCACACGTTGACGGGTAAACAACTTGAAAAAACCCAAAAATAATGTGTCCGTGGAACGAGTTAGAAGATCAATATCTAATGAAAGCATCAATCAAAGTTGGTAACACACACATGGAAGAGGGGCATAAAGCGTACTGGGAGGCATTGCTATGCCAGATGTACTTCTTATACGGAAGGGATGGTGTCCGACCGACAAACAATTCAAGGCGTGTTGATGAGGTGAAGGCTAGGTGGTCAGTCTTACGCACACTCCGTCTGCATCCGGTTTCTAGCCTCACCGAATTAGAGCATCGTGTTGCACGTAACCGGTTCAACTGTGAAGACACAGATTCGATAACGGAGGATCACCTGGATAGGTTTTGTTCAGACATTATCGACATCCGCTTACAGGAAATGAGTGATTAACTTGATAGTTCCTGTTTGTATCAGTTTGTCTTTCGGTTTAATTTTCTTTAGATGAATGTATCTTCTATTGTATGAGGTTTAATGATGAATATATCTCCTTAGATGAAAGTATATTCTTATAATGCGGTGATATATAAAAAACATAAATATTGAACAATAAGTAGAAACTCAAACATAACAACTTAGAATTACATAAGGATTGAGGATAATAACAACATTACGAAACATAAATAATAAAAACACGTTCAATGACGACAAATTACACTACTAGTAGTCGTATCGTAAGCTATGTAAAACACCGTCTCCACCCTCCCTTTCCATAACCATATCCTCCACATACGCTACCATATCCCTAGTGATATAGTCAGAGACTGTCATGTCCCAAACTTTTATCGCCTCCTCTTTTATTCTCCGCGACATGAACAACAACTTCGTGAGCGGTTGGACAAAAAGGTACCCTCTCTTGATTTCGTCACGGTTGCGCACAACGACACTTCCAGTTTGTAAACAACCGTAGTTGTAATACATATGACATAAGACCCTTTCAAAAAATACGTCAATCCTATCTTCACCCAACTCGGCGCGAGAATATTTCACTGCTATAAGCATATGGTAGTCTTCATTAGGCGTAAAATCCATTTGTTTTTAAGTGTTTGATGGATGTCATGTTTCTTGATAATACTTGTATATTTATAATGGTAAAACATGTTGACGGGAGTCTCATTTGGCGAGAGTTTCGTTTGGCGAGAGTGGCACTTGGCGGGAGTTTCTTTTGGCGGGAGAGTCATCTACATTGTTCCTAGTAATACCCCGCCGGTATATGCATTTTCAACCGCCGAGGTCAGTCGTAATATTTTCCTTCAAGGTTGTTTTTTAATTTGGCCTGAACCCCGCCGGGTCAGAATATTTCACCAGCCGGTTGGAATACTACACCGGCGGGGTTAAAACTTCCCTGACGGTTTACATTTTTTAGACCGGCGGGGTGATTCACAACATCAGCTTTTCAATTCGAATGTAACTTTGGTATAGGACCCCGCCGTGCCACAATTTTCACACCGGCGGGTGACAATGCCCCCGACGGTTTACTAATTTTCAACTGTCATATAGGATGACTTGAAAATTGTTTTTTAGACTCGTCATCAACCGGCGGTGAACATATTGTCAACCCCCGGGGTCGAAGCTATTATAAACATTAAAAGTCTCACAATTGCTTAAATGGAAAACGTGTTTTGGTTGAATTCATGGTACAAGAGTAGTTAACAATGTAGGCTTGGTTAAATTGAAAACGTGTTTTTGTTGAATTCATGGTTGAGTACATAAAAAGATATTATATCGCGCGAACAATGTAATTAACAACAAATTGAAAACACATAAAGTATCATCGTACAACAACACAAAATGTAAATCATCGAAAAAACAATCCACAAAATGTAGTTCGCAAACTAAAACAACATGCAAATGAAGAATGCGACTACCATAAACAGAAGCCACGGACTAGTGATCTCCAACACCTTCATTGTAAACGACATGAGCTCGTCAAGGGAATTTTCCAACGGCCGAACACGATTAATCGTGTTGATCACATCAACCGCGGACCTCTCGGTAAGAATACAAGACGTGATGTTAAACTAACCGTACCTCTTCACGTACTCCTTGTACTGCGGGGATGACGTGTGGTTACTCCCTTACAAGGGCCTCGAGTACCTATCGATAATGTAAAGGTGCTCCCTCCAGTTCGCCCAGTGCCTCCCATGCAGCGCATAACGGAGATGGTCTCCTCTTTGCAGACTGGTTCTAGCCAAAAGGGGGTCCAGCAGCTTTTCTTGGATCCAACCGAACTGTCTCATCACTCGGTCCGGGTGATATGCTTCGCTTACTAGCATAAGGCGAATAGGGTTCCGATACAACCCTATTGCCTGCTCCGGCCACACTGCACGCACATCCTCGTACAGTCGAAATATCACATATAAAAAAGCAATTACTCATATAAGCATATAATTAATAGTCAAATAATAATATACGTAAACAACCATACTTACGTCCGTCTCTCCTTGTGCCGTGAGGATGTCACGGTAGTAAGGCTTCCCGCGAGCTACTGATCCCGTGATCCTTTTGGGAAACCACGCTAGCATTTTTGGGTCGGTCGGGCTATAACCGCTGTTAACCGCTGCCCGAAAGATAGGAAAGTGGTCGTAGATCCAACGTTCCATCAGGGCCGAAAACCCGACCAAGCTCTTCAAGGAGTGCTTTGAAACGCCTCCCAAGATTTTGTACAACCACACGAGTGCACATATACCCCATGCATACTTACGGAGGTCAGACAAATCCTCGAGGTAGTGGAGAAAATCGCACTGGATGTTCTTTTGGCTCGTGTTTGCGAAGATGGTACACCCAAAGAAGAACATGATGTATGCCCTAGAAGCTGATTTCTTCATCTCCGTAGTGAGGTCCGCATTCGAATCCCAATACTCCGCCCCAGAGAACGTCGTCCGTAGCCATCAAAGGCCAAACCCACTCCCGCCATGCGCCTCCATATCGGCCTGCACAACTTCCGCCGAAACTCCCAACAAATCTGCATAACGTGCATTTGTTGCACCTATATCCTCCGTCCTAAAGGCGTCGATGATTCTCCCCTCGACCGGGAGGCCAGTGATGACATACACGTCATCTAGCGTGATGGTCATCTCCTCGAACGCAAACTGGAAGGTGTTGGTCTCTTGGTGCCACCTCTCAATGAACACCACCTCCAACTATACGTGCGTGTTGAACTTCGGAAGATGGCGCATTAGTGGCCAGAACGGTCTCTGTTCCAAATAGGCTCTCAAACCCAATTGCTTGCTCAGGTCCCATTGACCGAGCAGACCGTACTTCCACTGGACGATGATAGCAGATCGTGCCTGCAAAAAATCCAAACACACATATAATTTTAACATAAATAAAACAGTTACACTAATAACAAAATATAAGTTAATCCAAAATTAAAAAACTTACGTCGTCCATGAATGCGTAGTACGCCTCATGCTGCGCGTAATCCGGGAACAGAACAATGTTGTTTTGCGATAAAAACAAGTTCCTCCATCCTTCCGGATCAGTAGGACGTCCGGCCGCACCCTGCGTACCTTGTGTTCGAGGTGGTGACATTGGGACCTCCGTTTCCTCCTCCGTCTCGACCTCGTCTACTAGTGCACGTGGAGGAGTAGGTCGTACAGCAGTCTCCCTTGCCGCATCATGATCCTTTGTTGCATTATATTTTTTATGCCGCAAGGATCTTTCGGTGTGGCCCGGGCGTACCTCACGCTGCTCGGGGCGTTCCCTTACTTCAGGGCGATCGAACGTCGGCTACCTCCTTCGCCTTTCTCATGTTCTTGCCTCGGTATCTTCACCGCCTTCTCTTTCGCGGGGCGAGGTGCTTCGTGCATGCGGAAAAAAATAGAACAGAAAACGTTAGAATGGTGCAAAATTAACTAGGTCCCTGCCGGTTGAACAATTGTCACCCGGCGGGGAAATATAATTAATTTAAAATTTAATTTCGACCCCGCTGGGTGAACATTTTTCAACCGGCGGGGATTTAATTTTAATTTAAAATACAGTTTTGACCTCGTCAGGTCAAACCAGCCACACCCGGCGGGGTTTAAGAACCTGAAAACCCAGGTTTGTTACCCCGCCGGGTCAAACAGATTACAACCGGCGGGGAAGAAGAACTCTCTGGAAAAAAATAGGTTGCCCGTCGGTGTGAATATGCTCACCTCGGCGGGGGGTCTCGAACAGACCCAAAACCGCCATTTGGAGACCTGAAAAAAACTCTAAATCCTAACCTAAAACACCTAATCGACCACACCAACTCTACCCTAGCATCAATAGACAACTAAAAACAGCTTAATAAACATGAATCATCTATACTAACAGCTATTCTATATCAAAATCATCAAAACTTAAGTAAAACAAAATGTAGCAAAAAAACAAGATTTAAGGTGATAAACTTACTCTTTTCCTTTTCCCATTGTCGTTTTTGACTCAGTATCGATCTACTGAAGTTTTTTAGGTTTGAATTTGGGGCTGATTTGGAAGTTTGGAGTAGTGGAGAAATGAGAGGGAAAGTTGGGGCTGGTTTAGATTTGTTTTAGGTTTGGGGATGATTAGTGGCTAGGGTTAGAACTTAGTAAAAAGGAAAGGGTGTTTTTGGTATTAAATTGGGGTTACTTAAAATATGGGTGGGTATGCTTATAATTGGGGTTGCTTATCTAAAGAGGCCATAATTTAGCCAAAACCCATATTTTATCTTTTGATTGCTTTATTTTGCTTGAAAAATGTTTTGTTCTTGAATTTATGATTGCTTTTAAAAACTTCGACATGTTGTTGACGATGCATTGATGAATCCTTTATTCTTTGTTGAAGGTTTTATTGCCTTGTGGAGTTTTTATATTTTCTTCAACTTTATTTGCTTTTCGTTGATTTTATTTGGATTTGCTTCGGCTTTATTCGTTAATTTTTTTCTTCAGATTCTCGCTGAGCATATTTGCATAGGTATTCTAGTCTCCCTCCAACCTTTAATAAAAGATGAGGGAAGACATATATTTTTTGAAGGAATTTATTATTTTATATTTGTTTTATATGTAACCTTTGAATACTTTTTGAAGACTAAAGTTAAAGGCTAAGAAATTTAGTTATCTTTATTTACTCAACCGAAGCAAATGATTGCTAATTTTGGTGAATTGTAACTTTGCGGAAAATATTTTTGTATTAGATACACTGTGTATTCCTAGCACTTGTGTTTATTTTCAAGTAATTATACGTTTGGAATAATTTTTGTTTAAAATAATTGATTCCTTCGTGATTTTTAATTCACAAGTAATTATACGTTTGACATTAACTTTTATTTTTTATTGACCATTTTAGTTCTTCTTGAAGACTAATGTTTAAGGTTAATAATTGTATTCTCTATCCATTCAGCCAAAATAGTCATTCATGATTTTTCCGTATGTATTGTTATAAAATAGATACAATCTCAATCAATTTTTCTTGATCTCAATATGAAGAATTATCTTAGCCTCTTATATATATTTCATCTCAAACTCTCCCTTTAGATGAGTCTTCATCATTTAAATTCTACTAATATCCTTGCACGCCCTTAATACGTCTTCCATATATAATAGCAATATTATTTGTCTCTCCATGTGTATTTTCTTATTACAATAGACACAAATATTCATAGAATCTCCTCACATACTTAATGAACCTTATCAAAGAATCAAATATTTTATTGCACTACATCCAAATGTTTTAGCCCATATAAAAGTCTATTTATATAACACACGTCCCATTCATTATCTTATTCAAAATATTTCCACTAACAAATGTAGATAGTCTATTTTAGTTATTCATTAAAGAATATATTAGTAACATCCATTTGATATAACTCAAGATAAAATCTAGTAAAATTTGACAAAAAAACAATTCTTGAGGTTTATTTTATAACTAGGAAGAATATTTAATTGAAATTAACACCCTCATTTTGTGTGAATATCTTAGCTACCAACCTAGATTTGTATATGAACAACTCTAATCTATGAATGCTTTACTACATCTTGAATATTCATTTGTTCCCAACAAGTTTTAAAATTTCGGATGTTTCATAAGAATCATGATATCCATATTTTTTAGAGATATAAATTCTTCCCTCATAACCTTCAACCATTTCAACTTATCACTGATCTTCATAGCATCATAATAACTCTCGATTTTAAGGATATCTCTATCTATTTCAACCGATACAACATAACCTATAGTACCAGCAAAACCATACATTGTGAAGGTTTGTTAGGTCTCTTTGCTCTATTTCTCACCAAATGATAACTGTCAAGATAATGTGGTTCTTTAGATCATGCAAAGGTCGTGGAACATCAAACTCTAGGTTAGTACCATTCTCATACAATGGGTGAACTCCATCAATATTTGACGTATCTAAGCCAACTCTGAAATCATCTTCAACACAAATATCTTTAGTTGAACTCTCTTATTCAAATCATCATCAACTTCATATCTCTTTCCGTAGTACTAGGTTTTCTCTCCACCATATTAACCAATGACATCACCTCCTTGTTGAATACCACGCAACAACTAATCCAATTCTTTTGACTTCCAAAGTTTAGGCACCGCAACTTATACCATTTTGTTTACATTCCATAGCTTATGGTGTTTCACATGATGTAGACATCGCATAGAAACACTCTCGAATGTTCTAAAACATGTTTATTTCTATTTCATGCTTAAGATCTATCTAGGTGCTACCGGGTTGTTTACCACTCTCAATATTCAAAGGAAATATCCCATGAAGCACTACAATCGTTAGTTATCCATCTGATATAAAATTCGTCACTAATTCCTTGATGTTTATCCATCATGTAAAAGGAGCATGAACATTATTCTCATTGTGACATAGATAAAAAAGGGATTGCAAGCATCTGTGTCTCGCCCGATACAACAAGAAACAAACAATCCTTAGTCATCCACCTGATCCTCTGAATAGATCAACCATGGCGCCAAAACCATCCTCCGACACCAACCATGAGCCAACAAAATCACCAGAACCCTCTCATGGTTCCATCAAATAGGTCAGCTGAACCCATGCCACGTATATTTAGTTCATCTTGGTTTGTTCCAAATTTGGCTTGCTTCAGCGCAATCTCGACTCACCTTCAGCATGTCTCGACCCAACCTCAACTCGGCTTGTCTTGACCTCACCATATTTCAGTCTAGCATTGGGCCAATCTTAGCTTGGGTTTGCTCAACCACATCATGTCTTAGTCCAACCTCAACTTGGGTTGAATCAACCTCAACACATTTCGACCCAAACTCTGCCCGGTCTTACAGTTTGGACCACTTTCGGTTTGGTTTGGCCTAGTCTTAGCAACATTCGAAGTAGTTTCAGTTTGACCTTAAATTTCTTTAGTCTATTTTCATCCCTGGTTTGGCTCTGGCGACCTCTTCTTTGATTGAACTTTCATACATACGAGGACAACTAAGTTTTATAATTTTCTATCCTTTTTTCCATTCAAACAACTAAAAATTCATATTAATCTTACCTACGATCCCACTTTAACTATGTCGAACCAAATAAATATTTTAATCTAGTGTTGAGATAATTCTCAACGTAGTCCTAAACACTATAAGGAATCGTCGCACCTTTGCAAACATTCTCATATTCAAATAAGTATAATAGTAGTCTTACACACTAAGGAACCCACATACTCTCATCCTCCCCGCTAAGGATTTCTCAAGTCCTTAATGCACTAAAGACTCTTGCGAATCAATAAGTTGTCATATGAAGCTACCAGTAGAGCATTTCCATTCCTCTATGTTGTGGATAACTTCCATTCTTAATACGTTAATACTGCATAAGAAAAAATATATTCGTTTATTCAAAGCAATCAAATTTTGATCTTGGTTGGAGATCTAAAATACTTCCCGAGGGGCTAAGAAACTATAAATTCCTAAATAATTTGGATAGTTAAAACATATAGTTTACAAGAGAGTAAATTTATCTGCATCCTTGAATAATTAACTAATTACACCCCATATCATTTATTTAGAGTACCAACACTTTGGCTTGACCATTATAAGGATTGACATTTCGGTTAACAAAGAAATTACCACCATTTTGTTAGTATAACTTCATGCTGTAGTTCTTTTTCATTCTTCAAAATGACTAAGACAAGAAATTTTCATACCTCCACAATTAACACAAAACAAATTTCAAAGAAAATTTTCAACTTCATATAAGTCTTAGATTGGTTGAAAAATCTCGTATATGAGATAACTGACGACTAGAAAATAAAAAATCTCAAAATGCTATTTATGCTTGTACTATTTTTATTTTGGAAAAAGAGAATTTTTTATCATCAAGGGATATTTGGGACGACGAAGGGATTTTAACGAGACAATTATAAGGTCAACATAACTCATGACTTTCATAGGTCAAACTATAAACGACTCAAGAATTTGGCTCGGTATGTAACCAACCCGACATTAATATTATGCTTCAAGACTTCAAGTCACACAAAAACTAGTAAGCAAGAATATACGTCTCAAAGAATGAAAAACAACTCACTGTTATAGTCCTCGTTCGATTCTCTTGCAAATACTAGGGTGCTACTAATAATATCATGAGTTGTAAAGACTAAGCATAATAGGTCATAGACTACAAAAAAAAATACTTCATGTGTAGATAAATATAAGTAAGATTTATGTAAATTTTAAATTATTGAATATGTAAGAAAATAAATCTTTTGGATTGTAACATGATGTTGTAAAACTTGACGTCACATATTGTAACTGCAAGAACTTGGATCTTTAATATGAAGTCCATAACAGTTCATTACCTAAAGATTTTATATGAAGTCCATAACAGTTCATTACCTAAAGATTTGTCTATAGCTGGAATATTTGGTGTTGATGAGATTCGACTAGGAGCTGGTCGTTTTGTTTTTTTTTTAAATTAGCTTGTTATCTTTCATTAATCCATTTTTTATATCTTCAACCCATTAACTTTTTCAAACTAGTTTTAGGCAACATATCCTATTATTTCTTACATGTTATTTTATATTTTATATTCCCTTATCTTAATATCACTCCCTACATTACTATAATCACTAGAAAAGTTCTTATCAACAAACTAAAAACTCTTCAATCATTCAACAAACTTAGTCAATTTATCCTCCAATGTATTCTCCTATGTTTGTTTTTTCCTCCGACCATCTTCCACCACAAAAAAAAACACCATAACACATAATACATCATTATTATTAGCAATTATATGTATGTATATATATATATATATATTCCTTAGAATTGTTTTAAATATAGAATTATGATTATATTATATTGTTAGTATTATATTTTCGAACAAATTATTATTCAACTTTTTTTGTCAACAAATTGATTTGATTTGATTGTTTTTAGATTACGAATGATAGATATTTAACGGTGTATATTCGATTACGCTAAAAATTGGGTTTAAATTAAGTTGAACTGTCGAACCTTAGATATATAAATATAATGAAATCCAAATCAAAGTCCTAATTCTAGTTGTAAAAATTTGAAATCGATTTAATTAATCTAAAATTAATATAATTTAAAATATTTTTATATTTTATATGTATCAGATTTGATATTTTATTTTAAGGTGTAAGTTAATAGTAATTTGAGAACAAAGTATTAGTGAAGAAGTATTAGTGAAGACTATATGTGGACAAATATTGACAACCGAAGATATGCAGAGCATAAATTGTGTGAATATCTCATAGGTAATAATTGAAACCGAGATTTGGATGAAAATAAATTTATTGGAACCTATGAGCAAACTCTGTTGAAGGAAATAATACTTATTTTGTTGGATTAAAGGTACATATTGATCATCTACAGTGCTAAAAGTGTAGAGCATGATATGAATGACTTCTGAAGATACATGGATACTTCTAAAGGAAGTTGAGTCACTAAGGGTCTGAATTGATGATGAATCTCGGTTGTTGATCAAAGATCCATTGATATAGGCGTGCTACATGTGACAAATATACAAGATGCAACACTACTATACCATACGAATGTTAGAATTGTATTGTCCTAATGTACTGGTCTATCTGGCCAAAAGAGGAAATGTGTTATCATGCACTATTTATGAGCTGGAGAGTATTGTGAACATTATTGATCAATTTATAAATAATAAGTAATTAGTGTAATGCATTGCTGCTTGAGAATACACTTAATAAATTTGAGAGAGAAATCTAAATTCTTTTGACATAGTGAGATAGAAGATAAACACTTGGAGACATTCTTATATCCATAGTTATTTTATAAATCGAGAATGCTCTGTAACAAAAATTGGTGGTTGACTGTTTAGAGTTTGAGATATTCTCTTGTAACCTCATATATATAAGTTTTTTATCTACTTTCCATGGATGTAGGATTTACTCACAATTCAAATGTGTGCTTGAGTTTACATACTTTTTCTTTTTTTATTTGTTGTTTTAGGGTTCACAACTAATCTTTGAGCATGAACCGAAGTTGTTTGTCTTTTTGTTCTTATTGTAGATTCTTGAGATGATGGTTGTACAAGAAGGTTGCATTAACACAATGAAGTCCATTTTGGGTTATTTATTTACTGTTAATGGGAGTGATAAGATGGAAGTATTATATACAAAATTTCGTTTCCTTGTCATCTACGAAAGCCATGAAGGAAGCTATTTGGCTGAAGAGATTCTTGAGTGAGATTATTGGCATAGAGCAAGATGTAATTATGTTCTTTGATAATACTAGTTCTCTTTATTTAATGAAGAATACAAAGTTACATAAGCAAATAAAGCATGCGAATATATAAAATTGCATTTTACTCGAGACGTGATGGAGAAATAGTAAGTGTATGTGGCTAATATTTCTAGCAAGGAAACTCATTTAGATGCTATGAACAAGGTATTACCGGTTTCTACATGAGACTTGTGCAAGTCTGGAATACAGGTGAATTGGTCTTTAAAGAGTAGAACATCGAATGTAACAGATACTAGAGTTACTATAAACCTATGTGAAGAATTATAGGTTGTAGGATAAAAGTAAATTCAGAAAAGAGTGTTATTGAAGA